>OZ010622.1:9296546-9896546 GCA_963932285.1 Caenorhabditis macrosperma
CCCGACTGCTCCCACACTAGATTGTGGTGGCTTTATATGGCTCACGTCGCTTTGGAATCACCGACAAGATACTCGAAAGATAGTTCGTCATGCAGAGTTGGACGAACTTTGAGTTTATCAAAACAGAAATAGAAGGAGAACCGTGGAATTCAGATGAGAGACCAACTGTGAACGGGACACTTGAACTGTTGACGCCAACTAGAGCACTTGGTCCTTTGGTTCCTGTGAAGCTCATTCCGTGATTCTGAATCTGCGCACGTGAAACCACTTACTGACACTTTGCAAATCCATGTTTCCGCAACTTTGAAGCCATATCAAAACATGTTTCTCTAGAACTTCTCCTGATCGAATTCACTTTGAATGTGTGTTGTTTTTGAAGACGACACGCTTTCGAAATCGTGTTCCATGTGACCTGAAAAGTGCGCTCTGGCCAGCTGAACTTTAAGATTCCAATCTGGATAGAGCAAGCAAATAAGCCATTCAGAAAGACTTCCATGTCCTGGAAATACGAGGAAACCGATTTTTTATTGCACTTGATTCATTTTCGTGAGCAGTTAGTCAAATTTCGAAACGAACACTTTCTGGAATTTTCAGAGTACTTCATGATCTCTTCACTTTTGGTGGCGATAGATGGTAGAGGTGACAGTGGTTCATGGAGGTGACGATAGATGCTAACTCGCGTTCAAAAAAAAAATCGTGTGCCCGACCAGAAGCAATCGACCCGATTCTGATCCATAACTCGGGTACTTTTGCGCAGGAATCCGCAGAAAATCGGCAGAAATGCGGCGGAATGCCGCATTTTCGCCGTTTTTTTGCCGCATTTTTGCCAATTTTCTGCCAATTCCTGCGTAAAAGTACCCGAGTATCGACCGCGAGACTCATGACGTCATCTTGCAACTCAATCCTTGATCACCAGAGTTCGGAACCGTTTCTGGATTCCGACGCTCAATACTCTTGCAAGGAAAGCCAATAGGACGTGCGCTATCAATAGAGCGCGCTTGCTGCAAAACCAGCCGAAAACGAATATACCGCTGTTTTCGGCAAGGAAAAACTATTTTTCGAAGTTTTTGACCCTGAAATGGATAAAGAGGAACATTTGAAACATTTTGAGACCATCGGCCACCAGAATGGTCCATTTTTCACGGAGGAGTTCCATTTTGAAATTTCAACGGGAAAATCGCGTTTTTGCATTTTCCCGGATCTTACGGAAAAGTGAGCATTGGGATGTGTCATCTCGAACCTGTTTCCGATGCAGAATTTTATTGTGCACATTTTGAGCACAAAAACGAGCGAAAATGTTAAAAGTTGAGAGAGGAGTTGCATTTTGAAATTTTCAATGCCGTCCACGGAAACACAGTGCGGATATCGAATGCAATCGCGCTTTTTGGCTCTAATGCATTAAATTCAAATTTTGCTGCGTACGTCTCTCCATTTCTCCCACTATTTCAAGCTGCGTAGCCGAAATAGCGGGAAAACAAGCGAGACGCAGACCACTGTGGAGCGGTGGAGCACGATTGCATTGCGTGCACACTTTATGATTCCGTGCCGTCCAAATCCGTGAGAAAATTATTTTTTCAAAAAATTGTTATTGAAAAAGGTCGATAGATCCGTTTTCTTTTCTTTTTCACTCGCAAATAATTTTTCCCGTTCGAAACGGTCCGGAATTCGATCACCGGAGTCACCGTGTTTTTCGAAATTTCGGCCCGTCGGCACGATTGCGAAAGAATGTGGCGCGACGAGACGTAGAGAAACACGAGAATCGCGCTATTTCAAGCGCAGGGTGCACCTCTTCGCTCTCTCTCACGCCCCTCACTGCTGGCTGTCTCCTTTGCGTCTCTGCCATGCCTCGCTGGGTACATAAGGGAGAACTCTTCCAAGATGACAGGCGGCACCCATAGCGCAGTCGGTAGGCGCTTAGTCCGACAACAACAACACACGTGAAAAGCGATGGGCCCATTACGGAGGCATATGTGCCTCGCGCGCAGTCAGTATATTGAAGGCACATCACGCCCATATCTTAGGCATATCTCACCCATTATGGACCCATCGCTTCCCGTGGGCCCATATCCTACACATTGTGGACCCATTCGGGTAGTTAGGCATGTACGCCTCCAGAATGGGTCCACCGCATTTCACCTGTGAAAATACCGCGGTCGATCCCCAAGGGTGCCCCATAGTTTTACCTTTTTTATATTGCTTTGGTTTTTACTTTCACACAAAGCCAAGAAGTGGAAAATAAGACACATCACACGAGTTTTGAAGTTTTGTTTTTTATGAAATGACTACTTTTGGTCTAAAATTCCATCGATACGTACTAATTCAGCAATGTTAGAAACTTTAAAATCTTGCGAAATATGAAACGTTTTCTCATTTGTTCGATAGAGATTGAAAAATAGACTTGTCATTGTTTAGAGCAATTTATTTAAAGAAATACACCTTCAAATATTATTATCAAAGTATTCCATTTTATATTTTTTCAATAATTTAAATGGCAGAACTCTCTGACTGTAGAGTCAAAAATTATTACCCAGAAAGAAATAATAATCCTTTACTTCCTAAATCAATAAGAGGTTGTATCATTGGAAAAAGTGAATGTGGAAAGACTAATGGACTTATTCAAGTTGCATTTCGATGCTATTTCGCGATGTTTCGCGACGTATTTTTCCAATTCAAACGACGTCGCGAAACGTCGCGAAACGACGCGAAACTCGAGTTTCACGACGTTTCGCGACGTTTCACAACAGTGCAAAAACGCCTTTGGGTAGATTTACGAGCGATCGCTGCGAGACCCACAGTCGCAAAACTATTTAGCACTGTTGTGAAACGTCGTGAAACTCGAGTTTCGCGTCGTTTCGCGACGTTTCGCGACGTCGTTTGAATTGGAAAAATACGTCGCGAAACGTCGCGAAATAGCATCGAAATGCAACTTGAATAAGTCCATAATTTACTAATGAATTTACTCTTTAATTCACCTAATGGTAAAGGAGAAGGATACCTTGATTATAATCATCGTTATATCTTTCGTATACTAAAAGGGAAAGGATGTGTGTTTGTCTGTTCGTGTGTTTGTTTGTCCACAGCCGTTTCTCAGCCGCTACCGGACCGTTTTAGCCCATTTTTGGCACAGAGGTCAGAAGTATTGACCGCAAGGTGCACGTCAATTTTCTAAGCGATCCGTCAACTTTTACGGCTTCTGGACTGTTTTTTTGTGTATTTTTTCTCTGAATTGCGCCTCTGGGAAGGTTGCGTCGACTCGACTCGCCTATCTTCCCAGAGGCAGGTTGGGTAGAAGGGGACGGAAAGAACTGCATAGCCCAGGCAACGCCGCCCCGATTTGGATGGTCTTCAGTACAACCTTATTTCAACCATGTTATCAAGCTCTTATAAGTTGTTTCGAAAATGGATTAAGTAAAAAAGAAATGAGAAAATGTTTTGCAAGACTTCATAATTGATGAAAAAGACCCCGGGTCACAAAGAATTATTGATGTTATGTGTAGTCCTTCTTCAGAAGATATTCCAGATCCTTCATCTTCAGATGTACAGTGCTGGCCAAAAAGGTATTTAAAAGTGGTTTGTGACTTTGAAAGGGTATAACTCTGCAGCCAATGGTCGGATTGACTTCCAATTTGGCATACATACTTCTTAATAGTCCACAAACGTACTCCTGAAATGATTTTGCTGAAACTCAAAATATGACGGATTTTCAGATTTCTCACCACATGACCACTTTCAGCCAAAAAATATTTTTACTTCAAAACGTTTCTATATATCATAATTTGATCTTAAAATCAACATTGGGTCTAGTAAAGACAATTTGAGCTGGAGTGGAGCTTTGAAGAAAATTGTGAAGTCCAGTACGTAGCTCCGAATATTGAGCATTTTGAGGATCGAGTTTTCAAAAAGTTCTCGAAAACGATTCATTGTTACTGAAAACACGTTACATGGTCCTAAGTGACACATTACATCATTCGGAGATCATTTTGAACTTGTTTGACACATTTTTTGAAAACTCGATCCTCAAAATGCTCAATATTCGGAGCTACGTACTGGACTTCACAATTTTCTTCAAAGCTCCACTCCAGCTCAAATTATCTTTACTAGACCCAATGTTGATTTTAAGATCAAATTATGATATATAGAAACGTTTTGAAGTAAAAATATTTTTTGGCTGAAAGTGGTCATGTGGTGAGAAATCTGAAAATCCGTCATATTTTGAGTTTCAGCAAAATCATTTCAGGAGTACGTTTGTGGACTATTAAGAAGTATGTATGCCAAATTGGAAGTCAATCCGACCATTGGCTGCAGAGTTATACCCTTTCAAAGTCACAAACCACTTTTAAATACCTTTTTGGCCAGCACTGTAAATAAGAAGACTCCAATAATTTTTGATGATCTTTTATTGGAAAAGCAAAATAAAATAGAACAATATTATACTCGAGGAAGGCACTCTGGTGGTGGACATTTCACAGAATTAGATAAAGCTTCCAAAGAATACAATTAGAGAAAACGCTAACTTCTTCATAATATTCCCTTAAAACTTCGAGACGGTATATCTAGTGAGGAACACGTTGTGGATAAGGATTTACTAAACAATAATCAAAGGGAATTAGGTCGGGGAGTCGCCCAGTCTGGTTGGTGTCTTCCGCTTTTATTGTCGACGGGCTCGTGACGGTCTGAAAGGAGAGACTGTGATTTGGTTGGAGAGACGAGGTATTTCAATTGAAGGTGAATGGGAGCGGGGGAAGCGTGGGCTGGAATGTCAGATATCCGGGGAAGATCTAAGGGCTCTGCCGACGGGCAAAGTCCGCCGAGACGGTCTTCGGAGTCAGCCATCTATCCCTTCTATCTCTAAGTCTCTTATGTCTGCGTATCTGTGCTTGTGTCTAAATCTCTAACCAAAAGGCTTGCCCTTACACCTCCCCCCTTTGAAAAGGACCGTCCCTTCCGGAATGGGAAAGGATTGGTTGGGTTGTTTTGATTGGTTTGTTGTGTTTGTGTTTGAAAATTCGCGAAGCCATCTGGTTGCTGCCAGTGGAATGCTTCCCGAAGAAAGGAAAATTAAACTGACTGTTGTGGTTGCTGTGGTTGTCGTTGTTGATCTGCGTGCCAGCGGCGCAGGAGGGTTGAAGCTGGAGTGACGGCTCCGGCCGGTACCGCACTCTTCAGTTGGTTCCAGAGTGGGTCTCGCTCGGCTGCTCCGATGTCAGCGATGACGATGGCCAGTCCTCGTGTCCTGGAGAGTGCCACGTTGAGGCGATGGGGGTCTTGCAGGAACTCCGAGGACGAGAAGTTGGTAGAGCGTGACGTGAGGATGATCGTCACTCTCCATTCCTGGCCTTGGGAGGATTCGATTGTTCCGACGAATGTTGGAGCGTCGGCCAGCGTGTTGGCGATCATCGTGGCTTGCGCCTTGTAGAAGCACAGGATTCCAACGTCCAGCATTCCTCGGCGGGCGAGTCGGCGGGAGATCTCGATGGCGATGTTGGCTTCCCTTCCGTTGGTTAGCGACGTGCCGGCTTGCTGATGTGGGGATCCTCGAAGATCGACTAGCTGGAGCGGGTGACACATCGTGAACTTGAGCGGCTCCATGAACTGGTCCGGGCTCGGCGTCGTCGAGTGCGGGACGAGGGAGCTGTTGTAGAAGAGGCGGGAGCAGATTTCGGTGATGCGGTATGGGCAACGCATTACGGTTGTGACAGCAACCTGCGGTATGGCTCGCGACCTATAGAGCTGCTCGAGGATGTTGCCTACTGCGTAGCGGGCGAGGGACGCGGGAAGCTGCGCGTCCTGGTACGGTGCTAGCTGCCGGTGGTCTCCTACCAGCGAGAACTTGACCTCGTGGAAGTAGCCTAGTAGCGCGAGAATAGCGTAGCGCGGCATCTGGGAGGCCTCGTCGACCTGAACCGTTCTGACTGCGTGCCGGTCCCAGTCGGCGGAGAAGTGCAGTATAATGCTCGCGAATGTGCCGATTACTATGCGCGGTTTTGCTATCGCGATGAATGTGTCGGTTTGCGAGGGGTCCGGCCTAGAGAAAGGGATCAGTGCGCGGAGGCGGTCGCTAATGTTGGGAAGGTCGTGAGAGATCTTCAGGTACCACAGCGCACATCCTACTAAGGATTCGTCTTCTACGCGTCTACCGGATGTTAGGCGATCGTCCTGTGCCTTTACGTACTCTACGAACTTGGTTACCCAAAGTACAGGGTAGTCAATGGGGGTTTGGTGCGCGGGAGGAAGCCGCTCCCGCTTGTCCTCGGAAATGAGGCGCACTGCGGGAGCTGCGCATTTGACATCTAGGCGCGTCCACGCTGTGGCGATAGCTGCGGCGGCGGCGTTGGTCATGCAGGTGGCAACGTGGAAGGTGGCGGCGCGCGGTTCGTTAGTCGCGGCTAATATGGCCGCGCCTGCCAGCATCGTCGTCTTTCCGACGGCGAAAGACGCGTTTGCCACAACTGCGGGTGTGTCGGAGTCTGCGACTATGTGCGCATACCTGGCCTGCTCCGCCGTGAGCTGCAGTCCGTTGTCAAACTTCACCGGTGTCGACGGCACTCCTCTTGGGGCGGGGATTGGCTGTCCACCGTACAGCGCGTGCACGATCTTCCGGCTGTTGCAGTTGGGGTCCATGTCTATGAAGACCCCCACTGTTGGGAAGCGAGCCAACATCCACTTGTTGTCCACGAGGGACTGGCTGACGAGGATCTCCGTTCCTTCTTTGAAGTCCAAGGGGGTCCAGTGCGGGAGCTTGGCGACGACCATTACCTTGTTTCCGCAGGTCTGTACGGCGGCTGACTCAATTTCCGCCTTTGTTTTTCTTCCATTTGGTAGTTTCAGGGTGATTTCAGCCCCGTTCGTCCACGCTGCTTTTGTGGTGAAACCTGAAGCGTTACCGATTGGGAAGGTGAGCCGGCGGTCTCTGTTGGACACCGAGTGCTCCATGACAGTGGAGATGTATTTCCGCGTGTCGATGTTCATGTTCTCCATAGCGAGGATGCCGGAGAGACCCAGGAACGCGGCGTTCGAGAGCGTGGAGTATGCTTCTGGGTCGTTCTGCTCCGCGTACTGAAATATTTGGGGGCACTGATCCATCAGGCGGGCGAGTCGCGGCTCGACAGTCCGAACGTGGACGACTGTGGGCTGCAGTCTGCCGAAATCGGCGATGGAATCTGTCGCCTTGACGACGGGGTAGTATCCCTCCTCCTTGATTGAGCTGAGGAGGCGTCCCGGTTGGGTTGGGGGAACGAAGATATCCATGCGGTAGGTACGCCCGTGCTGGAGGTCGAGGTTGCTGTCCTTAAATAACTTGTTGGAGACCGAGACAGGCTGGTTGAGGCCAGCGGCGAGGCAGAGCGACTTCCTGTTGTTGGATGCGGACGCTGGGCCAAAAACTACTGACGCGCGGTTTTCGATGACCTCGCGGTGCATCGTGATGAAATCGCCGACCCGCCAGAAGTTGTGGGCCTTCTTCTCGTTCACCATATTCATGTCCTTCGGAATGTCCTCCGGGGCAGCTCCGACGCGACGTACGAGGTTGAACACGCAAATAACGTCTCCTACCAGATAGTTTTGCGGGTGGGGATGCCCTAGGTTCAGCAGATCACGCGAGTAGATGGTTAGCTGCACCATGTGGAGGTCCGGTCGGTCCGTGGCGACCAGCTCGCGGTGAGCTGGCCTCAGCGTCGCCGTCATGCCGTTCTGTTCGACGATGACGTAGAGGGCTCGCGGGCTAGCGAATGGGAACGTTCCGGTTCTGGTTTCCAGCGGCGAGCTGTTTTTCCGAATCGCGGGTGCCTTTGGCTGGTAGACCTCCGCTTGACCGACCCAGTTGAGCAGGGAGATCTCACGGAAAGCCTGAATGTCCTTCAACACTATCAGGTTAAGAGCTTTCTTGGCGGCGGAGATCCTCTCGTCCTCGTCCGGGAGAGCGTGTTGATAGTAGTACTCCTCGAACGGGTGCGGGGTGACGGGTTGTCGCGGCAACGCCGAAGGTGTGGGCGCCATGATCGACGGGGCGACGCGCCTTAGGAGCGGCGCGGCTTCAAACTGGACGTCTCCTATTTGCGGGAGTGGAGCTGGCGGCGCTGGCGGGAGATCCTCTGGTTCCTGGTCGTCGGCTTCCATGGCAGCTGCCCAATCCACGACGCCTGCAAGTTGCGGAGAATTAGGCCGGTTTTCCGAGGGGTTTTTGGTTAAGTGAGAGATATCTCTGCATTCCTGGTGTTTGGCCAGTGGGAGTACGGTAGGCTTTTCGAAAAAGGGCTGTCGCGTCTCGGTTGGAGAGAGCTCCGTTTCCGATGCGGCTGGCGAAGTGTTGCCAGCTTGGTGTGACTCGAAGTCATTGGTTTTACCAAACACGATGGAGTCAAGTAGTTCTGGTTCGTTGTCGTCTGGGTTAACGGCCCTTAGGTCAACGTTTGAGTTGCGGAGCTCCTCGAGAACCGACTGCGAATCCTCGACCAGGTGGAGTGGGTCGGGAGCGACGGGTCCGAGGAGGAGTTCCTCTTCTTCGGGAGCTATGTCCATGAATGTCAGTTGAGATGTCTGAAAACCAAAAGATGTTGGTCATGTTTTGGAGCGATGGAGGGAGGGGCGAATTTGAAGGAATACAGCGGAACCACGCGTAAAATGAAAAATGAGGGGGGCGTGGCGGTGCTTGGGATCAGGGGGTTTTTAGAAGAGGGGAAAAGGGATGAAAGGAATATCAGTAGCAGCTGAATAAGAATATCAGTCCAATAGCCAGGCTGGAAGCTTTCTTGCTCTTCTTAGGTTGTAACGGTGGGGACTCCGTTCGATCCGTTTCCTGTGGTTCTGTGGGAAGATTGTCTGCTGGCTCATCTGGAACGGTTACTTCCTCTGAAATGGTTGGAAGGGTTTGCGAAGCATCGACCGACTCCGAAGTCTCTTTGTCTTCCGTCCGCGTTGCCGCTGGCCCGGAGAACTTCTTTATCTGGTCGAGGTGTACTCGTCTCGGCGAGTTGCCAGGTTTTGAGATGTCTTGAATAAGCGCCTCCGGAGTTTCTGCGTTGACTACGCGGTACTGACCGGTCCAGGGGAGTACAAGTTTTCGTGAGAGGTTTACTTAAGACTTGTAGTTTTTAAACATGGTCCTATCTCCTACGCTTATGTTTGATGGCTTGGCGCGTGTATCATACTGTTTGGCAAAGCGGTCCCTAGCCTGGTCAGCGACTTTCCCTGGCGGGTCTAGCGCGCACGGGAACTTCGGTATTTGTGTAAATATGTACTGGATCGGTTGTAGAGCTGCCGAGATCAAAAGAGTTCTTACTGAATACGTCGTGATACTCTTCTAGAAGGTCCGCGATTTTCTGCTTCTGACCGTCGGAAATATTTACGTGAGAGAGATCAACTTTGAATTCGGGGTCGATTCATTTTCAGGTTCAGGTTCATTGCTGCCTGTGGTAGCGAGAGCGTCAGGAGTATTGCAAGACGTTCGCGGCGCCGTCTGTGGGGAATACCTCCGTATGCTGACGTACTCGCGTAAAGTGTTTTAGTTGGACTTGTAACTAGGATGTTAACGAAACCGGTGCTGAATACGGCTGGTGCGACTATGAGGTCAGATGAGACCAACGAATTTGCTTGAGACAAGTTGCGAAAGCGGTCGGCAAGATAAGAAAGCAAGGCCATTTCAGCGAAAGTGCCGCTGAGGCGGTTTTGTGAAGCTGGTCAGCGCTAGGTCAAGGAGAGATATGACAACTAGCAAACATTGCGAAGAAGGAAAATTTTGAATTACGAGGTGTTAACTCTACGATAAAAAAAACGGTTGGTGGGGGCTTTTGGACGGAACTATTGCGAGGCTCTCTCCTCTCTGGTGGCTAGAGTGTTACAAATTGATAAAGTTTTAAAATGTTGTTGGTGACGAAGGCAAAAGCTTTTAGCGAGATGGACAAGGGTTACTGTAACTGTCAACAACGAGATTGCATGGGAATGGAATGTTTGAGCAAAAATGTTGTAATGCCTAATTGACGTTGACTAAGACTGAGATTCGAATGAAGTGGGAAGCGTGTGGTAGGTTCGCCCAACATGGAAAGCTGTGATCCGCGCCACCACGGCGAACTACGGATCGTCTAAGTAACTAAGTAAGTAAGTTATTAGAAAATGAAGCCGGCCGAGCTATCTTTTTTCGACTAAACGTCTTACATCCGACGGATTTCCTACTTGTGCACAAGAAATGTTTCCTAAACCCTGAACTCTTAACCTTAACCTGAGGTGCGTGTCTTGGCCTCCCTTACCTTGTTGAAATTACTGTGTTACTTACGAAATCCAGGCAGCCGCGGCTGGACTCCTACCCTAACCCGAACGAACTAACCTAATAATTACTATTTAATTAAACCAATAGACTTACCTACAACGACGGTGGAACATGTTCACCCGGAAAAAATAAAGAAAACAAAATCCGAGATCTTCGCTGCTACCAGTGAGGAACACGTTGTGGATAAGGATTTACTAAACAATAATCAAAGAGAATTAGGTCGGGGAGTCGCCCAGTCTGGTTGGTGTCTTCCGCTTTTATTGTCGACGGGCTCGTGACGGTCTGAAAGGAGAGAGTGTGATTTGCTTGGAGAGACGAAGTATTTCAATTAAGGGGAATGGGAGCGGGGGAAGCGTGGGCTGGAATGCCAGATATCCGGGGAAGATCAAAGGGCTCTGCCGACGGGCAAAGTCCGCCGAGACGGTCTTGTGAGTCAGTCAGCCATCTATCCCTTCTATCTCTAAGTCTCTTATGTCTGCATAGGTAAGTATAATGAAAGTGAGCAAAGACCAACACTAACATATTTATTTATTTTTATTTATTTATTTCTATACTTCATGAAGAAGTGAATTCGAATTTTGAAAAAAGGATAGGTGCGGAGTAGGGTGATACATAGCGAACGTATGGGCGAGATCTAGAATTTATCGGCGTCTGTTGCGTTGTCTCCACCTGTGCCAAACGTCATCTGGTGCAGGTCCTCGAATCATTGTCCTAGTGGCTTTGATCATTGGTCCATTTGGTATGAAGAGCTGCGTTTTGTGAATGGGCAAATAAGATCGAACTTCCAAAGTATATTCAGACGCCTAAGCGATGCTACGTGTGTGGCAACGAATGACACTCCGGCTAGCAGTGCCCGCTGTTCCCAGGAGGCCAGGGATTCCAAACTCTGTGATATCGCAGTACATGATAACCTTTCTCAATGGATAGACTCAACGTTGCCATCTACACGCTAGTTCTCGGAACTTTGTCGGAAATTGTCTCCGCTGCTTCGGAGTAATTGATAGCACTGGACGTGTTTCCAACCACCATTGATCGCAAACTACAAATATCGAATATATCTACTGCTCTTCTCTAGGATTGATGAAAGCCATCGAGAGGGGTCTCGAGAGTACCAGCCAAGGTTGATTCTCAACAGTTAGGCATTGAGAGATTAGAGAGACCTGAAGTAGACGGTTCAGGAGTTGATCTGTCAAGGTAGCATTGCACGGCGCCTGGCACAGATCAATCGATCACAAACACTAGAATACAACATCTTTATCAACGAAAAAGAATTCAATTGTCAAATGCATTGCAACTCGTTCAAAATGTAATCTCTTCTGTTCTCGAGTTCTTCTCTCGCCTCTCTTCCACACCGTTCTCCCATCATTCTAACTGCACATTCTAAGTTTTTCTGGCGCTGATACAGTTGACAGTCCCCCATTACGTTGGTCTGTAATTGTATCTCGTTCAGGTAGGCACCGAAACATGTTTCTTTGGGTTCTGAACTTCACTAAGCTGTTGATGGGAATTTGCTAAGAATGTGAATAGAAGTACGTTCCCAAAACAACCTTAGTGACATACTTATTCAATCATTCTTTTGTCATAATACTGTCTATCCGGAAAATTTTAGTGATTTCTGGTTTTCTCATACCGTACTATCGGTTTCCATCGAAATGGCCCCGCAACCGGGGAGAGCTCTCCCGGAGAATCATTATATCTCGAGATTGATAAGAGATATCAAAAAGTGGTCAACAGCAAAATTGTAGTACTAGTTATGATCTATAAGATTGCTGTTGACAGAAGTTTGATATCTCTTATCAATCTCGAGATATGATGATTCTCCGGCAGGGCTCTCCTCGATCGCAGGGCCATTTCGATGGCATCCGATAGTATGGGACAGTTAAAAGTGGCCGACTAGACTCACTTTTCTCCTCAAATAGCGAGAACATGTGTAGTTTTTCAGCGTCGGGAGGTCGAATCTCAGCTGAAAGTTGATCATTTCGAAAGCTTCCCCGTGTCAGTTTATCACCTTCTCAACACACTTCGCCACTGGGCCAGCCATCAGATGAAGTGATACACAGACACTCTCGATACGGGATATCGTCTGATTCAATTTCTCTTTTACTTCAAAACAGTCCACAGAATTTAGACAGTTCTGAAACTTTGGATATTTATTTAGATGATTGATTTCTGCTCACCAGCGACTTCTCGCATTTCTCAATGATCGGAGCAGCCTTACTTGCCACTGGCAACTGTTCCATTGTCTCCAAATCTCCATTCATATCGTCCATCAGCTCATTGCAATGGTTCAAGAGATCCAAGTTATTCTGATCGCACGGTGCACAGAAGACTCCTGGATTGGAGGAAATGAGAAGAAGGAGTAGCGGAATGAAAGACATCGAGAACTGAAGGGAATGAAGACGTTGTTGATTTCATTGTCTCTATGACCTTTGGCCGTTTTCGATTGTTTGCCAAACGGTGAATAGGGTGTCGTCTGGTGATGTCGAGAAGTACATACGGAACGAGAAGACAAATGAAGACATTAGATCAGCTGAACAGTACAGGCATTTCAGAGAATTTTTCATTGAGGTTCACTAGTCAAATCATGGTAAACGTCTCATGATACCTCGAGATTGATAAGAGATATCAAAAAGTTGTCAACAGCAAACTTGTAGTCCTATTTATGATATACAAGTTTGCTGTTAACGACGTTTTGATATCTCTTATCAATCTCGAGATATCATGATTCTCCGGCAGCGTTTGGGGTGCCGTTAGAATAGAGTTTTATGGCAGCTTCGACCAGTTTGGAAGACATTCGTTTAGCCCGATCTCGGAGAGCATGAGAAACGTTTCCATTGTTCTCTTCTCCTCCTCATTCATTTTTCAGCCGCATTCGAGTGAAATGTTGTGAAATACAGGGCAACTTTTATATCGTGCCGCCTGACTCACTTTACTGATATTTACTGATAACAAGAGAGACCGGAGAGTTGTTGCATGTTGGTCTCTTTCTGGTTTTTGAACATTTCAACCTGAAACTTTCAGCATTTCCACACTGAAAAAAGCACTTATTCCAGAAACATCAAGCATGCAGAAATGCCCTTCTGAACCGATTTCAGAGATAACTTTTGTTCTCGAAAGCGACAATGTAAGAGTTTTTTTCAAATTGTTCATGAAATGTGTTTGTTTTGTTCAAGAAAATATTGATTCGGTCGAGTTCCGAAAACTCCAAGCGTCTGGATGTTTTCATCGATGGTGGAGGTGGGACGATTATCGAAAAGTGAGCAGGTCCCTTTTCCCCCGTGGCTGACTGACAAGGGAAGGGATCTAACTGTCCAGAACTGTAGAACCATTAACATTTCTCTTCAGAGACCATATTAGCTAATGCACAGTGACTTTTCAGATCAGCAAGTGATGGAAAAGAGTGTGAGAATGTGTTCATTGAGAGTGAGAACTTCCATGATAGTGCTTGGACTCACTTCAGAACCCTTCTGGAACTGCAGAACAATCGGATAGACACTCTGAAGTTCGAGTTCAAAATAGGAGACGATCGTGAGCACAGTCTCTATTTCTCGGTCTTCAACTTCCCAATTCCAGCCCAATGTCCAATGATTGTTCCGTCTCTTCCACCTAGAATTCTGAGTGTCCGTTGTCTGAAAATCAGCGGAAAACCGAACCCTCGATACACATTCCCCATCGTCCTGCACATCAAACCCCCGATCGAGCACCTCCACATCAGTCAAATCGGTTTCTCGTACGGACTGTCCACTGCATTTGCGAGTTTCTCTCAGGTGAAAACAGCGAAAAGACTGTATTGTACTGTTGCAATGGAAGGGAATCAAGTGATGGGTCTCGAAGCGATCGACCTCACCATCGACCCTCTCTACCTCAAACAAGACTTCGTCAGGAACCTAATGGACGTGAGCTTTTGTCGAAGATCTCTCGTGACGATTCTCAGACAGAACGCCGAATCGTTGCGAGGTTACAGGGTGGCCTGAAAGTATTGTCTCGGTTTTCAATTTTGTGCACCGTAATTTCGGTCAAATTGAAATCTTTTGACTAGATATCGCTAACAGGGTTTCTTTAGATGGTATTGGTGTCATTTACCGTTTTTAGTACATTTTAAACCTCTGTTCGCGACCAATCAGTCATGAAGTCTCACTTCCTCTCCTGCACCCCCTTGCTCGCAGGTATTCACGATGACATCACACGTCTTCAAGAAGAGTTACTCCAGATTCTTGTGAAGGCGAGCACAGCTGTCAAGAACCGTCTGAGCGTTGTAGTTGAGCGGATTCAGATCCGTCTTTCGGGCGACTCTGTATCATGTTTCCCCCAAATTCTCCGGACAATTGAAGCATTTCAGAAGAGCATTCGGACAGGATCACCACAACGATTCCGTGTATTGCGCGGAGGACGTAACGCTGAGAAGGTCTTCTGGAACTTCTCCGTTGTTCCTTGGACATGTGACATCGAGAAGACGTTCCACTTCGACTATGAGATCACTTCCGGAGACGACAACTATATGGTGACTCTCCCCGATGAGAAGAGGAAGTTGTTCATGGAGTTCCGTCGAGGGAGACAAGACGTCTTCGGGTTCATTCTTGCTGATAAATGAGTTTGATGACAATGCTGATAAAGAGTGATCTCTCGGTGTCCTGATAGTGATTGTGTGTGTGTGTTTGTTGAGTTAGTCATTCTTCTCCATCACTTGGGAGACCCCCCTCCGCTCCTCTGAAAATGGTCACTTGTTGGGAGCAACTACCCGTGGATGTCAAAATAATCATCGTTCAACCGTTGGATCGGATTTCCAAGTTTGTAGATCCAATAATGAATGCCTAAAACTGTCTGACTTTCCAGAATAAGCCTGCGACAATGTTCGCGAGAAGACAAGTTGCTCGTCGATTCTCTAATCACTCCCATCAAAGAAATCAACTTTGTCGCGAATCGAAGTGTAACATTTCCATTGATTTCTTCAATTTCATCGATTTTCCTTCAGTACATAACAATTACATTCGATGATGGACTATCAGATTTCTTCGATAACCAACAGGGAACTACAACAGTGCGGAGGTAAAGAGCACATCATCCGACAGCATCTGGAGCTCGTTTTCAGACAAAAAGACCTGATTCCATTCGCCAGATTCCAAATCGTCGATGATTTCCAGCGCGTCGCGTGGAGGAGCCTCCGAAATATGTTGAAATCGCAAAGCGACACTATCGATTCGCTCGTTTTCACGTTCATCGGCTCTCTGGATTTCAGTGGAGAGTTCAATGAACCGGAGAGAATCGTTCCCGACTTGCCACGAGAGACAGTCCTCGTTCGGGATTTGTCGATATTCGGAGACAGCAACGAAGAGATCAACAGTCGGATTGTGAACTTTGTGAAGCCGCAAGTCGAGAAGTTGTCTCTTCACGGACGAGTTGCCGACTTGACACGGATCTCTGAAATGGCGAATTGGGAGCAATTGAAGAATGCCGAGTGGCTGTCCACTAACATCCAAATGACTGTCGAGCAGGCGCTGGAGTTGAAGGCAATTACAGTCGACAACAAATCGACTCTTTTCAGCGACGAAGACGTTTGTGCTCTTCTTATGGTATGTTTTCTTCGTGAAAAAAACAAAAACAAACTTTTTTTCCCAGAAATCCATCGAAAAAGGAACACCGCTCACATTCAACTACTATCGAATGTGGCCCGATTGGGAAAAAATCGTTTCGGATTTCGAGTCAACTCCGTGGAATTCTTCTTTTTCCGAGAGATATCAAAACCCGCCAGTGATTGATTTGACGAAGAAAAACTTTATTTTCAAGTCTTCCAATGCGAGCCGAGAGATATTCGTGGCAATCGACAAATTCAATGTTTCCGGATTCATTTTGAACCACCTGAAAGACGACCTTTCTCTCTAAAAATGAATATTAACAATATTGTTTTGCACGAACATTTTTCTCTCTGAGAAAGCAATTGCATATTTATCATGAAAAAGCGGTTAGAACAATTGAGGGCGCTTAGTTTACATGTTTCGGTCTCGAAAAGTATATCACAACGGGTAGAAGCTTTAGAAAAAAAGGCGATGGATGAGGAGAACCCATAGAAAGTGTTGAAAAAGAATGCAAATCGGCAAAAACACTAAAAATCTATTCACGGGAGAACTATACACAGGAAGTTTAATATACATTGTCTTTAGCTGTTCACCCAATGCGCTCCGAAATAGAGCTTCGCGATGTCGTTCATTCTGAAGAACGGAATGGCAGCCTGCGCCGACTGAGGAACGGAGTTTCCGGCTCTTCCAAGTGACGTCACTGCTTCTCTCCACGTCTTCGGATTTCTGCCCGTCTCCGGATCGTCATCAGAGCCGTCGTAGAGTTCGACTCGAGCAGCTTCTTCGCCGGCAAGTGCACACAAGTACTGCGAGTGTGCTGTACTGTATCGTTTGTTGGTTTCGGTGGCCAGGTGGATGAGTCTCGCGGCGAGAACTCTCGCGAGAGCCACTGCAGAACGGTCATCTCGGACACAAGCAGCCAGTTCAGCGGCGCCTTGCTGGTCGTTCCCGAGACGGAAAGAGGAAAGTGCTTGCTGAAAAAAGACATAATCGAAGTGTGTACAGAACAGTTTAATTTACCATAAAAGAAATTTCATTGACCGTCAAATTCCACTCCATTTCGAGATTTCTCGCCAGTCGGCGCTCTTCCAGTCCTCCCTGTTCCGCCACTTTGACTAGAAACGCGTGACGTTTCTCGAGAATCGCGTCGTCCACACGGTCAAGTGGAATCAGAGGGTGAGAATCGAGCGGAGCGAAGAACGCTCGGTTTCCGATGACGCAGAAAAGATTTCGGAGCGGGTGGAATTTATTTATTTATTTATTTATTAAAATACGCACTCGAGGAACGTGGAAGTGGGGACAAATATTACAGTACTAAAACAGTTGGGGGTGAGGGGATAGGGGGACAGAGGGAGGGGACAACCTGAGACTGAGCCTGACCTGCGTTGGTTTGTGTAGCCTGTTTGGTCAGTGCTGAAAGAGTGCGGTGAACGAAGTAATTTTGCCTATGGTAGGTTTTTGGCGTCTTCCAGTGGAAAGATGTTTTAGATTTGCGATTGTTAAAGTGATTGATAGTGAAGAGATCGGTGGTGGGGATGTCTATTTTGCCGATAAGCAGTTTTCTAAGAAATTTCCTGTCTAGCACAGTTCTACGATATTCGAGACTCTCCAATTTGAACTCGGAGCAGCGCTGTTCTGCATTCTGATAGGCTGGGTCTTCGCGGAGCATAAAACCGTTGTTGATACGAAACATTACTCTACGGGTGAAGTTATTTTGGACCGCTTCAATGGTTTTTATTAGCTGCTTACTGTGGGGAGAGCTGATAGGAGTACCGTATTCTAACAGGGGACGAACAAACGTTTTAAATAGGAAGCATAGTATATCTGGGCGGCTTGAGTAGAATGATTTAAATAGAATAGATTGCATGAAGTTTGCCTTTTTAATAGCCAATTTCCAATGGGAGTCAAATTTGAGGTTAGGTGTTAGCGTGAATCCAAGGTCCTTGACCTCGTCTGCACGTGTTACTTCCACGTCATTGACTGTGTATTTTAGATGAGTGGCTCTTTTTCCTAGTGATATGCAGACAGTTTTAGCGGAGTTAAGCGTGAGGAGATGCCGCTGAGACCAGTTTACGACCGAGTTTATTCCTTCTTGCAGTACTGCTGAATTGGTGGGTGCGTTTCGGTTAAATGATGTATATAATTTCAGGTCGTCAGCGTATTGTTTTATTCCTAATGATGGTGGGATTGATTGATTAATATTATTTACGAATATTCCAAAGAGAAGTGGCGAAAGAACTGAGCCCTGGGGTACACCACAAGTGGTTTGGCGGTTGCTTGAGAGGTTTTCACCGATTTTAACTCTAAATGTTCTGTTGGAGAGAAATGAGTATATCCATTTGATTAGTTGAGGGTGAATATTTGCCTCTATGAGTTTTTCAATAAGGATACCGTGAGGTACGGTGTCGAATGCCTTTTGGAAATCAAAATATATTATGTCTACTTGTTTACCCGCGTCTAGGGAAAGAGTCCAGTCATTTGTGGCTTCAAGCATGCAGCTAGTTGTTGATCTTTTAGGCAGGAACCCGTGCTGTGAGGGGGACCAAAATGATAGGTTTCTTAAGTGGGTGAGAATCTTCTTTTGAAGGGATCTTTCGAAGGTGCGGCATAGAAGAGATGTAATACTAATGGGGCGAAAGTGAGATACGAGCGTTGGGTTGCTCTGCTTTTTGAGGGGAATGACAATTGATTGTCTCCATTTTTCTGGGACTGTCCCTTTAATTAAAGTTAGATTAAATAGTTGGGCTAGGGGGCTTGCCAGGAGGTGCCCGATATGCTTAATGAAAGAAAACGGAATGCCGTCTGAGGTGATAGTGCTGTTATATTTGGTTTTAGTTATTATGCTAAGTATCTCGATGTCTGTGCACCATGGGATGTCT
This sequence comes from Caenorhabditis macrosperma, assembly GCA_963932285.1. Classification (NCBI taxonomy): domain Eukaryota; kingdom Metazoa; phylum Nematoda; class Chromadorea; order Rhabditida; family Rhabditidae; genus Caenorhabditis; species Caenorhabditis macrosperma. Next base: position 9,315,260 of record OZ010622.1, read on the forward strand.
TGGGTGGCGGTATAGTTAGGTGGGATGGTTAGGGATTGAAGGCTAGGGTTTCTGTACTGTGTTTCGAAGTATTGCGCGAGAGATTCGGATTTTGAGGCGTTATCGGAGTGTTTTTCGCCGGTGATATCGCAGAAGGGTGGGATTTCGTTGACGTTAGATTTAAGGGCTTTCTTTGCGAATTTGCTGAATTGGCTGTGGCCTTTGGTCTTTAGCATATTTAGTTCGAGGTTGGAGCGATACTTCGTTAGTTTTTTCTGAAATCTTCGGGCCAGTAACAGGTATTCTGTGTAATCTTCATCTTTTCTAGAGTTAGAGGCATTGTGCCAATGGTATTCAACATGATTGCGGAAGGAGATGAGGTGGGGCGGTAGGGTTGGCTGGCCGATTTCAATCTTTTTCATTGGTACAATAGTGTTGAATATGTGCGCGAGATAGCTGAGGAAAGTGTCGTAAATAGTATCTATATCGTCGGGGGACCCTAGGATGCGATTCCAGTTGTACTCTTTAATCATGAGATATGCTAAATTGGAATTAAGGTTTTTATAGTCGGGGATGAAAGAATATGACCGCTGCTTTTTGTACATGAGGTCCATTTCCCAAGTGATTCTACAATGATCTGATTTACCTAGTGGCGAGCCAATATATAATTTTGAGCATGGGGAGTTCGAGAACATCAGGTCTAGAATATGCGCGCCTCTTGTAGGTTTTTTGACGTGTTGTGTTAAATTATAATTAGTGCACGTGTCTATTAAGTTTTTAGCCAAGGGACTATTTTTGCTAACTGCGGGGACGGCCCCTGTCCAGTCTATTTCATTAACGTTGAAGTCGCCGGCTATAATTACGGGGGGATCTTCGCTGAGAAGGTCTTTTATTGACTTGAGAAGTTTCGCTGATTTTTGCGTATTACAGCTCGGGGTGCGGTAAATATTTATTACTCTTATTGCGTCTACAGTTAATTTTATATCAATAGTTAGAATTTCATACGCTTTTCCGATAGATTCTGATATTATTAAGTTACTTTCAATATTGCTCCTAATTATAGTACAGACACCACCACCACGACTTCCAACTCTATCGGTTCTATGTAAAGTATAATTATTATTGTTTGATAGGATAATCGCATCTTGATGGTCAGGAGAGAGCCAGGTTTCCTGTAGGAGAATTATATCCATAGAAAGTGTTGAACCCATAGAAAGTGTTGAAAAAGAATGCAAATCGGCAAAAACACTAAAAATCTATTCACGGGAGAACTATACACAGGAAGTTTAATATACATTGTCTTTAGCTGTTCACCCAATGCGCTCCGAAATAGAGCTTCGCGATGTCGTTCATTCTGAAGAACGGAATGGCAGCCTGCGCCGACTGAGGAACGGAGTTTCCGGCTCTTCCAAGTGACGTCACTGCTTCTCTCCACGTCTTCGGATTTCTGCCCGTCTCCGGATCGTCATCAGAGCCGTCGTAGAGTTCGACTCGAGCAGCTTCTTCGCCGGCAAGTGCACACAAGTACTGCGAGTGTGCTGTACTGTATCGTTTGTTGGTTTCGGTGGCCAGGTGGATGAGTCTCGCGGCGAGAACTCTCGCGAGAGCCACTGCAGAACGGTCATCTCGGACACAAGCAGCCAGTTCAGCGGCGCCTTGCTGGTCGTTCCCGAGACGGAAAGAGGAAAGTGCTTGCTGAAAAAAGACATAATCGAAGTGTGTACAGAACAGTTTAATTTACCATAAAAGAAATTTCATTGACCGTCAAATTCCACTCCATTTCGAGATTTCTCGCCAGTCGGCGCTCTTCCAGTCCTCCCTGTTCCGCCACTTTGACTAGAAACGCGTGACGTTTCTCGAGAATCGCGTCGTCCACACGGTCAAGTGGAATCAGAGGGTGAGAATCGAGCGGAGCGAAGAACGCTCGGTTTCCGATGACGCAGAAAAGATTTCGGAGCGGGTGGAATCGTAGTCCAACGGTGAGTTGAAGGCGAAGAGCGAGCGCCAGGTGCTGATGATGGAGTACCAGATGATAGTTGACGAGTGGCTGCCGAGAAGCCAGATGTGAAAGCTGATCTTGCCGTGGAGCATTTTGCGGTTGGTGGAAGTGGGGTGCAAATGAAGAATAGGCCATCTGAAAGATATTTGAGCGACCAATCTTTTGTGCAGATGACAGTAAAAGTTAGAGTCACGCGGCGAGGATGCGGCCTTAAAGTTTTGATCGCCGAAAATGATGCGCTAAGTTTTTTTTGTATTTTCTTTCTAAGTATTACCAAACGCTCTCTTGATGTTGTTTTCTCTATGCGAACGGTAGGACCGATGATCTGCTCTCTGATGTTTTTTAGGCTTACCTCTACGAGCAAATCCTGTTTGTAATCAATTGGCGTCGGCATATCTCGCACCGACTCCATTAGAATAGTGAGCAACTTCTCGCACTCCACGAGGAACTCTTCCAGTTTCGCCTCGCTAAAGCCAGCTTCCTTCCGTGTTTCTCGATCTTTAGGTCTTCTCCCGGTCTTTTCAACTAGTTGGACTATCGCTTGAAAAGCGGCGCCGACGAATTTATCCCAAATCAGACGGGTGATTCCGTGGCGTAGACGAAGATCTACGAGTGATTTCGGAAGAAGATCAGTGCATTCCTGAAAGTTCCGATGGATGATTGAAGAGATTCCCCCTTGCTGTTCGTACGTTCATTTGTGAGAAGTTGTACTCTTTGTCGCGGAACCAACGAGACATCATCTCCCAGCATACATCTGAAATAAATTCATGTGTACCCTGTTATTAAATGTACGAATAATAAAGACCCTGCTCAGAGGTGTCGGTTTTTAATTGGGTTTCCATAGATACACAACAGCTCGCCTGCTTTTCTCAAACGTCTCCTTCCAGTGAGCTCGCTTGAAGTCAACCACCCTCTCCCCCTTTCTCACTCTTTTGCTTACTGTCCCAGGATCCCACTTCCTCGGTGAAAGCATATATTCCAGTCACTCAGTTGTTCCGTCCGTGCGTCCATCAGTCGGCTGCGGACAGGAGATCGGTGAGCGCGGTGAGCGGGAGCGCATTTCACTGTTTGTCCAGTCTGTCTGTCACACACAAAGACGACGAAACGCTCCGAATGCGGTGCGACGGGGCGCTCACGGGAAAGGGAGAGTGTCCCGTCCAGCGCCATTCTCCCACTCTATCTGTCTCCCCCCGTGGCCGCCTTCCTTCCCGTCATCTCTGCGTCCTCTCTGTCACATCCGTGTTCTGTTTCTTCCCGCTACTCACGTTCATTCTCTACTTCTTGTTGTTCTTTCATTCTCTTCTCTGCATTCCGTTTGTGTCCCGTCTCAAACGTCGCCGACTCTCGGTTCTCTTCTTCCTATGCGTATGTACGGGCGGGCGGACAAGTGAGGTAGGCATCCTCTCACTCGCGCTCTCTTTCTTTCTCTCTTTTCCTCTTCCCTCATCTGTGTACGCACGCGTTTCGTCTCTTTCTTCGCCACTTCGCGTCGCCTCTTGTGTTATGTCCTTGGTAACGTGACGGACGGCGGCGGGGGCCGATGAACGAGGGAAACACGACACGCGACTGACACAACACTCGCTACGACGATCGATTCGTCCCGAGACTGTTTGTTGACACAGTACTCGGTCTCTTCCTTTTCATTCATTTTCCGTGTCCTAACTTCCTACATCAATCTTTTTCACACATCAGGTATCTCGTATTTTCTAGGGTATCACCTACACATGGAGAGTGGCACACGGAAAAAGCGAACGCTCGCTGAACGGCGCGAGTCTGACAAGTTACGTCAGCGACGGTTTCGGGCAAAGAAAAGAGGTTTGTGTGATAACATTGGGTAATTTGAGAAATGAATTGTTTTAGAAGAAGCACGCCTTCTCCAAGTGATCAGTGGAAGTGGAACGGATGATCGGAAGGAAAGAGTCTACACAGTCCCCAGAAAGACAGCCGAGGAGATTCGGGAGACGAACCGAATCCGGCAGCAGAGATTCAGAGCCAAGAAGCGAGGAACTGATGATTCGAACGATGAGCCTTTGATGGAAGCGGTGGAGACAATAGACACAGAAGAGCCCGTGCCTTGTGAAGCCCCTACAGTACAGACTGCACAGGATAATCCAGTAGAGATCATTCAACAGATCCTTTTGCAAGCAATCAATGAAGAAAAGGATCGTCAGACGGAACTAAGACGAGAGAAGGACAGAATCCGAAAGAGAAGAGAACGACAGCGGAAAAGGGAGAGTGAGATGCAAAAAGTTGGAATTACTCCAGATGGTAGGTTATTTTCTGATTTAATGAAATGCATATGGGAATTTCAGAATTTCAATGTAAATTGAATCAACTTGAAATGGACATGAGTCAGGCAGGTGAACAGGAGGAAGATATGACAAATATGGATGAATTGGACGAGTCTGGATGTCAGGATATCGAACCAACGGAGTCCCCGGAGACGTTGATAAAACAAGAAACCGAAGATGGAGAAGTCGAAATAGGATCTTCTTTGGTTGTCAACGGATTCTTCGATTCGACCCAATTCATGTCTCAACTGGAGCAAATGAGTCTGTTGATGAAGCTGGCGAGTGCTGTCGACACTACCAATCCAGCATTGAAAGGCAAATCGATCAGTCCTGATGTTTCGGCAACGTTGGAAGAGCTCGGCGCGTCATCTTCTTCTCCGCTCTTACCCCAGATTGCCGATGAGATTCCCACTACGGAGAAGAAGCCGTGGCAAAGATGCAGCAGTTCCGAAGAGCGTCGCGAACGCGAGCGAATGCGGAAGAGGATGTATCGAGCGAAACAAAAGTTCATTTCCACTGGGAAACTCGAAATGCAATGGGATCCGACGCCGATAAAACGGACGCCGAACGATGATGGAGAGTTGGGAATCACGCCGATTCCGGAGTGGACGAAGAACTTGTCGTCCGAGCAGAAACTCGCTGCCCATCGCATTTACAATAAGAGATATCGGGAGAGGATAAAAAATTGTACTGGTAGGTTCACACAAAGAAATCTGTCTTTCTATTATACTTGCGTTCGTTCCAGGCTCCGTTGAAAGAGAACACAATCGGCAACATGATAGTCACGAGAAAAGCGAGACGACGGGAGGAGACAATGACTTTTCTAATTGTGAGTTGTTTGAATTCCACTACAAAACGAATGTCTTGTTTTCAGTACCTCCTGAAGTCTACAACGAGATTTTAGCAACAATATCGCAGTGCGATTTATCTAGTTTGATGGGCGTAAATCAAACCGATTAGTGACAAAACCGAAAAACGCGGGTTGCCACCAGAAATGGGGGAGCACTGCATATCAAATGAAAACCAACTGTGATTCGATATAATACTAACTGTGATAAGCTATTTTAACGTTCCGAATTGAAGTACAAATAAATTGAATTTTTTTTCGAAATTTGAAGTATACTTACCAGCAACCACCAAATCGTGCTCGAAGACTCTCGGAATCATCTGATACAGTCGCTGGACGACTGTTTCCTTTTCTTCCGGGAAATCAATGATCATCTGTCTTCTTCGATCTTCTTCATCTCCGTCTTCAGCGAGCGTTTCTGCCGGATCTCGAGGGAACAACTTTTCGATAGTTTCAGTGTCCACAGAATCGGTAACTATCCAATTTGCCACCTAAACCTTAAGAATGAACTTGGTAAGATCAGTACTACTCACAGTTTCTCTGACGTAAGAGTCGATCCTCAAAGACAAATCGGCGACACGTGGCAGGTTCGCATCGGCTTCTACGAGAGTTTGAGCCAGAGAAACACAGTGCAGACACATGATTATACTGTCGAGGTGCTCGACTTCTGGAGACACCGCATCCCATTCCTCAATCGTGTCGTTTTTCTCGTCGCTCTCGTCTCCTTCTCCTCCGTCCATTTCCCCCTCTCCACGAACTTCTTTTCTACTTTTCACCTTCTTCCTCTCCTTTCTGACACACCAACAAACCGCCAGCAGCACCATTCCGAGTGTGACATTTTTCGAATTCATCACCATTCCATCCAGAGAATCGACAATTCCGGGTTCGGCTTTCTCCAGATTTTTCAGCAGTTCTACAGTTCGATCGAAGTTTCTCCAATCCATCCGGGTAGTGGTTTTCTCGAATTTCATGTTGAAGAGTTTTACAATGTTCAGACGGTTGACCGGTAGCTTCTCGAGTACAGTGTCGTAGTACTCATCGATTTCGAAAGACCCGAATAGAGGAGAGAAGAGCAGATTGGCGAGCCGAATGCGAAGAGACTCCGTCCAATGTCTGAAACGTTCTTTCGTTTCAGAACAATGAAAGTTTAAATCAATATGAAGTGAAACACGTACTCGGAGAACACATCCACGTCGTCCTGCGACAAATCGACGTGTTTCAGCCACTCTCCCACTTTCAGCACATCATCTGACATCTCCGTCCTCTCGTCGTATTTGCTCATGTGGCATTCGAGTATTCGCTCAACAATGGAATCCATCTCGAACTGTGACTTCTTCTGATACTCTCCGATCGCTGGTTTGGCTTCTCCGACTATTCTCGCGTAGAATGCAACTGCTTTCTCTGCGGTCGTCGGCGATTCTCCTAGAGAAGCCGAAGTCGGAATACTTCGTATCCTTGCTATCAATTGATGCGCTTCTTCTGCAGTTGACAAGGAATATAGAGCGTTTTGGAACGTTGTCTTTCGCGATGTGGCCATTTTCAATTCGGCGAATGTCTTAAACCACTCTTCTGATCCAACTTCCAATTTCTCAAGTTGTTTCAGAAGTAAATGATCGTGCTGATCCTGACGGAATTTACTAGTCAATGCCAGATGGAACGGAATGGCAAGTCGGTGAAATTCGCCTTTCTCATCGATGAAAAACGAATTGTTGTCTGCATGTGAGTGACACTTTCCGCAGAGCATTTTGTTCTCTCCGCCAGGAACAATATTGCATTCTGAAGACGGGACGTGTTGAGCGCACACACGGACGTTTCCCTGAACGTGGATATTGCTAATTTCTATAAAGAAGGTCTCTCACCAAAACTGTCCAAACTTCCAGAAGCGATCTTCGAGGAGCGAAAATTGCCAGAAACTGCGCAACTCGGTTATTTTCAGTTGCCGACACCCAGGAAACTGACGCATCTCGATATCCTTTGTATATCAGCACCATTTGACGAGCGAAAACCTTTAAAATGCTCATGTTATTTATAAAGCGAACAGAAGATTCGAAACTCACATCTATAACTAAAACTCTTGCCATTCGATCTGTGACTGCGACATATTGACAATCTGGAGACCTGACAACGGTTTGTGCTATCCTTGAATCCAAAATTTGGCTGCGAGTGGGTACGTGAACAGGAGTTCTCATGTGAGAAGCCAAACGCGCCGGCTCCGTCGAAATTCCGAAGAACTTTCGAATTCCGAACGACGGCACTAATGATTTGCCGTACTTGATCACGTCCTCCAGCAGTCTGTCTTGCTCTTCGCGGTCGTGCCACACAAATACAGCAAACTCTTTCTCCGTCGTCACCATGAACGTGGAGTAGAGTGGAAGAACTGGCTTCTCGACTTTCGCGTAGAATGAGTCGTAGCTGGCCGAGATGTACTGCTCGAACGTGGATGGCTTGCGCAATCCAGTGAACACCACATGGATGATGTTTCCTTTGATGTCCGGAACCAGCAATTCGGACTGCAGCTCAATTGAGTCTGATATCTGACTGACTGTCTTTTCGCCTTTTGCAATGAGCACTTTTGCTTGATAAAGAACTGACTTCAGAGAAATCGGATTGATCATGAAAAAGCTCTTGGACAGCACTACAGTGAACGTTTGGCCAGTCTGAAAAAGTGTTAGGTTGTTTCTTTTATCTCGAATCTCGTCGTTACCTTGACAACTTCAAACTGTACATTGTTCACCGGTTCAAAAAGTGAGAACCGATCAAAATAGAGCATAGTTCCCTGTTCTGTGAAGAAGTAAACGTGTCCATCTAGAGTTCCCAACGCCACGATTATCGAGTCAAGCAGGTCGATGTGCCTGACGTTCGAGAGTCCGAAGAGACAGGATGCCGTGATTTCATTACTGACAGGATCTCCTTCGATGTACTGCTTGCAGACTATTTTGTAGTGATTGTCTAGAAACTGTGCAACTGAGATCTTAACGTATTGAATGAACACTTACCATCTGGAGGTTTCCTGAGCACCACGAAACGAGACTCCCAAGTGACTAGAAGATATTCGGCGTCTGCGTACGTTCTCAATTCGCACCGAAACAGCCAGTTGCGGATCGATTCATCTGCTTCCAGAGTTGTTTCCGTCTGAAACCACTGCTTCTCGCGTTAACGCATCGACGGGAAACGAACACTCACTTCTTTTTCTCCCCAATCATCCCATTCCTCAACGTTTTCTCTCTTTTCTGTAGTCTTGCAGAATTGAGTTTCGCTTCCACTTGAACTTTCTGAGTTTCTCCTTTCAAATTTGGCTAAAAATCAGATTTAGAAGATACTTTTCTAAAGAAAAACTCACATTCAATTTCAAAGTCTCCCAGAAGGAATTTCTTGACTTGTTTCGCTACATCATCACTTACTGCACAGAACGCTTCAAAATTGATTGGAGTTACAGACATTTCATGCTCTTCTGGAACAACAAACGCATTTTTCAGCTGAAAACTGGGAAAAATAGTGTTGCGGCAGCAGAAAAATCTTGTGATGGGAGGAGAGAGTGTGTATATGATGGAGAGTGCAGACAGAAAAACGCAGTGGGGCGCGTTTGCACGCGACTGCCGCGGTGGATCTGTGGAGGGAGTTCGAAGCGAAAACATATTATTTTCTCTTGGTTTCGCCCGTTTTTCGTGTGTTTTTCCGTTGTTTAATTGCCGTTTTTAGCATTTATCTATTACCGTCCCGCTGAAATTATTTGTTTCATTGTTTTGTAGGTAATCTCGGTATAATTGATCATGAGCGTCTCGAAGAAGATGTTTACTACCGCGGTCCGCGCCAAGTCGTGGTGGGGCCATGTTGAGATGGGACCTCCGGATGCGATTCTCGGAGTGACCGAGGCGTTCAAAGCTGACTCGAATCCGAAGAAGATCAACCTTGGAGTCGGAGCCTATCGCGACGACCAGGGCAAGCCGTTCGTTCTGCCATCGGTCAAGGAAGCCGAGCGCCAAGTCATTGCTGCGAATCTTGACAAGGAGTACGCTGGAATTGTTGGTAAGTGTTCGAAATTGGTAATTTATACTGGATTTAATTGCTTACAGGACTCCCGGAGTTCACCAAGCTCTCGGCTAAACTTGCTCTTGGAGAAAACTCGGAGGTCATCAACAACAAGCGTATTTTCACTACTCAGAGTATCTCGGGAACTGGAGCTCTGAGAATCGGTTCCGAATTCCTGGGCAAATACTCCAACACGAAGGTCATCTACCAACCGACCCCAACGTGGGGAAATCACGTTCCTGTCTTCAAGTTCGCTGGTATGGATGTCAAGCAATATCGCTACTATGACAAGGCTACCTGTGGGTTCGATGAGGCCGGCGCGTTGGCTGACATCGCGCAGATCCCAGAAGGTTCTACTATCCTTCTTCACGCCTGCGCTCACAACCCAACTGGAGTCGATCCATCCCGAGAGCAGTGGAAGAAGATCTCCGACATCGTCAAGAAGCGCAATCTCTTTGTCTTCTTCGACATGGCGTACCAAGGATTCGCCTCGGGAGACGTTGACAATGACGCATTCGCTGTTCGCTATTTCATCGAGCAGGGACACAACATTGTCCTCGCCCAGTCCTTCGCTAAGAACATGGGACTTTACGGTGAGAGCAAACTTTCGTAATTCATCGTAATCAGGCTATTTATAGGTGAGCGTGTCGGAGCATTCTCTGTCGTCACCTCGGATGCCGATGAAGCCGCTCGTGTCGCCTCTCAAGTCAAGATCCTCATCCGTCCACTGTACTCGAACCCTCCAGTCCATGGAGCTCGCATTGCTTCCCGTATCCTCGCCGATCCAGCTCTCAACAAGCAATGGCTTGGAGATGTGAAACTAATGGCTGATCGCATCATCACCATGAGAACCACGCTCAAGGACTTGCTCGCCAAAGAGGGCTCGAGCCGCAACTGGGAGCACATCACCAACCAAATTGGAATGTTCTGCTTCACCGGAATCAACCCACAGCAAGTCGAGAAGTTGATCAAGGAGCACTCGGTCTACTTGACCAAGGACGGACGCATCTCTGTGGCCGGAATCTCGTCCAACAACGTCGCGTACCTTGCCCGTGCTCTTCACCTAGTCACCAAGTAAAAACTATATTCTTCTGATATCCAAATTATCTTGTTCTATAATATGTCATAGGAGAATACCTCTTTTGCTCGGTAGTTTCACATTCTCCGGTGTAATTTGACACTTTTTAATTTGTAGATGGCTTCATAATTATTGTACACTTTTATAAATAAACGGTGATTGGTCTGACATCAAATCACTGTAGTGATCGCTAGAACATTTCCACAGTTCCTATATGATTGTTTCTCCCATGTTTTCTAAATTCCAGGTGTCTATTTTTCAAGAGCTGCTAAATATTCAAGTGAACACTTTTTCAAGTGGATGCTCGCCGAACAAGCTACATACGGAAACCGTTTCGGAACGAGACCATAGAAATGTTTTGTGGAACTGGTGTTCCTCTTCTCAACCAGTGCACGTCTTTGCATTTCACTCGAATGCTCAAAAAACAGTATACAAACAGAACAAGTTGATCCCCCTGTACAAGTTGCTCCCCTTTCCCACCCCACAGTCCAGTCGGTCCGGTAATCGGATACGAGGCGAGAGAGACCGAACTGTATATAATATTTGCATGCGCGCTTTTTCCGCTCCCCACCTGGTGGCTCCTCTCACTCGAAAGTGACAAGTGCATGTGTGCATGTAACCGTGCTCGCGAGCACAATCAACCTTTGCGCACGCATATCACTTACGATGGATGGCAGCCGCGCGTCCGGAAGTGAGCCGAGTGCGCGGAAAGCGACGAGCGGAGGAGGATGCGCGAAAAATGCGGATTAATAAATTGGCGAACGAGAGGAAAAAGTGGGGAAAAGGTGAGAAAACGAAACGAGAACGCCGAAGTTCAAACACGAATGGCGATACTTGAAACGGAAGGCCGCAATGTTCAGAAATCAAATGATTTCCGGAAATTCGAATCAGGAGTTTCAGATAAAAGTTTGTGCATCTTCTGGGAGTGCCTGGTGAACTTTCTCTTCAGCGAACAACGAAATCGGACGGATCAGAGATATTGGGAACAGAGGACGATTGCTCTGGAGTGAGAAATAATTAGAAAACTTTTTGCCTGAAGGTTATCTGAAAAATGAATAACAAGAGTTTTTGACACTGCGATTTGTGTGAAGCGTCCCGAGAGAAAACCTCGAATTCTATCGAAAAACCAATTTCCCGAAACGTCGAACATTTTGGCGAGAACTGGATGAATCGGGATGAAATTTTGCAGAGAACACTTGTAATATTTCTATCGATAGACTGGTTGGTTTGCAAAGAAATAAAAATTCTTGCAACAGAAAAACGTTATTTTCAAAGAACGAATGAAACGAAAAAATCCTTAACTCGGATTTTTCGTTGTTTTTGTTGTTTTTTGTTGCAACTTGCACAAACGTCACAAAACGACGAAAAATTCAAATGGTCCATATTTACGTTGAAATCTCCAAGTTCACGTTGAAATCTCGAAGCCAATTGACTTCAAAGAGCAGTTCTCCGCATCACAATCACTATCCCCCACCTTTGCCCCCTTGTTTCCCCCCAATCGGAAGGATGCATGCTCCCCTCTCCCGTCCGTCCGGCGGCTCACTCCTCGGCAGTCACAACAATCCGTCGCGATCCCCCCCTCTCCTCGCATCTTCTGTGCATCCATCGGCGGCCCAGACACATCCATTGTATTTACCCCGTCCTTCTTCTCTCCGGCGCGCGCGCCCTCCTCGAGTCGTCCGCTCGCCGCCGCCGCCTCTGTGTTGCTGCTGCTGCTGCTGGTGGTGCTCATTCTTGCTCCGCAGTCGCGCACTCCTCGCCACCGTATGTAGATACATTCTCATTTCTCCTCTCGCATACACATACGTACATACACAACAACTCCTGCCCCTGTCCCCCCTTTTGCTCTCCGTTCATGGTCCTCTACCCGTTGCTCTTTCTACTCTTCTTCCGAAGAGTCCACGGACTCACCGTCCCACCGACTGCCGCCTCCACCTCATCATCCGCCGTCTTTTGTCTCCAACCGTTCGTCCCTGAAAACGCTCATGTGATATTCAATGAGCCCGGTCCGTACGCCAGGGACACTGTCGCAAAGTACAGGTAAATCGTGTGTGTGAAGAGTATCGCTTACTCTCTCTCGTATTCCTTCTTCTCGTTTCCTGTTTGCCGATCCGATCTGCGCGCATTAGTCAGTGCGGAGCACACGAGAACACGCCAATTGTGCCACCTAGCGAATTTCGACTTTTTTCCCCTCTTGCCACTGATTCCCGTCGGTTTGCGGACTGGTTCCTCCGTCTCCCCCGCGTTTCTCACTGACCAATGTGTGATTTTTCGGTTTCGCATTCGGGATCGAACGATGAAAAGTGTGCCACGATTGCGTAGGAATTTCAGCTGAGAACAAGTCGAAATTGATTTATTCGCCAATGAGCACCAAATGAAATAGCATCGATTAGATCTGAAAAAAACCTCCGAATGTCGTTGAAAACTCGTATTTTGTGAGCGAAACAACCGAACCGTCTTATTCATTTTTTGTTGGAATAACCTATTTTGAGCTGTTTAACAAGTCCATTTCATATATAACGAGTGCATTCCGAATACTCATCAAGAATCGTCCAAATAACTGTTGTGAAAACGCCAAATTTCGGATGACTCAAAACATTCGTTTTTGCTGTTTTTTTCTCGATGAACTCTGTAGTTAGTGCGTACTGTAGAAATTGACAATTTAAACAAAAACACAGTTTTACACACATTCCCAGAGCTCCAAGTATTCCTTTTTCGAGTTTTAAGGTGGCAAATTCATTAAAACTGTCTCAAAATGAAAATTGAGTAAAAGGTTCTAAAACTTGCATTTTGATAAAACTCGCAGTTTTTTTTTGTTTTTTATGGACATGTACTTAAGAATTCGGTTATTCAACAGTAATATTAGACGGTTCAGTAACGTAACTTGTCATAAATATGCCTAAGAAATCAGCGAAAAAAGAGCAAATGACATCATTTGAGTTCTATAGACCTCTCTGCCAATTCTCAAGTTTCCAGCTGCGCTCTCGGTTTCGATCTGATCGGTTCCGAAGAACGAACATGTCTCTCCGACGGCTCATGGTCCGACGAGCCGCCCATCTGTGCCATCGACGTGGCATTCAACAAACCAGCAACACAGTCTTCCGGCAACGTGGCCATGTCACTCGGCGGCACAATGTGCACAATGACTAACGACGAGGCAAAGTCGTTTTGGTGAGTGATGAGAGCAGCACTCGAACTGGAAATGAGGAGTGTTCCAGGGAAGTCGATCTACTCGGCGACTACTCGATCCGCTCGATTTCGATGCGTCTCGGTCCGAAGTCATCGCCGATTGTGTCGGTGGAAGCCATCGAAACGGGCGGAGCCGTTCACGTGAGTTGCCAATGAGTAAGACCCCCCGTGATGTTCCGATGTTTCAGCAATGCATCGTCGACTCCTCTCTGTTCACAATCAACACGACGACCTCTATCAGCTGCGCCTACGACGACGTCTCCAGAATCCGCATCACCGCCACTCGACGCCTCCATCTGTGCCAAGTGAACGTGTATGCGGTCAATGCAGGTGAGAGCCCCCCGGTTTCTCCCCTCCCTCAAGTTCCAGTATCTCAAGATGCCCGCCAAAAGTGCCCCCCCCCCCCCTCTCAAAACACGTGTTTTTACACTGTCTGCGTCTCTCTCTCCCTCTCACTCCCTCGCTTCTCTTATCGTATGCCGTAATTGGCTCTAGTCAACACAAAAAGCATTGTCGAACGAGACGGTCTCGGTTGTTTATTCGGGCACCGAGGAGAGAAAGAGAGCAGCCAGCAGCAGATTGGTTTGACACTGAACATGACGGATTATCGCACTCTCTCCCCCCGAACAAATCATCGATTTAAGGCCGCAAAAGGTCTTTTGAGAGGGGAAACGAGCGGCGGATCGGTGTGTGTGTGGGAAAGTTGGGGCGAAGAGGAAAAGTAGAAAAGACAATACTCGACGCACGAACTCTCGAAGTGGACACTTTGCAAGTAGATCATCAATTTCAGTGTCACCATGGCAGTGTGCTCAGAGCCAAATGGAAGTGGTCGGCGTGTTCGGCGGAATGTGTTACGCGGCGAGTCGAGATGAGCAGACCGATTGGTTGGGGGCGCAGAGGAAGTGCTTGGACAGGTGCCCTCTCCCCCGCTAACCTCCTCCACTCATCCTTTCTTCCAGGGGATCCACGCTCCCTCTCCGAATCGACGATTCCACTCGACGAGGCCTCCGTGCCGCTCTCTCCGCCTCGACGTCTGCCAAAGCGTTCTACTGGATCGGCGCCTCTTCCTCGATGACCGAGTGGCGATGGGTGGATGGGGAGGGCGTGGGGGACAGAGCCGACTGGCCGGGACTCCCCTCGCCGATCCCTTCCGCTTCTGAAGCTGTCCTCCTCGCGCGGCCCCTCGAATGGAAGTGGGTTCCCGCTTCGCAAACGGCGTGGAACTCGTTTCTGTGTCAGTCGAAACCCAAATTCTGCACGTCTCCGGGCGTGGGAGAGGCGACGAAAGTGACGTTCTCCTCGCACTCGTACGCCATCGGAACGCTTTGCTTCTATTCGTGCGATCCTGGATATGATCTACACGGCATCCGACAGAGAGAATGCGCGGAGAACGGAAGATGGACGGGCAGCATTCCCAACTGCTATCGTGAGTGTTCCAAGTGTTCGGAGGGTCTCTGAAGAGCTTCTTCAGGTAAATCGTGCGGAGCCGTGAGGCAGTGGAAGTTCGGAAGAATCAAACTGCTCAACAAGACGACGCTTTTCGAGAGTGAAGTGAGTCAATGCCCCTCCCCTGCCCCCTCATCCCGTGCTCTCCAGATGGAATACGAGTGCTCGAACGGCTGGCACCTTGCCAACTCCCCATCCCCATCATATCGCTCAATCCGACGAGTCTGTCAATCGGACGGCACTTGGAGTGCTGCGGAGCCAACATGTGAACTCGTCGATTGCGGAAGACCTCCTCTGATTGCCAACGGGAGGGTTGACGTGGAGTCGACGACCTATGAGTCGGCCGCCAATTACACGTGTCATCAGGGATTCCGACTCATCGGTCCGGAGACGTTGATCTGTGGAGACAGAGGAGAATGGCAACCGGCGACTCCGTTTTGTTACGGTGAGTAGGCGAATGTCGACACGGAGTTATTATCTGTTTTTTGCACGTTTTCCACTAATTACTTGTCACAAATCCATTTAAAAACAGATTTTGGCATAAAAGTTTTCGGAAAAACGTGCGGAACTACGAGAAACTGCTACAGAATAAATTGAACTGTTACAGTAATTTGTGTCCTCCGTGGCGAGACCATCCGAGACCATCTTGCCACATCCGATGATTTTGATAGTAGCAAAATGATAAGGAACATTCGTTACCGTATCCTGTCAATTGTTAACGTATCCTTTTTTTTCCAAAAAACGAAGAAAAAAAAACAAACTTTCAATTTCACACCATTATCTTTGTGTCTAAACAGACTCTGTGAACCGTTCACCGTAAGATTAACGCGCTCTACGGCTAATTACATTTTTCGTCACGAGCTACTCTTTGAAAAATTCTGAAGACTTAGAAAAATTAAAATTTACTAAAATTTACTAATAGAAAGTTTTCAAAATTTTATTTCCTCGAATAGAGCGGCACTCTAAACGCTGCCGGAGAATCATTAAATTTTGAGATTGATAAGAGATATCAAAAAGTTGTCAACTGAATACTTGTAGTCCTAGTCATGTTCTACAATCTTGCTGTTGACAACTTTTTGATATCACTTATCAATCTCAAAATATAATGATTCTCGGGCAGAGCCCTCTGCGGTAGCCATTTCGATGGCATCCGATATGCTCCAAAGGATGTTTTTTTCAAGGACCCGTATTCCACCTTACTTTTGAAAACAAACGTCTCCGCGATAAGTGATAAGTGATATTTCAGACGTCGCCACCCTCCAAGAGATCAAGGGCTCAACGGCACACGAGCAGTCTTCGAACAGCACCGACGGCACAATCGCGGTGGCCGTCCTCGCGTTCCTCCTCGTCGCCTGCCTCACCGTCGCCGTCCTCAAACTCTCGCGACCGTCTCCCTCGAACGGAGACCTCTCCATCTCCCGCGACAAACTCAATGCCTCCAACGCCGCCATCTACGCGACGCCATCGATTCCTCCGCAGCGACCCGACTCGGTGATCTACTACGCGCCGACGGTGGCCCACATGGAGGTGCCGCCACATCTGTTGCAACTCCAGCAACTGCCCAACGGCAACATCCACGTGACGCTGCCGATCGGCCGTCAAATGGGCCGTCCGTCCTTGCCAATCTTCAACACTTCAATGCCACCCCCCTCACCCACTCCATCACAAATTCTGTATTCATTCGACCACGAACCCATCTACGATACTCCTCCGGACACGGTCATCTATCACGCAGGTATGTACCGCCTCTCGGTTTATCATTTATCGATTGGTTCTTGCAGAAAGTGTCTACGAACGTCTTCCCGACCGACCGGCGCCTCCGCCTCCGATCCCGATCCGAGCGGAGAGCGGCGGCAACGGGACCGCCGATCTCCCGCTGCCGCCCCCGCCGCCGCTACCCCGATAGCTTATCATTTAATCATTCTTCCTCTTCTTCTTCTTCTTCTTCGATGTCGAGTCCAACTTTCAATTTTCGCGACGGGTTTCACCGAATACCACAACAACAATTCATATTTGATGATGTTAAAGAATTGAATAAACTATTTATGTATATTGTTATTTTATTGCCAAATCTCGAACTTCTCTTGTTTTCAGGCGATCATTGAATATGGGCATATCACAGAGTGACGATGGAAGGGAATTCAGAAGAAGAAGAGGGTCTACGGAATGGACGTCGACTCGAATCGCCGACTCTCTTCGCTGTCGTGACGCACGAGAAGTGGAGAGTCGATGACGGACGACATGGAGGCGAGACTCTGAAAGTGGACGGATTGGGAAGAACGGGACGAGAGAACGAGAGGTACCTGAGCATCAATCGACATGATCATGTGCGTTCTGTCGGGTTGCTCCAGCTCCTGAATCGCCTTCTTCGGGGAGCAGGAGCAGTACCAACTGGAAAATGGGTTTTCAGTTTGGAAGAGCGATCTTGGGATACTTTAAAACATTCGGGGAAGGTCCTACTATCGGATGCCATCGAAATGGTCCCGTAACCGAGAAGAGCTTTGCCAGAGAACCATTTTATCTCGAGATTGATAAGAGATATCAAAAAATTGTCAACAGCAAACTTGTAGATGATAACTAGGACTACAAGTTGACAGTTGACAACTTTTTGATATCTCTTATCAATCTCGAGATATAATGATTCTCCGTCAGAGCTCGTGTTTCGATTGCTAAAAGGGTGCAGTCCCAATGAAGTCCCACTGTTTCAGAAACATGCGGTAACTCGCGGTAACTCAAATTCAAAAAGATATTGAAGTTTCGGGTTTCCGGAAGAACTTTCAGAAGACGTCATGAGTTCAGAAGGTTAGGTGTTACTTTTAAAATATCTCCAGCTCATGACTACTCCCTTAAACTACTTCGAGGGAAAATAAAATGACTGATGGAGCATTTTGAGCCGAGTTTGAAGAGAAATTCGAAGCCACTATGGCTTCTGAATCGTGAAAAATTGATCTTTCTCGTAAGTTACGAAATCAAAAACAGAGATGTGATAAGGAAACCATATCTGTATGTGTTACTCCGTTCTCATTACTCGAATAAAGCGGCACCTCGAACGCTGCCCGAGAATCATTATATCGCGAGATTGATGAGAGATATCAAAAAGTTGTCAACAGCAAAATTGTAGTCCTAGTTATCACCTACAAGTTTACAGTTGACAACTTTTTGATATCTCTTATCAATCTCGAAATATAATGATTCTCCTTTGAGTGTCCCCCTTTCCGAAGAAATACAGTAGTTTTACGAACTAAAATCTCTAGAAACCATTCAAGTTTGCAGTCCCTTCGCGACCCCCCGAAAGCAGGACTCTCTTCGATTATTGTTCATAATCGGAGCCGCTCGATGGGAAGAAAGAGGAGATAATCAGAGGCAATCGCCGGCAGTGACACTCTGTTATTGGCAGCAATTGGGGGAAAGAGACGAACCTCAAGAAACTTCGAATGTTGGGAAACTCTCTGAGCGGTCGCCACTTAATAATGCACGCCACTGTCAAGATCAAAACGAATGGAATTCTGAAATGGACAGCTGTCAATTGTCATTGTTCCCGAACTCACGCATAAACCATAAGAAACGAGGACCACGCGACATCGGGTTTGGGTCCCGTGGCGGTGGGATTCGAGGAGAACGAGGAGGGCGGTCGTTGGAGATGCATCGCCTATTCACATCTGAAAATCAGCAGAATGGACGAGAAGGAGATTTCCAGACAAAGAGACAGAGAGAGTACTGGAATCTCAATCGGAATCGCATTTCTTTTTCCGTTGTGTCCCCCATGGGACGAAGCGGAAGAGAGAGACGAGATTTTCGAAATTAATTTTCCCCCCGCTGTCGCTTGACGTCTTCGCGAACCGGATGACGTCGCGAGAAATCGAGGATGGACAGAACACACACACACACATAAATCAGTCACGTACACCTCGAGAAAATTAGAGATGAGCGGAAGGAAGGGTGTCTCCGCGGGAGTCTCGATATGAGAATTCGTACATTTTCAGTCGGAAACCTGATGAATTAAAGGATCCGTTTCAAGAAATGGCACGGAAACAAGGATGTCGAATGCAATCGCGCTCTTTGGCTCTAATGCATTTAATTCAAATTTCGCTGCGTACACTGTGAGCAGAGGAGCACGATTGCATTTAGACGCGCACTTCATAATGGGCCACATCTAATGCAAACGCGCTCCTCTGCGTCATTAGTGTCTGCGACTCCATTTTCGCACGCTATC
This sequence comes from Caenorhabditis macrosperma, assembly GCA_963932285.1. Lineage (NCBI taxonomy): Eukaryota > Metazoa > Nematoda > Chromadorea > Rhabditida > Rhabditidae > Caenorhabditis > Caenorhabditis macrosperma. The sequence goes on from OZ010622.1 coordinate 9,334,331, forward strand.
TCGTCTATTATCTGTTCTGCAAAAGTTACTACTTCTGCGACGACCGCGATGCAGCCGCCCACGCGTGGTTCTCGCCGCGAACACTGTTTTTCCGAAGAAAAGTACGGTAGAGAACACTTTTCTCCGCGTGTTCGCGGCGACAACCACGCGCAGAAGTGTTGCAGGGCAGATAATACATGGAGATTGAGAAAGTTTGTGAAGTTCGCAGATGAATCAAAGCCCAAAAGCGTTGTGCTTCCGTGGAAACAAAGAGGGAGAGAGGATGAAAGAGCATTGGAGAGAGTGGGGAGGTCGACGTGTTCTCGGAACAGCCCTTTTGTGTCTTTTAGAAGATCCGCCTTCGGATGAATTCCGGGAACACTAGAGAGCCAAAAACAATCAAGGACACGGTAATAGAGGTGCACTTTCGGAGAGGGAAGCACCTCTTCGGGGGGTCTTCCGTGTGTGGCTTTCGCACTTCAAAGTGTTATTTTGCTTTTGTTTTCAATTAGAGTTCCGTGTGTGGGAGTGTCAATCCGTGGTACTATTTTTCACGGAATCATAAAGTGCGCAAACGTGCTCCCCCTCCATAGTGTCTGTGTCTCGTTTTTTTCCCGCTATTTTGAAGAATGGGAAGACGCAGACGCGGAGTACGCAGCGAAATTTGAATCTAATGCATTAGAGACGAAAAACGCGATTGCGTTCGACATCGGCACTGTGTTTCCGTGTTTTTTGGGTCATCACTGTAAGTTTCCCACAGAGTTTTCCTATAGTGACACAATGACGAGACGGTGTGCATCAGTCACTTCATAGTATTTATTGAATTCATCGCGCGAACCTATCGGTGGCCTAGAAAACTCTTTCTAGCAAGATCTCGTCAAAATCTTTGATTCGGATGCATAAATTTGGTAGACATTGACTGCTTTTCAGGCAGACAATCTTCGATCTAACAGTTGGACAATCAGGTACTTGTCATAGAACGCGCCTGGAAAATCGAACCGTTTTCGAAGTTGATGTGTTCACCAGGGTTCTTAATCGAACGAAAATTCGACGAAATTCGAAACTATTCGCACTCGAAAAATTTCGAAGTTCGAAAAATTCGAAGTTCGAAAAGTTCGAAAAATTCGAATTTCGAAAGTTCGAAAAATTTCGTCGTTCGAAAAATTCGAAGTTCGAAAAATTCGTTCGAACAATTTGTTCGAACAAAACGAACGAAGTTCGAACAATTGTTCGAACAAATCGTCCTCGTGGAGTACACAGCTGCTGGAAGAGGAAATGCGTGCGAATTTGAATTCTGGGCTGGATTTTCACCGTTTTTTTGTGTTTTTCAATGATTTTTCAGTGATTTTAAAGCGAATTTTGTGTATTTTTATCTGTTTATTTTGCATTGATTGTTTTTCCTTGTCTTTTTTTTTGAAAAAAATTTTGTTCGATTAAGAACCCTGGTGTTCACCTACCGAAAAGAAGTTTGAATACCGTATTTCCTCGAATAGAGCGGCACCCCAATTGGGCTAAATGCTTCCGGAGAACTATTATATTTCTTATCAACCTCGAGATAGAATGATTCTCCGACATCGTTTGGGCTCTATTCGAAGAAATACGGTAGAAATACAGTTTTCGGTCGACGTTTGCGACATTTTTCCGAAAAAGTAGCAACAGTGTGAAAAGGATTTTCTTGGTAATAGATTCACGATAAATCGCTGCGAAACCCACTGTCGAAAAAGCCGTCTTTTTCGACATCATTTGGACTGGTTAAAAATTTCGAAAACGCCGATGGAAAAGGAGTTTGGGTCCGTTCCGGACACGACTACTGTTGACAATGTTTAGGTCTCGAAACGAAAGTGAGATTCACAAAAGAGTTTTGAAGAGATGCTTTTGAAAACTGAAAATGTATAATAGAGAAATAATAGCAGTGGGTGGGGCCTAGCTAAAGTCAAAAAATCCAAGAAATCGAGCTCTCTCTCTCGTTCGGCTCGCTCTGTCAGTTTTCGAAACCAATGCTGTTTTTTTTTTCGTTTTCTTCGTTTCGGGCTCTCTTCTCGTTTTTAAGCTATTATTTACCGTGGGAACGGGGACTTTTGGAAGGAGAAGCGGGGCTCTGAATAAGTATTTTTCGAAAAACGTTTCTTATTGAGGGCATGGAAATGGCGAGGAAGAGGCGTGAAACGAGACAAAAAACAAAGGGGCCTGACTCCTGCTGTCAAAGGAGCGGAAAGGCTCCGTGGGGGCAATGATAAATGCATGTCACCCTCCCTCCTCCTCTTCTGCTCCCTTCGTCGGAATGTGTCATCCGGAGGAGCTCCTCTCCGGCGACACTTTCAAATACAGAGAGAGAGTGTGAAGAAGAAGAGACACAGAGATTAGAAGCAATTAGAGAAACGGCGGGGGCAGACGCGCCTTTCTTCTGCCTCCCCCCTCTCCTTCCTGGAATTTCCGGTCCAGATTTTGTGGTGTGGCACCGCCAAAAAATGGAAGGAAAATGGAGAAGAGGCAATCAAATAGACGCCCCTCGCCTCTTTTTTTCTGTCCATTTCGTAGAAAGAAAGGAGAGAAAGAGAGGCACTCGAGTGAGAATAATGAGAAATGTGAAGAGGAAGAAAGAAGACTAAGATGAATTTATCTGGCCGGAAAGAAATTTATGGGAGCGAATATAGAAAGGGTATATATTTGTGTGTGTATATATGGGGTGTCTGGTGGAGAGGTGCACAAAAGAAAAGCACGGCTCGATTGGTAGGAAAGGGTGGGGGGACTGAAAAGTAACTGAATTCGCAGTAGCTGAAAGAGTTCCTACTTCAAGGTGAGCCGAATAACATGATGTATATAACTATGTAAGGGAGCGTGAAGAATTAGGGGACAATACTACTGTAAAGGACGGGTGTGTGAGTTTTGACAAGGTAATTAACATATGTATAATCGAGTTGTTGCAGTAATATATAAAACAATTCGGGGGCATTTGGGAAATCATGAATTGGCTACAAAACATGGGGAATTTCATTAAGAAGCATTATTACTAAATTATTAGCCGAGTGTTGGGAATTCGATGGGATCTTTCAGGGCTCGAAAGCATGCTGGACAAACTGAATTTATGATAAGCCATTGGGAGATGCACGATTGATGGTACTTCTTGTTACACGTTCCACAAGTGACTGAATTCGAGCCACTGGAAACGACGTCGTAGCAAATCAAGCACCAGTCTTCTTCATCATCATCGGTACTCTGGAATTAAATGAATACGTACCAATTAGAGAACTCATAAACTGACTTCTTTCCGATGATAGCTCACTTGGAATGTCAGTCCGTACTTCTCCGCTGCTTCATTCATTTTTCGCATAACAGTTTCTGAATACGGCAGCGGAATGGTTGGAATTGTCACGAGATCTTCAACGACGTTAAGCTTCAGAAGTTCTATGTTCTCCTCGATGGCGTTATCAATATGATCCATCTTCTCCTCGAATTCCATTAATTGCTTCTCGACACATTTTCTATCTTTTCGGTTCACATGATCTATTGAACAGTACATTTCATACATTTTCCGAGCGATTTGTCGGTATTTGTGGACTTTCATCTCCGCTTGCATTTTCTCCATTCCTGACAAGCGTATTTTCGCGCGAGGTGATAGTTCGAATGGCGATGGAATGGCGGGAGGGACAATTTCGAACACATCAGATGGATGGTCTGGATCGGGAGGAACGGAGAGGTTCTGCACTGATCGAAGATGATTCAGTCTAGACACTTCTTCCCTCATTTGCTGGTTTTCTCTGCGAAGTTCTTCAATCTGCTGCTGACTGTCACGTAAGAGTGACGACGTCTCTTCACAGATTCTGCGAGACTTGTTCATCTCGACCTCGCACCGAGCCGACATTTGTGCTCGTTCTTCTTCTAAGCTCGCGAGTTCTCTTCTCACGTCTTCCTCGGTTAGAACTTGGCCATTTTCATGCTTGAGACGAGCAATTTCCGCTTGGAGAAGTCTAAAAAAGAAAACAAAATCAGAGCTTCATTAAGTGATAATACCTCTTTTCGCAATGATGATCTGCGATCAGTTCCGTCTTCTCTCTTCGCATCGCATCTTTCTCTTCTTTCACTTCATCCTTGACGGTTTTCTCTCTCTGCTCAGTCATCTCCCGGATTCTATCTTTCAAGGCATCGATCCGACTTCTCAACTCAACTTGAACCTCATAAGTTTCGAACCTCGATACAGTTTCCATCCGGTTCTGGAACTCTTCTAACTCCTGTTCGTGCTCCGCACGAGCCACTTGTAGTTCTCGTCTTGCTTCCTCGGCGGCGACACGGAGCTCAACGGTTTCAGTCCACGCCTGCTCGCGCATTTCGGCCACCGCCTTTTCGAGGATGTAAGCAAAGTACTCGAGATCGATGTTTTTGAAGATATCGGCAAGAAACTGGTACCTGAATCTGCCACTTTGTGATATGGTGCTATCTTTTCACAAACTTACATTTCACGCGCGTCCTCAGTTTTGATGAACTCCTCGAACGTCGTATTATCACGCTTCAATTGACGGATAAGCTCTCTTTCGAGGTCCCACATTTTATCGATGTCAAAGTTGTCTGTTTGTGTGCAAGTATCAACAGGTCGTGTTGATTCCACAGCGTATGTCACACTCTTCTTTGTTTCTTTGGAAGATTTCGACTTGAAAGAACTAGGCAATGGCGACGTCGAATCCGGAACAATCACTTCTAGATGTGGATCCTCGTCGATGTCTTGATCAGTATATGCCAGTTTCCTCAAATACATTATGCCCATGCGTATTTCAATTCGTAGAAACGCGCGGAACGCATCGTGAAACTCTTGATACTTTTTCTGATCTCGCACAATCTGAAAAGAACACATGGGAGAAAAGTTTCCGAATAAACGCTTACCGATTTCCAAATGAGTTCTTCATGATCCCCACGCCAACCACATCCAAGTTTCGCTGCCCGGAAGAACTCTTTGTCATCGACGACAGTGTCCGGAAGCAGTTGAAGAACGTCATCAATGTGTGGTCGAAGGCGAGTCAGAAAGTCAGCAACGTTCATCGCACGGTTTTCATGAGAATGGCGGAAGCTGACCGGAAGAGACGTCGTCGAACTGTCGGGCTGTGGTGCCTTCCGAATCCATCGCTTTCCTCCAGTTTCGAGGATTTGAATTTCTTCGAAATACGAATTGAACCTTCGATAAAACTGACGACTTCCCCAAACAAGACAGGCCAGGTAGAACAGATCAGATACGGTTAATTCGTCGTTTTCGGCTGCTTTAACAATCGAAATGAACGTGCGAATAGTAACTAATCGCTCGGGTAGACAGGGTATAACGCTTCTGTGAATAAAAATAATTATATATTTCAACAGATACAATACACTTACGGCAATAAGATATCTTTGAAACGGTAAAGGAAGTCGTCTTCTCTGTCAACGACAGGCATCGAACGCCAGAGTTCACGCAGTGAATCTTCTTTGGGATCGGATTCTGAATGGGATTGATAGATGTAAGTGAGCTCGAGCTTGCTGCCAATAAGTGCATCGAAAACGTGGAAGTATCCGGGTTGAAAAGAGCACACTTTGGCAAGAATACGCCAGTCGGCGTACGGAATGGAACTACCGTATGCGTCTAAGAAAAATTGTCGTAATCTGTCACCATCCATCCATTCACCCATCCAATTAGTACCAGATTCTCTGAAAGAATAAAATGTGAGCTTTTAAAAAAGTCTAGTCTTACACAAAATTCGAAAGAATCTGCTTGCAAATCGTCGGCAAATTCGAATGGTTATTTTTCTTCTCAATTATCAACGTTTTCAGTGGTTCTCGATTCTTTGCATTTTCAACATTTGCCTTGTCCAACTCCAGCATCTTTTCATACGTCTGATCGGTTTTCAGACATTCTGGCCTCGGCGGCATCTCATTCATGAAACCGGTCCATATCGCAAACTCTTCTCCTCCACTTCCTTTCGAGAATCCCAGTACTCGATTGAGAGCTTCCTGTTCAGGGTCTGTTGGAGGTGCGGATTCCGGAAGAGGAATCACTGGGGGCAGCGGTATCTCATCATCTGGTCCATCCAAGAGCGCGGCCACTCCAGCAAGAATCAAGTCATCATTTACATCCTGACTCGAAGATTGCTCCGAGTGAGTGATGGGTTGTTCGGCGACAACCACTTCTGCTTCTTCTTTTTCTTTGTCTTCTTCCTCGGCCGGAGTGGCATCGAAATTAACAGGAGTTGTCACTTCGTCAGTCGTTTCCTCTTCAACAACAACTGCTACTACATGTTCTTCTTTTCCAGCAGTGTCGTCTTCCGATTCAGCATGTTCCAATGACTCCGATATAGGAATTTCATCGCACCGTTCTTCCGTTGGCTGCTTCTGCTCAGCTTTCACTTCTGATGGAATCGAAGAGGAAGATGGTGGCGCTGTTATAGCGAGTGGAGTACGAATAGGACGCGAGAGAGCTCGTTGTCCGGGATATACTTGAGAGCGCATTGGAATTCTCTGTGCTTGAGCCTGCAGTGGCATAGAAGTTGGCATAGGCAGCAGTCCAGACGAATGCTGATAGTTTGGATGTGGTGGCGGCGGCTGACCAAAGTCACATGGCGAGTTTGGCTGTTGGAACATTTGTGGCGGCATTCGCATTTGTGGCTGTGGTTGCAGCTGCATCTGAGAAGGCGGGAGGTGTGGCGGCTGCATTGGCATGTGCGGTGCGTGCATTGGCCCAGGCGGTCGCGACACGAGCATCGGTCCATTCATCATAACTGGCATATGCATTCTCTGCATTTGAACAGAAGGAGCTTGAATATTGTGATGCGACGGCTGCATCGGCATCATGTTAACCGACGATATCGGTGGCTGATTGAATCTTGGTTGAAACTGAACGTACGGGGGAGGTCCAAATGAATTGACGATCGGTGGATGGAAGATTACTGGCGGAGGCGGCGGCAACTGGAGAGGTACAACGAAGCGATGGATTGGTTGGTTGAGGGGCACATTGACATTCGAATGGTTTGGAACGTTCAAATGATTCGGTTGGGGCTGGGAATTGGGAATGGAGTGAGAGCTCGGTCCAATTTGCGCTTGACGGAAAGGAACGGTGATCGGAGTGTGTTCCGGAAGATCGTAGATAGAGTTTCCAGAGCTCTCAGCAGCTGATGAATCTTGATCATCACCGCTGATGGATGCTGAGTTCAGGTGGCGTCTTGGTGTGAACTCTTTCACTTTGCGTCGCTCTCCACATACAAGTATTTCGAACTCATCAGGAATCTTCGGATTCCCATCAACTTTATCAGTCGATTCCACGTCTTCCTGCTTGGATTCCTCATCCGATTCGACTTGCTCTTCTCCGTCTTCTTCTTCATTTGTTTCTTCCTTGTTCTCTTCTTCCTTGTTTGACGAGGAACTGTTTTGAACAATGATCGGTGTCGGAGTATCTGGCCGAGTCTTGGGAAGAGAGGATCGCGGTGCTGGCGTTGTTGCATCGAGTTGTTTGGCGGGAGCAGGGCGACGTCGCGAAGTATCTTCTGTTATTGGGCGGAGAGTGACTGGCATAGAGTACGAGTAAGACGTAGAAGAGATCGCAGTAGGCGGCGCCGACGTCGTTAACGTGTATGCCGCTGTGGTATTATTGAGCATCACTGAGACCGTAGAAGTGTGCGTCTCGCCTCTCGACTCTTTAATCGTCTTGGAAACCGTTGGTTTGGCGACTGCCGCCGCGTAAACCGCCATTAGCTTTTTATGCGTTGCTGTTCTCTCATCATACTCTCGTTGTAGTTCGGCGCGATGGAGCTGCAAAAATAGAGCCAGATATACGCGCAGAGAGTTCGATACGACCAACCCGCTGCTTTTTTATCAAGTTCTCTTTATTCATCTGTCTCGCCTTCTTCTTCGCCTTTTTCTTCAGCCGTTTCGTCTCCGAGTTGGTGATCGTTGCGGAAGACGATGTCGACAGAGAGTTTGATGGGTCAGAAGAACTGAACATGAGAGATGGAAGGAAGGCAGAAGGCAGAAAGTGAGAGAGAAGAGGAATCACGAAAATTTTAGCTATTTATATTCACAAGCACATAGACCCCTTCCCCTCTTCCTCTCTAAACCTCCTATTGTTTCTACAAATTATTGTTTTTTGCTATTCACCAAATGTTTAAGACGCGAATGATGAGGACAGACAACGAAAATTGGAAAATTGTGCATATTTGACGAGAAGAATTCAGAGGAAATTGCGTGTCTACATCTTTCTATCGGAATTTGCGGATAACTGACCAGGAGTCTTTTTTGTCTTCGTCATCGTCCACTTCTTCTTCGCTGGTCGAATTACCATGAACTTCATCTTCATCGTCGTCCTTCTCGTTCTGACTGTTCTTCGGAGAGCGTCCCCCACGAGAAACCGACATCGGGCTGAAAAACTATGCGGATGAATGATTATAATGGCAAGTTTCGAAAAGGTGCGCGCGCACACGACGAGACAAATGAGCACTTCTACTTCTATATCCAGCTACAATATGCGTAAATCAAGAGGCGCTGAGAAGAGAGAAGAGTGAGCAGCAGTGGCCGGATATGAGTGTCTCGCAATAATTGAAGGCTCGCTTTTATTGGAAAGACGTGGAAACGAGGATATTGTTGGGGAGGAAAAGGTCGGAGCTTAAAATGGAAATAGACGAGACACGACAGGATTGGCTCCGGAATGAGATTGATATCTTTCGAAATTGTATGTAACTCGTATAGTTTTGCTGAGGTACACTTCTGACTTGAAACGCCAACAAGTAAGATTAGTTTCGGCGAATCGAGTCATAATATATATAACCTTTCAAAAGGAGCAAGGGAACAGCCTTTTCTTGGAAATTAGCATATCTTGCGTTTCGTTTCGCTTAGCTTTCCACACCACACACGCACACACGCACACACACAGAGCGAACGAAGAAAAAACCAACAGCGAAAAGGAGAAGGAGGCGGGCGTCGTGCACTCGCCTACGAATGTGCTCCGTGTCGAAAAAAGGGGTAAAACGTCATCCGAATTAGTGCTAGCCCGTCCTACAAATCTGAAGGAAACGAGCGAAAAAGCCATCAAACGAAGACGAAAAATGAAGGGGTGGAGCGCCTCGCCGCATGGAGTGCAGCTAGTCTGGCCAGCATATGCACGCTCTTCTCGGCTCCGCCCACACTACCTCAGGTCCATTTTAGCCGATAGAAAACGTTTCGTCGGCGTTCTCGAATTGACTAGAGGGAAGACTGTTGGTATGAATGAGTGTTTTCTGCAAGACCAGAAAAAATGGAAGATAGAAATAATAATTAGCAACAATACTCACGTTGAACTACTCGTTGTGGTTGAATCCAGCTTCGCCCACAGATCGTCATTCGGACCTGCTTCTTCGTTTGAGACGTTTGATATTACTTCTCGAGCGTTTTCTGGAGAATTCTCGAGAACATAGACAGATTCAGTAGAAAAGTAGGGCGAGCGTTCCGAATTGTACTCCACGGTATTCGACGCGTGGGTCTCTTCCGATGAAAACCGTGCAGCTGTGAGAGTGTCGGGCGGATTGCTCATCTCTGAAAAGTAGAAAATGTTGGGAGATAGCGAGCCAAGTGATCAATTGTAAAACAGCCGAAAGACTGCCGTTACCGTAGGTCAAAACAATCCGCAAGTGGACTCTTCTTCAGACGCACTCGTTCGAATGATGTCCTTTCGTTCGAATTTTAACGAGATCCCTCGAGCGTATAGTTCAGTTGCAGTCTGAAGTTACATTTTCGCGAAGAATTTCAAGAAAAACTTACGTTTTTATTCAAAAAGAACACATTTCCGGCGAACGAAGGGCGGTGACAACTGAGAGTATTTGGAGCCAAAGAGCAAATCGACCGAATTGTTTTTGAACTTGTTCCAGTATTTTCGAAAACATCTCAAAGGGACCTACAGTTTCTCGTGTCACGGGTCCCGAAACGAACCGTCTACAGTATGCCACGCGGCCGGCGCCAGCGGTTGTTTTTCAAGTTCCACACATCTGAACCAGTTCTAGTTTTGCTCATCTAGCTCATTTCTCGAATAGTTTCGCCGATGTAAGCCTTTTCTCTGATATTCCCTAATGATGTGACTCATCGTGCGAAGTTCTTCAGTTTTTCTCGCTGCGTAAAGTTCAGATTGTGTACTTTGGCTTGCTCATCACATCTGCGATCTTGTTTTCAATTCTGAACTCAACCTATTCATTTTCAGTAATAAAAGCTATTAATAATTAAAAATGCCGGCTATGCCACCGATGCCCCCGATGCCTCCGATGCCACCTGTGGCTGTGCCACCGATCACGGTGCCGCCAGCGGTTTCACCGCCGATGGCGGGCACACCGCTATCCGGAGAACAGCCGGATCTTCACAAGACCGGCAATGACGCGTGCATCAAGCGTCTTCGTCAACTGAACGTACGTCAATGATTACGTGTTCCTCATCAGAAATATTCTCTCTAGGCGGAAAGTGCGCCAAAGGTCTATATCACTCCATCCGTGCCGGGAAGTGTGGGAAGAAAGCAAAATATTCAGACAAATGTTTTTGGCATGGAAGTTCAAAAGGAAACGAGTGTTTATCACTACGTTGTCCATGCAAAGGCGGACCTTACCACTAATAAAGAAGCAATTTTTACCAAGAAAGGAAAAGAGGACTTCGTTGTTCTCGATCGCCACGAGAAATGCTGCGAAATTCTGTTCTTTGCCGTGGAACATAATCCAGACTTCTTCAAGATGAAGGAGGGAAACAAGTTGGTCTATGACGGACAGAGCGTCCTCTATACGACTATCGACCTTTTCGAAGGAGTCGATGATCCAGCGAAAAGATCGCGTATCATTGAGGTTGATGGAGCGAGAACGAAGAATCCGGACTTGCTAAATCTTCCTTGCATCTCGTTGGAGATTTATGCGAGCAAGAACGGCGACTTGGTTTTGTCTAGCGAGAATCTCGGAAGCCGCACTGCTGACGCGAATATCAGCGCGAACAACCGTGCTTACAGTCAGTTCTTGGAGCTTGCTCTCAATCAGAACTGTATCAGAGAAACGTATGATCACTTCCTGAAACTCTAAAAACATATTTGTTCCAGATCTCGTTTCGGTTGCTTTGAACATGGAAAAGTGTACTTCCTGAAGCCGACCGAAGAAAATTTCTCTCCGCAGGATTGCACGGATGTTGGTGATGGAAAAGCCCTTCTTCCGGGAGTCAAGAAGACGGTTCAATTCATCGAAGGACCATATGGGCGTGGTCAAAATAACCCGTCTGTCGTGATTGATGGTCTGTAAACATTCAAAAAATTGCAAACCGTAAGTAATTCCAGCTATGAAAGCTGCCTTCCACAAGGAACAGTCGGTTTTGGAGAAAATTTACGAAATCATTAACAAAGATCCAAAAGGCGGACTCACTGATTTCGACCGTGAGAGAGCTTTCCAAGTCATGCGCGGTCTCGACTGCTTCACGACGTACACTGGGCGTACTCGTCATCTGCGCATTGAAGGTGTCCATCATGACTGCCCAGCCAAAGCCCGATTTGAAATGAAAGATGGAGAGACGTGTACAGTTCTCAACTACTTGCAGGACAAATACAACATTACTCTCAAGTATTCCTTGCTTTTTGAAAGCGTTCCTTATTTCGGATTTACAGGTACCCCAACGCAAATCTGATCGTTTGCAAGGAGCGAGGAAACAAGAACTTTTATCCGGCCGAGCTGTTGACAATCTCTAAAAACCAGAGAGTTTCTATTCCGCAGCAAACTGGAGCTCAAAGTCAGCGAACAACTAAGGAATGTGCTGTTTTGCCAGACGTTCGTCAACGATTGATTATCACGGCGAAGAATGCTGTCGACATTTCCTCGGAAAACACTCTTCTGGATCACCTCGGAATCAAAGTTTATCCGCAGCCACTCATTGTAAGCCGGACTTCATTTTGAAACATTAAAGCAATTATTTCAGGTGAACGGCCGTGAGTTGGATGGTAAAGAGATCCTCTTCAACGGTCGCAGCACCAGGTCTGAAAGTGGAAAGTGGCGTTCGCCTGGCGGATATTATCTCCAGGCTGCTAACATGCCTCCTGTCTGGGCGGCGTATGCCGTCGGAACAGCACAATCGCGATTCACGAATAATGACATGCAGTATGGAAACCAACTTGTTAATAACTTTGCACATTCTCACATTCAGAGGCTTCGTGCAATCTTTTGTTGAAATGTGCAACAAGAAGGGTATGAACGTTAAAAATCCAGCTGAGTATGACCTAGTTAGTGCCGACAAGATCATGGAAAAACTGAACCATGCCATCAAGAACAATTGCAAGTTCATCTTCGTGATCACAGAAGATACGATCACTCATCTTCACCGTTCGTTATTCAATCAATTACGTTTTTGATAAGAAAAGTTTTTAGAGAAGTTCAAACTGCTGGAGAGAACTCATGAGTTGATCATCCAAGACATGAAAATGACGAAGGCGACGTCTGTTGTCCGTCAACAGAAACGATTGACTCTTGAAAATGTGATCAATAAGACGAATATTAAGCTGGGTGGTTTGAACTATGCGGTCGGTGATTCGAAGAAGAGGTAATTTTAATTACGTCGAATAGTTTTCCTAATGCAATTTAAGCATGTCTGAAGAACAGCTCATCATTGGTATCGGTGTTTCTAACCCACCCGCTGGAACTAAATTCCTGATGGAGGGCAAGGGATATTTGAATCCTCTGATTATCGGATACGCTTCGAATGCTAAGGCAAATCATGAGTTTGTTGGTGACTTCATCCTGGCTCCAATGGGTCAAGACGTTAGTTTGAATCTCCCAGATTAGTTGCCTCAATCATTCTTCTACAGACAATGGCTTCGGTTGAAGATGTTCTCAAGAACTCTCTCGAAAAGTTCAAGGAAAACCGTCAGTGTTACCCGAAAAGAATTATCATATACCGAAGCGGAGCACCGGAAGGAGCTCATCCATCGATCATCGCATACGAGATTCCGCTGGCCCGCGCGATTATCCAAACGTTCGCTTCGGACATCAAACTTGTCTACATTGTTGTCACGAAGGATCACACCTACCGCTTCTTCAAGGATGAGCTCATCGCTGGTGCGAAAGCGACCGAGCAGAACATTCAACCGGGACTTGTTCTCGATACTGCTGTGACTCATCCGGCATGCAAGCAGTTCTTCTTGAACTCGCACACCACTCTCCAGGTATTAGAACAACTCATTAGTTTCTGTACAATATAATCTTTCTAGGGTACTGCGAAGACACCTCTGTACACAGTTCTGGCCGATGATTGTAATGCCGCCATGGACAGACTGGAAGAGCTGACTTACACCCTCTGTCATCACCACCAGATCGTGGCACTGACCACTTCTGTCCCAACTCCGCTTTATGTGGCGAACGAGTATGCTAAGCGCGGTCGCGCCCTTTGGGCTGAAAAGACGTGAGTTCATCGGGAGCGTCGCTCATTTAGATCCAAATATTTCCAGCGAAAACGCACCAATGGAGGGTAGCACTGGATCAGAGCGCGAACGTCTGAAGGAGCTGACCACCGAACTCTCCTACAAGTTCACCTCGCTCAATGACAAGCGTATCAACGCTTAATAGATTTTTTTTATCACCTACTAGAATAGAATAGTTAGTACAAGTAGCTTCATGTTTGATTGTACCCGGTTTCATGAGCCCTCGTATAACCAACATCGTCTTGTTTGTTATATGGTTTTAAAAGTGCATTTGTTTCAATTGATAAATTTTGTAACTTATGCAAATGCTCTCGTTCTATTGTTTTTTTCGAAATGATCGGTCGAAAACTTTCGAATTCTAAAAACTATATCTAAACAATATCAAAGAGTTCTTTCATTGATGTGGCGAGCTGGAAAAGTTTGCTCATCTAACGAAAGGTAACGAGGGATTTGGAAGAAAGACAAGTTGCATTGCGTCGTAATTAGAACCAGCTTTCTAACGTTAATTCTGAACGAGCAAACGAGAGAAACAGTCGTCGCCGAGTTACGTTGAAAATGTGGTATTGTGAAATGATGCAACGCAACTGGTTGTTTGGAACGAGAATGTTTATTGCATTTACGCTGGAACAAGGGGAAATTGGTTCAGAAAAAAGAGTGAGTATTGGAAATGAATAGTGAATAGTAGCATTCGGAGGCGTTAAAGAATGAAATGGTAGAGGAATGTGTAGGAGGATTCGGAGAATGCAGATTAGAATCAGAATCATGGTTAACGTTAGAACATTAGATATACGTAACTGAAAAGTGTAACAATTACCTGAGAGAATTTGTGTGATCGCGAAGAGAATGATAACGGAAAAAAAGAAAACAAGTGATTGTGTGGAACGATAATAATCATTCAACATCCTCATTATCTTCTCTGTAATGAGAAAAATGAGCCATCTAGGAGCAAGAAACAAGATCAACTCACATTTCTGTTCCAGTGACCACATAGTTGTGGATGGCGACGAGCGATGGTTCTCCCGATGATGTGGCTCGAACGAACGATTCTTGAGGCAACGGTGCTTCCAAGTGGCGGGTGTAGAAAGAGGAAAACTGAAAAAACATGGTTCACAACTAATTGTGTATCAATGAAACATACTCGGCGGAATGTGGATAGGAACGCTTCCATCCTTTCCGACTCCGTCGAGTTCTCCTTCAGAGTTCCGAGTCGGCCCTTCGGCGTTTTCAGCTTTCCATTGTACTTTCCCTTCAGATCCGATGCCTCTTTGATCAGATCGTGTGCCTCCTTCCTGTTGATCATCGATTTGAACATCTGTTTCGCGGGGAACATCAATTCCATTTTCTTCAATACCGTGACAAGCGGATGGAAAGTGAATGGTATCCGACGACCGACGCCAATCTCATTGACAAGAATCTCGACGATTCTCCGGAATGCGTCAATGGCTCGAATGCAATGCGAGTTGTAAGGTGAGACAACCGGGAACGCTTTGAAGTCGGTCAACCACGACGAGTGCATGTCCACTGTGACGATGTCAATGAAGTTGAGAATGTCGGGGAAGATGTTCTTGACAAGTGCTGCCAAGTAGTCGACTGATCCCACTTCGGCGATCCGATGAATCAATGGACAGTCGAGGTCAAGGGGAGTGAAGACAATGTCTTCTGGCTCCATTCCGAAATTCTTCAGCTGCGAGAGCACGAATCGGACTTCGTCGAGGAAGAAGAACTTTCTCTTCTCGACGCCGTCTTCCTTGTGGACGAAGTATCGCAAAACCAGTTTCCGGATCGGCATCTTCACTTGAAAGCACGGTGGGGCCTGGAAAAAGAAGGTAATTCTGGCTGGAAACAGAAGCGTAGACTGACTTCGAGAGGCGCGTACTTCCACTTGATCTCCGGCGCCAAAAACTTATCAAAGTCGATGACAGCGCTCACCCATTCGAAGTATCGGTTCGTGAATGAATTCACGTGATCCAGCATCTTGTCCTGCATGTTCGGGAACTGACACTGAACGAAAATCGAAAACTATTGCAGTTGCTATTGGCATGGTTACCGCTAGGTGCTCCATGAATGAAACGTGGAATTTGCGGCCGATGGGCGAGTTGAAGAACAATTCGAGATTCGGATACAGCTGGTAGACATCCCGGGAGATTACGTATCCACGATCGGGCCAAAGAAGCGCTTTCACAGAGACGATGTGCTTTTGAGGACCCGGGTGGCCTGTGACGTCCTGAAAACAGCCAATTCTGCAGAAGAAGGTCCCTGAGCACTAACCTTCTTCGGAACCGAGTCCATCATTTTGTCGAGTATCGTCTCCACAATCTTTCCGCACATATCGTACGAGACCAGCTCGAAGAGTCGATGTTTTTGTGTGGTTGTGTCGAGAATGTAGTCGAGAATGGCAAGAAGGCACTTGTCGGGATTCGTTCTCTGTCTGATTCTCATCTGATTCTCGTAGACTTCGCCGCGAATTTTCTCCAATTTCGATTGAAGGTACGGGTGCTCGACTTCACATTCAGGCAACTGTACGCATCCGGTCAATCCATAGAGGTCCGAAATAGTGAGATATTTGTGAATGAGTTTGAAACTGTCGAATGGCATCACTGAAAATAAATTATGCAAAAGGGCTAGAATTGTTATGAGAGACTCACACTTGCGACTCGACTTCGAAAACCGATGCGCCTCCGTGAACACTCGTATAACTTCGTTGTCCATCCCATAGTCTTTGTTCCAGTCCACATCGAGGCTGGATATTTGCTGAAAACAAACGGAATTGGGTGGAACCGAAGAATTTGCGATTGAATATATTTATGCGGCGATCACATATCGTAATGACTACACTGCTTCTTTTCGAGTATTTAAATGCACTTGTAAAATTATAAATCACTTATTTGTAAAATTACTTTCCAAATCAGTTGAAAAAAACAAAAATATAGCATGGAATTGTGAAAAACCATGGTTTGGTTAACCAGTGAAAACGAAATTTTTGATTAAAAAACAAATTCAAATTCTACAGTAAGATGTTTTCTTCGTGGCAAGACCCTCTAGCGCCGCGACGGTTCCCCCTTTAATTTCGCTGAAATTCTGCTGAAATCCTGCTGAAACCACAATATATTCGTACCCGCGGCGACAAATATTCGCTGAGAATCGTCTTGATGAGAGTGCCCGGCGACGGTTTCTTCGTCGACGATCCGCTGTTTATACCTCTGAAAACGCATAAAGTCCGTTCAGAAGCCTGAATTCGTTTGTTTTTCACCTGTTTTTCGCGTGCTTTGCACTCATTTTATTGCTCGACGAGACGATTCTCGTACCGATCGGTCTGAAATGAAAAATGAGGTGCGGACGGGGTGCAAAAAAAGAACGAAACGATACTGACGAGCTGCCGAAAATCACAGAACTGACAAAAACAACACCAATAACGGAAAAGTGGGAGGAAACATGTTTCGCGATACATTGTAATTTATTCAAGAAACATTTCACAAGAAAAAAAAAAGAAATCAGCTCACTTGTTTTTTCGAAAATGCAAAGCGACAGAAATTTCTTGAAAATGCGCTCCAAATCGGAGACCAAACGACGGCGGGGGAAAATTCGATTGCGGCAAGTCGAGTTGGTCAAAAATATATAGGAAAGCAGGAATGCATAAAATACAAAGGAATGTGAAATTTGAGAGCGAAAAATATCGAAAAAGAGCAGAGAAAGAGACGCTGAGCAAGCTCGCCATGGGGCAAGGGGCAATCGCTCTGTGAGAAAATGATACGGGACCATCGGGGGAAATGAAAAATAGAAACTGGGAGATTTTTGGGTCGGGTTTAAAAATAATACGGGAACATCGGGGGAATTGAAAAATAGAAACTGGGAGATTTCCGGGTTAGGTTTAAAAATAATACGGGAACATCGGGGGAAATGAAAAATAAAAACTGGGAGATGGTTGGGTAGTGTTTGGGTGAATGGTAGGGATATTAGTGATGGTCATGACGAGATTGAAATGGATTCAATTCAAAATTATACATTTCTTTGGAAAATGATTGGACAAATCCAATTAATATTTGGATTTTGAGTTGAAGTGAGCCGACTGGCGGTTGTTCTGACGTGCGTAGCTTTTATTCTTCTTTGGCGGCGGGAACGGACGGGGTACCCAAGGCTGGGGAGCGACAGGTTGGATAGGGCTCATTTCTTGCGAGCACTTCTCCTCCGGATGAGCCATTATTCTGTCCAGCTGTCTCATTCTTTCGACAACCGCTGGCATCAATGGATCCGGGTATGGCTTCACGTAGTCGACGTGCGTATCGTAGAGAGTGAAGTAGGTGGACAAGTTGTCTCCGATCAATTTGATATGATCCTTGAGTCTCAGCTGATAGATGTGCTTCGCCTCGACAGCCCGCTTCAGATGCTCTCTCGCGTCTTCGAACAAATTCCATTTGAAGGAGTCCTCTTCTTTTTCCTGATAGTAATCCAGCTGTTTCACCGCAGACGCATAGCGCTCTTCGTCTTGTTCGGCCTTTTTCAAATTGTCCCTGATGGCCGCAATGCGGTTGATTCCTGCTTTGCAGCAAGGCGTCGAAACCGATTGGAGCACTTTGAAGTCCTCCTTCACCTCTTTCAGCTCTTCTCTCAGCGATTCACCTTCGCGATTCAGCGATTTCAACGTCTCGAACTCCTGTTCGACTCTTTGAGCGTGCGCCTTGAAGTACAGCTCGGCTTCTTCGAACTTCGCCACATTCGTCATTTTGACATCCTCAATGGTCTCGTTTTCTTTCGAATCTTGGATGGAGGCGGCGACAAATGCATCGTTCTGTGACTGGAGAATCGATTTCTCCTCTCTGAGTTTCTCGATTTCCTTCTTCAGATCCATAATCTCAAAGTCTTTCTCGTCCAGTTTGAGGGCTGTCTCTTCGTCTTGTCTGCAAAAAAGTTCGAAATGGGAACCAATCGATCTGCCTTGAACACTCACTTCTTCACTTTCGCCTGAAGTTTTCGAATTTCCGCTTGCGCACCTTCCGGGTTTTCCATGGCTCTTTTGGTGCGAATAGCCACCAACTCGTCCTCGAGTCTTCCCTTCTCAGCGGTCATCCTCTTGATGGTTCCCGTCAACTGGTCTTTCTCCTCTTTGAACGACCTCCCCATCGCCTCCATTTGCTGTTTGAGCCTGAACTGATTCCTTTCAAAAACCATTCGCTCTACTCGGAAATTGCTCACGATTTCATCTCGGCTCTCTGATTCTCAATTGTCTTCCGATCCACTTCGCCTCGCGCCTTCTCCTGATTAAAGAGTTTCGTCAATTTCTCAAGAGACAGTTGGGACCCTTCATCAGACACCTGAAGAAGGTTCTCATAGAAATAGTGAATGTTAGACAGTGGATCGGGATTCGAGGTTCGGTGGCTGCAAGCAATGTCTATTCGAGGTGTTCCTGCTCTCGGAGCACTCACTTTTTGCACGATTCGCTGACTTTCGGCATCCGTATTTTCAGTTTACTGTTGCTCGGCTGCGCTGTTTTCCCATTCGCTTCTGTGCCCTCCGGATGAACTTTGTCCTGATTGCTGGAAGAAGTTCTGAAAGATTACTCGTCCCTTCGGGATGCCCCTCCCCAAAATGACTCACGAGTTTCCACTGTCCCTTCGTTCTTTCTTGTTCGCCTTGCGAGCACTCGAGCCGTTGTCGTCTCCTTCTTCTTCTTCTTTTTCTTTCTCTTGCATCGCTTTGATTCTGAAATGTCGTTTAGATATGATCGTCTTCTATCTTATCTCTCTTACGCGTGTGGATTCATGCGAAACTCGTCGCGGATCTTCCGCAAGAACGCCTGTCTCTGTCCAGTGTTGCGTCTGAAACCCGTTGTCTATCAGAGTTATCTCTCTTTCACGCACATGTCTTGTTTCAACGCGAACTCGATTCGTTTCAGCATACTCTCCACCGGAATACCACACGGTCCATATGGCACATCGATTTCGTATTTCTCCGCGAAACAGAACTCATCAGTGCACCTTCCTTGTTCGTGGAAAAGTAGAGCAAACTGGAAAGAGAGTAAGGGGAAGAATGAATGAGAATAAGCACCTCGGGGTATCTCCACAAGAGGGTAATCGCGTTGATGGCGGCTTCGTCATACAGTTTGTCGAACCCTTTCTGCAGCTCCATGTACTTTTCGCCCGTCACGATGCGTGTTCTCGGCTCGGGATCGCTCGGTTTCGCGCTCTTCGAATGTTTCTTGGTCGGTGTTCCGGAGCGCTGAAATGAAGATGAGAGAGTGGGTTTCTTTCCGATTCCACTGACGATCATGTCGGAGAACGTGAAGTCAGTGATCGGTTTCTCGCCGTATGCCACCCCGTTGGTAAGAATGAAAGTGGCAAAGTATGGAAGTGGATAGCCGGTGGTCAGATAGTTGTGGTAGGCGGCGATGAGATCCAGTCGCCTCTGCTCGTTTTTCTCTTTCGCGTGGATCAAGATCATTCGGAACAGAATGTTCTCCGCCGACATGACGTTGTCAGTGGTCGGACCGACGATCGGCTGGAACAGTCCCTTCTTCTGCTGCTCTGGGAGCACGTCGTACACAATCTGGAATAGGGCTGATTACATGGATCGGGGGAGCTACGGACACCTGAACGTCATTGAGAGTGTATTCGAAGAGGCCGAGAGCGTAATCGAGATAATCGGCTTTGAAGAACCAGAAGTGATGGCCACCGTGGTGCTCTGAAAGTGGGAGGACTGTGTCAGAGGGAACGAGGAGAAGTCGATCGAACCTCTGTCTTCCGCCTTCTTCTTTTTCTCCAACTTCTCGAGAACCATACGGACCTCATCGACGAACACTATCTTTCCGAAGCCGTCCTTGAGATCGACGACACGCACGAAGGGCTTCTTTGAGACAAGGCATTTCTGAAAGAAACTGGAAATGAGCTCTTTCCATGACTAGGTGTCTACCGGAGTTGTGTTGCTTTTGGCGAACACCCACTTCCATGTTTCCGGAAAGTGAACGAGAATCTTTCTGACGTAGTCTCGTATCATTGTCGCCCCGCATCTCGGGATCAGTTCTTTCGGTGCTGGCTGAAACAGAGAACGACTGAAAATCCCTCTGCAACTCCCACTAACATATCGCTGGAACAGCTGATTGAGAACTTCGCCGAGTCCCTTGACACTCGGCATTTCGACCAGTTCGTAGACCGAGATGAACATGTCTTCGGAGTCTCTCAACGCATACGCCACTTCTCGGTGTTGGATTTTGGGAATTCGTTTGGCGATTTCGTTGATGAAGCCGTAGAGAATGTCATGACGAGTCGTCAGTTCTCCCTCGCCAACGAACGAATCGAACAGGAGCTGAAACGACAGATTGGCGAACGAATGTGAAGGAGTTCCACTCACGCAATGGCCGAACCATGCAATTCGATTGACCTGCTTCCCGAACGATTCGTAGTAGGTGAGGTATTTCTCTGAAAAGATGCCGCCCTATCAATAAAAGCGGATCATCTCTCTGTACCTCTGTACTTTTTCTTCTCCTCTTCGGTTATCTTCTGGTGGAATGGGTGCTGGAATCCAATTTTTAGTTATTAGGAACGCAAGAGGGGGCAACTCAACCACTTCACTGATCACCGTATCGAACTCCTTCTCGTTGTAGACATAGTTCTGGTTGAATTTCGGAAACGCAATCCTAAGCTGGGCGGGCTCCATGCCGCTGAAGATGTAAAGATATAGAAGAGGTAGATGGTGAAAAGATTAAATAGAAGAAGAGGGGAAAGATCTGGAATAAGGAGAAGGCGCGTTGTGTGTGTGTTTGAGTAAAAAAACATCATCTCATGCGGGTTTTGGATGTAACAGTTGTGTAACACAGGCAAGCGTCCGGGGGGTTTTGGAGTGATAGAGGACGACGAACACGATTTCGGATGACAGGAGGAGGAGGAGCGAGAGAGTGCGAGATGCGAGGAGACGCCGAGTACAAACATAGTGGATAGGAGGCGAAGGGAGAAGCGGTAGTGGTGGAGGTGGAGGTGGAAATCTGTAGGAGGGGAGGAATGCGAAAGAGATACGTTTGTTTAGAGTTCAAAACAGAGAACGACGACGGTTTTGATTCGATTTTGCTTCGATGGATGGAACAGACAATGAGGTTCAGAAGAAACGAACAGACAGAAGAATTAATAATGCGAATCGGATGGTGTTGCTGGATTCAGACGGAATCTGTTAGAGAAATGCGTTCCGACGACATTTTTTAGTGGATTGAATGGGCGGTTTCTGAACTGAATTATGGGCAAAACGCCGACATTTCCCATCGAAAAGGTTACGCTCAAACAGGCAGGGGAGCAGGCGAATGTTTAGATCGTGCTCCGATGGACGGAACAGATACTGTGGCTTCTCGGAGGAGACATCTGTGTGTGCGTCGTCCTGTTCGCGACCGTTTCTCGGCTCATTTTGGACCAATCGGGGGAATTTTTGCAGAGAGGACCGATATGGTGGCCGAATGTTGCGCGTGAATATTCGAACCGATCCAAAAAGTTTGACGGTCATAGTGCCAGCCGGCGGATCAGCGGCCACGACTGGTGACAGTCTTGTCCATGTTGGTTGCAAGAAAAATAATTTTTTTGGCGGCCGCGTTGGGTCTCGTTTGGAAAAGTTCGTTTTGTGAAAAAGAAAATCTCCCTGTTTCCCAGTACAAAACGAGAAAATTGGCTCTATTTCCTTTCCGAGATCAGCCGCCAAATGGTGTTTCTCGACAAAACAGCAGTTTCGGAGGAATCCGACAGCACTCGCGGGTTGCCCCGCCACGTCATTTCGTGGCGAGACTCGAACGATTGCGGAGACAAACTCAGATATAAAAATGTGTTCCGATGGTTTTTGTCTCGGGGCAGAATATAGTATAGAGACTGTATAAAGAAGCAAATTTTCCAGTGGATTCCCTTGAAACTATGTGCAAATTCCGCTCATTTGTCATCAAAAACGGAAAGTGAGAGCTGTGTGCGCGAAGGGACGACACCCTCAGCACCAGCTGGCATGCTTCGGAACGTCGCAAAAACATGAAGAGAAAGGGCCGCGAAGCACGTGCGTCGTTTATTGTTTATGACTATTTGTATAATATCGCATCGACGACCGATGGATATTTTATAAACGTTCGTCGAAACTCTGCCGGTGTCCGGTGTGCTGTGTGTGTGTGTGTGTGTGTGTGTGTGTGTGTGTGTGTGTGTGTGTGTGTGTGTGTGTGTGTGTGTGTGGAGGGCCCCTCGGAAAACGAAATTCGAAATTCGAAATTAGTGTTCATTGTGCCAGGGAAATGTGGGTCAACCGTAATAGTCGTGGTTCTCAGTTCCCACGCCACTTAAGCCACGGCAACAAGAGAGATGGAAATGCGCTCCATCGCTAATTTAAAAATGATCCGTTTACCGCAGGGAATACGGTCAATTTTGAGAAGTAACTAAACGGCGCAGTGTGTACGAACGTGTTCCCCGAGTGTTTCTAAATTCAGAGGCACTGGCGAATCAGGTGATCTCGATGGCATCGGTGGAGTCTCCAAACTAATCAGCTTGTGCCCCCTCACTTACCGATTGTCGTCGTGGTTGCGGGAGGAGGAAACGAGTTGCGAACACCAGGACCAGAGCCTCGAGGAGGTGGTGGCGGAGGAGGTGGTCATGAGACACCGAATGAGTGAAAGTGAGCGAGTGTGTCTCGAAAGGGTGCCAGGTGGGCGGGGCCTAGTTTGGGGACGGGGGCCGACGAATGAGTGGCCACGCCCCTTTTATGAAGAAAAAATGAGTGAGGGGGGAGAGGGAGAGTGAGGCTAGCGATGAGTGATCGAGAGAAGCGACGAGGTGTGTGTGTGTGGAGAAGGACGGTCCCATGCAGCCGAGAGAGAGAGTGAGGGGAGCGAGAGAGACGCAGACGCGGCAGTTCGCCCCTCCCATTTGAGAGCGGCGGGAGTGAGCGTGAGCGGAAATGGGAGCGAGTTTCGAAGCGAGGTGATGGTGACGTGGCAATTGGCAGCTACTCACTCTTCACTCTTAGCGGGAAATTGAGAGTTGGCAAAGGAAACTGTCAGCGGACGGGGGGAACAAATGAAAAATGGGCGGCCCATTTGCATTTCCACGAGAGTTGGCCGGATATTGGAAACTGCCACGAACATCTGTCGGGGGGCGCCTCGTAGACTTCTCTGCACACACACACACATTCACCTCACTTGGCCCGAACACGGCAGATGTTTCTGCGCCGGGCCGCCCGAGAAACGCCCGGGCGACGCAATGGTAAACACGAATCGTTTGGCGTGCGAACTCGACGCTTTCGTCACCTCCCGGGAGAGTTTATGACGATATTGAAGAGGTAATTATGACGGTGATACACGTAGTCATGGGATCGGGGGAGGACGAGGAGGTGTGGGGGCGAGACAGAGAGAGATTCGTGAAAAAGATTGTAGCTGGTGGAGGGGAGCAGCGATTCTTCATGGAAATTAATGAGAAGTGTGTTCTATTTTAGGACTGGTTCAGCACAAAGAACCCAATTTATCTTCATGTGAACTGCCACGAGGGAACGGCTCTAGAGAGAGAGAGAGAGGGGGAGAGAGAGACGAAACAGTGATAAACTGATAACCAACAAGTCGGACGCCCTCTCACCTCCATATTCAAATAATCCTCGTGGTTGGTGGATGTATGTGTGTCTGCGTCTCCTCTCTCTCTCTCCCTCTCTATACTGATCGAATATCGTTCGAAGCGGAGGGGAGCGAAGAGAAGACCCGTGGCAAACAGTTTTATGTTTTATATGAAGCCCCCCCCCCGCACCAAGAGGAAGCAACGTCTCTCTGACAGTTCGCGAGAGAGCCGAGACGAGGAGAGAGAGAGAGAACGAGCGCCTGAGATCTCTCCCGAAAACTGACTTTTCCTTTTTGCTGTACGCGAGAAGCGAATGGTTTCGCCGGAAGAGATTACGTCGAAAAGTCGCGAAATTTTGACGAAATTGCTAAAAATCTTTCGGGAAGATTATATAATATTTATTTTATATTTCATAAATTTTGACACCTACGCAAACGCGCTCCGCTGGATTTCGTTGGTCTTGCCACGACTATTGTCTCTACCTCGTGTATTCCACGAGAGACGCAGATGAGAGTCGTGGTGAGACCAACAAGAATCCAGCGGAGCACGTTTGCGCAGGTTTCAAGATTTATGAAATATCCATTTAAGATTTACGAGCGAATCGCTGCGAGACCCGTCGATAGGAGATTATTCGAATACTGTAGGAAATGCGGAATCACACGATTTTCAAAATTATTATGCGTTTGCCACCGCGCATGGCCCTCGCTTTTGGCGCCAAAAGTTTGGAAATCGTCTGCGTCTCTGAAATTTACGCGTCGCTCTTTCGCTGCAAGACCCGTTGAATTCATAACAGTTTGCGAAAATATCGAAATTGTTTCGCGAAAATCGCTGCGAGACCCGATGTCGCAAACAAGATTTTTTGCGAATCGTCGAGAAACTTTCGTAAAAATCTTCTTGGGTAGATTTACGAGGGATCGCTGCGAGACCCGTCGAGTTGAATCAACGACGGAAGTTATGTTTTTGCAATGTTCCAAGGTCGTCTTTGTTTGTATTTCGTCGGGATGGTCCCAATTCAACCTCTCTTCTTCCGCTTTCTTCGTGACGTGTGGATGTCCTTGCCCTCTCAATCTCTCTCTCGAGATACAATATATTCCTACATATTCCCGCTTCCAATCGCTTTTCAACTACATTCCATTCTGATTCAGAACACAAAAATGAGCGAGAAGAGAAGGAGAGAAGGGGGAATTGTACTCGTACACATTTTCGCTCATTTGCAGTCGAAGAATTGCTCTCTGGAAGAAGGAAACCTTCATGTGCCCTCTGACACGCATATCATGACGAATTTGCGAATTTAAATGAGCACATTATTATACCGAATTTCTCGCGCGCGCGCACTTCGTCGGCCCTTTTCGTAGGTTGCAATTAAGCTGGAGCCAAGGAGGCAGATGTTGAAGAAAGAGGCCAAGGACACAATGAGGGAACGCCTTTTTTAGTTCAGCTGCTCTGTTTGGAAGAAGAAGAGGGAGGACAATGACAGATGAGGAGGACGAAGAAGAAAAATGCACTTGAGGACACGGGTTTTTCGAAGGAAGATGAGGGGAAAGAGTAATGAAAGCGAATCGAGGGGAGACGAACACATGACATCCAACGAGAAGAAGAAGGGGAAAGTACAAGCAAACATTGCAGGGACATGTCTGCAGACGTCTCTGTTGATAAATGGATCCCCCCATTCTACTCGTTTCCATAGAAACTTCATTGTCTTTTTCGGCGGGGAAGAGATGCGATGATGACGGGTGGATCGCGGGTTTCCGGAATTTCTCAATTTCGGGAACAGACGAAACAATTTCGAAAATGCTGCACTTTTCATTGAATTTTGAGATTTTCTTTTTTCGAACTTCTAGTTTTCGTTCAAAATCCAACGACTTTTTTCTCGAAAACAATGTAAGAATTACGTGAATTCGCCGCGAGCGTGGACTCCGCAGTAGCTGTGTCGGGGCGAAGGTCTCGCAACGAAAGAGCGAGGCAGCGCGTGAATTTCAGAGACCCTTTTTCGCGTTAAAAACAAGGTCCACGCTGGCGGCGAACTCACAATACAGTTATTGCAAAAAAAATCTGAAATTGTCTGCGTCTCTAAAATTCACGCGCTGCCTCGCTCTTTCGTTGCAGGACGTTCGTCGACACCGCGACTGCGGAACCCACGTGAACAATCAGTTTACCCCAAAACAAGTTTGAAACTGACGTCTTTCCGGCTGTACTCCGTCTTCCGGAGTTCCTTTTTCTCCGGAAACACTTTCGCATTCCGTTTTCCGAATGCCAAAGTATCCACTCGTCTAAAACCTTCTTCAGATTACTCTCCAGTTTCTCGAAATTTACGCAAAATTCAGCTCACGGTTCCGTTTAGATGCGGTAAAGCGCACTTTGTGCAAACGAGCCATCGCGTGCTTCTCGTTGTTTCGCACTGACGTTTCGCTCGTTATTTTATGCGCTTTTTTGGTATTTTTCATATTATCCGCGGAATAACCATAAGAAAAAGAGAGAATGACTTCGAGGAAAACGAATAAATGTAAATAAATACACTTGGATTGATAACATACGAAACGTGTAGAAACGAACTGGCAGAAGAATAAGAAGAAGAAGAAGATTAGTATTTCACCTGACATCACAATCCAGAAGAAAACAGAGAGAAACGGCTGGAAGTGAGAGAGAGAGAGAGAGAGAGAGAGAGAGAGAGAGAGAGAGAGAGAGAGAGAGAGAGAGAGAGAGAGAGAGAGAAAGTGGGAACTCTGACTTCGAAAGAGACGACTCGACGTTTTATTGGTGCACAGCACTGAATCAGAAGTCTCTGATTTTCTATTTCGGGCGATTCTCTCACTCTACTCTCATTGTCACGTATTCCTCGTTTTGAAGAACAGAGACTATAATTGGGTGGAATTGACGAAGACGTTGAAATACAGAATCCGGAAGTGACAATTGTCGAACTTCTGTTTCGACTTCCGGATGGGGTTCTTCTTTTTTTTTAAGGGATATGGAATTTGGGAGTCAGAACCTCGAAACTGTATGCTTAATTGGGAACTTCATTCAGAAATTAGAAACGCTGATATCTCTAAATTCCAGAGTCCTAAAAAGAGTCCAGAATCCGAGAACCGGACTGTTTTTTTTTCCGGAATTCGGAATTCCGGGAACGTCTGCTACGGTCTTTTACGGGAACAGCGTGGGAGAGAGTTGCGGAGCCAAGATGACGTGGAAACGGCTCAAAAAGACTGCATGATTAGGCTCTGAGGTCTTTTTTCAATTAGACACACCGCCGGAAATCCGCGTCGTTTCCGTTTCCGAATGGCCTGAATCCGGAAAGTTGAAATGAAATGTTCGGAAGATCTCGTCTCTGTGGCTCTGTTTCCAGTGGTGATTCCTTCCCCTCCACGCGCAAATCTCCATGGTTTCCTTCTCCCGGGGGACCTCGTGTGATACGAATCGTCGACTAGTATACTCTCAAATGTCAACTCGAATCGGCTCGCTGTATACATTTAATCCCGACCGAAAACACACAAAAAAAGGGGTACATAAAACGAGATTGAAGTAATCAAAAAGGGCTCTCGCCGTATTCGTAGAAGCACATGAAACATGAATTCCCATTAGTTTTATGTGCATTTGAACGGCTTTACGATTCGGTGGAAAATGATTGGAGGTGACTGGAGGGAAGAGGAAGGGTATGGGAATATGCAGAGGGGATCGGCGAATGGGAACTCGCAAAATGTCAGTTCACACGGAGAAATGAAACTTTCGCTGGTGGATTAAATGAGAAATATTGGAAACAAAATGACTGTGAATGTCGAGTTTTGAGAGGTTTTCTATTATATATTCCATAATCTTGAAACCTCCGGATTCGTATTGGTCTTGCCACGACTCTCGTCTGAGATAGAGACGATAGTCGTGGCGAGACCAAAATTTCAGCGGAGCGCTTTTGCGCAGATTGATGAAATATATAATATGTGCTCTCCAAGGTTATGGTAGGGATACGGTAGGCTCTAAAAAAGGTTGGAACATTAGAGATTTGACAAGTTCCGTTTTACATAGTAGGCAGGAACGTGTGTACTCTGACAGTTTGACGAAAAGGAAAAAAGAAAGTCTGGCACATTTTCAATTGCACAATTGTTACAGTGCCACTCATTAATATCGCCGGAAAACATCGAACGCATTCTGGAACATTGCGCCCACCCGGCGACTAACCAACTGACCGGTGCCACGGGACAAGCAATCGAGAGGAGTCGGCGAGAGTGAGACGAAGTGGGCTGAAGGAGACGGTCCCATGCGCTAGAGAGTGTGGGGAGCGGCGGAGACCACAGACATTTCTTTCCTTTTGAGCGCGCCGTGCGTTTTTGTGAGCGGAAATGAGCGGACTTGGGAGAGGGGCGAACGAAGACGACGGGCGGTGACGTGGCAATTGGTGGGTTTCGCTTTCTCCCCTCACTTCCACTCTCATCTTGACTTGGCGCTGATGGTGGTGGCTCATTTCGGACGGGAAATTGGAAAATCTAACCAAAATGTCAGTGGGGGGAACGAATGAAAAATGGGACGGCTCATTTGCATTTCCACCATGCAGTGATGACCTTTTCCGAGAGAGAATTGATATTGGAACTGAGATTCGTTCCGGATAACCGGAAAACCGGTAACATGACCGAACATAAGGCGGAAACGGAAACTGTTATCCGGAATTCCGGAAAACTTCAACCCTCAGTTTACACGAAAAGAGAACCTTTTGGAGCGGCCACCTAAATGGCCACGTTTCCGGTTACACGTGAACTTTTTTGTTTTCTCCGCCCGGTGGACCACTCGCGTTTCCGTTCATTCCTTATTGTTTTGATAAATAAAGTATCGTGAGCACTGCACGTCGGAAAATCGGCTCATCCGATCTGTTCGAACGCGAAAAATGAGTCAAGCAGCAGCGAAGAGTGAGTTGACCGAGTGGCATGAGAGCACACGAACCAATCATTAAGTGCAGAAAATGCAAAAAAGAGCAAGAAGGTTCGGGAAAAAGAGGCGTCTCGATATAATCGTTCACTAACCAGCGCGCCTTCGAAAGCGACGATATCGCCGACACGAACGTCGACACGACCGATGACCTCGTCCAACATGCAGGACATTTCGAGAAAGTCTCGCAAAAAGAAGCGCGTCTCGAAGAAGGTGATGACGAAGGAGGCGTCGCGAGAGGCGTCGCGGGAGGCGCCGACGAAGGACGAGAGCAGTTCGAAGGGCCGCAAGAAGCCGGTGAGCATGGCGACGTTTGAGACGTGCGATGGAAAGAAGCTCACGATCATCTCCCATCTCAGAAACCCCGGAAATCACGCAGAGTTCGTCGCGAAAGATGAGTCTAAAGAAGTATGAAAGGGGGGTCCCTTACCCAAAAGAACATTGGAATTTCAGGTTCTAATGCTCCGATTCGAGCCGGGAAACAAGTCAAAGTTAAGGTTCTTGAACGATATTCTCACGGAGATGAAGAAGGCAGTTGGCGACGAGAAAGTGCCGGTGGCGCAGAGCATCGAATACGGTAACAGTATGTCGTTGGGGCTCAACGTACGGAAAGAGCAACGGAGCATTGAAAGGTTTCTTTGGTTTTCAGTACTTGGTGTTGACTCCGTACGGAATTCAAGTGGTGGAAGTGTTGAAAGTAGTGAAGCGATTCACCCCCGGATGCGCTCTCAACGTCGCGTTGCAAGCTCTCGAGGTAGTTCCCTCTATTCCTTCCGATCGGAGCATTCCCTGTTTTCAGGCTCTCCGCTATCTCCACAAGGCGGGATTCGTACATCGGAACGTGAAACCAGCGTCGTATTCGGTCGGATACTCTCCGAACGATCATAAAGTGCTTCTGACGGACTTTCGACTCGCGAGAACTCACATCGACTCGTCGACCAAGGCGCCTCGGAAGCCGCGCGACAAAGTGGCCTACTGTGGAACATGCCGCTACGCGAGCATTGCGTCTCTTCGCGAGAACGAGCAGGGTCGGAAGGACGATTTGGAGTCGTGGATGTACATGCTCTACGACATGTTCGATCCGGTGAACGGGCTGAGTTGGAGGAGAATGCCGCGGTGCAATATGCTCATCAGGGAGAAGGAGAACTTCAAGACGCATGTTCACCGTGAGTTTGTTCGGACTTCGGTCACAATCGGTTGAGTTTCAGCAATGACGTACAAAGTGATTCCGGAGGAGTTCAAGAAGATGGTCGAGTTGATCCATTCGTACTCTTATGACACTACTCCCGATTACGAGTGAGTTTTTATGGCTTTCCGTGGAGATCAACAAGAACTGCATGCTCATAATGAGAAGATGTGCTCTAGAAGGCGTCAAGCTTGACGGAAAATTTATGCACACCGTCAATAGCCAATAGACAAATACTACCGTTTTGACGAACGAAGCTCTTTGGGGTTCTGTGCCAGCGAATGTTGTCCAGAAGGTTCAGAGTTTCATGAAATTCATGTCATTTTCTCGGGACTCTGGACACTTTTGTCGGCGACCTTGTCGATTGACTCGGAATTGAGCACGGGCCGTCAAACAGCCGAAACTTCACTGTAGATCACTTTCAGTGCCCTCAAAGAAATGATCGAAAGCGTGGCGAAAGCGAAGAATTACGACCTGACAACGTGCGACTGGACGGGTAAACTGACTCCGGAAATCGAGGCGGCCGCCGTGAAACTGGCACTCAAACGGTCCACTGGAAACGTTTGCTCTGGCGTCGACGACTTTGAGTATGTTCCTCCCTTATCCCTCCCGCTCATTCATCACGGTTGCAGGAACAAGAAGAAGCCGGTGCGGAAGATTATGAACCCGGACGACACGATCAAGAACGGACAGTACACGTGGAAAGTGGTGAATCTGCTGGGAAGCGGTGGCTTCGGCGACGTCTACAAGGTGTTTGACGAACGGAACAAGAACAAGCACTACGCGTTGAAGACGGAAAGCGAGGAGGGAAAGAAGGCGATGTTGCGGCTGAAGGTCGAGATGCAGGTGCTGATGGCGATTATGGAGGCGCGCAAGACGGACAAGGCCAACAATAAGCACTTTGTCGAGTTTGTGGACCGGGGAAAGAGCGAGGAGCTCAAGTGCAAGTTCATTGTGATGAGCCTGGTCGGTCCGTCGTTGGACGACTGTCGGAAGAAGTATCAAGTGTCGTTGAACTACAAACAGACGCCCTTTATTATCGCGATTCAGAGTTTGGAGGTGAGCTTTTTGCTCAAAAGCAATGGTTTTTGACGTTGATTATTATTTGTTTGTTTTCGAACCGAAACGGAAAAAGCAAAATAACGTCATGTACCTAATTTCGGTAGTTTTATGGCATAATCTGCTCCAACGGGTTTCACCATTGTTTCCCCCAGAGAATTCTGTTTGAGGTCCGATTCTGGTCGCGAATTCCGGAAAAGGTGTGTTCGTATGGTTCGTACAACCAAAAATTAACGGTATCAAGCAGAGTTGAGCAGAATTCGTTTTCCGCTTTCTGTTTTCCGGAACCACACACTTTTTTTTCCGTTTTCCATTTTTCGGGAAGAAATGTCTAACACTACGCGCGGGGCGAACACCCAGAAAATGTTATTTACGTCCGTTCCCTGCCAGAATTTTGAAAGCATTTTGTTCTTATAAATAGAATTCGGAAAATATAGGAACGGCCGTTTGAACGGATTTCGGCGATCCCGGTGGAAAACGAATTCTGCTCAACTCTGATGGGTACAAGAGTTATAAGAAATGGACCAATTATTTAATTTGATTCGTTTATCAAACAAGAACAGTCCTCCGAATTTACGGGGGATTTGTAGGCGATTCGTGATCTACACAGTCTCGGTTACCTGCATCGAGACATCAAACCGGCGAATTTCGCCGTCGGCTTTGGACCCGAAGAATCGACGGTTTTCATGCTTGACTTTGGAATCGGACGCAGTTATTTGGACCCGAAAACGAAAGAGCACAGGGTGCCTCGTCCCTCGTTACTTTCACCTGCCAACTCTCAATTCAGGCGCCTCGAAAGTCGGTCAAGTTCTTGGGAACTCTTCGCTACGCGTCGAGAGCGTGTATGAAGGGAGTGGATCAGGGACGGAAGGACGATTTGGAGTGCTGGATATACATGGTAATTGACGAGTTATTCATGTTATTTACAAGACATAATTTCGCGACTCGTTTACTATTTTCCTGGTTCACGAAATTCACGAAAAACCAGCAACAGTGCTCAAAAAGTTTAGTAGCCAACTCTTTTAAAAAGCACTCGTGCGCTCTTTTGAACAACGTTCCGAAAACAAATATCTCTCAAAAAAGAAAATCCCCTCCTCCAGATATTCGACATTTTCGATCCAGACGAGGGAATTTGCTGGAAGGAGGTGAGAGGTCGCGACGGAATCGCACAAGCGAAGGAGTACTTTTTCGAGATGAAGGGCGAGTGATTCCGGAGTTTCTCGGTCTCAATTCAGGCCTTTCAGTCCGAAAAGTGTACGAGTACGTGCCGCCCGGACTGAAGCCCATCGTCTCGTACGTGAACGGCCTGCAGTTCCAGTCGGCGCCCGATTATCAGCACATCGTCAACCGCCTCTACAAGTGCGCCGACAATACCGGGTACGCCGTCAAGAACTTGAACAATGGAAGCTGGGTCGGGAAGTTGAAGAACAAACCGAAGGCGCCGCGATTCGGAGAGTCGGACTCGGAATCGGATAGGGATCTCTCGGGATCGGGAGACGACGACTGAGCCGTCAATTGCTTATTTTCGAATAAATACACAGATGTTTATTGCGTTCAGCCTATTGGAGCCGAATCACTCAAACAGAAATATATGTGCACAAGAAAACTGAAAAAAGAGCAAATTTTGGTCATAAGGAGAAATCGACTCGTAAGACTTATAGAAATTATAGAAGATGCTATAGGCTGTGGCCAGAACAATCACATTCACAAAGAAGGAGAAGAATACATTAGAATTTTCAGTACTGCGCTAGAAATATGGTTAGGACAAAACAAGGGTTCATTAGACAATAATAGGATACAGAGATGAGAGGTAGCAGAGTAGATCAGGAGAGATATGCGTAACAGAATGGGATGACTAGACAACTGGGATCGGCAATGAGACTAGGGATGGGGAGAGACACTGGTGGAGCGTGGAACATACGTGGAAATCAAACGATCGTGACGAGCATTTGCTTCGGATTCGGTTGGACACTCTTTTCACTTTTCATTTCGGTGTTGCTCATCGCCTTAAATGAAATACATTACAGAATTCTCCATCAAATTGTTCAACTTACAATGAATGGTGACTTTTGGTAGTTGTATGGTGACACAATAGCCGATTTCGTAGTCGGCGTTCCATTTCCTACTGATGGCGAGTCATCGACTTTGGGATTCTGACGGAGTGCATTCATGTAGATCCTTTCCTGTTCCGCTTCTACAATCGGTGCATTCACATAGATCGTCTCGTCGCGTGTTTGATTTTCAATCGACTCTTCTTCTGGATAGTGCTTGTCTTTCAGCGTCAACGGTTTTGGGGGAAGACGTGGTCGATTAGCTGCAGGTGGTTTGCGTGTCTGAAACGAGAAATGTGTTTTTGAATTCGAATCGCTCTGATTACCTTATCCACCAAACTTCCGTTTGTTTTGGGAACCGGAAGTCTCGATTTTCCATTGGTGCTAACTCGCGTCGCCGTTCGCACTCCTGGAATGGAAGACGTGGATCCTTTCGGTGTTGATGTGGCCAGTGCTCCGGAATCTCGCGAATTTGTCGTCGTCTCGCCTCGCGGAAGGGAAGAGCCACTTCCACTTCCACTCGAAATCATCGAACAATCAATTGTCAAATGTGGGTTGACACCGTCGTCGAATTGAGTGGCGTCTGGATCCTCTTCGTCGTCGTATTCATCATAATGTTCATCTGTGTAGTCATAGTCTTCGTCGTCAACACAATCCATAGGAAGGGACGCGTCGACATCGTCACCGGTTCTCATGGTATGGGTGGCAGACGACGATGTGTTCTCAACGTCATATTCGTTCAGCCTGAAACTATCTTCGCTGCTCGGCTGACTCTCCAACGACTCCATCCGTTGCAATTGCTGTGGCAGCTTCTGCGAGCCTCTTGACGGGTTCACGCCTTGATCGCAGGGCTCATGCGATGCGATGAACGCGTCGCGGCGATCGGCTTCCTCGTTTTTTGAATGGCTTCGTCGCTCAGGCTCCAGAAACTGTCCAGACCGCGGAGATGTCAAATTGAGCCGAGGCATCTCAGACATGATGGACTCCATGAGAAGTCGATCGGCATCAGAAGCTGATTGATGAATGTGCATTCGTTGTGGTTGTGGAGGCTTCGGGGCTGGAGAAGAATGAGCAGCGTTCCATGGTGTTTGAGTTTTCTGTGGAGGCGAGAAGAACCCGTTGAGTCGCGGAGACACCTTCATTTTAGGCGTGGATGAAGAAGTGGGCATCTCAGACTGAATCGACCGGGTGAGCAGCTCATCGTCAGCTCTGTGAGTGCTTCCGCCGATAATTGCATAATCACCCTCGTCCTCGTTGAAAGTCGGTCCCGGGAGAACATCATCCGGACTCTCCAGATCTTCCGATGATTTTCTCGGAACTGTCTGTTGACTTTGAATGGTCTCTTGTGGGTTTCCGGGGGCAGTTGGATTCAGAAGCGCGTAAGTAGGAGTAATAAGGTTGTCAATTGGCACTGTTGTTGCTCCATCGCTTCTAGTCATCGTGTTAGCCGATCCACTAGAGTAGTGAGTAGTGTTTTGAGCTGTTGACACTTGTCCTTGGAAGCCAGATTGCTGCTGTTGGTGCTCCGTCTCTCCGAAGAAGTTCGGCATCTGCGAGCACATCGTTGGAGATGCAGGAATGTCGCTGAACGACACAGGAGAGAGTGCGCGAGAATTGTTTGCCGCGGTGTCCATAGTTGAGTTCCAGCCTCCAGTCGTCATCACACTTCCTGGATTCATGGATCCAAGACTCCGTTCGCTGTTGCTGCGGGTTCCCATAACCGTCGTGGTGGGAATATCGAGATCTTCTTCTTCGGGTGGACTGGCCATCTGCTGCTGAACCATCTGATGCTGTTGTTGCTGCTGTTGTTGCTGCTGCTGTTGTTGTTGTTGCTGATGTTGAATATGCTGCTGTTGCATTTGTTGCTGAAGATACATCATTTGCTGTTGTTCCATATTCTTCTGCTCAGCCGACTGAAACTAGGAATTGATAGGAAATAGTTCGAGATTAATGACACACTCACCATTTGCTGCATTTGGTACATCATTTGTTGTTGCTGCTGATCCATGTGTGGATTGAACGACTGAGCCATCATTCCTGCTGGATAGCCATTCCTCTGAACGGCAAAGTGGCGAGGAAGACTGCACGACCGCTGATCCGCTTGGGGAATTTGCATGTGCTGTGGTTGCTGGATGAACTTCCCAGGAGAAGCTCGCGTGGCTCTCAATGACAAAAGTCGCGGAGAAGCTGTTCCGTGGTAAGCGTGATGAGAGGAATGCATTTGCATCTGCGAATCGACAATCAACTGAGATCCGCCACCGACCGAGTGCGACATGTCTCCATAGCGAGAGTGGTGAGTTCCTGGTTGGTTGAGCGTGTTGAGCACAGACTTAACGGCGCTTCGGATGTCATCACGATTCGAGTTGCGAAGAACATTGAGCTGTTGAACGGCGGCCGCGTCTTGTCGGATCATGTGCTGCATATGCGGATCCTTGGCGACAAGATTCGAGATTGCACCGAGAGTATTCGTCACGCATGTGAATGAAGAACTCTTGAGCAGTGTCAACAGCCGTGTGATGAGGAGACTGCGCAACTGAAACTATGTGGGCTTTGTTGAAAATTTTTGAAAAAGAAACAAACCTCGAGATGCGTGGAAGTATTGGCCAGATATTGGGACACGTACTTCAAAATTCCAGTTGCCGAGTCCACAACGGGAGCACACCGTGCATCGGGAGACAGAAGATTTGCGAGAACTGCGAGACAACTCGGCGTATCGCAAATCGTGCGTTTGTTCTCCACAGAGTGCCCGGCCAAATTCCAAAGAGCCGAGAGAGTCGCTGCGATGTCATAACTGTTGTTACTCGCATGAACAGCGGCGATCGCTAGGGCATGAACAGTTGGTTGAAGAGCTTCACTCATTCCCGAATCGGCATTCCATGACAGATTACGAATGAGTCCCGCATAGACTTGGGTGATGTTCGGTGACTCGATGATGATTCGGACTACGCATCTGATGAAACCATCGTATGAACAGAGACGACGTTTCGAATGGATCTGTCCGAATGTGAGATTCGTCAAAACACTTCCTATCAGTTTTCTGATATTTCGGTGCTCGCTCGAGTTTGTCTCTGGGATTCCGAATGCTTGCACTTCAAGAATGAGCACTTCGGCGAGAGCTTCGACGAGACCGAGCACAGTGGCCACTTTGCGGTAATCTTCTTCATACGACTCTTTGACGATCGTTTGCAAAGCCGCGTTGAGCCGGTGAAAGTATGACTGCGGCGGAGCAGACGGCTTCCGGCGAAGATAGTATACCTGCTCGCGGACGCAATTGGAGGCCGGCAAGGCTTTTCGAAGACGTCGCCTTCTGGAACTCAATGAATATCATTGGGAGAACATTGAACGGCTAATGCCTACCTTTGAACATCAGGTTCACTAGTGATAATTGTGAATATCTTCTCGTGCAATTCCCGTAGCTCATTGTCATCTTTGTCTGAAGGAACAACCGTCCGTTTCTGTTCGAAGTGGAGGGAGGAGAGGAGCACTGTGATAGCGTCATCAACATCGATCACCTGAAATTCGTTCAGCAATCAATTTTTGTGGATTTGTGAACGCCTACATGCTCCTCTTGAAAGCGGGTATAGTGTTCCTCCTCTTCTTCTGCATCGCTGACATCGTGACGAACGCTTGATCGTTTCGACGACCCGGCTCTTGATTGAGCGTAAAGGGCTCCGTTCGATGACCGATGTATCGTTGTATCGTTCTCATCACTACTGCTAGAGCTCATCTGCAAGAATTTTCTCCATCTGGGTATGTTGTCAAGTGTAATTTTCGTTAATACAACGACGAACGATTCATTCAGCAGGAAACCGAGGTGATGACAGGTGTTTACTCTCTGCGCTTTCGCTCGTTTTCTCCCTCCCAAGGCCATAAAAACAACGCGACGAAAACTATGCTGCTGCGACGCATTCAGTTATTCGCTTCTATGCAGCGCGGTTCGAAAGTACTCGAAGGCCAGCCCCAAACCGAACCTCGCCAGAAGTCAATCGGTTTGACCTTCAGAATGCCACACGTACGATGTCGCCGCGCCAATGCAAATACGATTTTGTGTGTATGTCGACGAGTGTATAACTATACGGGCGGGCGCAGTACACTGTGTTCGGAAGTTCCTAAACCGGCAGGGGGACGCAGCGCCTCCTCGAAAGGAGAAAAGGTTTGCAAAGAGATTGACGGAACGACAGGAGGGTGGGGTCGGAACGGGACGACGACAGAACGAAAGAAGAAGAAGAAAAGGGGATGATGTTGCGGAGTGAATAGTTCAGTTCGCTGTATTGGCAAGATGGCAACTAGCAGTTCATCAAGTCCTTCTACATCTACACCGCCGCCGCCGCGAATCGATGAGACTCTATTGGAGCAGAAACTGTTTCGCGTGTACACAGATGAGGTGAAGACGTGCGACGAGAATGGACAGAGCACTCAGCACATTGGTGAGGTTTTCACTTTCGGGACGGTAGGGGTGAACCAGATGTAGCAGCTCACTTGGCAACGGTATGTCGAATAGAACTTTTGTGAACATAGTGAGATAGAAGTTTCTAGTTAAAACGTAGAAACTGAGTAGCGTTCAAATAATAGTTTCCGGATATGAAAGATTCTAGAAGATAGGATAGTCTGTCGTCAACATCAATAAGAAGAAGACAACACTCACTGTCAAATTCAAATTTCCCGCCGAGAGGAGTTGACAGAGCGCGAGAAGACGTGTGGGGGGAGAGGTAAGACGGACAGGAAAGGATAGAGCGATTGAAGGGGTCTCTCCTCTGTTGCGCACCAATTGGGCTGCCGAGCGGTTGCACGAGACAACCGATTGCGTAGCCCAGCCGCTTGTCAAGGGTATTTGTGGCGAGTGCCGTTTGGCTAAATACCAGCAAACATTGCGTGGTCCCCACTGTGACGAACACAAAGGTGTTCGAGATTAGGAGAAAGGCAACGGCCAAACAATTGAGAAGGTGTGAGAAAAAACGCATTGAGCTCTCACTGACACGTTCATTGTATCCTTCTATGCAGGCGATGAATGGATGAGACGTGAGATACGCAAGATTTGTGGTTTCGACGTTTCTGATCGATGGATCAAGCTGTTCCGAAGAAAGTACAACATTCGGTAGGGGAACCCGATCCTTAATGACCTAGATTCGTTACTGATCATCAGTTTTGCAGCTACTTCAGTGGTCGTCGCCACGCCGACAAAGCGAACAAGTTGACACCGTTGGCGGCGTTGGATACGACAAAAGTGAAGACGTCGAACTTCTTGAAGGGTCAGTAGTGGTTGATGGGAGAGAGGGGCATGTGAAATTTGAGTTGCATCAAAGACAAACAGAATTGAACTAGTATTACTCTCAATAAGAAGCGCACTTCAGAGAGAAGGGTTCTGCGGACGAGTCGGAAGGAGTACGTGGATGTGGATTTGCGCGTTAACGAGGAGATCGTGCGGCGGCAGTCCAAAGGCGAGCGGCTGACGAATCCGTGGATCAGAGAGTACGCACAATTTATCGCCTCTCAGTTGCACCCACACATGACGTGCGTCGACATTGAGAAGTTCTTCGACGCCAACTGGCTCTATCGGTTCAAGCGACGATATAGCGTTGAGTTGAAGGTGGCCTAGCGTTTTCGATTAACTGCTTCAATTGAAATGGGAAATTTCAGCCACGAGGCGCCGAAGAAATGCCAAAGCCTTCACCACCGATGATGAACGGAG
Organism: Caenorhabditis macrosperma; assembly: GCA_963932285.1. Classification (NCBI taxonomy): domain Eukaryota; kingdom Metazoa; phylum Nematoda; class Chromadorea; order Rhabditida; family Rhabditidae; genus Caenorhabditis; species Caenorhabditis macrosperma. The sequence goes on from OZ010622.1 coordinate 9,373,149, forward strand.
GCGATGAATCTTCGTCGGTGGCAACGATGAACGATGGGACGGCTGAGACGCCAGACGCGGGATACTACGCTCACATGCTTCAGTTTCATCACTACTTGAACTTTGTGAACCAAGGCGGAGGCGGTCCTTCGGGAGTGGTGACGGAGCGGACCACAAATTAGAAGAAGAAGAAAAAACAGCTTAGTGATGAAATACTTCTGTTAAATAGAACGGAACGAAATGAGTCGTCGGCCGAGTGGTGACTCATCTTGCCGTTTCTCTTTCGTTCAATTGTTTGTTTGTTTGTGTGTGGGAATAAATTAATTCTGCAGGATGATCGAGGCGGCTTTCTAAAAACAGAGCATCGGACAGGCATGACAGAAAACAAAAGGGAATGATTGAACAGCCATGCAGCATGAGAACACTAGATTAGATTACGACCCGGTTTTATGGTTCTTCGGCACGTTTCACGGAGAGGAGGACCATAACAGAAAAGTGCCTCACTCGGTATCATATAGATCGTTTAATGTTTACGAGCGGACACAGAAACCAGTATTAGGGCTTTCGGCATCAAAAAGCCGCCGCATTCAGAAGGGAAAGACGACGAGAAGAAATAGAGACATATAAATTGTGCTGGCGCGTAGCGAGGGTCTCACATCAAAATGACATTAGTGAGGACCCGACGGTTTCTGCTGCGGCAATCGCCGGCGGCTCCCGTTTTTCGCCTTGCCTGGTTGGCATCAGGATATCGTGAACTTCCCGATCTGTGCGTCCTTGTTGAAAATGGCAATCAGCGAGAGGAAAAGGATTCGCCCTTGTGGCTAATTGACCACGCTGTTATATTTCAAGTAGACGGGGAGATGTCAGCGGGTTCAACAGCAACAGAAGTTTTCGTTTAGTGAAATGGGCGGAATGGTGGACGGAGCCAAAACGAATTATGCAAATTAGTGTCTAGGAAGATGAGCGAGAGGGGAGTAATGGAGGACAATCGGGAAAACATTCGGTGGCTTTGAGTGCACGAGATCGTGTAAAATTTAAATTGACTCAGTTCGAAGGCTAGTGGACACTTTGAAATGCACATGTTGACCGGCTCGAGCACATGTTTTTGGTCGTGTGGCACTGCCTGCCGCTTCGTCGTTTATTGGCCCCTCTTAAGTATTAATTGGCGTAGGACAGGCGGGTGACCCGTAGCCGGGTTTTATGGACTCGTGGAATGAATGGACCGACGCGATTTTATGGCGAAGATGGCCTTCTCGCCGTGGAGCAGTGTTTCCACTCTTTTCCTCTTTCTCTCTTTGCGTCTTTTCGTCTCACCCACACCAAAAACATGACTATTCGGGTACAAGATAGATGTTGTGGTGAGAAGAGTCTCAAGAGCCGTCGGGGGCAAAGATGAGCCCGGAGAGAGAGAGAGCGCGAGACGGGAAGGCTGGGCACGTCCCAGCCGGACCCACTTCATCATCAAAAGAGAACCCGCCGCGGACAAGAGCAGCACAGAGTTTGTTTCTTCTCGGGTATAATCTCGTTTTTGCATCGCTCAAGAGCATGGACCACCAACATATTTCTCAAATGAATGACCGATTTTGATGTTTTTGGGGAATTGGGGAATTGTAAACTCGTAAACAACGCCCGTTTTTCTTGACGACTTTGAGCAGACGTTGCGGCGGCGGCGTCGGCGAGAAACTCGGCAGATTACCGAATAAGAAATAATAGTGAAAAGAGAAAAAAGGGTATATGCGCATCGGATTTCATATCCTAATCCAAACATGACACCGGAAAGGAAAAAAGAGAGAGAGACCGGAAAGAAACACGCGAGGACAAACAGGCGGGAATAGAGGCGGACTACCGAACAGGGGACGCAACGAACGGTGCTCTCGAGAAGGCGGGAGTGCCTGTGGGAGACAGGGGTCGCCTGTCTGTGTGCATGTGTGCAATGTCGGTGTGGCATAAAAGAAGGACTGCACACTTTGGGTGTCTGCGTCTCTGGTGATTGCAATCACACACACACACGCATGGCGCGTTTCAGAATGACTGGAACAAAGGGTCAGGTGGTCGAGAATGAGGTAATCGGATTAGGAAACTCATTGGAAGGATAGGAAAGCAGATACCAGGGCATTTTGGCCTGTAAGAGAGTTTAGACTAGCCTGTAAGAGAGTTTAGACAAAACTATAACTATCTTGTTGCAGATGATGCTAAAAAACTCAAAATGTAGAAGACAATTTAGTGTTGTTTGTAAATTGAGCTATCGCGAAATTCAAATCCTCCGCTATCTCGACTATCTAATTGTTCTCGCGCGGCCATTGGTGGTAATAAATTATTGATGCAAAAAGAGCATGAATAAGGAATTTGAATAGCTCCCCCTCCGGCGATTGCGTGCAAGACGATACGGGTCAATTCGAAAAATAGTGTACGTACTGAAGAAAAAAGAAGGACAAAGACGCTCCGGACACACACATATACACGCAACACCCTCATTTCATTCATCCGGCCTGCGTCTACGCATTCCGTAACACTATTTTCCGTTCATTTCGGCACCGTTTGAAGTTTTTTTTCACTTAAGAAGGCGCCCGCGCGGAAGTGTGAACTTTCAAAATTCGTGATGAGAATGTGGGAATGTGAGAAAGAGGAAGAGGTTCTTGAAGTGGTGTGAATGAACCATAACAAACAGTGTCCAGCTGTTCAGCGAGTCCGCCGACCAGCTGTCATCTGGATGCATTCCGCGCGGCACCGTCTTCTTTTTCTCTGCTGACCGATGAACGGTATGGGATAGAGGAGGAGAAGAAGACGCAATTAGATACCATCTTGGACGTCTTTTTTTGGGCAGGAGGATAGCTGTGTCTGATTGATTCACCTCATTGACGGAAGCCGAAACGATCAGATAGAGGCGAGTGATCGATACCGTTTGTCGGCAAGTTGCCGTTTGGAGGAGGGCGATAAATTTTATGACAGGGTTGAGAACATTTTTCAAGTCGGTGTTGAAAAATTTGAAAAGTTTGAAAATTGAAATAGATCTGTCGAGAGTGGAAAAGTGAAAATGAAAGTATTTAGCAGGTAGAGAACAAACAAAGATAGAAGTACTGATAAGCAATAGGAGCTTTGAAAAATGAGAAAAGAAAAAGATAATATCAATGGCAGAGTGCACAATAGATTTCAAAATTGTTGAAAATAATTGAAATTTCAGACGTTTTCAGCGCTGAAAGCTTCTTAAAATTTAAAAATGCAAAAAATTCCAGAGGGCCGAAGAATTCTCAGAATGTCGGATTCTAGGCCAAAAAAATCCGAGATTTTCGGGGATTTTCTCTTGCAATTTCTACTGCAATTTCAGCAAAGTTAATATTATTATTCGTGAATTTTGTAAGTTTAACAAATAAAAAATGCGATGGTAAAATGAGTTTCTCAAAATGTATCAATACTCGGTCGTAAAATATTAGCCAAAGTTCGAACAGAAAACAAATCAAATTTGTTAGCGAGCAAACAGAATAAACATATTTTCGCTGCGAAGAAGTTCCTATACATCTCATTTACTGGCTCGGCGGCAAAGCGGTGAAACATCAAAACTCTGAAGCAAATCCGTGTGCATTATTACATCAACCGTTACTTGTCAGTTGCACTCGCCGACGAGAGAGCGTGTGATTAGAGGAGAGCGCAGGCAGCGGCAGAAATTGGAGAGCCCGTCGGGCATCAGAGTTTCGTTGTAATGAGTGGACCAATGCACAAGATAACCTCGACTGACCATTGAAAATGTTGGTTTCGGAAAAAAAATCATGAATAAATAAGATATCGTTTATGGATAGCATTTGACGACGACTGTTTTCGAGTCTGCGAAATAGTTGTAGATTTTTCGGAGAATCAGAAGAAATAGACAAACGGCAGCCGTTCCGCAGACGAACGACGTTCCAATTATGCACATTCTAGAAGTGGAGATGATTAGAGAAAACTGTGAGAACTGATTACTTGAGAATGATTTCCAGCTTCTGTTGCGCTTTCCCATCCGAGAGTAGGTCCTGACGGAAGCGATCCCACCAGTCGAAACTTTGGGCAGAATCGGAAAAACCTGAAAGCGCTCAGCACAAAGATGAGTCTGAATTTGTGCTTTTCAGTCATTTCTGAAGAAGTCTCAACTAATTGTCAAAACGTTATCTTTGTGCCCTTTGTGCACAAAGATATCGAGCATTTGTAAATAAATAGTCTAGAAAACTTTGGACCTTTTGTAACGTTTTTCTCAAATAAAAACAACAACGCCCACCTTTTTCCATGGCCACCGCGACCGAGTAGAGCAGTCCGACGGTCGATGCGTGGCGTATGCAATAATTGAGAAGGCTCATGCGAAGAGCGAAGCACACTGTTCAATCAACATTGCAAATCCGGGCTCGCCGATTCGAATCATATGCCGAGTGTCAAAAACAGTGGCGAGAAGGAGGAGTGAGTGTGTCGGTTTCGAATGAATGAGCGCAACAATTCGATTTGCGACGAGGGGATGTTCGATTCGATGCGAACAAATACACATGGATCGGACGGGGAGCAACACAAACAAGGGCGGTTAACACCGAGGATCGGTTACAGAGAGCATCAGGTGTTGTCGACAAGTGGTATTGTCTGCGTGATCTAGAGCCAAAGGTCGTTGGTACTGTCCAGCCGGGCGGTCTCTTGGCGAGAGCAAATAATAAATAACTGTTTTATCACAAAATGCTGACCCTTATTAATTACAAGCTGCGAATAAGTTAGAGAACTGGTAAATATGTACATAAAAACTCAAATTTGTACATTCCTCATCTGCGATACGACATCCGTCAGCAGGTCTCTGTGTCGTGATCGAACTTCTGTCTGACGACGGGCCAGGGCCGCTTTGAAGTGAGTCATCAGCGGAGGAAAGTCGATGCGGCACGGAAGAGGTTTCGGGGCGTATTGGGAGTTGCTGAAGGATTATTCGGTGGAGGAGACGCCAATAACAACTTACTCAATCGAGACTAGAGCGGGAACTGCTTGGAGACGCTTGTGGAGTGTGACGAAGGCTTCTGATTGCGGGAGGAGCATGAGAAGTGCCGAGAGAACTGTGCATAGTGCAGGGCGGTGGACGGAAGAGAGAAGATCCATTCTGACATCTGAAAATAAATAAGAAATGAGCAGGTCTCTAATTTTTTGAAAAGAACTCACATGCCAACACAGGGCTCTCTACAAGATTCACGAGTTTGTCGATTTCAAGGAGAACATCGACTGTGATGTCGACTTGAGACAGTAGGAGTGCCACGTCAGCAGCCTGCTGATAGTGTTGAGAGAGGAGGCATAAACCCAGAAGAGCAATCGGGCGATTCGACCAGACCCGAAAGAGACACTCGAACAGAGAACGTGCAGATTCGGAAGAAAGAGCACGGAGCTCGTCGCGGAGAATGAACAGTTCGGTGGCGGTGAGCAGAACGCCGTGAAGAGTGGAGACCATCTCCTGGGCGAAATTATGCTTCGTTTCCCGTTCCAGCAACACACAGATGACTCGGTAGATGTGGGCAGGTTCCAGAAGAAGACATAATTGTCTGCAACAAGATAATTTGAATTTTATTTTTGAAAAAGGGCTACCTGATAATGAGCACTCCTCGATCTCTCAACAACGATCCGTCTGTTCTGAACATTTCGAGAAGGCTCAACGCGAACTTGATGAGGAACGGAGAAATGTGTTCAACTTGTTTGAGAGCCGCCTCGTCGAGTCCGAAAGTGGACACATCTACCTGATCCGGAGCGAATTCCGATTGACAAATATTGGAAATGAGAAAGAGATCCAGAAGAAGAACTTCGTCCGAAGTGTCGGAAAGCGTGTTGAGAAGAACGGGGAAGATGTTGTGCATGTGAACAAAAATCTGGCCGGGCATCGAGCTGTGAAGGTGGCGGATCCAGTTGAGAACAGTGACACGTGTCTCGACGATGTCGTGTTTTATGTATTTCATCAAAACTTCTAAAATGAGAAAGAAATTGAGTTTGGTGATCAGAAGGAGAACTAACCGATTGTTTTATCGAGAATGCTTTGCTCCAACTTGTGCTCTCCAACCAACATCATCAGCAGTCGGTTTACGGCATCCGCCCTCAGTTCGTGTTCGACAATCGATGGGAGAATCCCGACGAGGAACGTTGAAAGCATAACCAGGAGCTCTTCCTTGTAGAGCTTCACAAACTCTTCAAGCCAGATCAACGACAACTTTCTTGCGAGGAATGGCTCATTTTCGTGAGTGTGGACAACGAGAACGTTGATCATTTGGATGCGATCCTCGTGAGTTAGAGCTTCCGGTTTGAACTTGATGGCGGTCAGGAAGTTCCCGAGTACAGTCTCACAAAGGTCACGGACTGCCGGAGCTGGCTCGCCAAGCATTTTGAAAAGACCGTCCGAAATTTCCGAAATGTAGCTGCATGTTGAGAAGAAGGGCGTCGAGTTGATCGTATTCAACCACTCTAGAATGAACCGTCGATTGGAAGTGGTTTGGGTATAGATCCTATCTCTGATAAGTGTCATCAGAATTGCAATATCGAAATCCTCTTTTGAGAGCACAATTTCAGTAATGAGACGATTCAGCAGATCGGCGCCTCCTCGGACGTTCTGATCCGAATCCGCAGTCACTCTCCACAATGCATCGAAAATATCGTTAAAGTGTTCTAGCACCGCTGTTTTGCAGATCTTTGCAATATTGTAAAGAGACTCGCACGCGTAGTAGCGAATTTGAAGGTCGGCATCTTGAAAACATGGGATGATTGGCTCGACGAGCTTCGAGGCGTATGGTGGTCCATTCTGGAATCACACAATTTAGTAATTTAATTGGAAATATTCTCACCTTGTTGCCAAGAGCGATTGAGGCAGCGGCCATTCCGATAAGTCCTCCTTTCCTTTGATTTGAATTTCCCGACGTTATGAGGTCGGCGAGTACGCCAAGACATCGGTCCAATTGAGACAACTGGTTGTTATTAAACAAGTCACGGACTAGCCTGAAAGATTATTTTATTAGAATTAAACACTTTTTTATAAAAGCTTTGAAGTTTCGATTACGTTGATCAAGAGAAATACTCACTTCTCGACGTCAAGCGCTGCAGCCTTCCTCCTTTCATAGGATTTATCAGTGATCGACCGGATGATTCCGGCAGAAATCGGTCCATATTGACCGTCTGACATTCTGAAACTTTAATTCAATCATTTTTTAATGAAAGCAGTGAAGAAAAATCGAGAAAAACAGCGAGTTTGGAGCTTCATTCCAAATTTGCAAACTACAATTTTTGGCAGCGGCCGAGAAAATCCTCGCATTTCTCTTCCATTTTCACGAAAATTTTTCATTCGAAAATTCCGATTTCTGACCTTTAAATTTCACAATAAATTGAATTTCTCTGAAAATAAATCGAGTTTTATCAATTTTCCGTTTTCAGAAATAACAATTTTCGATTCTAGTATCGATGATCTCGTGTGCGAACTATTGCGGAAGTTGAAAAGCCAGCAAGATTGGAAGAAAGACGATGAAGCGAATGAAAAAGTGAGCCACTTCGTTTCAGCACAAATTCGCAGCTATTTTTTAAATTTAGAATCGACAAAAAAGAAGGATAGTGTGTGGAGCACATGAAACTCTGAAATTCGCACGAAAAGGAAAACTTCAGATGGTGATTTACGCTAAGAACTTGGATGAGAATAACATTCGAGGTAAGATTTCTATACACATGTGCCTGACAGGTGTAAAACATTCCAGCTGCCTCGAACTTCCACTCGCTACAACGAATATGTCCTGAAGAAGGAATTCCGCTGGTCGAAGCATTGACGAGAAAAGAGTTGTCTCGGATAGTGAACAAGTTTCCTTACGTCGGAGTCATTGGAGTATTGGAATGCACTGAATTGAAGGTAGAAATAAATGAGATTAAAAAAAGCTCAACTTTCCATTTTTAGAAGGAGTTTGAAGAAATCGTGAGAAAATGGCGAGGAAGTGACTCGTTCAAGATGTTCCACATTGACCAATATTCGTTTCTGCCGTAATAAATCAATGAGTTTGAGCGCAATTTGAATGAAGAATGATAACTTTTCTGTCTGGTTTTTCCTAATATTTGGTTGTTGCCAAATCTATGATATCTATAATTCATTCTTGGTTTCGTAATTTCATACCGAACAACCGCCGAGTACGTGTCAGATCGTCGCAGTTGGATGCTTGCCAGCGTGTCTAGAAGCGCCCTTTCCACTAGTCGCTGCCTCTTTTTATCAGGTTTTGTCAGTTATCTGCTCTTTTTCTAACCCAACTAACACTGAAAACTCAGAAAACACTTTCGAATAACGTCTTAAAAATATCTAATTTTCTGTCCATGTGGTTTTTGTTCAAGTCTTTCCCCTCCTCCAAGTGAGATTAACCCTGGGAAAAACTTTTCGATCGAATGGAAGTTTTCCTGTTGTTTAAAATTTTTTCCCCCAAGTGCCTTTTATTTTCACCTTTCCAGATGTTTCCAATACTCTCCCATTTGCTTTCTTCATCTGTTCAGACAACGTTTTTTTTGCAAACCACCTGCTAATGCAAAACCCACATTCCAAATCGGGCATTAGTTCGTAGAACAACTGATAATTTCTCGTGTTCCTTTTTGGTGTTAGCCAATTCAATTTACTGCCGAGTTATTTCTGCTGGACATGTAAGTGATTCTATTAAAAGTCGGCGGAAAAATATGAACTTCTCGTCCCGCTGTTCCACTAGTTCCTCGGAGTGGCAGGTGAATAATTTGCCGGCTTTGGAAACATCGGAAAACCAAGTTATCCCGTCAGATCAAACAACAACGAAACACTTTTCACATTTTCAATATCCTCGTGTACCCCCTACTTACGCCTTCCGCGTGTTCTTCCGTGACGAGTAACCACCTGCATGAAAGGCATCGCCCGTCCCCGTTCGACTCACACCACGTCGTCGTCCTGAATAAGCCTAATCAGCGTATTTCTAGTTCTCTCCCCGTTTGCAGGCCTCTTCTCTCGAGTGCTCATCCCGTCTGCCGCCTCTTCTCTGACTGTATCTTCCGTCTGCTCCACTTCTTCCTTTTCGTCGTCGCAGAGAACGTTTCTAGCTTCAATAATAGGTTTGTGTCCCACCCAGTTTCCATATAGACATTTTATGTTCGGTGCACCCTCACCCTTTCTGTGTTTCTCTCACTTTAAAAGTACTAACCGCGATTATTGCGCGCGTGTGCGAGTGAGAAAGTGCGAAAGATTCCTTCGTTTATCATCGAGTATTCATGACGGAAACGCCCAAAACAAGTCTGTCTCGCTTCCAGGGTCATCACTTTCTTCTCGCTTCCTCTGCTCCTTCCGAGGCCCTCCTTCTGACGAAGAAGACACCGACAGAATGGCTGCAGTTGCTCAAGGAACCCCGGCTGTCGTCCCAGCACGCGGTACGCACAAGGGAACTCTCATCTTCTTGCACGGACTCGGAGACCAAGGCCACGGATGGGCCGACGCTTTCCGGTCTGAGGCAAGACACGACAACATTAAGGCGATCTGCCCGCACAGGTGAGCTAGCAGAGGAGCATCTTGGCAAAACTATTGATTTTTTTCAGTGCGGATCGTTCGGTGACGCTTAATTTGGGAATGCGGATGCCCGCGTGGTACGATCTGTTCGGATTGACCGCCGAGTCTCTCGAAGACGAAGCCGGAATTCAGGCTGCCTCTCAGTACGTTCATCAGCTCATCGACGCTGAGGTCGCTGCCGGAATCCCCGCCTCTCGCATCGCCGTCGGTGGATTTTCAATGGGTGGAGCTCTTGCGATCTACGCTGGTCTGACGTACCCGCAGAAACTCGGAGGAATCGTCGGTCTCAGCTCGTTCTTCCTCCAGAGAAGCAAGTTCCCAGGGGTGAGAAATTGAGAAAAAGTTGTGAACAACAGTCGAACATTTTCAGAACTACACTGCCAACAACGCGACGCCGATTTTCCTTGGACACGGCTCTGATGACTACCTGGTTTCGGTGACCATCGGAAAAATGTCCGAGGAGCTCATCAAAAAGTTCAATCCGCACGTTGAGATGCACATCTATAACGGAATGCAACATTCCAGCTGCTCGCAGGTGAATTCATAATAAGTCAAGACTATGAAAAATTAAATTGTTTCAGGAGATGAACGACCTGAAGACGTTCCTGAACAAGCATCTCGCCAAATAAGACGCATTCCTCAATCAATCAATCACACAAATTCATTCAATTCATCAGTAGACTCGCGAGTTCTGTGTCGCCTCCATTCGATTTGTGTAGTCTTTTTCCGGCATCCGAACTTCCAATTCGTACAGCGTGTCGTCCGTCTCATTCCGATGCGACATCATATACGCACGTCTGTAATCATTTAGTATAATTTATGTTTATTTTCTTCCGTTTTTCTCTATTTTCGAATCTTTTGAGTGATAGTCTATAAATTATTTTCGGTGCTCGTCTTCTTCTATCTTACCTCTCGTTTCTCTGCTGTACTGACCGCTTGATGCACTCCATGTCTTCCGGCGTCAGTTGAGGACGGTAATTTGGTCCTAAACGGAAACCAATTGACTATCTATACGTGTTTGATTTAATAATGAGAAATTACCAATAACTGCGGATCTGTCGCGGCCGTAGTCCTGAAAAAATGAACAATTCCGGAGAAAACCACCTGCCCACTCGACCCACCTTCTTTTTCTTTTTCTCCTCCGTCTTCTCCGCCAACTGCTCCGGAAGCATAGCCGGCACCGGAGCCGGCGCCTCAATCTTCTTTTTCGCCTTCTTCTTCTCCGGCGACTTTTGCTTCTCTCCGACCGTCGGCATCGGATAGTACGCGGAAGCCACAAACTGCTTCTGTTGAGTAGGTGGTGCTGCCGGCGGAATCGCCGTGTGCGGAGTCGACTCTTTCTTATCCGGCTTTTCCGGAGGCAATTCAGTTGGTTGGCTGAATTCAAATTCGAGTCAGAGGAGAATATTTCCTGTGTGTTACTCACACTTTAACCACTTTTGAGTGAGTAGGTTGCTGGTCTTTCGTCTGCACAGCCGTACTTGTTTTTGGCTTTATTTCTGAACATAATCGATAAGAAGAAGGAATCTATTGATCAAACCTTGTGCCTTATCCTTTTGCTCCAGTTCGATCGGTGCGTCGTTTCTCTGATTTGTCGATTCGCCATTATCGTTGAGCAGATTCTTGGAATACTGCACTGGTTGTTGTTGCTCCTCCGACGCATGGCTCGTGGATGGTGTCGTCGGACTTCTTCAATTCCCAAAACTTTATAATTTCCCTTTTGGCAAATACTCTCACGTTTCGTCAAAGTGTGTGACTCGATTATGACTCGATCGTTCCAACGGCTGCTCCTCACTCTTTTTTGCCGACTTGGATTTCGAGTTTTTGCTATGAGTACAGCCCATCCTGTGATCGGTCTATGTGACGGAAAACAGCCTCGCTTTCTGCAAATTCGACACTCACACGACAAATGATCAAAAATGAAGATGTCGTTCGATTTTGGTGGTACAAATGAAAAAGTAGATTCTTGCAATAGAGCAAGTTCACGACAGTTAATTTAAATTCAGAAAAATGAAGAAAAAAAACGGAAGAAAGAATACACATAGTAACTTGTCCCTATTCCAGATGTCGAGCGCCAAAAAGAAACCGATTCTTGTGACGTGTCCTCAATGCGAAGCAGTGGTTCTTACGAAAGACTCCCAGAGGCATCAGGACTTTTGTGGCCAACCAACAGTCGAATCGGATATCGCTTGTGCCCGGAATGGAGTTCTTCGTGGATTCAATGTCGCACTTGACAAAAGACCCGAGGGATTCTTGCCACCAGATGCAGTTGGATGGGAGAAGGTAAGAAGAAAGTGCTCTTCGGATCCCAATAAAATCTTGATTACAGGAGCACTCGATTCTGATCAGTCCACAAACCATGGACTCCCTCGGCCTTCTTGCTCGTCAGCCAGTTCGTGTTCTCCACGCCGACGACGTTTTCATCGGAATCGTGTGGCCGTGTAAAGAGCTCGCTTTGCTGAAAGTGTGCATTATCTCGAATAGAGTTCCACGGGAACGAATGATCACAATGGAGTCTTGCGGGAAAGTAGAAAGTGTGAAACGACTGGGCGTCCACGTAGAAACCGCTCTGACGCTCACAACTGCTCTCACAGGATTTCTAGAAGCCTATTTGAATCATTCGTTCCTTCAGTACGGATTGCCTATTGATTTGAAGTATCTAGGACAAAAAGTGACGGTGACTCCAGAAGAACCGCTCGAACGGAGAATGGAACGGATGAGCATTGAGGGTCAGAATGCGTCGGTTGTTTCCACTGCCATGGACTACAAGCTCTCCGTTTTGAACTCATCACAAGATGAACAGAAGGCTGAACGTAAACCGAACCCAACGGATCTATCGAGCGTCGGAGGAATGTTCGCCGCCAAACAAGTTCTAGAGGACTATGTCATCAATCCGATCCGACGGAACGAGTCGCCGTGCTCAGTGCTCATCTGGGGACTCCCGGGAAGTGGAAAGACTCTTCTGCTCAAAGAAGTCGCTTCTGTTCTCTCTGGATCAGTGACGTTCATTTCGAACTGCGAAGAACTCGCAGAACTCGACGGTATTTCGACGGAGCAAGTCGTGATTGTGGATGTGAACGAAGTGGACAAAGAGAATGCGAAAGTGAACAAAGCACTCAGTTCTCTGTTGTCCAATGAAGAGGTGAGCAGAACATTTGATTATTGGGAGAACGAACACTGAATTTCAGGTCTGCGTGCTCCTTTCCGTTCGATCTTCTGAAAATCTCGACATTGGATTCCGTGTTCGTTTCCCAGTGGAAGCCGAAATAACTGTTCCGACGCAAGACGAGCGTCTGGAAATTCTCGCTAAAATCTCCCCGCATTTCGGATTTCCGTCTGAAAATCATCTCAACGTCGCCCGCCATACACACGGATTCACCGGCGGAGATCTTTGTTCTCTACTGAAAGCAGCGAAGTTCGCTCGTGGGGCCACTCATCTGGATCGGGTTGAAGACGCCCGGAAACGCATTCGACCGACCGGAATCCGACAGTTCATTCTGGAAGTTCCGAGTGTTTCGTGGAACGATATCGGCGGAAACGAAGAGCTCAAACTGGAAATTCAACAGGCAGTAATCTGGCCGCAGAGGCATCCGGAGGCTTTCGAGCGATTCGGCATCGATCCTCCGGCTGGAATTCTCCTCTACGGACCCCCTGGATGCAGTAAGACACTCATCGCTCGGGCACTTGCAAACGAGGCGAAGATGAACTTTCTGGCTGTTAAAGGTCCCGAACTGTTCAGTAAGTGGGTCGGAGACTCTGAGAAGGCGATCAGAGATCTGTTCGCGAGAGCCCGACAGGTCGCTCCGACGATTGTGTTCTTCGACGAAATCGACGCCGTCGGATCGTCGAGAGGATCGGAGAAGAGTTCGGGCGTCTCCGACAGAGTGCTCGCTCAGCTGCTCACCGAGCTGGACGGATTGGAGAAGTCGAGTCGAGTGATCCTTCTCGCCGCCACAAACCGACCGGATCAACTGGACAGTGCTCTCCTGCGACCCGGACGACTCGACCGTGCAATCTATGTCGGTCTTCCTTGCGAAGTGACACGTCGCGCGATTCTGGAGATGCGGACGAGGAAGATGAAGTTCGATGAATCGACGACTACAATTGAGACGCTCGTCGAAAAAACGGCTGGATATTCGGGAGCAGAACTGGTGGCCGTGTGCCGCACTGCGGCCATGTTCGCCATGAGGGAGAGCCTCGAAGCGACCGTCGTCCAGTGGAAACACTTCGATCAGGGTTCGTTACTCATCTGAAGTCTTCTGCTGTATATTCCCATTTTCAGCTCTGACTGCAGTTGTTTCCCGGACGGAAGCGTATCTTCTCGAGATTTATGACGACTTCAAGGCTGGTCGCACATCTAATGCATGATTTTTTCCCCATTTTGTTCACTGTTCACAGTTGTTTTTGTTATGAAACTTGTTGATTTTTGTATAATTTCATTCATTATTCCAGTCGAAACAGGAGCGGGCATGAAACAATTTTGATTCGTTGGAAAATAAACATATTACAGATAGATTCCGAGAGACAAAACATTGAAGTGAGCAGTTAATATGTATGAATGTGGTTGCATTTGCGGCTACTTCAGATGGTGGAGGAAACTGTTATGCGATAGTGGGAAAGATGGTTTGAGAAGTCCCGTTGGTGCAGAAGAAAAACTTTCAGATGGATCAGGGGTTAGATGGAGGAATTATACTTTCAAGTATTTTACGCAGCGTCATTATCATCATTATGCGACGAGAAGGGAGAGACGACAATTGAGCTAATGAAAAAGAGTGCGGGAAATGGGAATAGAGGGTGACGCAGAGAAAGGATATTCTTTACACGTACGAAACACGCGCTAAACAATGGGGAGAGCGAGAGAGAGAGAGAATGAGAAGTTAGTGCGACGGAGCTGCATTCGGTAAAAGTACAAAACGGGAAATTTTTGGGTGAAAAGAAGATCATTTTCAATGAATGTATACGCGAACAATCGGGAACATTTGTAAATCGGTTGGGAATCAAGCAGCGGAGCTGTTTTCGAGAAAATGAAACTCCGATTGTCAATTAAATTGATGAATGAGTTATACTAGGCGGAAGTGCCATTGGACGGAGCTGAGCTCCCGTTGTTAGTCGAGGTGTTATTAATGGGAGCGGTGACTCGGATGGCCGAGGCCTCGAGATCGATGAAGCTTCGGAGACGTTCCAGATACGCCGCGTGAAGCTCGACGTCATTGTGTCCGGCTCCTGGAAGCAACGTCATTGGGAAAGAAATGTGGTTTACTTCTGACTACAACTACATTCTCAGGCTTTCTTCTGACTCAAAATCCCACGTAAAAATAGAAGAATCAAACAGCCACCGTACCTGGCACCCAGAGGGGCTCAACTGAAGCTGGGCATCTCTCATAGATGGAAACTCCGTGAGAAAAGTCGATGACCTCATCGTCTGTACCGTGGATGACCAAAGTTGGACACTTGACACGTGGCACTTTTTCGATAGATGGGAACGCATCGCAGCACCACGTGGTAGTCGTTCCTGGGAACGCAACACGCATTCCAGACATGAGCGGCGAGTGCAGGATAAGAGCCGCAACGTCTTCGCGACTCGCCAAATCAACACTTGGAACAGTTCCGATCGACTGTCCGTAAAGGATGATTTTTTCTTTTGGAACTCCTAAACGACATAAATTAAACTAGACTAGAGTGAATATTTAATAGTTACCGAATTCAGTTTTCAAAAGCTCAAACGCCGCCGTGATATCCGCGTACAGATTCTTTTCGGATGGTTTTCCGGTTGAGCATCCGTATCCGGAGTAGTCATAGCTGAAGACATTGCACTGAAGATGGTAGCCAAGTCCATACAAAAACGATGACATTTGTCCGAGATCGACGGCGTTGCCATGGGAGAAGAGCAGTGTGTAGTGTGCATTCGGCACTGGACGAATCATTGTGCAAGCGACTTTGTTGCGACGGCGAGTTCTGGCCACTCGCATATCGACACAGTTGATGAGATAAGTAGGCTCGTGCGGCCATGTCGCTCTTCCGTCGGTGAGGACGAGCTTGTTCTCTTCAGAGATCGTGTAACTTGATTCTGGTGGCATGAAAGCTAGCTTCGAAACAATTGAAGACGGGAATGGAGGACAGCAGAACAAGCAGCAGAGATCTCTGAAACTGGCAAAATGTAAGTCTACTATAGAAAACTTGTTCATTGCCCCCTTCGGAATACGAACTTAATGAAAAAATAGCTTACTTGAAAGAAACACTGTTCGGTCCGCCGGCGCGCGGTGGCGGTGATCCGGGGGTGCCGGTTGACATCGATGAGCCCGACGGTGCTCCTGACGACATTTGAGTGGCTCCAGTGGCCAATCTGGAAGGAAGCTAGTCGCGTGAGTGACGAGAGGGGGTGGGAAGAAGAAGAGGGAGACGGGGCGGGGAGACGAGGAGCGGGGGAGGGACGAAAGAATACATCGTCGGCGCTGTAGTCAAGGCAGGGACAAATCGTTGTGAACCAAGAATACGGCGATAGGACGAAAATTGTATGAAAACATATTCTTCCAGGATCGAAAAAGATGATGATAGACCGTTTGCCGAATTTTTCATGATCCCGTATTTAAAAAAAACGGAATGCAGACACACATTTCGTGACGAAAAAGACAACGACTACTCGGTCTCTCACTCGACCATAGCGGAAAATGGCTGTCTGACCTTATCTCGTATGGAAGAGAAAAGAGAGCTGATGTTTAATTTCGTAGATGCACACACATAAAACGTGCTTCTCCTTCTCTTACTGCTCTTGGGATGGTGGGCAGAAGGGAAATTGGACGCGGGCTTCACTCACCGATCCGCTCGCCAATTTCCAATTTATTTTTGCGAAAAAAAAATGAGAAGGCGTCAGAGGGATGGAGCAAACGACCAGGCGGACCGGCGCTTATTATACATGTTTGTCTATGTCTTATCACTTTTTTTTAGGTAGACGGAAGGGAAGAACGTGCAGAGTTCGACAAGAAGAGTATTCTTCCGAAAGGATGTCTTAATTGGATCCTAAATACTTTGGATGACATTTCCGTTAGTTCATTAACACTTCGGTAATGAAGGTCATTAAAGGGTATAAGAATCTGGTGAGTAGGCAAACCGAATATTAGCTTTATCAGCGAAAGTCCTATTTTCGGAAAATGTGAACTTTGCGAGGGTTTAACCGGATTCAGATAGACAACAACACGCGCGGGGGACGAGGGAGACATCGGACAGATTTCGTCGAGTTGAGCTGCACAAAACTGACAGATAATTATGGTTTGAACATGGTGAGTTGAAGGAAAAAAAGAGGGAAAGCGACAGCTGGAGTAGGCTAAATAAATCTGCAACTCCCTTTGCGATGAAGACCGCAGTCCGCTGTCAGTTTTCCCTAGGGTGCACTAGAAAGGGAAAGTACGGACAACCTCGACGACTAAATTGGCTTCTGTTTTCATTTTTTGTTGCTGGTGGGCGAAATCTAATAGTGCACTGGACTGAAGTGAATAGTGCCTTCCGGGAGCTACAGAAGCATAAATTATTGAATGTGGCATTAACATTCCATACTGATGAGTTCAAACTAACTAAGTATAGCAATTATTACATTGTTATTTAGAATTTAACAAATTGTACTAAATTGAATGATCAATAGAAGGGAAGCAGCAGAAAGGTTGACGTTACGGCTTCTGACAAAAACGCAAACGAAAACCGAGAGAATAGACGTCATTATGTTTTGTTTTTCGTCTATTCACAAAATACAAAACACCGTCGTTTCACCTTTGTTTTCAATCGTGTTTCTGAAGAAGCAAAGGGAAGGTAGCGCGGGAGGGAGCGAGAAAGAAGAAGATTCGTAAAGCACTCGCAGAAACGACTCGGGATAAAAGGACTAGCGCCGCAAATCGGAATGAAATCTCCGGCTCATCATAAATATTACGACGTTCGCTGTCACTGCTCTTTGCTCTTTCGTTTTTTACACATAGGACTTTTAGCAAAAAAGTCATTGAACTCACGGATAGCAATCTCCTGGTTCTGAACAGTCAAATAAATTAAATCCTTAAGTGATGAGCTGAAATCGATGGAAGTTCAGAACGTGCTGTTATGTGGCGTCGTCTTGAGAGGGGTCAGAGACGGAACGGGCTAGTGGAGAGCACAGACGGCGGGGCGGTCTGAGCAGCAATTCGTTGGCGATATGCCTGGCTGAGCGGGCTGTGACCAAGTCTCCGACTACCAACTCGCAACACTCCGCACTGCTCCTTCGTGCAACAACTTCTCCGTTATCCACACAAAAGCTCCGCGCAGATTTCTATTTTCCGTGGACCCGTGCTCATACCCATTCAGTGAGAGAGTGAAGGATAACGAGCTTGATTGTTAGTGGCCATCGTAATCCGCCGTTGTACACCGACCAAGAACGCGGTGTGAAGAAATTTGGAAGAGGCTTACGAGGAGGCGGCAGAGCAGACGTACGTCGACGTCATGAACTATGCATGCCGATCGACAACGGATTGCCCATTCTCTGACTTTATCAACACGCTCGGGTGAAGTTTATCGACAGAAAGAGCTTCGAAGGAGCGAGCACGAAGGGCAAACCTACGGATTCGCATGGGAATAATTCAGTAGCGACTTACTTCCGTTTGCAGATATATTCAGAGACTCTCACTCTTTCACAGACTACCATTCAAGTATTCGGGACGATAAATGATAGACATCGATTCTGATAACATTCTGGTTGAATTTAATTCGATCAAACAAACAAAACGAGTAACGAGATGCAAAAGAGAGGAAGAAATCGCTCAAAAATCGAAAACTGTGAAGATATAAACTTCAAACAAACGTTTAAAAATTGAATTTTTAAAAAATAAACTGTAAAATAAGGCTATTGATTTTACTAATATTCCAAAAATAAATAAATAAATAAATAAAATTCCACTCCCGTAAATCTCCACAAGCCAAAGAGTGTGATCGTGGCGAGACCCAGCAGCCGTTGGCCGCGGTGCGCCTTTAATATATCTATTTTCCTTTTTTTCAATTTCGCAAGATTTCTTCAATTCGAGACATTTAACATTTTTTCACAGCCTACTCGACTTGATTATGATCATTATCATTTCTTCTTTTTATACCCGCGCTTTTCCTCCGCTCTTATCGATTTTCGACAAGCACATGTGAATTGTATCTTTTCAGGGTTTCACCTTCTATAAAAACAACAAGTCATGGCTGACGAACTTGTAAGAACATGCAAATTCGGTTTCTCGTCATATGTTTGCCTATTTTTAGGGACTCGACCTTGGAAAGAAGAAGAAGACGAAGAAGATTATTAAGCTCGATGAAGATGCTCCATCTGCTGAGCCTGTGGATGCTCTCGATGACGAGATGGGTAGGATAAGCAGTTGAACTTATTTCTTCTAAACAATAAATTTACAGGAGAGTTGAAGCTCGGAGGAAAAAAGAAGAGAAAGACCCCAAAAGTTGAGGAAGCTGTTGAGGAGAAGCTCCCATCGCTTGGTAACATTGAAACGAGTATCTTGAAATATAGTTTATTGTTTTTTAGATATCGGAATCGGTGCTCAAAACTTGATTGATGCTAAAGGAGCGTGGCCAGATTATACCTACGAAGAGGCGCTCGCTCTCGTCTTCCAAGTGATGAAGGACAAGAATCCAGATTTCGCTGGAGACAAGAAGAAGTTCGCCATCAAGTTGCCCGAGGTCGGAAGAGCCGGATCTAAGAAGACTGCCTTCTCGAACTTCCTCGAAATCTGCCGACTCATGAAAAGACAAGACAAACACGTTTTGCAATTCTTGCTTGCCGAATTGGGAACAACTGGATCCATCGACGGTAGCAACTGCTTGATTGTGAAAGGAAGATGGTTGCAGAAGCATTTCGAAAGTGTGCTCCGAAAATACATCAGTGCGTTTACGAAATTCGAACTCTCATTTGATGATATTATTTTTCAGAAGAATATGTTATGTGCCACACATGCAAATCATCGGATACCCTGCTCACAAAAGACACTCGTCTCTTCTTCCTTCAATGCAACACGTGCGGTTCTAGATGCTCTGTGACAGCGATCAAGAGTGGATTCAAAGCCGTTGTTGGAAAACGTGCCGCCATTCGTCGTGCGACCGAAGCTACAGCTGGAAAGTAACAAGCGTCCTCTCAATTTTCGCTTTTCTCCGGCTTCTTATGGGTTGGTACATCTCCTCTCTCACATCCCCCCGCTTCATTGTTTTGTCTTTTTGTTCGTATTTATTTCTTACTTTCCTTGTTTCGTCTCTCGTTTATTTCTTCCAGACCCCTATTCTTCCCTTTGGTGTTTTCTGTACTCGTTTATGAATAAATTCGGATTAGTAATCGGTACAGGAAAACAGGAAAGTGTTCCGAATCACCGTCTAGGTATTTGTTCTGATGTTTGAAAAAAAAGTTGAAATGTAATTTGAGTGTAGAGCCATGCGCGATGTCGAGGAGTTGAAAAATCTAACGGTGTCAACAGTCGCCGTGAACACAGCGGTGCGTTCTGGCAAAATCGAGGAAGTCTGGCGGGTTCTTCAAAGTCTCAACACGGAATTTCTCAACGAGCCCTCGCAGAAATCCATCGCGTGCTATTTCACAGAACTGGCGACATGGGATCTGTCCGAGAACCCACGAATTTCATCGAACGTCGTTCTCCACCTGTACGCCATGCTGGCCGATGATCAAAGAAGGAAGGAAGTGTGCAGAAGAGTTGTGCTCGCGCAGCCTCCAGTGGCCGTGCAGATCCTCGTGCCATTTATGCTGAGGTGGCGGCAGAAAAGGATCTCAATTGGAAAAAGAGATTCTTTTCAGAAACGGCTGGATGTTGCTTGACGACGATTGCCCGTGCCTTCTGAACAAATTGAACTCGATGAGTGTTCCGTCGTGGTTAGATGAGGCTAAATCGGAAGAGCTGGCGACCAGAACCGCCGCCAATTGCCTCATTTTGAGAGCTTCGGGAACACCGACTAAGTTCGAATAAAAAGCTGAAACTATTCATTTTAAATAATTTCAGATTGTTGAAAAAGGTGGTATTGGACAGATTGAAGCCGCTGAACCCAGGTCCACTTGGCTTACCGCTTGACTTTCTCAACCAGCTCGTCAATTGTGTCCCTTTCCATCCGATCGCAAGTCTGTTGAAATGTTTTCTTCCAGTTGTAATTACTTTTTGTTTCAGTTTTCGAAGACTCCAGAGACAGATCAAATATGTTCCTGATACCTCAAGTGTACTCCCCAGCCAAACGATTCCACTTAGAAGTCGAACAACTCACAAAGTTCCTTCAGCCAGGAACTGAATATAAAAAGGAGAATGCTCCGAAAATTCGCAATGTTCTCCATGCAACTTGTGAGAGATTGGAGCTAATGGAAGAACTCGGAGCGGGAGATATCGGGAAAGTTGTCGACTTCTGGATTGCTGCTCTCCGAATTTTCGACGGGTATGGAATTTCGATCGAAGATGTCAGAAAGACTGGAGAGTTTCTTGAAAAAACGGCGAACAGTTTCGAGGTGCTCAGAAGACCGCTGTTCCTGAAACACTTTCTGCGAAAGTTGAGTGAGCAGGTGAATTGTGAATTTGCAATTCCCATCATTCATTTTGTTTCAGAAAGAACCCGTCGCCATGGAGCCGCAAATAGTCAGTTTGATCATCTCCACATTCCAAAGGACCGTCTTCCGAGTGAAGGACAGTGTACCCGAGGTGTTAGACGAGTTCGGCGACTTCTGGACCTTAGTGCTCAAAATGAAATACGACGACGTCTATGGAGCCACTTCCTATTTCACGTCTGCCTTTTCTCTGGCTCAAGCTCAAGCGGTGTTCCGTGTCAAGAAGGAATTGTGTCGGGCGGTGTACGAGAAGATTCTCAAACCCATGTACCAGCAGATTGTCGATTTCACCGAATTGAAAAAGAAGGAGAGTGAGGAGGCGACGACTAACGAAAAACGAATGATGATGGAGCATAGAAACATCGGATCCGGCGAATTCACCCTTCTCCTCTGCACCTACAAAATCGCCGAGGAACGCATTTTGGAATTCATAAACGAATAATAGTGCGATCTCCTGTTTTAATTTTTTTACAATTCAGTTACCTATGTACGTGTCCTATTCAAACAATTAGTAATTCTTCTAATTTATTTTCTGTATCATCTCAATCAGTAAATCTTTTGCATCTCGTTTTCTTGAAGGAAAAGCGTGCTAGTAGAAGGAGAGAGTCAATAAAAAGAGGAAACGCAGGAATGGCGCCAAACGCGCCAGTGATGTGTTGACGCGTTTGAAGATGACCGTGCTGAACAAATTTTCATTTTTCTCGCGAATTTCCAGCTTTATCCAGTTTTCCGTTTGTTTTTCGCATTGAACCGTTCGATTTAGTGTTTATCATATCAGAAACTATCAAATTTGCCGGTTATTTCGTTAGAAAACGTGTAAATGAAGCAACAAAATTACCTATTTAGGAAAGCACCCTCCTAGGCTCCGTTTATTGGAATTCTCGTGTTTTTCATTTTTATTTTCACTCAAAATCAAGTAAACATTGTTTTTTCAGGTAATCGACGTGGTGCGTAATGCAGCGTGCCGTTGTTCAAGGATCTAAAGTGAGTTTTTGTGACTGCTCTTAAAGAACAGCTCCGTCGAAAATAAGACTGGGCTTTCACTCATCAAGTTTTCCAGAAACAATTTCAATAACAGCTATTTTGCTACTGAAGAGATATTTAAAGTCATTCATAATTTTTTCAGCGCGGTCTGGCGGTCCTCGCCGGAGTCACTGCCGCTTCCGGCATGGGACTTGTGTACGCTCTCGAGAACTCCGTCAGTGCCAGTGGAGACAATGTACACCCATACGCTCTCCCATGGGCCCACAGTGGACCATTCTCCTCGTTCGATATTGCATCGTACGCTTATTATGAGTCGTTTCAATAATTTTCTGGATTTTCAGTGTTCGGCGTGGATACGAAGTCTACAAACAAGTGTGCGCTGCTTGCCACTCGATGAAGTTCTTGCACTACCGTCATTTCGTCGATACCATTATGACTGAGGTTTGTCTGAAAGCTACAAGTATCAGAACAAATTTTTAATTTTAGGAAGAGGCCAAGGCTGAGGCCGCTGATGCGCTCATCAACGACGTCGATGACCGAGGATCGGTTATTCAGAGACCAGGAATCCTTACTGACAAGCTTCCGGCTCCATACCCGAACAAGAAGGCCGCCGCTGCTGCCAACAACGGAGCTGCTCCACCAGACTTGTCGTTGATGGCTCTCGCTAGACACGGAGGAGACGATTACGTCTTCTCGCTGCTCACTGGTTACCTTGAGGCTCCAGCTGGAGTCAAGGTATGTTGGTGGCTGACAGAAAATCTATTCGATTGATTAATTACAGGTTGACGACGGAAAGGCATACAACCCATACTTCCCAGGAGGTATCATCTCCATGCCACAGCAATTGTTCGACGAAGGAATCGAGTATAAGGATGGAACACCAGCCACGATGTCTCAGCAAGCAAAGGATGTGTCCGCATTCATGCACTGGGCCGCAGAGCCGTTCCATGACACCAGAAAGAAGTGGGCCCTCAAGGTAATATCCCCTGTTTTGTTCAAGTTGACAAATTTTATTCTCATTTCTTCCAGATCGCTGCTCTGATTCCATTCGTGGCTGTTGTGTTGGTGTACGGAAAGAGACATATCTGGTCGTTCACGAAGTCACAGAAGTTCCTGTTCAAGACTGTCAAGGGAAGAGAGCCACCAAAGGCCCAGTAATCGCCCCATTCAGTTCCCGACTCTATCCGTCCGCACTTTTCTTCTGCGAACACTTGCTCGCAATTTCATCGAATATTGTGAGATTATTATCAATGTGAAATTTAATGAAATTGCGAGTATTTGTGCGTCAATCTGCTCTCTCCCTAGTTCCTCTTTCCCCCATTTCCACCTCCATCCCAAAAAAAGAACGCGCTCTCCCTTCGATCCGACCGCTGAAATCGTCTTTTCCGCTGGTGACTTCAGCGTGAGCCGTTTAGCAAAAAATTTAGTTGTCGTCGTTGTTTGTTAATTGTGAGAATAAAATGGAGAGTTTAGTATGAGTATTGTTTCCCACTTTTTGAAAGTTTCTGTCGTCGAAAGATTCCAATGCTTTTTAAATTTAAAAAGTCCCGACGCTTTCGACTTTCCAGGAACTTTTCTCTTTTTGTAGGAATTCGCTTATCCGTTTTTTCTTATCCATTTTTTTATATCCTTCATTTTCCTTTTCCAATAAACAAAATGATGGTCAACTTCCGAGTCAACCTAGACGAATAAAAAGTTTAAATTATAGACAGTGAAAACCGCTGAAATGCAAATTGGATAGTTTTATTCCTGTCAAATCTATTTCAAGGCACGGCACCCTGCGCTTGAAATAGCGCGATTCTCTGCGTCTCTCGTCGCGCCACACTCTTTCGATTTCGAAAAAACACGGTAGCTCCGGTGACCGAATTCCGGACCGTTTCGAACGGGAAAAATTATTTTCGAGTGAAAAAAGAAAGAAAACAGACCAATCGACCTTTTCCGATAACAATTTTTTGAAAAAATAATTTTCTGACGCCTTTGGATGGCATTGAAAATTTCAAAATACGTCTCCTCTCTCAATTTTTGACATTTTCGCTTGTTTTTGTGCTCAACATGTGCACAATAAAATTCTGCATCGGAAACAGGTTCGAGATGACATATCCTAAAGCTCACTTTTCCGTAATATCCGGGAATGTGCAAAAAACACGATTTTACCGTTGAAATTTCAAAATGGATCTCCTCCGTGAAAAATGGACCAATTTAGTGGCCGATGGTCTCAAAATGTTTCAAATGTTTCTCTTCGTCCATTTCAGGTTCAAAAACTTCGAAAAATATTTTTTTCTCGCCGAAAACAGCGGTATATTCATTTTTGGCTGGGTTTGCAGCAAGCGCGCTCTATTGATAGCAATTTTTCTATTTCAAACGCAGGGTGCCGTGCAAGGCACATTTCAAGTAGGGGAACCAGTAGACAAATAGAAGGACAAGTTACATGTTTCTAGCGGACGAGAAGGGCTCTAGTGTCAAATCACAATCGATAATTGATATCCTAAACGAATCGAGTCGGGTGTCACTTCGTGTCGCCTTTTCCCTGTCGCCGGAGCAGTTCGCTGATCTTTCGCCGCCACAGTTCGTGTTTCGACAGATACGCAGTCACATGGCCGTAGCCCTCCATCATTTCCACTGTGACCCCCGGCCAGATTTGCTGAAATTGAGAAATGTTCAACTCGAGTTAATGTTTCGATTATTTGCAGACTACCTCGTAAGTAGGCGTTCCCTGTGTTCTCAACACATACTGATCTTGATCTGCTAGAAACACGTGGCAGACTGACTTGTCGACGGGCGTCGGGTAGTTCTCTAGACTCGTGAAGTCGTCCATCAGAATCCGCATCATGTTCTTGGCCTTTGGTTCTCCGTTCTTCTCAGTCATCTCGTGCATTTTGTCAATCCAATTTTGATTCGGAATCTCCTTGATCTTATCCATGTAGTGCGGATCATCGAGTTGCTTCTCGAGCATCGGATAGTTAACCGCCGGCGCAATGGCACCTTCCGTATACGACGGAGAGGCAGTCGTCCACGCGAGAATCGGAACTATTGTGATGGGACGATGGGAATTTGAGCCCGCGAGCTGCGCCATGAACCCGCCCATCGAGACACCCGAAATGGCGAATGGACCGTATCCGAGATTGTCGGCCCAGTTGAACAGATGATTGCACTCGCCGATCAGTGCGGCACCCATCACGAACAGATCCGACACGTTCTGCAACGAAGAGCGGAACTGCTGTGGAGGCTTCCGGTCCCCGTAGAATGGATTCTGAATGAGAATCGAACCAATTCCGTCTTTGAGCAAGTCCTCAGCCAGCAGCCAGTGCCGTCTGCAATCCACGAATTATCACAGTAGCCCTTCTTCGAAATCACACCTCATATAGGAATGATCTCCAGTTCCAGCGAGATGCAAGCACACAGGACCCCGCTTTTCCGGAAGATGGGCTCGGAAGTGTGCTCTGGCGACTGTTCCGGGCATCAGATTAGGGAAGAGCATTGCGTGCGGACTTGTGAAGAATCCTTCGTAGAAAGTGTGTCCATTCTTGGTGATTTGCTGAAAATTAGGTCTTTCGAAGATCACTAGTCTGATGAATGTTTCGAAATATTGCTTAATCTGATGAATCGTGCCCAATTGGCGATTTTCATTCCGTCTACATTTTCGATGCAATTTGTTATTTCTCTCGTTGGAAAACATTAAACAGACGCCTTTCTAAAACTCACTTTCACTATATCAATAGTCGGATTCAACTCTTTCACGTAATCCATGACGAGCCGTTTCGACATGACTTCTCGGCGATACTTTGCCATTCTGAAATTATATTTTATCAATTTTCTGTTTCTTTTTTCAATAATACTCACTGTTTAAGACTATCGGGGTGTCCCCAACTTTTGGTGAACAACTGACTGAGTACGAGAGCCGATCGGAATTTCAGGTCGACGTGTTTCGCCATCGACGGAAAAGTCGGAATGAGTGAGGCCATTGTTGTGCTGGCAAGTCAGTCGCCGAATCGACTCAAGTTGGTGAAGCAGATTGTGAGATTGTCTGCAAAGTTGATAATAGAAAAGTTATATGCACTTTAGGGTTTGAAAAATGTGATTGTGAAAGTGTCGAACTTTGAGGAGAATCTCCCAAAAACGCTTCCACTGAAAGAGTTTGTCGTGGAGACGGCTAGAGGAAAACTCATGACGACGATCGACGAAATGAACAAGACGAAGGTTTGTGAACTCGGCTCATATTGATTAATTGGAAAAATCTATGGATTTTTACAAATTTAGGAGCCGTACGATGTGATTGTCGCTTGCGACACCGTCATCGAGTTCGAGGGAAAAATCATTGGAAAACCAGAAAACGCTCAAGATGCGGTGGAGACTTTGAAGAAGTGAGGGTTTGAAAATGCACGACGAGTTCAATTATTCTTCAGACTCCGCAACAACACACATAATGTGTACACTGGAATGGTTCTCCAGTACCAGAAAACCGGAGAGATCGAGGATCACTGCGACAAGACTGTCGTCCACTTCGGAGACATTTCCGACAGCATCATTCAGAGATACGTGGACAGCGGCGAGCCTTTGTGAGTTGTCCTCATTGAGAAAGTATAGTTTGAGAGAGATCAAAAATTCAAGAACATGCGTTCTTTTATCAGTTCTCAATCGAACCACTTTTCGGTGGTGAAAAAGTACAAAGAATCATCAAGACAGCCACACTTTCCGTATCTTTGTAGTCACGGGCGCCGCGCCTGGTGACGCAGTTCTGCCAGCTGTTGCTATCTCTTTGTGATAGCTTTTTTCACTTTTTGACGCCAAAAATCAATCGAAGGGGCGTTTAATTTTAACAGCTCTCCGCCATTTAAGGTCTTAAAAACCAACCAGGAATTTCAGGAACAAGGCCGGATCGTACGGAATTGGAGACTTCGGCGCTGTCTTCGTCAGCGGGATCGAGGGATCAATGCCAAATGTGGTTGGACTGCCCGTGCACCTCCTCTTCCAGTCGCTCGTTAGTAAAAATATTTTCTGAGCGCTGTCGCCTGTCATTTGTTGTGTTATTCGTTCACGTTCTTACGTTGTTATCACTCTTTTTCGGTATTCCGCTGGACTTTTGTACCCATCCAATTGCGCATCGACAACAAATTCCAATGACTTATGAAGAAGAAAACGTTCATTCAATTGTTATCGATTGGCAAGTCATTCATGCTCATCGTGGGGAACGGGCTTTTGGAGGGAGGGAAAGGGAAAAATCACTGGATAGTTTTTTGGAGACACTGAGAAAGTGGGAGAGATAGAGAGACAGAGAGGACAGGGACAGCGAAGAAATTACATGGATAGGATAGGATATGTGTCTAACAAAATGATTATAATTATTTACAGCAGACGGGGGCGAAACGAAATGCGCAAATCACAATTATTTTTGAAGATGTGGGCGACTAGAAATGCGACAGACTAGCTTAAAAATCTATATGTACCTCTAAATACAACTGAAAAAAATCCGCGAAATCACTGCCACGTCATGAGAGTCGGATGCCCGTGGCAGTGGTCGTGTGACTCTTGATAGCGAATTTCTCGTGTCGGCAAACACGGATAACGACCATTGGCGGACTAGGAAGTTTCTAGGTCACAATCACAACGCAAATAACGAGAGAGAAACAGTGAGAAGAAAAAAAAAGGAAAAACTAGGGAAAAGTTACGAGGAATCCGATCCGCGGGTTTCTCGGATCGTTCCTGAATTCGGCTCTCGGTAGTTCATCATTCCCAGATTATTGGGGCGAGATGTCGATGACGTCATCTCCACTTCTTGTTCCTCGGGAAGACACTCGAATTGTGTCACACGGGAACTGAAAAATAGCACTTTTTTAATTGAAAAAAAGTTGAAATTAAGAAAAATTGCATAATAATTCGATTAACGGTGGAGCGCACTTGCAGCAACTACAGAACGAAATCTATCATGCGTCTTCAGGTCTACAGTAAGATTACTGTTGAGTGTTTAGTTGGTTTCAACTTGAAACGTTCAAGCTCTCGAACGAACCTTTTGGTGTTGCCAGTGCCGTCTTTATCTCCCGACTGTCGCTTAATTCCACGTCTTTTCATCAACGGAGCCGCCGCCACGTCAAGCAAATGAAATCCGTCACGGTTGGCGTGAAGGAATGCGCGGAGCGTCTCGTTGAACGTTTCGTCTAGAAAAGAACACTGGGATTGCGACGAATCGAGCAGTAAAAGGATACCGGCGGACGAGGGAAGAATGCTGGGCGTCTGGAGTGGAGTGTCGAGGGAGGCGGACGACTTGAGCCACGTGTGCACAGTGAGCTCTTGCATCGACAGACGCTTCTTCGGATCGACGGTCAGAAGGCCTGAATTGAAATTGATGAGGTGAGTGTGTGTATTCCAGCCACATACCAGTGATAAGGTTCTTGGCGTCCGCCGAAACATTGGTCCAGGCGTCCCCTTCGAACGAAAACTCCGCTCGACAGATTCTTTGCATAATTTCCGTCGCCGACTCTTGACGCGATCTCGCATGGAACGGAACTTGTCCCGAGAGCATTGTGAACTGAAAACGTGGAGAATTGGGGAAGTGCGCTCTATTGCCAACTCACCAGCACCACTCCCAACGACCAGAGATCGCACTGCTCGTTGTATTCTGGCTGCGAATCGCCGACGTCGAGAACTTCTGGAGCGGCGTATTGGAGGGTGAAGCATGGGGTCCTGGAAATGGGCGGAATGTGGAAAAGGGTCTGGGGACGAGGTGTAAGTGGATAGAAGTGTTATTCGGAGTGTGTGTGTGTGTGAAAAACGAAACAATAAGAAGATGAACTGACAGATAGAATGGACTGTCGAGGAGTTCCGAATGAAAATGTGCTCGATTGCTAATTATTGCAAAGAATGATTAGCAATGGAGCGCGTTTGCATTCGACAGACCTTTCGAGGGGAAAGTGAGGGAAAAAAGGGGAAACGAGCAGCAGCTGCAAGAGTGCACGAAACATCACACACCACCTTGTCTTCCTCTACCAAAAAGTACCCGAAGCGACTCGAAACCGAGCGATGTCTGAGATGAAGAACGAAAAACGAGAGAGAGATAAAACAACGAAACACATGGACTTTCGGCTAGACTAGTGGGTTACTCGCGGGCGGGCGGAGACCGGGCGGGGATGCGAGGACCGTACATCTTGCGCAGAACTTGCACCGACTTGAGCTGTTGCTCCATCGAATTGGGCAGCAGACGGGCGAATCCAAAGTCGACGAGACGCAGACGCGCATTCGAATCGGCGCTTTCGAAGAGAATGTTCTGGAATTGATTGGGCGTTTAAGATGGTTCAGAGCTTGGTCGGAACCCGAAACGAAACTACCGAAATTTGCGATTGTTTTCGGAAATAATTGGAAATTTTACCAACTTATTTTTCGGAATTTATTTTTGTCGGAACATTTTCCGACCGGAAAAAAGAACAGAAACCCTCACTTCCTCAACAGAAAAAATATTTGCATCGAGAAGTGAAAAACGATTTCCGAGGGATTCTTTCAACAAAAATACTTTTTTCGACTTAAAGGACTGAAAAACCAGATAAATTGAAACATTTTTGACAGTATGAAATTTCTATAAATTTCTGAACTTTTTTTCTGAAAAAAAAATCGGAACTTATTTTTTCCGCCGTTTTTTTCGGAACGTTTCTCTCAAATTTCCGACAGGTCGTTTCCGAGGACGCCTGGTTCAGAGGAGACTCACTTCTGGTTTGAGGTCACGATGGACGATGCGTTTGTCATGGAGGTACTTGACAGCTGACACCAGTTGCCGCATTATATCCGCCGCCTCGCTCTGAATTCCTCTCTGCTCTCTCTCTCTCTTTCTCTCCGTCTCTCACCTCGGTGAATCTTTCCAACTTTCGAATTCTCTCCAGAAGCTCATTTCCACTGAGCAGCTCCATAACAAGGTAAAAGTGGAGGGGATCGGAATGAACATCGGTCAGCTGGACAATGTTCGGATGGCCTTGGACCATCTCGAGGATTCGGGCTTCTCGTTGAGCCTGACTCGCGAACTTCTGAGAGACTATTTTCACGGCGAACAGAGCGCCGTCTTCTATTCTTTCGCATCTTCTGAAATGGGAATGAGTTGCGAAGGAATGCAAATGCGCTCCATTGATAAGATCATCTACCCACCTGACAACCGAAAACGCTCCTTTTCCCAACAACCCAGTGTCAGATTTATCCAATTTGTACTTGGCGAAGAACGAGGAACTAGCGAGTAGAGTGTTGACGTCTTCCGCCATCAACTCCTCTCCGATGACGTTGTCGTTGGCGAAGATGACCGACGGAGAGACATACGAGTATCCCTGAAACACGACAATGCTCATTGCCCTCCATCCTCCGAACCCCTACTCTGAACAGAGTGTTCGCATTGAGTGGCGATTCGGCGGGTGAGTAGAGGGGCGGTTGTGAAGTGAACTCGGCGGAGAAGAACTGCGTGTCGAGATCGTGTCCAATGCGAGGCACAATCACCGGTTTGAGGGTTCGCTTCTCAGCCGCATCCCAATCGATTTCCCTCATGAATTTGTGGTGCTTTATCTGATCTACGCCGCTGAATCCGAGCCGGTTCTCCAGCTTCTTCTCGAGCAGTTGTCCGATGAAATCGCGCGCTTCTGCGTCCATCGTCTTCGGGAACGGCACTTTTTTGGTGAGGATTCGTCTGGAATACGTGAGAATTTGGAGGTAGTCTCAGATATTAGATGTCTCTGCAAACGTGGAACCTCAAACGCGCTCTAATAAAATGGTATTATCAAAATAAGCGGATGTGGCGAAATGGTCTCCGCTTGATTTGTTTTCTCCGTGGAGCGCCACACAGAAGATTTAGAAGATAATGCAAGACAATTTTGGTGGAGGTCCGAGTTTCACAAAGCCAATGCACAAAGTATTCGAACTCACTTGGCGATATCCTTGCTCGAGTTGGCTCCTCCGTCGACAGTGAACGGGGAGCATCCGGTGAGCAGTTCGAATGCGATGACTCCGAGGGACCACCAGTCGACGACGTCGCTGTATCCGCCTTCGGGACGGTTGATGACCTCCGGCGACATGTACTCGATGGTTCCGCAGTAGGAGTTCGCTCTGTCGAGCTCTCCGGGAAGGAACAGTTTGCTCAATCCGAAGTCGGTCAACTTCACGTGTCCCTCCTCATCGAGCAGTATATTCTCGAGTTTCAGATCCCGGTAGATCACTTTTCTCTGGTGCAAACTGTCGATGGCAACGACCAATTCGGCGATGACAAAACGGGCGGCATCCAAGTCAAAGTGTCCGCGAGAGCAGAGATGGGTGAACAGTTCGCCTCCTCGCACGTACTCCATCACTATGTGGAGTTTGGTGTCTGTCTGGAACGCGTAGAAGAGGTTGACGAGGAACGGAGTGCCACGCAGACGTTCGAGCACTTGACGCTCGGCCATCGTGTGCTCCAGGGTCTTTTGTTTGGTGAGCACCTGAATATGACGAGTTGGTGGGTCAATGAAGGCACCGTTTTCCCTCGAATAGAGCGGCACCCCGAACGCTGTTGGAGAATCATTATATCTCGAGATTGATAAGAGATATCAAAAAGTTGTCAACAGCAAACTTGTAGATCATGACTAGGGCTACAAGTTTGCTGTTGACAAGTTTCTGATATCTCTTATAAATTTTGAGATATAGTGATTCAAAGTTCGGGGTGCCGAACTGTTCATACGGTAATTGTGAATGCTCTCACCCTGGTCTTTCTCAAAACCTTCATTGCATATATAGTGTTGTGATCCTTTCCGCCGACTTTGCGCACGAGGAAAACCTTTCCGTAGGCTCCTTTTCCGAGCACTCTGAGCAACGCGAAGTTCTCCATTGAGACCTTCTCGCCCTCCGGCATCATCAGGTCTTCCATCATGTTCGCCTCTGTGTGTGTGTGTAGTTTCGGGTCGAATCACCTGGAATAGAGACAGATTTGAATTGGAGGAAATGGAACGAGATGAGGAGGAAAAGACGCAGAGTGTCCAAAAATAGAAAGAGTGATTCCAGAAGCTTCCCAATTCTCGTGATTTCGAGGTCTTTGGGTACACAGACAATGATGAAATCCCCCAGAAGAATAAGGACTACAGTACCCAATGGACTCGATGCAACTGAGAGTATCAGACGGCGGGATCTTTTCAAGGAGGAGGAGGAGGAAATGAAAAAGAGAATGAAAAAGGGAATGAGAGAGAGAGAGAAAGGGAGGAAAGTCATTACCGATTTGGAAGAAAGAAGGCGAGAGGAAGGGGGACGATGACAAACAGAAGAGGCACACAAAACAAAAAGAGCTCCTTCTTCTTCTTCTTCTTCAGGGGGGACTGCTCCTCCTCCTCCTCCTTATTCCCGTTTCTTCCCTTCATTCCACACATTTCCATTTCTTGCTTCCCGATGACTTCTTTCTGAAATTGGACAACACACACACAGAGAGAGACTCGGATTGCGCGAAGGCTCTGGGCTCTGAGCCGTAGAGCCGGGAGGGAGCAGGAGCACAAGTGGTGTGGGGCGCTGTGGTGTCATGAGCCATGGGCAGAAAGAGAGAGAGAGAAGGGGGGATGCCATGTGTTTTTCGTCTCTTTCTTGTGTTGCATTGCTGCTCATGCTCCTGCTGCTGCTGCTGCTGCTCTCGGAGGGAACACGAGAGACAAAACAACAGCGTGACGGCGGTGGGTTTTCGGGCATTTTGGCGCCTAGGTGAGGAAGAGGAAAAGAGAGAGAGAGAGAGAGAGAGAGAGAGAGAGAGAGAGAGAGAGGGGAGGTAAAGGGATTAGCGCCAAGTTTGCAAGGCGACAACAACCGACCACAAACAGGAAATAACACAGCAACACGACGCGCACATGAGCTCACGGGCTATATGGGGGATTACTGTGCTCGAGCAACGGAGCCCCCCGGAAGAGGAGAGCTCCAGCCATTTTTGCAGGAAGAGCTCATTTCTGGAGAGATAGAGAGGAGCAATTCGACCTTCCCCCCGGCCGTCTCTTTCTCTGTAATCACAAGTGCAAACAAAGCTCTCGGTTTTCAGAGAAGAACAAAGTTTTCTCCCTCGAAGAGCGCCCTAATGGCTCTGTATCGCATTAATCATTGGAATTCGCTGAGTAGCGACTCGAGGAGTTCAAAACTTAAGAAGAATGGTTGAGAAGAATCAGAAGAGAGAGGGAGAGTGTGCGAGACGAAGAGACGCAGAGATGATGACAATTGGAGGACACAAAGTTGGTCACATATATTGCAGAGGTGAACCGACCTAGGTGGGGGCACGAAAAGGGCGTGCGAGGGTCTCGAATTTGCATGAAAATGGCGGAGGCATTCAAAGGGCGCGCGTGCCCGTGCGCCTTTGAGATCTCTATGTATCTTCAAAGATTAATTAAATCTGAAGGATTTGGACGCAGACCAGACGGATTCCATCGGACAGCAAGTGCGCTCCATTGATAGCAACGTGTTCCGTGAGGGGCGCTTCCGGGGGGCTCCCGTGTTAGTTCCAGGTGTAAACAAGGCGATGGTGGGGCGCGCGCGCGGCACGCGGCACAAAAAGAGAGAGAGATACTAATAACTTTTTTTTGATATAGCCATGCAATGTGTGTGTTGTGTGTGTCGTCGTCGTCGTCGTTTTCGTCGCTCCGTTTCGTTTCGATAAAAGTTTGGAGACAGCGAGACGGAAAAGGGAAGCGGCGAGAGAGCGGCAATCGGAACGAGACGCAGATGGTTGCAGAAGGGATCGCGAGTGGAGAGAGAGCGAGAGACGGAGAGAAAGAGAGAGAGAGAGGGAGAGAGAAATAGGAGAGAGAGAGAGAGAGAGGGAGAGAGAAATAGGAGAGGGAGAGAGAGAGAGAGCAGTAATTACAATTGTGCAAAAAACGAGAGAAGGGGGAAAGACTGCTGGCGCTGCTTCTATTTCAGGACAAGCACCTGCTCTCTGCGGCAACTCTTCTCGAGCGATGCTTGAACTTTCGGTTAGATGAATTTCTGATGATGACGGAGAATCGAGCGAATAAAGGTTGAAGACGTCAGAGGATGTGACGGCGGACGGGCAATTGGAGCAGATGAATCATGGGGGACAAGGGAAAGTTGTGAAAGGTTTAGGGTGAGTCAGCAGACACAAGTGGTCGCGGGAGAGAGATTTCAAGTGGATAGGTGGTTAGGGGGGGGGGTGTCTGGACCAGAAGGGAAGTTCAGTTCCAAGGAGTAGTAGCTTTGGGACTAATATCTGCAGAGCCAATTGCCATTTTCGACAGGAAACGGCATTAGCAGGGCGCATTCGAGAGAGTAGATCACGAGATTCAAAGTTCAACGACGACTTGTGGAGATTAGTGATGATGGCCAACCATCGAGTCATTTTCAGAAGTGGTAGATGTGGAAACAGAGTAGATCAGTTACTGTAGAGGCGGATCTCGGAACTCACAAGGGAAGTCATTTTACCCAATGATTCAGAAGGTTTTCTATTTGATAAGGATACAGGAGAGACTATTCTGCATCGACTGGTACACTTCTAGCCTCCGGGTATTCTGGAGACGCCTTCAAGATTCGCTGCGCTCCTCGAGTTTCACTCTGTTCACGGCACTGAAAACATTCGCAGGTCAGGTTCCGGAGACATCTGGTGGTGGTCCGCTTTTGGGCAGAATTCAGAAATATCAGGGAAACAAATGGAGAATCAGAAGATCTGGAGAAGATCCTGAAGTCCTCAATTCGAAAATAACAACGGCAAAAACGTTGGTGTCCTGTGAGAAAACTGGGGAAAGAGTGCAAAAGTTCGATGATTTCACAAGAGTTGTGATGGCAATTGTCAACGTTGCTCCAGACTTTTGAGAGTTTGAGAAGAAGAAGAAGCTTCTGGTGATTGGAACGGAAGAATCGGTTGTGAGAAAAGATGAACTGATGGGAAGAAAATGGAGAGTATCCAGTGTACTCAATGGAATCTATGCCTAGTCCACAATCAAAAGAATAGGAATAAACACTTAACAACAGTGCATCGTTTTGAGGAAGGAGACGATATGGTAACTGAGAAACAAATGAACTCAACTGAATACAACCGATTGGAACATCGGAAAGTTATGCGAATGGGAAAATAGGAATACCGTAGAGACTCTATTTTAACGGCGCATTGTCGTTTCTCATGGGAAAAATATTTGATTTCGTTGCATTTTGCATGTTACCTCGGGGTTTTAACCGTTTTTCTCAAAGATTTACTAATTTCCCGGGAAAAATGTCCAGTGATACCGAAGAAATCAGTCGAATGCGAAATATTTTCTGAGGGCAACAGAGTTGAAAATTTGAACGGCTAACTAGCGAGAGTTGTGGACTGTTACTGTATCAAAGGAAGCATCTTGAGAAGTATATTGCTCAAAGGAACAGGAGGAGACTATATGGCAACTGATGATGAACTAGAACTACAATATATTGTGACTAGGAAGACTGGGAAAACATCGAGAGGTGAGTGCCGAAGATCCAGGACGTTCTGGAATCATCGAGACAAAGGACGAAGTTCGGAGAAGCGTTCATAGAACTAGCGAGAAGAAAATGAGTTCGAAGAGTTTCGCAAGACCGAACTCTCGTCATTCTCTCGTTGTTTGTGTGTGTTCATAGTCTCTCTTTGAGATTCGCTTCGATGCGATGGGAAACCGAAGAAAAAGAGAAAGAAACTGCTCATTACGGGGGGAAAAGGCGAAAGGAAAGGGAAGGAGAGAAAAGACATAAACGTTCGATATATTGTTTCCACATTTTGGAAATGGGAGGAGGAGGGGAACACGAGAAAAAGTGAATCACGAGGTGGTGATCCGAACGGACACAGAGTTCCAGAAGACGAATGAGTCTCTCGCTTCCTTCTTCTTCTCATCAACACTTTGTCTTCTCGCGATCAGCCCTTTGGCAACTGGTTTCGCACCGTTCTTTCCTCTTCGCTCTCTTTCTCTCTTCCTCCTCTCTCTCTCTCTCTCTCTCTCTCTCTCTCTCTCTCTTTCACACACAAAAGAAGAGAGAGAGATGTCATTTGACAAACATTGCAAAGTTTGCCGCGCTGGTTATATATAATGTCGTGACCCCCCTCCCAAAAATCAACTGGAAGCCAAATGGCAAGTGTGTGTGTGATCTGTAGTTTCAACAAGTTCAACATGCATTCACTCCACCGACCCCTTCTCGAGAGAAGACTCTCTTCTCATTCTCCTTATCACAGCTTATCATCATTCGTCGAACTTCTTCTTCTTCCCGTCGCCATCAAAAACGCTTCGGAGAACCGAATTCCTCGGGCGCATGTTTCGCCGACGCGCCTATCATTTGCTGCTGATAAGAGAAGATGACAACGTGTACACATGTTGACAATATTTCGACGCCGAGGTCAAGGGAAAGGAAAGGAGACACGACGATCGATGTGTTGACGGAGGCTTCGGAGGCTTCAGGGAGAGCGCGATGCTGTCTGAATGGGAAGAAGACATTCAGAAACTGTGCACTGACAATGTGTCTTTCAGTACGAACTAGTCCATTTGGGTCCAGAGCGAGCACAAGAACACGCCTTCGGGAGAGGAAAATGGGTTTTCTGGATGATGACGCCTTCGTCCAGATAGATAGATAGAGAGAGAGAGAGAGAGA
This sequence comes from Caenorhabditis macrosperma, assembly GCA_963932285.1. Lineage (NCBI taxonomy): Eukaryota > Metazoa > Nematoda > Chromadorea > Rhabditida > Rhabditidae > Caenorhabditis > Caenorhabditis macrosperma. The sequence continues at coordinate 9,409,766 of OZ010622.1, forward strand.
GAGAGAGAGAGAGAGAGAGAGAGAGAGAGAGAGAGAGAGAGAGAGAGAGAGAGAGAGAGAGAGAGAGAGACAATCGCTTGAAACCGATGTTCAACTGGGAAAAGTCTGGAAATCTGCGAAAAGGACATTAATTTCCAACCGTTTCCCACTGTCTGCAAATGAAACCGATGTGTTTCGAAACATCTTCAATGCCATCGAAATGGCCCCGCAACCGAGGAGACCTGCTCTGCCGGAGAATCATATCTCGAGATTGATAAGAGATATCAAATTGTTGTCAACTAAACATTTGTAGTCCTAGTTATGATCTACAAGTTCGCTGTTGACAACTTTTTGATATCTCTTGTCAATCTCGAGATATAATGATTCTCCGGCAGCGTTTGGGGTGCCGCTCTTATCGTGGTAAGTAGGCACAGCAGGCTCAAAGAGATATGAGCACAATTATGCTTCCGCAATAGTTCCTCCAAAAGTCATCGAGGAAAACTGGGAAATCTGAAGACTTCCGAACAAGGACAGAAAAAAGAAAGAGAAGACGATTCTCCAAGTTTACAACCGTTTCATTGTCGGTCCAAAAAGAATCAATGTTCACTCCTTCTTCGCATTCTCCTTCAGGATGTTCTGCAGTTTTCCCTCGTAGATGCTAGTCTTGGCAAGTGGCGCAGAGTCCATCGCGTAGTCGATCGCCTTCGTCTTCTTGCACCACTTCAGAACCACCGTGTGCTCTCGTTCGATGCGGTCCTTCGGGATTCCCCGTCTCTCCGCATTCGAGTCAAATATAGATTTCAACGTGTTTCCAATGATGAGCTTTCTGGAATAGACTGTTGTGGACTGAAATCATTGTTCCCCCACTTATTCTGAAAATGGTTCATCTCGTTCCACAGCTGAGGAGTGGGTCCCCAGATGAAGAACTGCTTCCGTTCGGCCAGATTGCACGGGTACTGCGAGTTGTCACAGTTGCTCGCGATGTACTGAAATAGAGAGACAGAAATGGATCAGAGGGCACTGGAGGGAAGAAAGCTCACATTGGTCAGCATCTCAGCGTCCACGTACGCTTCGTCCTCGTCTTCTGGAACGATTCTGAAAACCAAAAGGATACGAATTGGCGGGGGAAAGAGGACTAACGGATCTCCGACGAGCCAGAACGGTTTCTGGAGTCCATCATTGTCGACGAGAGCATTCAGTGCGTACTTCTCCTTCGCATCGACTTCCTCTTTCGGAAGAAACTTGTAGGCTTCTTTCAAACGGTGCGGATCCGCTTCTGGAATGCACAAAATGACGGTTTTGACGAGAACAATTGTTTGCCGGCCACCGATGGTCTCGAAACGAACGAGACACAGCTGAACGTTTGGAACCGTAACCCTTATTCTAAAAAGACGGTTTTCGGCAGAATTTCTTGCAGATATTCCGACGAAACAAATTAGGCATTATAAAAGAGTGGACTGACACAAAAAACTCCCAGAAAAACCCATTGCCAGTTGAAAATTTGAAAACTTTTCCACAATAATTTTTAGGAAAATTTTTAGAAATTTTTAGAAATTTTAGAAAATTTTTTCGGTGGCCTAGAAAAGTTGTCTGCTCAATGGTCAGTAGTACGCAACTAGGTGATACAGAGTAGATCAGAAAGATCAGAGAAACGTTACATGCAACAGAAGACGTTTTCGACAAAAGTTCTCAACAAATATTATGCATTTTCTGACGGTTTCCAGAGCACGTTTTCCAGTATTCACTAGTGATCCAGAGTGGTGGACAACGGACACAAACTCTTGTGTTCCTGTGCTCTGCTCGTGCTCTGTTTGTGCTCGCGTGCTCCCACACCCGTGTTCTGCTGTGCTCGCACAACAGTTCGGGATTTTACATCGGCTTCAAATATTTTGGAGAGTTAACCTTTAAAGGGTTCGTGGGTAGCTTCTATGACGAATCGAGAACCAGTATGCGAATTTGTTCCTTGCTTATTTTTCTAGGAATTAGCTGATCTCGGAACATGGAAGAACATAGCGCAGCTTTGTCGATAACCTGGGTGACATCTGTCCCTTTGAGCACTTGCCGCTAACAACGGCCATCACAAAATTTGGAAAAACTTTTGCCTAAAAACGAAACAGTGCCGCTAGACTTTGTACTGGCGTGGCCAGATTCCTTAAAAGCGCCTACAGATTTTGAACTACCCCCCAGGAGAGCGAGTTTTCGAGATTTTACTCTGAATCCGACGATCTCCAAAGCGTCAGCCGACTCAGTCAGTCCCGCAAACCCCTTGCGTACCTTCTGTGAAGTCAGTCACTTGCAGGATGGCGTTGTTCAGCGCCTTGTTGTAGTTCTTGGCCGGTTTCTTCGGAGCCGCCTGCTCCACTGTATTCGGCGTTTTGACCTTCGTGAACTTCTGGAGCATTCCCGCCCCGGCCGACGGCACCACCGCCTTCTCCGTCTTCTTCTTCACCGGCTTCCCGTGCCACGTGGCAAACCGTCCATCGGGTCGGAGCATGAGATACTTGTGCATGAGCTCTCCGAACTCCATGTTCGCCTCCTTCTTCTTCTTGGGCCTCGGGAACGAGTCATCGAACTTTTTGAGATTGAACGCCTTCGTCTTGGGCTTGATGTCGTGTAGGATCTCCGCCTTCCGGTAGTCCACGTACGCTTTGTCTTGTGCCTTTGCCTGTCGTCTGAAACCGCGAAGGAGTTGAAGAAGAGAGAGAGACCAAGAACTTCTCTTCTTTTAAGTTGCTCATTGTTGCCCGGAAGAATGAATTCGAAACGTCTTCCCTGTGTCAAAATGAACCGAACTGAACACGAAATTAATTGTTCCTCAACGAGCACGGACTCACAATAGTTCACGGGTTTATCCTTTTTTCATTTGGAAACCTCTCTGAACGATTTTTGAGAAAGGGAAGGCAATAAGTGAATTACCTGCCCTCGAAGCCCCGTACAGCTGAAATAGTTGAACTTATTCAAAATAACAAACTTCATTCGTTTCAGAGTTTCCAAAAATAAACCCCATTCCTAGAACGAGACCGGCCGCAGTGTCAGTTTATCAAGATGACACGTTTTTCCCCATAAACCTGGAAGCCACTTTCCGAACATCACGTCTTCTCAATTCATTTTAAATACTGTAATATTCAAAATTTTGTTGTTCAGGAGATGATCCTCGAAGCGAGTGCGGTGGTATTCCGGTATATGATCTGCAAATCTCTGTTCCCTTGTTCTGAATGATCCTGTGATCAATCGGCTTCCTATTTCCAATAATTTAATGGTCCATGTCGCCCGCACGCGCCGAGAAGCCGCGCCGTCGACTCGTCAGAACATTTTTTTATTTTTTATATTATTTATTTCGATACTTCATTAAGAAGTGAATAAGAATTTTAAAAAAGTATGATGACCGGGTGATAGAAAACGTATGGGCGAGATCTAGAATTTATCGGCGTCTGTTGCGTTGTTTCCACCTATGCCAAACATCATCTGGCGAAGATTCTCGACCCATTGTCCTTGGGGCTCTGTCCATTGGTCCATTGAGTATGAAGAAGGGCCTTTTGTGAGTGGACAAAGAAGCTCGAACTTCCAAAGCTAGCTCTAACCTCAAATTCGCATTTTCGCAGGCCATGTTGCGGTCCCTATATTTTCCCTAATAAGTTGCAGTCCCTAATAAACGTATTTTGAAATCGAGTGGGTAAGCATGACAGAGGATCAAAACTATCAGATCATCGAAAGAATGAGACGAAAGGAACTGACCTCGAATGTCTGAACACAGATTCCTTGGATAGTCTTACTTGGATACTCCACATCCAGCTGTGGACTGAGACTTTCAGGATCTTCTGGATCTTCGTAGGCGTTGCCAGAGAACGTATCCGGCGATGATTCCTATCTGTTTCCGTTCTGATCTACCCAGGCCTATTAGATTGAGTTTGCGTTGTATTTTCATTGACTTCTTTGGTAGACTTCTGATTCTGAGCTCACATTCGGGCGTCTCAAAATTCTAAACAATATCCTTGAGTACAAGCGGTTCCCTTGTCAGTTTCGTTTATTTTTGTGAGCGGCGAGTGCTATTTTGGCCGCTTATTTCATGTTTTTGTGTGTCTTCTAAAAATGTTTTGATCTTTAGATTGTGAGCTAATCAACATCTTCGGACGTTGTATCGAAACCGAGTAGAGCTCTGTCGGAGAATCAATATATCTCGAGATTGATAAGAGATAGCAAAAAGTAATCAACACCAAACTTAAAGCCCGAGTTATGATCTACAACTTTGCTGTTGACATCTTTTTGATATCTCTTATCAATATCGAGATATAATAGTTCTCCGGCAGAGCAGCTCTCCTCGGTTGCAAAGTGTCTTCTCTCCTTTGTTTCGTGAACAAGTTGCCATTGTTTCTCCTTTTCTTATCACCGTTAATAACTCATTGTTACCGCTCATCACCAATCGCTTTCCTTCTTTTCCATTATCTCTCTCTCTGTCCCGCCCGACCTTGAATGGAAACCTATGCGTGTGTGTGGTGTTATCCCCCTTCTCCCTCTGCATCTTGTTTTGTTTTTTGTACGATTCGACGGTCTCGTTCACACGAATTCCGCCGGGAGACTGTTTGATTTGTGAGTAGTCGTTGGGCAGTAAAGAAGCTGTAAAGTGGAATAGAAGAGGAGGCAAAGCAAATGTCCAGAACGAGGATGATTTCAGATAAGGTGTGGACAGGAAAACAGAGAGAAAGAGAGAGAAAAAGAGAAAGAGAGAAGAAGAAATTATCGATAGAAGCGGACGGAGAGAGACAGAGACACTGTGTTTGGGTGTGGTCGTTTGTTGCTTCCTCCCCTCCTCCTCCTCCTTCTATTTCTCCCCCTTTTTCTCATTCTTCGCATGTTTTCTTTTTCCCCAGAATCTGACTGTTCACTCGTTTACTCTCATTTCATGGATCTCATTGACACGTTTTCCCGTTTCCACTGACCATATACTAGCTCTCCCAACTGATTCACTCCCCAAGATAGTGATCAATTGGGAAATAGGTTGTTTCCGATGATTCGATGAGATCTGTGCCACACCCAATTCATCTGAATTCAGTGTTTGGTCTTCAACTGAATTCCTTATTCCTGTCCAACAGAATAGGCAACTGAAAGCACCTTTCTAGCACCGTTTTTGGATTCCTCATTTTGAATGTTTCTGGGACACCTCTCCAGTTAAAACACTTGTGCTCAAAGTCTTACAATGGTAACTACGATGATTTAACTTCCAGAATCAAAACATAGCTTTTCATTGAAGTTGAGCATCGTCTTTGAAGGCATAGTTTCAGATGCAAAACGCTGCCGGAGAATCATTATATCTCGATATTGATAAGAGATATCGGGAAGTTGTCAACAGCGAACTTATAGATCATGAATAGGACTACAAGTTTGCCGTTTAAAACTTTTTTCTATCTCTTATCAATATCGAGATATAATGATTCTCCGGCAGCGTTTGTTTTGAGGCTCTTTTATATGAAACACGGTATGTGTCAGACGCATCTGAGCAGTCAAATTAGTATTTTCAACTACAAAAGTATCGTCCCACTAGAATGTTCTCTGTTCAAAACCGAGCTCAAATTGACCATTCGGAGTCAAGTTAACTGCACTGAAAGACTGCTTTTTGGCTCTTTCTCAGTTCACGAGAGCTTTTTTGAAGAGATGTCTAGAAGAGTTGTGCACTCCAGCAACCCCCCAGTGTCTTCAGACGTTCTTTCCATTTCCCCTCCCCTCACTTTCCGTTTCCAATCATAAATCTGATAGTAATTCTCCGATTTCCATGCCCATCATCGATGCTTTTCGAATACTCTCTCATCCATGAAATGACTTCGGCTATCATCGTTTCGCCGTTTCCCATTCGTTTCCCATTCCTCTCTCCGTATTCTCCAGAAATGGTGGAACGACGTGAGACGTACACGACGCAACAGCCCGATGGAACGTACGTGACGACGACGACACGCGAAAGGACCAAGTACCAGGAGCAGAGCGTTTGGTCGTGTGCCAGAGGACCCACCGACAAGTATTACTGTCTCGGACCGCACGGAGTTCTCCGCATTTCGCAGATTGTGAGTTTTAGGTTTTGGGGGATCTTCAGCTGCGTTCTTGATCTTCAATAGCTGGTTGAGGTCTCATTGTCAGAATGCTCAATTCGCAAACTCAAACTGCTCCAGATAAAGTAATATAGTTTTAGGATGTTCGTATTTAGTTCAGTTGAATGATTGACGAAGACACTTTCTTTCTACTTTCTTTCTGATCCAAACGCCCACAATCGCCCAGTATTCTTCTGCTCCTCTGAATATCAGTGACTGACATTTGCCGAGCGATTCCTAGTCGGTTGAACTCCATAGGTTGCTCTTCGATACATTCGGGCGACTCGCTGAGTTTCATGTAACTGTCTTAGTTCTCACCAGGAAAGTGTACGAAGTGTCCGTGTGGGAGCCCAACACAATAAGAAACGTTCGCGGCAAGAGCCGAAGATTCGGATGGCACTTTTCAAGTTGTACCGGACAGTTTTCAGGCCCCGCGGACACTTTACATACTTCCTTTGTAGAAGCTCATAACGATTACACGAAACTTTAAAAAAATGTATTCATTTATAAAAACTTTACGACGAAGTGAATTGAAATTGAGGGAAGATGTGAATGGGGAGAGGATGAGTCATCGGGAGAGGGGCCTCTAATCATTATCCTTGGAGAGTTGTCCATTCGGTCCATCCGGTGGAAAATGGTCCTTTTGCGGAACTCTGCATGCCTTGAATATAACCAATAGATTGAGAAATTCCTTGAAATTAACTCAATCTTCCTGAGTTGAATTCAGTAGCAATGCTTTCTATTATCCCAGCTGTTCATTCCTGTCTTCCATTCATTGCAACCGTTTCCAGTTCCTCTGCGTCGTCATCATCTGCCTCATCAGCTCCGTCTTCGGCCCCGGACCCTTCAAAGGCGTCCTCTTCGGCCAGACAGTGCTCCTCGCGGCCGCCAGTGTCGCAATGCTGCTCACGTTCATCTTCCTCATGGCCTACTTCTTCACCCTCCACCTCAACCACCTCGACTTCTTCTGCTGGAAAGAGGCGGATCTCGTGTTCAACGTCATCTGCGCCGTCCTCTTCGTCGTTCTCTCCATCGTCGAGGCCTATTATTCGACGGGAAGCTGGTCGAACAACTGCAACGACATCGGCTCCGACGGCATCATTCACAACGGATGCCGCATCATTTACGAGTGGGCGTTCGCTTCGGTGAGTGTCTTTGGGAATCCATTGATCTACAGTGCGTTTCAGTTCCTCACGTTCATCCTGGCCATCCTCTACGCCCTCTCCGCCTTCTTCTCGCACCGTAATCGTCATTCTCTTCACGTCACCTCCAGAGAAGAACTGTATTAGGCACGACCTCTCGAGTGCTCAGCCATGTGCATAATCCCCCAATGATTCTCTCTTTCTCTCCTAATAAACGTCTCCTTCAACACCTTCCCACAACATCAATCACTTTCCAATGCGACACCTGTCACCATGCTCCTCCGTCTGGATCATACTCTTCGTGACGTCACTCTTTCATCTCGACACCGTCTGTCTCTTCTCTATCACCTTCCCTTTCGAGTGGATGATTGGGTAACACTGCGTTCATCGACACATTGAATCATCTCGTCACTCGTTGGGATTACGTAGTCGTTTATAGGAGGAAGTCTCAGATGAGGATAGGACACCGAAAGGAGGTAGATCAGTTTGGAATTAACGACAGATGGGAAAGTGGAAGAAGCTCAGCAGATTCCCAACTTTAGATTGCAGTTATCAGAACGAAGATTTCAGTTCGCATTCGCTCATTGGATAACATCAAGATAGAAAACTGTCTCTTGTGGTTTCCGATCGTCTAGATCTGTTACGATCTCTAATCACAATGATCCTTGCAATTACTCATCTATCAGAATCCATTTAATCTAACTGGGAATCTGTTTCCAGTTTCAATATCAAAAACTTCTTCACAATAAAGGTTTCCAATTTTTTGAACTTTCAGTTTTAGCCGTGTTTCAGATATTCATATGTTGATGTATCTTTTCTTAAAAAACTGGAGCATGTTCCCAATGATTTTGACTATTACATACCCGAGACCCAGCATAATCGGATTATTGTCAGCCGAGTCATAGTATTTCAAGGAAAATGGATACATGGTTTTTTGTGCTGCTGCATTATCTGTGCCGGACAAATTGAAACTTCTGTCGCCGACCGCGACGCAGCCTCACGCGCCAGGGTCTCGCTAAGAAAAGCCGTTCCCTACCGTACATTTCAACGAGGAGAACGCCGTTCGTGGCGAGAACCGGGCGCGCGCGGTTGCGTCGCGGTTGGCACAGAAGTTTCCATTTGTTCGCACCGCTTATCGCACTTAATTTTCAGAGGAACTGCGTTCACGTTTTCAAGATCATCGTCTTCTGAATCCTCAACGGCTCACCGGTAAACACAGGGCGTCGAACAAGATGGGTACGTGAGCACGATAAGAGCTCTCACTCTTCAAACTTTTCCATGCGAACCCTCCGAATCGTGAACTCATTTCAGAGTAATTTCTAAGTCCTCTTTGAAATTTATTTGGAGCGCAGAATCTAAAATATGGGTAGGAAGACTTGCAAAGAGCACGAATGAAGCCACTGCAATGTCGGGAAGACCACTGGGTTCTCAAGTTCTCAAATGAGTTTATCATCGTTTTCTAGACCATTCCTCGGCATAGTCCAAGTATTTATCCGAGCGTTTTTTGCTCGATAGAAACCATTTTCACCTCGTAATCCTTCCACCTCTTACGGTTTCTATGACATGTGTCACTCTTTCTCAACTCAATTCAGAACATTTGCTACTGTCTTGCCGAATCCAAAGTTCACCGTCCCTCCGGTCAGTCCCCCTGGCAGATCAATCAAAACACCTCTCGCATCATCGCTGCGGCCCGTCGACATCTGTTATTATAATCGGAGGAGTCCATCTGTCAGTGATCGCAAGTGTTTGTGTTGATACCATATTCCTCCTCGAGTTGCGTCACTCCTTTGAACGTCGCCGTCCGCAATATCATCACTTCCTTCCGACCCAATGATCGCCTACGCAACACCGCTTACTGTCTCCCGTTTACCGACAAAACGATCAGTAAATTACCTCGTCATTACTCCTTTGATTGCGTCACAACTATCTCCAATTAAGTAGATTGGGTGCGCAAACAGTTGTGGGAAACCGAGTCACCGACGGTCAGTCCCCCCTCCGGAAAGAGTCAACACACGTGTCAGAGAGTGTCTCAGCCGTCTGCCACGTTGCGCAATCGAGAACGACTTCAGGGGACAGGTGCTAGGACTTCTGGTGGCTCTGGAGAGCCATTCGATTCCAGCGTTGCGTCACTCCATTGTAAATAATCGAGAGAGTTGGAATATGTGTAAAAGTGATAGCAGCAGCAGCTGCTTAATGGTGGCTGTCACAAATTGATACCTGTTACTCGGGTGAGCACAACCGTTACGTTGAAGAAGTTATCGCATTGCACATATTGAGCAGTTGCCGTGAAACGTCTACTGTATTTCATATAAAAGAGCCTCAAAATAAACGCTGTCGGTGAATCATTATATCTCGAAATTGATAAAAGATATCAAAACGTTGTCAACAGCGAACTTGTAGTCCTAGTTATGATCTACAAGTTTGCTGTTGATAACTTTTTGATATCTCTTATCAATCTAGAGATATAATGATTCACCGGCAGCGTTTGGGGTGCCACTATATTCGAGGAAATACGCAATTCACCTGCTTTTTAAAGTTTGAGCCAAGGTCACACAAAGTTGATTTTCTAGAAAAACATCTCAAGAATTGTAATTTTCTGTGTTCTCGTGGAAAGAAAACTGTTCTGGTCACCCGGTTCCCTTCTATTCGAAATTTTTCACGGCAAAGGAATAGTCGGAACTGAGCAGCAAATGCAAATGGTATTTTTCCACTATTTTTACGGTTTTTCCGTTCTGAAAGACTTAGGAAAACTATGTATCTTTGATGAATAATAAATAACTTTTGAAATGCACCTGAACCGAAGCAGCGTGTGTCCGGAATGCATAGCGTAAGGAGAGCTACCCATTCGATCTGAGAACTTCGAAGTTCTGTAGTTTTACGTCGATGGGTGGAAAGGGTCTTATTATCTTATCCTGTACAAAATCACACACAATCCAAACTAATCAAATGTAACCTCAAACATCATCCACCCGCCGAATTCCCTGGACCCGGGAAGCAATGAATACTCGGGAATGGTTCTTTTGTCAAATTCATAACTGCTTACCGTGTTTCCTGGCCGGAAGTCTTTGGATAAAACAGAGAACCACTTGGCAAAACTGGTGAATTTTAAGATAAGAGTACCTGTGATAAGAGTATCATTTCACGAACCAATGGTTTCCGATACTTTGCTCACTCTTAAACTCGAAACAAGTCCATTACTGAACAGTTTCCGGGGGCAACCCAGAGAGTTCCATCAGTCTCTCTCTCTCAGTCCCTCGAAAACCCACTGGACTCCATTCCCTTTCAAGAGGCCCCCAATGGGTGAAACCAGCATCCACTTTCGTTAATCGACCTTGTCTCTGTGTGTGTGAGGCTAATCACTGGTTACACTTTCCAGATTTACGGCCCGCTTCCCGTACTCTCCACCACTCGGTCCCTCGTTTTCCATCCATAAATCAGGCTCTCACCCCCCCGTTCCCCTAATTTTCGAGTAGTAGTGGCAGGTGGCATTGCTTGCAAACAAAGTATTATAACTGTAGACAAAGGTCACGCACATAACTTTTGAGCCGAGCCGCTCGCCGAGTTGCATAACGCGACAAATAGGCGGAAAAGGGCGGCGAGGATCGAGTTACACGCCGAGGAACGAGAAAAAGAAGAACTGGATCGGTGGGGATTAGTGCGGAGAGAAAGGAGATGCCGATGGGATCGGGAGGAGGACAAGTTGTGATGGGAATGCAAACAGTTATCGATCAACTGATTGTGGTGTTTGGAAACGATGCGCAGGCAAGTTTGACATCAAAGGGTTCAAGAAGGAGATGCTCTAATGCTCCGAAGGGTTAAAAAATGAGCTTCTGGGAGATATTCATTGGGACTGGCACCCCAAACGCTGCCGAAGAATCATTTTATCTTGAGATTGATAAGAGATATCGAAAAGTTGTCAACAGTAAACTTGTAGGTCATCGACTACAGGTTTGCCATCGACAACGTTTTGATATCTCTTATCAATTTTGAGATATAATATAGTTATTTTCTGGCAGCGTACGGGGTGCCGCTTTATTCGAGGAGATATCATCTTTCGTTGAGGTTCTCGAAGTCTTTCAGATTAGATCAAGCAACTCTGCAAGCTCTTCCCCAATGTCTAGTTTTCCTTCTCAGAGAAGCTTCTGAGTTCTGGAGAGTGTATCAACTCTGGAGGCACAAAACATGGCGATCACAGAACTAGTTTGCACAGAATCTGGTGATGCTTTTCGCTGGAAAATTCGATGAAGCTGTCAAGGAATTTCGAATGTTAAGTACAAAAGCCACTCCGTTTTCAAGCGGAAAAGCACTGTTAAGTTTCGAGCGGGCGCTTCCCGATTCTGTGCAGAACACCAGATTTTGTACAACCATCGGAGGTTCTGAAATTCGATTGAAAGAGATTCGATTTGTGAGAGAAGTGCATGAAATGGCTCCAGGTAGGCTTCCACGAACTCTTTCAGAAGTTCTTCTGATTCCATCTCGGCATAAAATATCATTAATCTGTGGAGAACTATCAATGTTAACAAGGGAAGTGTTTCAACTGTCCAGAACCGGTTGAAATGAGAACTTTGTGGAATGGAAAGAGGCTACTGGGCAGTTGGAACACTTCCCTCGTATGGCTCTCCAGAAGTGGAATTGTCTCATAACAGAATGACTTCATTATCACACCAATAACTATGATGATCTTTCGCTCTGTCAAGGCTCTAAAGCTCTCGTCTTCTCAGGATCAATCTTCAATGATTACCAACCATTAAATGGTGTCGGATGGAATTCTATGACGTTGTGCACAATACAATGAAATCTCGTAACCGTACTCCATCGAAATGAGATGAAGGTGATCTTCGAGGAGATTTCTTGTATCTCCCACGAACTTCTCTGGAACGGTACGACACTCGAAACAAATGGATTTTCAGATCCCTGCCAAAACAAGTCCCCACTATTTTCTTGTCCCCAGTCAGTCCCTCTCAAAAAAAGCGAAAGCGACGAGTATATAAATTCGCCAAGGCCGCGTGCGCGCGGGCGACAGATGAAAACTCGACACTAACGCGACCGCTTTGGCGCCGTTTCCCTCACCCATCTGTCATTTTGGACCATGTTGTTTGGGGCAGAGATAACAATCTGATTAATCAATGTCACGACGATACAACGCCATAAACCATCATGTCAGCCAGGTGTGAACCCTAGATGCCTATCACCACGCGCGCCCTTCGCGTGCCCCTTTCCCTCGCTTTCTGCTGCCTCGTTTCCAAACGAAGATCGATGGATCCGACTGACTGTCCGTATTCCAACAACATCTTGCACATGTGTCAGAAAACAAAACGACGGAAAGGAATAATAGGCTGCGGGCGCCGCTTGCAAAAACTGACGTGATGAATGCGCGGCGCGGGGCTCCTTTCAACTCTGGCTCCGTTCCGATGGGCCGCGTGTCAATCAATCAATCGATGACCTTCTTTAAGCGGATTGTGTGAATGCTCAAACAAGTTCCTCTAAATCCGATGCATCAACACGTGTGCGGTCCCTCTCTCTTCCCGAATCGTTCATTATTTTGTCATGTTTGTACAACACCTCCTAATCTCGCCCCAACATCTTCGGATCATCATCATCGTTAATGAGGGAGGATAAACATTACCCAGGTGGGACACCACAGATCTTGATCGCAGATCTTCCAGTCGATCTGCCACGTCATCGGAGAACTGACGTTGCTGAGTTACTAAAATAAGAAGCAGTGCGTGGGAGGAAAAATGACCGAAATAGACGGAAAATGAAATAATCTCAATCTTGGTGTCTCATTTCAAATATTCAGATCGGAAAGTATCAAGTTGTGTTTCATTGCTCTATTGTTCAGAAGCCTATTCCATTTTCCACACTCTGAATTTCGGTACGAGACCCAAGTCCCCTCTATTTTGTCGCCCAGTCCTCTCGAGAAACGTCTCGGAACTCCCGTTTCAAACGCGCTCCACTGAAAATGAAGGGCTTTGGAACGAATTCAGTGTTTTTCAATATTTCCTGCTGCAAAATCAGTCATTTTCCCACAGAGAAACACGAGGAAAATGGTTTCGCATTTCTTATCCACCAGCTATCTGTGGAGCGCGATTGGAACAAAGCTCCAACTTGTCGCAAAGGTTGTCGGGAGTTTCCTCTAAAACTGTTCAAGTAGGGTTTCGTCCCCTTTCTTTATAGCAGGTTCTTTTCCTTTCGGGTCCATTTCTCTTACAATTACCCCGCCATCGAGGAGACCTCTGCGGGAAAATCACTAAATCTCGAGACTGATAAGAGATATCAAAAAGTTGTGTACAGCAAACTTAAAGCCCTAGTTATGATCTCTACGTTTGCTGTTGACAACTTTTTGATATCTCTTATCAATCTCGAAATAGAGAGTTCTCCTCGGTTGCGGGGCCATTTCGATGACATAGTCCCCTGAATTTCACCCAAAGTGTGACCCCTCTTCTCTCGGCTCCCGTGCTCCAATTCGTACCCCTCATTCCGCGTGTCTTGTCATGTCTTCCGGGGGAGCAGCCGCCCGTAGTTCGAAGATGGTATCCGTTGATAAGAGGGGGGACCAACTGTCTTTCTCGGGCGCCCGCCGTTTCGGATGTAAACGACCGATGTAAACACACGTCGGCGCCACATTACATTACAACACACAAAACAACCCCTCCCCGAAGAATTTACAGTGGAAACACGAGAAAGGGCGCCGCCCGTCACGACGACGTCCCGATGAAAAATGGGGTGTCTTTCGGTTCGTGGCCCAGACACCCCGAGATTTCGCACGCTTTAATCGAAAAGATGGAAATGAGGAGGGGGTAATATGAAAATGGACAGGAAATGAAATGGGATTGAAACCACGGCGCCAAATTCAAAACATCCATCAAGTTGGAGGGAAGCGTCTCCAGTGATTTATCGATGCTCTCCTTGTTTTCTTTCCCCACTATGTCTAGGTCCCTATACAGTTTTTTGTTTCGCGCACCTTGTCGCAAGTCTCTTCCGGCCGACTAATCCCGCTAAATACGGTCCTTTCCCATACCGCGCCGACCAAACATGGCGATCCAAACAGAAAGCGACAGTAATCTATGTGATGACTCGAATGAGTGCATCCGGTGTGTGTTTACACGGGAGGGCCTCGAATTGATTGCTAATGTCGCGACGGCTACCTGGACTCCTTGCCCGATGCGGCGGCGTGCTTTCAGTCTTACGGGTCACTTCACCCGTCTCTCAATCAAAACAGTCCCTCCCGCGGCATTAATATGTGTCGGTCACACCGGCTAATGATATGTCGCAGATGGCGAGGTGCTCTCTCTCTCTCTATGACACCTGTTAGAATCAGGAATACATTTATGGCAACGAGTTTTAAAAAACAGATCGGTTCTGTGCTCTACGTTTTCGAATTCCCTCCGAATTTCTTCATGATGGTGTTCTTGTCGAAGAACGACTTCCATGAGCCTCGCTTGTCGTCTCTCTTCAGTTCGGGTCGTTCTGAATCGGAGCACATCGAGTTGTCGGGAGTCGAAGAAGGGCGAGTAGGACGGATCGAACTGGAGCTTTTGACAGAGACAGACGATGGCGATCCGACGAATGAGTGTGCTTTCGGACGGAGCAGCGACTTTCCTGAAACAATGGGCTCGTTTGTTCACTCTGGTTCAACACTCTTCACAATTAGGGAAATTGTTGTCAAAACAGTACAGTACTTGTGTGCCCAGCTGCCGCATGCAGCACATCCCTCGCGTTTGCCAGATCCCTCTTTCTATCTCCCGACCCCTAGCTGTCAAATGAGTTAATATCAGTAGGTGCAAGGCGGCCAACAAACACGCGGATATCACACAAGTGCGAGCACCTACACCTGTCAACGCCTGTGTATACATTCGAATTCACACACACACACACACAACCCAGAGCAAAGCAGGAGCAGCAGCAACGCCTGATAAGTTCCGATCGAAATCTCGATCTCGTCGCCACCTCTCTCGTAGCACACAGTCTCACATTCAAACATACACTGATCGCGAGACAAACATTTAACGTGTGTTTAAAATGTAAATGCGGAGGACAGGAAAAGTGAGAAAGAGCTCGACGAGCTGCCAACTCTTTTGACAGCTGTAAATACGCGCGGCGACCCCCGGGCGACACACTGCGAGTATACTGTAGTAGGACTTGTGTTGAAAAGTTTCGCAAACATGCCAGAAATAGCACGCACCGTAAACGAACTGCTCGGCAGCCATGTGATCCTTCTCGCTCCACTCGTCGTAGTCGCTGATGTGGCGGCCTTCCGGATCGATGAGCTCCAGGTTGGCTCCTGGAAAAGTGTCAGATGACAGGTGTCGGGATGTAAGCGTGCTTGCGCAACCGGTTACAATAACTGTTACTCATTGGCATATCAATTGAGGTGACATTCCAGGAGACACTTGTGTAACAACTGTATTATAAGTCGACAACTGTCAAGTACGCATTCGAAACGGACAGAATGCCTCCACAGCTGTCAAGTTCTCCTTCTATTCTCGATTTCAGATGTTTTTTATTCCCCTCACCCCCGAATTCTGTTCTTCCCAAGAAGGCGTTAATGAGTCATCAACAAACGATAATCGTCGTACCGAAGGCGAGAAAAATGTGATGGATGGGGTGGCGGGAGGCCGTATTGTTACCCAACCAGCAGCGCGACAGATGCTCTTCCGTCCCTTTTATGTGCTCGACACGATCGGATAGACGACGTCAGCAGCGACATATTCGAAAAGAGCGGATGGACGAAGAGAAGAAATCTAAACAAGGAAAAGGAAAACTGTATTTCTTCGCTTCCCCCTCCAGGCGTCCAATTAGTCGATTACAGTGTGTGTGTGTGTCTCTTTCGGGGAAAAGGTGACGATTTGCATTGTGAGACGGCATCCGAGCGTGCCGTCACCATTTATAATGCACTGGGTGAGATGGGTAGGTGTACGTATGTGTGTGTGTATGCGGGCGTCGGCAGTTGGATCCGCAAGCCATTTCACACATAATCTATCGGCATGGCGGCGGTGGCGTCCGGGGATTGAGGCGATAGGAAAAAACGAGGAACCTCGGCGGTCCGCCCCCCCCCCCCTGTGGATGGGGCTCTTTCGCCCCTTCATCCGGCTTTTCTCGCCTTTTTCCAATTCTATTCCATGCCAGAGTTGAGTTGTCCACACGAAAGGAAGTCGTTCTAATGGGATCTTTTTCTGAGAGTGGCTTCTATTCCACTTTTGGGAAAGTGCTACCACCGGAAGCCAGTGCTCTAACCCGTCCTTTTGTGTGCTCAGAATAGAGCTCTACGGAGCATGTTCTTCTTCTAAATCACTTCATCGGCATTTTCCATTTCGTTCAGACCCCTCGTCCCCCCAATTTGCTCTCGACTCCCAACCATTTCCTGTCATCGAATCGTATCATCCTCCTATCGTTCGTTTCTCACCCGTGCAATACAACTTCTCAAGTGCATTGCTTCTGCGACGGCGCGATAATCAGCACTTGATCACAATTAATCAGACAAATAAACGCGGCTGCTGGCGAACTCCTTGTGCATCCAACCGATGCGGCGCGCGGTTCTCTCCTCTTCCTTTCTGTTAATCTGTGTAATCAAGTCGGTGCTTCGCGACGAAAGAGTGCACTGATTAGAGAAACGGCAGACACGATTCACACCAATTCAAAACTACCGTAGTCGGAAGGGTCTCTTGTGAAGTGTGCGAGGAGACCGGGAGGAAAACGAGACGAGAGAGGCAGAGAGAGATGGGCGACGATTCTCTCACTTGTTAAGTGCTATGATAAACATCGTATTGAGGTGGTGTTGAGTGTGATCGGAGTGTGAATCGGAGCAGCAGCAACCGAAGAACGAAGGAGACGCGCTACCGTAATCCTCGCCCACCTATACCTACCACAAAACGATCGTAGAGCGACCACTTTTCGAAATGGCATCGAAAACAGATGTTGACAAACACACACGGGATATCTCACCTTGCGAGATCAGAAAATGGGCCAACGATTGGTTGCCTCGCCGGATCGTTAGCTGAAGACTCGTGTAGCCGGCCTGAAGCAGCCGATCGTGTGACACATCTGTAGACGCTCAGCTCACCCCGTCCCTCGCGTCCACGTCCGCTCCTTTCGCTACCAGCAACACAATTATCGATCGATCCGCTCGGGCGACGGCGATATGAATTGCCAGCGGTCCATACATGGGAGCGTAGTGTACGAGTTCCGGCTGAGAGAAAGATCATAATTCAAGTTGAGAAGGGCAGTAATTAGGGGATAACCTTCTCCTCTAGCATCTTTTTGACAGTCTTCGCATCGCCAAGACGAACTGCGCGGATCCATCGACAGCCGGCTGTTTTGTAGAACTCTTTCGAATCGGATAGTGTCAGACGGGACGAGTGGAGGCTTCTCTGAAAGTTTGATTTCTTTCAAGTCCCGCGACCCCCCTGTAGAATTGTGATTTCGAGGCTATGTCATCCTAAAGTTCAATACAACCGTAACAACATCAATAACAGTAGATGCATTAGTATGCTGTGCCCTCCATTATACCCCTCCACGACCCGGAGGACGCATGTTCCTCCACCACTCCGACAACTGTAATTCACTCCCTCTTGGAAACAAAAACTAGATACCTCTCTCTCTCGGTATGTCAACGTTTCTCATGTCATCGTTCCTCTCCAACTTCTTTCCCACCGCTACCGTAACCCGTGTTACGCGCACTTGTCATTTTCCGACGACAGGCGCGAAAACCAACCGTCGAATCAACGCATCTTGTTCGACAACTTCTCGCCGCCGCCGACACGCGCGCACACAAAACACTCTTCACACAACGGCTACCGTAACCCAACCACCCAATTATTCTGTCAACGTGGGATTTTCGTGAGATAGTTTGAATAAGAGATCTTAGGTCCCCCGGAAACCAATCAATCTTAACTGCAATTCGATCCCCCCGCCAAAAGTCAGCCGAGCGACGCACTAATCACAAACACGGAGCTACCTGGTCGCTGCTGCTCTTTTTTCATCCAATTCCGACGAATCGAATCATTGTGGGAAGAATTATTTGCTCTACTCACTTGTGATTGGGCATCTCTTAACACTTATCACACACATACGCACCTAAATGATTTATATCAAAGTCAATATTAGCAGCGCTTCTGGCGTGTCAAATCGACTACTCGAAAAGCCGAAAAGTCGGCCCAACTGATTGATGAGTGTCTGACTGTACAGTTTCGATACTTTGCTGCTCTCGTGTTTGTTGGTATACTGTAGTTGAGATAACGAGAGGAGAGGATCAAGATTAGCCAGAGGGTATTTATTGCGCAATTGATACACTAATAGTGTCATCAGGGAACTTCTTCGAGAGATTATCCAACTGTTTACCGGTTTATGACGTCAGTCATCAATTTGTGATCATGAGGTTTATTATGATGTTACTATTGAAACAATGACAGCAGAGGAACGTCTCCTCGAGATTAGCATCTGAGCATACATTCCGAAGGACACGTGATATCGTTCCGGGTCCCCCAAAATTAGACACAGCGTCCAGTACACCACCCCTCGTATCCGATCCGCTTATCGCTACCGTTTCCTGCTCAAGTCGGCTCGAACCTCGGCACAAACAGTCAATAGTGGTCGTCGCCTTTCATGTATCGGAAGCACCGCACACACACACACACAGCCCATAACAATTAAGACGGCGCGCGGAAACCGCAATCTGCTAGGTCTGCTCCTGGCCGTATTCGTCCAGAATCATCTAATCTGTTGTGACACCTCAAACACGAGACCGCGGTCTCGATTATACATCTGTGTGTGAATGTGAAACGAAACCGAATCAAAGTCGACTATATTTACTACCAAATGAAAATGGCCCCCTGTGGTGACTTGTCTCCTGAATCGGGAAAGCCTAATCTGGCCACAAATTCCCGAAGAATAGATATCCCGTTTCGCGTCGTCTTCGCCTCGCTCCGACACGAGTTGTGAAGGATCGTGGGAAGATTTACATATTTTAGAGGAGTAAGACTTCTTCGCGAATAGTAGTAGTCACTCTTGAGAAGGAGAAGAATTGTGTGTGTGAAAGGGGGAAGAAGTCGTCGTCGTCGTCTTCATCGTCTTCGACTCATTTCAATAGGATCATCCGCCCGGTCACAACAACAACTTGGTAGAATCTGGCGACAGACGGGCGGCATCAGACTCAGGGCCGTATGAGGTGTAAACGAGATTGACAAATCCGAAAATCGGTGCCTACAGTAAGCTCCGAATGGGAACAAGATTAGGCTTCTTCGTCTCAAGCTGTGTCCGAGTTTTTGAGAGTCTGCACATGCATAGCCATTCTAGATCCCTTCCCAGAGAACTATTTCTTCCCACAATTCGTTCCGCGCCGCGCTGACCTCGGCCCATAACTCTTCAAGCTCACCGCCCAGTCAGTCCATTTACAAAAACCGCTGTGTGTGTGTCCCTTACAAGGCCGCCTGTCCGGACAGTTTCGCACTCATTTTTCAAGGGGAGCGCATCCCCGTCCGTCGCCAGCCAATTTCTTAATAATAGGCGCAAGCAGTGGACTGGTCAAAAGACACACCGACATCTGGTCATTTATTCCTCGTTTCGATTCGGTTCTACAAAAAAAAACACACACAAGCCGAACATTTGGACGACTACTACGGTAATCGTTTCATATAATTGCTCAAATCGGATTCACCAATATCCCAATCCAAACCGAAATTGTTTCGATTGTTGTGTCCGTCTCGTCGATGTGTGCAGCCAGTAGCTTCGCATAGTGGTCAGGTCGTAAATCAAAAAACCCCCCGAAGACATTGGGGCCACTACTTCTCCTCCTAATTGTTCTCAAATGCAGGTAGGAAGGCCTCACCTCATTCTCATCATCATCCTCATCGTCTTGCCACATTTATCAAATTTCTCCCTCCATTTCTTCCATCCTCTAAGCTGCTCCACTTATTCGCACATTGTAACCATATGGCTTGGTTAATGACAAAACCAATACAAACACCCTCGTTTCTCACATCAACACTTTATGAAGAAGCGAGGAGCACATTATATTATTAGCGGGGTGATGCTCCCTCCTCGTGGCCACACACACACACACAACACCACTTGACTCGGAAAGATACTGTGTGAAATGAATTGAGCCGGAGCAGTCAATTAGGAGTCCTTCTTCTTCCACCCCCTCCACGATCATCATATCGACGCGTCATGTGTTCGCCCGTGTCACTCATATCGCCACCTAGGCATACATCACAACAAATCATCGCCGAGCAGAACATACGTTGTGTGAATCGGATCAGTGTCAGAGTTAGATAAAGTCGTGGGATACGGTAGTTGGGTGGCGACGAGACATGCCACCAGTTGTTTATGTTTACATCTGTCGTCTCTCCGGCAAAGATCGAGTCGCACATGCAATTCGACACGCTATGCCGACAGGTCAACCGGGTCACACTACTGATTTCGAGACGAGACTCCCGACATCCGATATACTGATACTTCCCGTTTTGACACATTCCTCGAGGATCTCATTTCTGCGCCGCTAGAAGACACTGGTCTGGAGCAGCAGGCCCCTCACACTCCGCACATCAAGTTGTGTTAGCACGTCTCTCATCCATGTCCTCGGTCACATTATCAACTCGTCAATTGGTGTCATTTGTCTCGTTTGATGACGGCGAAAAGAAAACTGTTCGTGTGCTTTCGCCTCTGCCGGAGCTCTCGTCCCGTGCAGACGATCAATCAGGCCAAGTGTGCTCCTCCTCCTCCTCCTCCACAGGAAAAACACGAACATGTGGTTGAGAACACACCTATTCCCGACGTCGACGACGACGACGACGGACCCGTTTAATACGAGAAGGCAGCACGGATAGATTAGTTGCAAGATGTGTTAGTGTTGTGAGTGAGAGGTGTGCAGAGGGACGGGAAGAGAGAGAGAGAGTGCCGTCGTGCCACACATTCCCGCATCATTGTACGCATCAATCATCTTCTCGCCGCCACCACCGTTGTCGAAGAGCCCAGCGGGCGAGACCAAACGCATGTCGTAAACCGGGAGAAACTGAAAACAGTAAAGGAACGCGAGTCGGGCGGTATCACACGCAAATTGGGTTTTGCGCGAATCGTCTTGAAATTTCCCACCGCTCACTGCCTGATATAAGATGTTTGCCGCCGCCGCCTGCGCATTACAGACGTTTTGTTCTCATGCCTACAGTATCCCGGAACGCGTGTCTCGCGGCACCAGCCGGGTGTCAATTGTGGTACAACACAAGGAGACACGGCTCTAATACTCGGCCCACTTTAACCCCACTTCTTCTTTCATATCCACTAAACACTTCAGAATTTCCGAAATATTCTTGCCGTAGGCGATTTCCGATGCTTCATCTCGTCTCGTCTCTCAACATTCGTGTTAGTTTATGACGTGTCGGTGTGTGTGTATCTGTCTGTCACTCGCTAATTTATACAATGTGGGTCCCATCCTCGTGAAAGGTCAATTCTCGCCTTCAATTCCCCTGTGAGTGTGTGTCGCGGACCATTGTAATTATGTTTCAGTTAATTATCAAGATACATATGCAACGGAAATTATAACCAGCTCTCCCTTCTCCCATCTAACCGCTTCTCTTTCGTTTATAAGTCTTAATAAGGCTTATATGACAAGACGGGCAGTAGTAGGTGGTCGAAGACGATTAGTAAGGTACCTGGTACACTCACTTGTCCAGTACGAACTACCGTAATCTCCCGGACGCTGCGCGGAACTAGTCGGCGCCGTGGTTTTCGGGAAACGACCGACTGACGCATGTATTCATGGCGCATTACAAATGTGCGCGCCAATGAAAAGAATTCATCTCGCGAGTTACCGTATACCTTGTTTATTCTTCTTCTTCTTCTTCTTGTGTTTCACACGCAGTCAGGAGGACCCCCGAAGAAAGCGAATCGCGGGGAATTAAGCATATTTTTGCTCATCGTAATTCGATCCGCGATAATGGATTCTGGATTCTTGAGAATCGGCAAGACTCGGTGGTGTTGGCCCTCGAGAATGAAACAACTCTTCGACGAGCTCATATATAAAACGAATCTTGCTCCAAAACACATGTTTGACACTGGCGAAACGGCAACATTTGGGATGCATTTGTAGACAGATACAGCGCTGTCTCTTTTTGAAATCAAGAAATCTGAGATTCTCCGCGACGAACCCTATCTTAGCCAGAGGAGTCACTGACCAGGTGCTATCTCTTTCTCTTTCGCTGTCTCGGACAGCCATATCTCTTCCCAAAACAAATGATAACCAATGTCCAACACGTCCATCCCACCTCCTCCCAAACCTCGATCCCGACCCAGCTATTAACAAGATTTACGAGGTGCTCCCCCCGTTTTCCTCTCGCCTCTATCCCATTCGCCATTATCATTAATCTCGACCGGCGTGTACCCCCCTCAAGCCGGGCGAGCAGAAGACAGAAAGTGTGATTATTCGCGCCGATTGTGAGCATCTTCGCTGCTGAGAGGCGCGAAAAGGTATCCGGTTTCAGTCGTGCCGGGACAACGACATGATATGACACCCTCCCAAACCTCCCGATCCCCCTATCATCCTGCCATCTCGCGTCCCCCGTCAGACACATGTTCTCGCTAGTTTTTGCCAGTATCAAATTTCCGGGATGCCTACGGTAGCGGTCGTCCACTAGAGAAACGGGTCTTGCAGCGAATCGGCTGATAACTACAGTGATGTTTGCTCAAGCAACCCCCGGGCGCCCGAATACCTTGCTACTAGTCGACAAAGACGTCGTGTCCAGGAAATTCGCTCCTCCTCCTCCTCCTTTAGGCTGTTGTTGTGAAATGTGGCTCGAGAGAGGTCGTTCATCTGAATGTATACTATGCTCATAATTTTTATTGCTTCTCCTCAAAAACCCATGATTATCCAACCAACTCACGATCGATGCTTGTGTTCTCGCAGCCTCGCCCGTCGATGTCGTCGCTCGCCTGAATATCATTCTCAATAGGTTGTCCTTCATTCCGAGTTCACTCACCGTGCTTCCCAGAATCGCTTTGAGCACGTTCTGCGACAGTCCGTCGGCGTTGGATCTTCTCGGCGCTCGTACACTCATTTCGCTCCTCACCTGTCAGAGACAACGTTTCAATCATTGCTTTATTATGGGCTTTCAATGTTATACAGACAGACTTCACATTTGCCCCTCATCTCCCTCCCCCCGTCCGTTTTATGCTTGAAATGTGACAACTCGATTGTTCGAAACCGAAATCCAAATCCCACACCAGAATCTAGCTCTCTTCCCACGAGACCTTTTCGTTCGGGCGCTTTCGGTTCACACGTTCTTCAACATTCCGCTGTCATTTTCGTTTTCCCCCACACCGCCTCGTCGAGCTCATTTGCACCTTGGTAACCGGCTCGTCAGTGTATACTTGCTGCACCTGATTAATAATACAATTCTGGCGAGCAGAAGCAACACAAGTGCCACCCGCGCACGTGTCTCTGGGTCACAACAGCTGATGTTGCCACCGTTTTCCGATCGTATATCAATCGTCATCTCAGGTGCGTTACCACTTCCGGAGATGAAGTATGATGAGAACATCTCCAGAGAAAACAAATCATCATTCTTTCCCCCGTCTCTCTTGATTCTGTTCCCTCCTCCTCTTATCCTCCTCCGGGTGCTCTGTTTTGACAGAGCTGCGAAAGTTGTAAATTATAAATCTGCCTTCACAAAACACTTCGCCTACTTTTTTTGTGGCCCACATGTTCTGTTCTTTCGAAGACACGGACGCGTGTTGAGCCCAATAATCGACCATAAGCTGTAAATTACCGTCGGCAATCTCAGACATATGGTCGCATTGAGCCGATCATGGACTCCCTCGTGGCGCAAATCTCGAGTCGTTGCCAATTAGAAAACGATATATACTGTGAGCTGAGCAACGAACGCGTGTGAACTCTAGTGCTGAGGAGTCAAGTTCGAATGACATTGAGCGATCGCTAATACCCCTTTCGATTGTCCCCACTCAATATTCCAGGTGTCATAACAAAGTGTGCTCTCGCACCATATCCTCTTTATCCACTTTATGACATTATGACCTCGGATCGAGGGGGATTTACGGTTATCCTACCCCACACACACACATACTGTTCCAGAGGTGTTGCAATAGGCGAGTTGCGCAATTCCAATAAATTGCGTATTGATGATGTGAGAGAAGTGGGAGGATAATGAAAACAACACTATCCTTCTCGCTTGATGCACTCGGGCTAATCCACACACACACATGCTCATCAGCCTTCTCGCCTCTTTTGTTTGCAAGCCATTTAAACAGCAGACGTGTAGGTCCGTAATAGATAGCTCTCGCTTTCTCTCTCTCTCTGTGTGTGATGACTGACTAGCAGGTGTAAGCACTGTGTTCACACGCCGTGCTGTGTGTCTCTGCTGACATCGCTTAACTGGATAATGAAGTATTTTCGGTCATTTCCCTTCCCGCTTTCCCCGTGGCAAGTGGACGAGGAGGGAAGAAGACGTCAACGAGTGTGGCAGGCGTTGGGGTCAATCAAAAGTTGTTGCGCAAGACTGCCTATCAAAACTGCTTGCTGTTACAGCAGATCTGAGCAGATGATCAATCCGAGATTACGAAACGCGACGCGTGTTTCCGACCCCCTCATTGCCACTCTTCCCGTCGACTGACCTTTTAGTATGGGGTAATTGGAGAGAAGTAGTGATGATTGGGAGGAGGTCTCCTGTCGTGTTTATATATGTATATCAATGTCACCAGTCTTTCAAAAAATAAACACATACTACCACTCCAACTAGTGCGTTCTGGATTATAAACAAAATCTCGCGAGGACACGGATTCTCCGCTTCGTGCCCCCAAAACACTAACACATCGACATACAACGACCTGCAATTTATCAATTGCGACACGTCGTTTCGGTCGGGGCGTGGCGGGGGGAGATCTGGACGAGGCGACAGGCGCCCCAGGTTGTCGTACATCAGACCATGTTGTCTCGTCGCCGGTCCGCACACCTGACACTCGCCGATTAGCTTCGCTTGTGTTCGACGAATCGCATGACGGCAGTCACAGATTGGAGCATTTTTCTCATTGAGCAAGAATGATAACACGGAAAAGGCGGCAGCTAGATGCCCAGGAGACGTGCTCCACATCATATCAATGAGAGTTCGGGGACTCGTGTTTGTGCGGGCTGAAGGCTAATGAACAGTTCTGAATGATACCTGGAATATACTTACTTCAGAATCGTCATGTTCTTTCGCTTCTCTGAGCACTCTCGGCTATCTCGCGCGCCGGATCTGCCTCCGGGCTTTCCGGTTTGGAAACATTTAGGCTTTCCACCGATATCACTTGTTTACCCTTTTGATTTGGTAGATGTGATCTCGTGAGCTAGTGGTAAATCAGGTGAATCCCATAAGATAACGCGAACTTCAGTGCAAGTTCTCTTTCCACTTACAACAACACATCACCACAAAAATGGAATGGACAGCGAGAGATTGCGATCGCGATTGCTTTTTTTCGAAACCTCATGTCAACATTACTCTTCGAGTAATTAACAAAAGACGAATCATGCGATGCAGTTGTCAGATAACGTGTCCTGTCGCGCGCCGGTGTCAAAATATTCGCATCTCCATTCTCTCGCACCTATCCTAATTAGGTGTCCCTCACCGGTGCTTGTCCTTTTCCAACCCTGACCCTAGATTCAAACACTTGTTGGCGGAATAAGATGTCACTAATCGCTTAATTATAACAGTCTCTTCTTCTGATCCGGATACACGGGTCCTTCGGAAGACGGGTTCTCTCCGTGCGACGCGACCTATCGATAGTCTCGACGCCGCCTGCTAATTAAGCGGATTTGTGTGCACACAGACACGATCCACCCATATACCGCTATTTGGTAGGTGGTAAGGTAGTGTCGGTTACAGACAGGTGTTGACCCCTCCGCACCCACATTTTGAAGCACACACACAAATATGGGCTCAACGAGCCGCCGAGCGGGTTCCGAGTACTATATCAGTTCAGCCGATAGAAAAAGAGATACCCGCTGATTGCTGTCCAAACAGAAGTAGAAGGTCGTCAATCATCACTTCTATTCGGCGCCCTTTCCCGTTTCATTCGAAACCACTTGTAATCGAGCTCCCACTTTCGACGACCTAGACCCGCCCCGAGCCGGCCGGCCGGCCGCTCGGATATTTGCGCATTTTGAAGCAATTTCCTTCTTTGAGGGCATATGTTTTCTCAAATTAATGTGTTCTCATTTGCATTTTGCGCATCATGTTCAACATGGTGTTGGTGGCGCACGCGCTGTCCGGCTGCTGCTGCTATGGGGTGTCCGCGTGTCGCCGTCGCCCTTTTTAAATTCACATATTTAACATTGACTTACGATTTCTGGAGCCTTCGATGGCGGCGGCGTGTCCGGGGACTCCTTAGACCTTGATTAGAAGTAGTGGAATACGTAGAAATACTTTGACCGGGAATAATTGCGCAAAAATAAAACAAAATTGCAGCGTTTCGTAAATCACAAACAGCTCTTCGCGGCGAGACCCAAATAACTTTACGGGTTATGCGCCTTTAATACAGTAGTCATTTATAATAATAAAAAACAATTTGATTGGAATTTTCACTTGGAGAAACAGAAATTCACTCACGAGGTCCCGGTTTCCGGAGCAAAAACCCTAAAAAAATCTAAAAACAGTCTAGGCTTTTCCGGTTTAATTTGTAACACTTCCGGCGTCAGACCCAACGAATTCCGGAAGCACACGTCTTTTGCAAGGGTACATTTCCTGAAATTCTGCGTCACCCCCCATCATTTCCCCTTCCGGCGTGTCTTCTGACATTCGCCGTTCGTCCCGATCACACCACAAGTACTGTGATCAGCGAGATGCCAATCGGCGCGCCGCTCGCGAACATAATGCTCACTTTCTCATCATCGGCTTCACCGCTTGAGTGTCGATAATCTGAGACAAACATATCGTTAACACGGATTGTCGAGTGTTTGAACATTTCTTTCGCCTCTCGTCTCGCCTCGTACAGGCACAGGAAACATACACACACACACATACAAAACACACACTTTTTCGCGGCTCCATCCCACCATTCCGACGGCACTCTCGTCCGTCACAAGCCATTTTTTTTGTTCAGGCAGCCAGCTCGACATTGTTTTTATGGCGAGTCTCCCAACCAAAAACGACTGTGTGTTTGTCAAAGTTCCATATCGTACAGGAACGGCGGTTTACGAGTCCCGCGTATCAGCGACAACGCATCAGTCGTCCCCCCCCCCCCCCCGGTTATATCACCTTCGAATGTCCTAAGATGTTAACAGTGTCAGTAATATGTGTCATAAATCGTCCAAGGACCTCTCTTCCCCCCTCCCTCATGGCCTCTTCCATCTGGCTGAAAGTTCATGACCCCCGCCTGACAGCCAAGTGGTGATGTATCGAATGATCTATAAGAAGACACCTGTTGGGAAACAATATAGTGAGGGCTCTTCCATTTTAATTACTCTCCCCTCTCTGTTTACCGTAGCCCCCCCCCCCCGTATGTAATTCCCATTGTTTTTTACAAAAAACACTCTGAAAAAACAACGTCGCTCCTCGCTCCAGAAGGCGTCGGTCGCCGGCGCCTCCTCCTCCTCCCTAAACCCATTAACCGCTTCTTCTGCTCGTCATAAATTGTGCCGACCTCATGTCTACACACCCCTTCTTGCCCCCCACCGATCGCTCGTGTACGCCCCGCCCCCACCTCCCCCGGCGGCGGTCTCCCCCCTCCTCCCACTGGCTCCACCCTCTCATCATCATCATAATCGGTTGACATCTACACCCTGTGTGTTCCGTTTTGTGCTTTCTCTTCTTCATCACTTGTCACTTTTTGTTGTCATACATATACAACTTCTTCTTCTTGTCGTCCTCCTCCTCCTTCAACGGGCGCCCAGGTTGTAATAACTAACACCCCCCTCCCGTGTCCCGACTGTAAAGAGAATAGTGACCCAAAGAGATGTTAACACACAAATGACACAATAGTAAATGCATTCATTACACCGTGTCTTTTCCTACCTGGTCGCCATCATCATCATCATCGTCGCCGTCGTCATCACCATCGTCGGCGGCCACTCTCTCCCTCGCTCCCTCTCCTTCTTTACACCGGCGCGCCGCTCGGACAACAAGGGGCAGATGCCATTTTAAACTTGCCGTTGCCCTCCCGACCGTTCTGACCATCGTCGCCTAATTGCTGCTGCTGCTTCTTCTTCTTCTTCTGCTGATTCTTCTGCAATGTATCATTCGAG
Organism: Caenorhabditis macrosperma; assembly: GCA_963932285.1. Lineage (NCBI taxonomy): Eukaryota > Metazoa > Nematoda > Chromadorea > Rhabditida > Rhabditidae > Caenorhabditis > Caenorhabditis macrosperma. Next base: position 9,438,190 of record OZ010622.1, read on the forward strand.
GTTCGCGCGGGCGCGCGCCCTTTGTCCGCCTGCGCCATTGTGTGTTCGGTCACTTCCCCCCGCCGTTGATTACTGATTACATCGTCGTCCGCTTCTCCTTCTCCTTCTCCTTGTCTTCATTCGGCGTTGTCCTCGTCGAAACTTCAATCTGGCACACAAATTTACAACCTCCCCTTCTCCTTCCGCCGTCTCTCATGCTCCTCCTCGCCATCTTTCGACCTCGCCGCTTCTTTAATTTTCGTGTTTACACGCAGATTCGCGGGGTCCCGTCCCGGATATATATCTGAATGTGCTTCGTGTACCTCATCATGTTTTCCCCCTCCTCGCCCGTCAAACCGCTCGAACGCTGTTCCAAACGATTTCGCTTCTATCGTCCTCGTCGTTTTCCTTCTGAAAATCCATTATCTCGTGTTTCTTCCGATTCGCCCCTCCCTCAATTTTCCTCGATATCTTGTCAAAATCTACATGTTCGCTCGTGTTTTTTCGCGACGCCGGTGGCTGTGGTGCTTCGACTCGACGCCCCGCCCACTTTGCGTCTATTGGCCAAAGTGGGCGGAGCCTCTGCGGGGCACAGCCCCGGCGGTGGCGGCGGCTGCGGAGGCATCTGCAGAAGATCGAGATTGCTCAACAAGTTGTCGAACATAAGGTCCCTCTTCTTCTTTCGCCCCTTGTTTCCCCCTGAATTATCAATCAAACTTCTTCTTTTCTCTCTCTTATCAGCGTGTCTCCTTGCTCGCTCCTCGTTTTCGTCTCTCGTCGCCGCCTCCAAAAAACTGCTCTCGTTGGCATCTCGCATCTCGGAGAAAACACTGATAACGTTTCAGACCACAAATAATCGCTTCTTTTATCGCCTCCCCTCTCCTCCCATTCCCCCCTCATCAGCTCTACAACTCGCACAAATGAACGTGTTCAACCCGGCAGAGGCATTCGGTGTGCAGCCTGTGAAACACGAGGTGAGTGCTCCCTGTGAGCCCGTGCTTCAACTCCTCCTCTCCCTCTTCCAGGCTATCACCACCCCGATCAAGAGCGAAGAGCGCACGACGCCAACGACGCCCACATCGGCTCCCCCGCCGCCTGCTCCAGAGGCCCTGCGCGGAATCCTCCCGCAGCCCCTCTTCGCCCAGGTGCCGTTCCCCCAGGCAGCCATGGCGCAGCTCTTCGCCGCTCAAGCGCACGCGGCAGCCGCTGCTCAGCAGGCGAGCCTCGGATTCCCCGGAGTTCCAGTCTTCCCGCCAGGCATTCCAGCTGTAAGTCTATCCGGAATCTTTCGAGAGACCCATCTCGCTTCTTCAGGACTTCAAACCAGAGATGCTCGCCCTCGGCGGTGGCCCCGGACCGATGCCATTCATGCTCGGCGAGCCCCATCTCTACCACCCGTACGCCCTCGATGGAATGAAGAAGCGGAACGCGACACGGGAAGCGACAGCGCCACTCAAAGAATGGCTCCATTCGCACCGAAAGAACCCGTACCCGTCGAAAGGCGACAAGGTGCTGCTGGCGATGCAGACGAGAATGACACTGACTCAGGTACGAATCCACCCCCCTCGGCCCCCCTCCCCAACCGTAATCCGCCAAATTACTCAATGTTTGCTCACTTCATTAGGGGCTCAATTCCACACATCCTCCCTCCTGGTGTTGGTTAGAGGGACTAAACAGTTATTATTGTTGTAACATTGTCGTCTCTCAGTTGTCTCTTGACCAAAGAAAGAAAGACTGAGTGAGGAGGAGGAGGAAGGAGGGAGATGGCAGAGAGATAGGCGCCTCCGCTGCCGAATGTGACACCTTCTCTCGAGGAGGCGCTGCCTTAATTAATGAGAAGAAGTGACAATAGCCGCTAGTTTCGATGTTTCAATACCGATTTCACTATTAGTTTGATTTAGTCGCACACATGTTTAACCTTGGCGCCGACACGGGAAACTTCTTCGAAATTCAAAAAAACGGTTTCTCTTCCAGGTCTCCACTTGGTTTGCCAACGCGCGACGACGACTGAAGAAGGAGAACAAGATGACGTGGTCGCCGCAGAACAGAAGAGGTGACGGATGCGACGAGGACGACGATGAGGACGACGACGACATGAACCGCCCGTCGAGCTCCAACTCGATCACCTCGGAACGCAAGGGAGAGTCGCTCCTCGGCAAACCGCACCTGGCATCCCCCACGCCTTCTGGAGGTTCTGGAGGCTCCGATGAGCTGGTGACGCCCAAGAAACTCAACGGATCAACGTCCCCGCTGCTCACTGACGATGTGGAGAGCCCGAAGCGCAAGCCGAAGATGTGGTCGATCGCCGACGTCACCTCAGACGACGATTCATCGAAAAAGGTGAGCAAGTGGAAGAAACGTCGAATAGTTGTATACATTTTATGGGTTTAGTTCAGTCGAAATGGGCTTAAAAACTAGTGACGGTTGGAGTTATAGCCAGCGCAAACAGAGACTTGTAATGCGCGCTTCATAAAGATGTAAACTAGTATGAATCACGTTGTGAGCAAACTTGACAAACGCCGCCGCCGACGACACTTTTGACACAACAAACATTTTGATAGTATACACTGATTGTCGCTTCTTCAGGACTCATCGCCGCCGTCGTCCGACGAGAACCTGCTCGGCGGGAACCTCCTCCTCCAAACCGCCATGAAGAAGCACATGGAGATGATGGCTCGAATGGATCCCAACATGTTCCGCAGCGCCATGAACCCGTTCATGTTCCAGCTGCTCTCGCAGCAAGTCGCCCAGGCGCAACAGCTTCCCTCCTCGTTCCTCGCTGCCCAGACGACGCCGCCGAACGAAGCAGGTGAGCAGCTGAAGGTGAGCAGGTGAATACTTCTCACGCCGCTTCTCGTTATCAATCCGCCGCTACTCTCTGATTGACGGCTAGCTCCGCTGAACGCCGTGTGCCGTCGTCGAAACAAGGCGTAATCCGCTTAATTTTTTCCCAAAGTTTCCCCCTTCTCTCTCTCGATCCTAAATGACATTTGTACGAAAGAGGCTGCAAGATGATGGGGACAAAGTGTCTCCGCCAACAACCGCTTCTTCTCTTGCTCCGTTTCAATGTAATAACTCGTTCGGAAACCGCCAAAAACGAGGCGCCGGGGCCAAAAGGCTTAGGAACAAGTGTGACACTGACCCGCCGGATTAGTGCCCCTTGCCTGCCCCCGTGTTCTTCTTGCTTTAGGGAGCGCCCTCTTTTTGTTGGAGAGCTAGAGAATGATAAATGAGCAAATTGATCCGTTCGTATAGTTGATGGGAAACTGAACTGGTAGCGTCGCGAGAAAAGAAACACGACTGAAATGTATTTGTATAATTGCAGGTCTGAACTCTCAAGCGGAGACGTCAACTCCATCACCGGTGTCTTCTCCGACCTCCTCTCCCCGGTCCCACCAAGGGTAGAGACGCCCGTCTGCTGCTGATCACATCCGACAACACGAACAACTATTTAGAACACTTTTTTAAACCGGAACGGGTCTTCGAATTTCATTTTTCTTATTTTGGTCTCTTTCTGCTGCATCCTCATTGTACAGTATTCGTCTCTCCATCCGATCCGCTCGCATTCAAATTCGGTTACAGTATCCCCTAGGCTCTCTCTCTCTCTCTGCGTCTCTCGCTTCTTCGTTCTCGCAACATTTTCCTAAACTTTATGAACCTCCATGACTTCTCTCTCTCTCTCTCTCTCTCTCTCTCTCTTCTCTCTCTCTTCCCCCACTTCGTTCGTTTTCTCACAGGATCCATCTAGTTTTTGAGCTTATACTCGGTTCTCTTCCCGCCAATAATTGCAAGTACTTTAGACACCCCCCTTCATCTCCCTTTCCCATCTCATTTCGTTTCAATTGTCCACAAACAGACACACATTCTCTCTTTCTCTCTCCCCCTCTTTTTTTTTGGGATTCATTTCCCATCCGTCCCTTTTTTGTGTCGAAAAATGCTGCGCATAATCTAGAAAATGAAGAAGTTAACGTATAGAGAAGAGTTTTCTTTTAAGGGAAATTAAGAAAACTGGAACGTTTTCTCGGAGGAGGAAAAAGAAGGAACAACGGAAGATCGGAGACTTGAACTAGAGACAAGAGCCATGGTTGGAGCAGTTGTACTATGGAGGAAACACGTCCTTGGCTCAGTGGTTTACGAGCAATGGAGAGCTGCTAACAAAACATAAAGCATTCGATACACGGAAATTCCAACTTTCTCGAGATTGACCGATTCATAAGAGAGCTACATAGGCACAGAGTCCGAGACTGTTTGTAATGAGACGAGTTGAAAGGAGGTTGTTCTGGTCTGTTTCCAATGGGCTCCGTGAGTCGAGATTTGTCTGCAGACTATTAGTTGCAGCTGTTTTAGAATTACAAAGTCGGAGAGTACTTTTTTGACTATCTTTGACATTGTGCTCAACATTTGAAGTTGAGGGCCGCAATCATCACAATCACTTCATTGCCACCCTTCTCCTTGACATTCCCACTGGGTTTGTGGATTTCGGTAGTTCGGAGAAGACAGAGGGCAGATCAATTAGAAATGATGGATCTGTAGAGGGTTTCAACTCAATTGGCTTTCTGTGAGAACAAAATTAGAAGTGACCAGTTTGAAGAACTATTTCGATTATCAGCGCCGGTGTGAATTACTGTACACATGGAAAAGTTTCGAAATTTTGAAATCCGAATGAAAAAAAAAACATGTTCTCGTCAAAATAAACTTCAAATGGAATCATAGAAAAAAAAGAGAAGTTCTGTTATAAATCTACACAGAAAATTGGTGGACCAATCGCTGTAACAGTGGAATAGCAGCTCTCATCTAGAATTATGGAAGCGTCGCACTGGCGGAAAAAGAACCGAGATCGAGATTTCACGGCCACAAGTGAACAGTTTAAATGAGGAATTAACAGGGAAAAATGACAAACTTGGCCTGAACTTGGAGAAGCAGAAAACACGGAAAATTGGCTTTGGGTCAGTAGAAAGAAGTGACACTGTTCAAATGAAACATCCGCAAACAGAAAGGTGTTCAAAGAAACAAGCACTCGTGTGCAAAGAGCACTTGAGCGCTTAAATCACAGTTTGTCATCTTCCTCCTCTTTTCCTCCTCTTCTCCTCCTCCTCTTCCTCCTCTTCTCCTCTTCTTCCTCCTCCTTCTCTTCCACTTTGCCCCGAGGCCTGGCTGAAAATGAGCGTCTTACACGTCGTGTGTGTGCTCGTCTCGTCTCGACCCGTGTAAAACTCTAATTGAAAATGGGACGGACAACAAGACATCTAAACAAACAGAAGGCCCCCCGACGCGGTTCTCACCCCGGCGCGAGAGTTGGCGACGTCTTCTTCTCGAGAGAGAGCAGGAGAACAACTGATTTACGAGTAGGTCGATTAGGCACAACAATGTTCCGATGCGAGACGCAGAGGCGCGCCTTAATTTCCGTCGAAAAGACAAAAAGGGTCCGGAGGCAGGGGAAAAGATGATGATGATGATGGGAGGGAAATGTAGAATGGAGGGAGAGAGAGCACACAGGGACCACCGGACGAACACGAGAAGTTGGGCAGGGTCTGGGGAGAATTTGGTAAGAATCCATACGTATTGAGTCAAATTTTTGATGGTTAATTTCAAGTACCTGGCGACATTCTACTAATCTATGTTACAGCATTTCTTTGAATAGAGCGGTATCCCAGACGCTGCCGGGGAAGCATTATATCTCCAGATTGATAAGAGATATGAAAAAGTTGTCAACAGCAAACTTGTAGAGCATAACTAGGACTACAAGTTTGCTGTTGACAACTTTGTGATATCTTTTATCAATCTCGAGATATAATGGTTCTCCGGCAGCGTCTGGGATGCCGCTCTATTCGAAGAAATGCGGTGTTTTTCCAATTGACGGTGGTCCTGACAGTCAAAAGTGATCAAATCTTTTCCCTCCAAGTACCTAAAAAATCTGAATATTTTGTCAAGACCCTAATTGACCCTGAAAACAATTGGTTCATCAAAAAACACCTCCTATTCTTCTAATTATGGACCCGAACTCATTTGGCTCAATACTTGTGGACTACATCGTTTTCCTTTTTCAATACAGCTCTAGGGGTCTCAAACTGTTCCTCACATTCATGAAAAACATGTTTCATTGATTTGGTGCTGTCATAAAAGTTCAAAACAGAACGTAGTGTACCCAAAAGACACCCTCACACAAACTCTACAATTGTTCTCTTCGGATCTGTAGTTTCAGTTCTAAAAACCCCTCCACAAAAAGTTTCCCATGCCGGTCAGATAAAAAGACGCATCAAACTTCCGATTCCCAACGGTTTCCCTCGGAACCCCTGAGAACCGTCCCTTCGTTCCCACCGAGAGTCAGAATAAAAGGAGAGCTCCTCCGATCGTTTCCCTCACTCAACCGACGTCTTCCCTCTCGCATCGACATGAAGTTCACCGCTGCTCTCCTCCTCCTCGTCGCTCTCTTCGCGGTGACTCCAATCCCTTCTCTCCCCCCAATGATCCATCCATTTTCAGATCGGATCCGCCGCCAAGAGCGACAGTCCGTTCTGCCTCCTCTGCTCCGGTCTCTTCAACGTCCCACAGGACTGGCCCTCTGCCCAAACAGTGCTCATCATGGGATGTGATCGACTCGGAAACGCGAAGACCTCCTGCCAGAACCTCGTCAGAGCCGCCGACCTCACCGCCTCCTACCCGAACATGCTCCCGCACATCGTCCAACTGAAGGACATCGGATGCCAAAAGTACTGCTTGTGAACTGAAGAGTTGTCGTGTATTCAGACTTTAAATAAAGAGTAACTTATCGTCCTTACGCTTTACCTCATTTTCGAAAGATGTGCGAACAAATGAGTATTATCTGACCTGCGAAAGTTGAAACTTCTGCGCCGACCGCGACGCATGGTTCTCGCCGCGAACATTGTTTTTTCTCAACGAAAAGCACCGTAGGAAGAGCTTTTTCTTTGCGTGTTCGCGGTGAGAACTACGCATCGCGGCTGCGTCGCGGTCGGCGCAAAAATTTCAACTTTTGCAGGAGACAGAATTTCGGCAGAGCGTGTTTGCATACCACCACTGATTTTTCTTCAAAATGATTCAAAAATTGCCGTTTAACTGTAATTCGAAAGGAGATCAAGAGAGTGCAAACGACGATACTCTCGCGTCGCGAAAGACGCCAAGGCGTCAATTTTCCGTTGGCGAACTCGTCGTGTAGGGCGCTGTGGGTAACCAAATAAAACACATGCTTAGTCCCTGCTTTCAAGGTCAAAAAGCGAGAAAGATAGCGAAAGATGGCTTTCAAAAACTTGACGAATAGTTAAGAAAGTCCGTGCTGAATTGTCCGGGAACCGTAACTGCCTCAAAATATATCTGAACCGGTTCTGAGAGTGGGGTGACTATTCTGTCCAGAAGCGTATTATCCGTTCTCATTGGCTCAGCCGGTCTCTATTCCGGATTCAGTGTCCCGTCGAAAATGCATGTGTTTTACATAATGTCTTCAGGTTTCTGTCTTCCGTTTTTTCCGTATGAACATCACTTCATTCCGTGCCATTTTGATCTGTGTGAGCCTGAACAATGTAGCTCTCGACCTTATCGAAATGTACGTGTCGATGACCTTCTCATCCACTTATTCTTCCCATTTAGAATATATGTTCAAATGCCGCTCATTGTGGCGATTTGCGATATGAAATGGTAAACAGGATCGTTTAGGCCAGCGAATGAACTATTGAGCTCTTTTCCACTTGTACACTTCCAAGGGATGTTCTTCTCAAACTCAGCTGACCGACTACAAATTGAAGGAGGAGCAGCAGAAGAGAATGGGGATCTCCTTGACGACTCGTCCACTTGCACATAAAATATACATCGCTCGACATCTCCTCCAAAGTCTCTTCGCGCTCATTTCAAAACATTCTCTGACTATACGAAGAGCAATCATGTCTCATGTCGACCGATTTGTAAGTGTGTGTGTGTGTGTTTCTAGAAGAAGTACTTGAGGATTCGAAAACTTTTAGGATCTTCATCGGGATGCGAATGGAAAGGAGAAGGAGAGGAAGAGGTCGCGGAGTCGAAAGGCTCCTCAGAATGCGAATAGATCCACGATCGACAATCGGCCGCCATGGAACAATGGTAATCACAGAGAGAGAGAGAGGAAGAGAAACAGATTATGGATGCTTCAGATACCTACATCGAAGGATATGAAGACGTCGATGAGCACGGAAAGTTCCGGAAACGCGGGGGACCAATGCCAAAGGCGGGCGACAAGCAGGTACAGAGGGAGAGAGATTCCCGTGAAACCTCAATTTTGCAGCAAGAAGACATGACGAAGAACTGGACAGAGTCCCTCCGAGAGGCACATCATCAGCAGCAACAACGCTGAACAGTGGTCTCCAATTCGTCTTCTTCTTTAGATGGTTTCTTCAAATAAAGTCTTCAGTTATCGAGTTTCTTGGGAAATGTGGGAGGATTGACTAGAGGATACGGCAAACCGGTACAACTGAAAGTTACTGGAAACAGCACAAAATCATAAAATGTGCGCCCAATGCAATCGTGCTCCTCCGCTCCACAGTGTCAGCGCTTCGCCTGTTTTTCTGCTATTTCGGCTACGCAGCTTGAAATAGTTAGAGAAATGGAGAGACGTACGCAGCAAAATTTAAATTCCATTTTTAAAACAAATCCCAGTACTAACTTCCAGCTGAATTCCAAGGCAAAACTCCATTCAATTCTTCATTTCGCGTGATTCTCTCAATTCTCCTTGTTAGAGCTCCTCGCATTGTAAAAATCTACAGATTTCAATGCAAATTTGAAACTTTGAGAGGTCATATCAAGCCCGTAGAAAATCACGACCGGCCGCGGCTGGTCGCAAGTATTGTATTATAGAAACTTTGGTGGAATTTCCATTTTATTGCGAAACAACCGGAAAAAATGGGATTTTTTTCAGGAAAACTTTATTAAAATGATTATTTTTGGTTAAAATTATCATTTTTTGAAATATATAATATTTCGCAATAAAATGGAAATGTCACGAATGTTTCTACAACAACTGCGACGGGCCACAGCTTTTCGGATTTGAATTGAAAAAAGCGGATGGTGGCTCTGGTCATATCTCCAGAATTCTCTTGGTCATATCTCGAGAATTCCGCAAAGATATAGGCTTGAATGTTAATAATGGATTCAGAATGACCTATTCTATGCTCTGGCCAAGTAGCAAACAGTTCTGAAGCCTTGGGTAAAATGACCTTCCTTGTGAACGCCTGAGCACACTCAACGGCTTCAGAAGAACATCTTCACGTTTTGAGTCCTTATTCCGAACCCTATAAGCAGTAGTTCGAGCACTTTTTTGCATGTTTTCGACGCTGAATTTAAAGCACAGATTATCATCAAGTTTCGGAAAATATTCGGCAAAGCAACTTGCCGGTTTTTGCAGTTTCTTTGCTCAGAATTACTTCAAAAGATAGTTGCCGCAGAACCATGATATGAGTTTCTTTTATTCAATACATTTCAATCGGTTTTCGAAATGCTCAGCAGTACTTCTTGCATCCGAGGTCCTTCATTTTGACGATGTGCGGGTACATGTGTTTGGAATAGGAAGTGGTGAAGTCGGCGGCTCTGACGAGGTTCTCGCACGACGTCTTCGCGTTTCCGAGTTTCGAACACGCCAAGGTGAGGACTTTCTGAGCAGTGGGCCAGTCTTGCGGAACGTTGAATAGTCCCGAGCAGAAGAGACAGAGTTCACTCTTTGCGTTGGATCCGACCTGAAAATGGATGGATTATTGGGAGGGAAGGGATCGGAGTCACCGCGAAGAGAGCGACGAGGAGGAGGAGAGCAGCGATGGAGGTGAACTTCATGATGTTGATGGGAGTGCCGGTTGAATGGCCAGAAGGCTCCTTTTATTCTGATTCTTCTTGTTGGGAAGGGGGAATGTGTCGTGTGTCTTTTCATCTGTCCGACCTGTGAAACTGAAGAAATTGAATACAAAGGAGGTGTTCTCAAAGAACGTTTTGTTCTCTTCTTTTGTGTCATCTATGAAACTTTAGAAACCAAGTTCCTGTGTCACGTTGCCAAATTAAATGTTGAGAATTTGGTTTTTGAGCTGACAAGAAGTTGGTAGTTCTAGATGACGACTGCTATTCTGTGTTGAGGAAGATTGAAGAAAATTGTTGAAAAACCGCTAGTCAAAGCATCATCTTCATTGTTTCCTTCGGAGACACTGCTCTCAGAAGTTGCTCATCCACCAAACGGAGAGCTCTATGCGAACGAAAAGAACGAAGGACTTCTAGTAGTTCATGGATGCTCAATTGTGAGGTACCAAACAAGGAGATGGTCGGTCGATCCGTTTCAGTTTTGAACAATTCAAGACGATTTTTGCTTCCTGGCCCTCTGATTTCGTCAGAAAATTGAATTTAAGGTGTAGTATCGGATGCCATCGAAATGTCACTTTATCAAAAAAACCATCATTTGCCAATTTGGGCTTAAGTCCATTAGTTTCACTGCTCCTGTGCAGAACATTTGTTAGTGGCGGATCATTGTGGTGGTGAACTATCGAAGAGCCTCAAAACGGAAGATTAGCTCTTGGGTAATCTAGAGCTACAGAATACGCGCTTTGCACACAATCGGAAAGCGTAATTCTCCGGTACATTATTTAGCCTTTCAGTGCATTTTCGTGCGAAAGATCATCCGATTGTTCCTGGAAGCACCATCAGTGAAGTTTGTTTTGACAATGGAGTAGTACTGACAAAGATGAAGAAAGAGAGAACGTACAAATTCTAGGTATTTTTCTATTTTGTATTCTGTACTCGCAGTTGTCTCACCTTTCTGTATCTTTGAGAGTTTCAAATCCAAATGCAACCTTGATTTCTTCTCTTTTTTCTCATTCTCCGAGTGTCTCCAAATCCTCTCGTTTCATGCGCAACACACTGTCTAAACACCCCCCGGAGGAGCCATAAAAGTTGACGAGAGAGACACATGTTTCGAAACAAAGTGTGTCAGAAGCGATTAGAGGGCGGATGATTACTGGTTGTAAACGATAAAATGTTCATTCTTCAATGTTTCAGGTGCCTAAGAGGTTGGTTACTTCGGAGATTAGATGCAGATTGTCTTGTTTTAGTGGCAGATGGTGGAGGTGGTGATGCGACGACGGAGGGACCGCGTACTCGGAGAACATTGGCGGGTGCGAGAGGTTCTGGAAATGGAACGGGTTGGAAGGAAGGAGCCCTCCGGGGGGACGGGGAGAGTGCTCCCATGACTAAATGATCTACTCGTCTCTTACGCTGACACTGCCACGTCATTAAGCAACTGATTGTAATCACATGAATATACCAGAAAAACCAATAGAATACGGTCAAATAGCTCAATAAGCATAGAAGAAATCAGATGAATATCAGAGTTGCAATAGCAAATAATTAGAGCCGTCACACCCTTGAACTAACGAGAACTTTTTCTGAAATCTCTTATTCGCCTGCCGAATGCCCTTCTTTACCTTTCCGCCGTCCGCCACGAACCCGTTCGATGATGACGTCATTTGCATGTGAGACAGATCTGAAATCACTTTCATCCTCCTGTCTTCATCTCTATACCTCACCATTTTGATGCCACGCCGAATAGTCAACGTGGGGCACTTCTGGATAACCGACGACTGAATGCGTGGGAGGGTAGTGAACTGTTGGGGGATATGGTGGATGGTAGACGTCATGAGACCACGGGACAGGTTGGTGGGACCACGAGGGATCGAACATTGGCATCTCGAAGTGGGCGGCTGGCGGTTGGGGAGGGAGTGGTTGGATTGGTGCGGCGGCAGGCGGCATCTCGGGTTCCTTCCGTCGACGGGTCTTCGTTGGAGGATGCAGGATTGGAATGGAGAGAGTTGGGAAGAGAAGCGTCGACGTGGAGGGTTCGAGACTGAAATGGGCACTTGGAATTGAGAACATACAAATAGTCATTGTGTATGCTTTTGTTCATTATATTATGAGTTTGGAACGGTTCAAGTGAATCCGACAACGGCTATGGTGACAAAAAGTATAAGAGTCGATGAAACTGAAACTGATCGAAACGGATAACTGCTTCGAATGACTATATATATATATCTGTGACCGAACTCAAACACGTTCTCCTAGTCTTTCCGGTTACAAAGAATCCTCTGTTTATCGAAAAACGGTGTTCTGAGTGAACGTTGAGAAATCGAAGCTCACAAGCTCTGAATTCCTCAACGCTCTCCGAGGTGACTCATCTGTCCTTAGTATGGGAACATTGGTCAAATGCGCTCTACCGGATTACCAATGATCCCATGCAACTGTTGTTCACCGAGATTTGCGTAGAAATAAGAAGTTTCATGGAGATTGTATTGAGTGGGACCTTGCGCATGGACTTCGAGGCTGTTGTCTCGGCCTCGGGTCTCGCAACGAAAGAGCGAGGCAGCGCGTGAACTTTCGAGACGCAGACAGCATCCAATCTTTCACTTGTTTCAAAAAACAAGAACAAGATGCCAAGACTCACCCCTCATCATCCTCCTTCAAAACCGCCGGGAGTGGGAGAGCAGCAGTTGACTGCAAATTCCTTGGCGACTGGAGGAATGAGTCGTCGAAGGAAAGAAGTTTCGCTTTGAGAGAACTCCTCTTCTCCAGAAGCATTGTCCCTTCGACTTCACTGAAACAGGACGAGAACACTTTGAGAGCCGTGGGAGCACTCGGATACTCACTTCAGCAGTCGATGAGTCAATCCGATTGACTCTGGTTTGCTGTTCTTGTAGAACAGACGACACGAGCTCTGCACAAAGTACACTCGACGGGTTTTCGTACTGACCAGACGGTAGATCAGAAGACCTGATGACCCATTTTTGATCGCTGAAACAGTAGATAACAGGTTGCGAACATGCCTCCTCGGATAACCTTCTTTATGCGCCTCTGCCATGCAAACGGCGTCTTCCACGTGGACCAGGTTGTAGAGGGGCATCGGCAGATCGGATTCGCTGATTTCCAGCATATCGTAGACTCTGAAACACTGCTCTCATGGAGATCTGGAAGGTCGATTACTTTTGATCCATAGACACTAGAGATCCGTCCAACTGATGCTTCGTCTTCAGAATCATATCTTCCGATGCTAAGTCAGAAGTCGACGGAGGAACGAATGGACTGAAATGAGGAGATAGGGAGACGTTGGATGATCAGGAAGAGACTCACGTGCACACACAAATCATCCCCAGAACAGGACCAGAGGCGCTTCTGCCCATCACATACGACGACGGGAGTCCGTGAAGAGAGAGCAGTTTCCCGCGCATGTCGATTCTCTGAAATTAGAAGATTAGAGACAGCTTGGGACATTGAATATGATACCAAAAAACCGCAAGTGTTGTCGAGAAGACACCGGAAACGGGCGTTGACATTTCGTTCCAGGTACTTTGAGTTCTCTGGAAATCCAGCTGCATTTCAGTTAAAATAACAAATGATACATACGCGGAGCAAAGATATCGAAATGATTGGAAGCAGAAGTCGTTGGAATGTGATAGTTGATGTCCAGTTGCTGGCGAATGTCGTCTCGATCTTCGGAATGGATCAGATCGTAGATCGGTTGATGAAGGACGTCGGACTGAATACAAAACAGATGGAGAGACCTGTGCCCGACTCACTCACCTGATGGAATCCCAAGTATCCCTCGACATTCTCCGACGCGTAATAGATCTCTCCATTGTCATTGAGCACTAGAATGAATCCTCCGAGCGACTTCAGAGCGATCTCCTCGAAGTTCGTCTCCTCTGGATCCAGCATGGGAGTGCCTATTCGAGGGTCGTAAATCGTTGGCACTTTGTTGGAGAATGGCATGGGGGCGTGCGGTTGATAAGAGTACGAGTGGGTGGACATTGGGAAACCGGCGGACAGGAACTGCGCGTTGTGGATGCATGCTGTAAGGAATCGAGATGGAGGCAGTTTCAATCCCTTATTTTTCCGTCCGACACCTCTCGAAGTTCCCCTTGAACTCTTGAAAAAGAAAGTTGCTCCCTCGTTCAACTGTCCATCAACCCAGGTGACTCTTCGATTTGTCACCACTGCGCCCGGCCAGCTTACAGCCAGCCGATGCAGCCGCAATTGCGCGCATTCAAAATTGTTTTTTCCTTCCGCTGAATTTTGTTGGTCTCGCCACGACTGCGTGACGAGACCAACAAAATCCAGCCACGGAATCATAAAGTGTGCACCCAAGTCTTCCGGAAAAAATCTCAGCCGTTCCGTTTCCGTTTCGGATTCCTTTCAGAGAAATTTCGATTTCCGTGCGTCCCTGATGTTTACGCCAAGCGATTCGAAGTAAGTCACCTCGAGAGGAATGTCACGCACTGTTTGAGCGTACCGATGTTTGAATTCCCGCCTCGCTACAGTAATGAAATGCATCTCTTATTGCGTAACGTTAAAATGATACGCAGCGATTGATTGAGTCGGCATAATTCCTAGACCACTGCTCTTGGAGTTACGGCGACTTGGCCGAATTTTCACAGGAAATTGAAAAAAACATTTCGCGACACGTACCGCAACGTTCAGCCGAGCGATTTTTCGATTCGGTACGCTCCAACAGCTTCGCGGAAGTTTTGAAATGAGCTCTGATTAGAAATAGATCCATTCACGAAAACTGATCAGAGCCTGAACTCCTCGGCATTTGATAGAGTCCAGGTGCACTCTGTGGTGACTTCCTCTTCGAACAGCTACAGTATCTCCTCGTGGATGTCGTCATTTCAATTCCCTCTCGCTTTCTTCCATTTCGATCCCTCAATTCGTGCCCTCCTCTATTCTTTTCTTCCTCCTTCTCCTCCTCTTCATCATCACGCATTCAATCGAGAAGAGGGGGGAGAGAGAGAGAGACGTCCAATTTATCACTTGAGACATAACATACATGCGACGGGCCAACCAGAGCATCTTCTTCTTCTTCTTCCTCTAATTGCCGCCCGTCTCCTACCGTATCCCCCTCATCCACGACTGCGTCTCTCGCCTCGACACACTCTCTCGTCAACGCATCTGTTGGCAGCCGAAAAAGAAGCCGAGTGAATTATGTAGGCGCGATGAACATGACGACGACGCGCCGGCAGTACTAAACGAGTCATTTATGATTCTGGGTATAGCCTCGGCTGCCACGTCATCTGGAGCACATCCCTCGACGAATGAGAGACACCTGTTGCCCCGACGATAACCCCCCCTCACATCTAATAGCCAGGTTGGCATATCAAGTATCAAGAAGATGTCAAGATGGTCATAATACACCCCCTACTATATAAACACCCGTTGCCAGAGAGCGCGCTGATCAGAGAGACGCAGAGAGTGTCAAGGATACGAGGCATGGCCGCCCGATGAGTGCCCCCCTCCCCCGGGTTACGGAAGGAATGTGACAGCTTGCACGGGTAATTGGCACCTCACACTGTCAATATTGCGTCAAAATGACTTGTGAGACTGCCGGAAAAGGCAACTCTTTGTGACACAATCACCCCGAACACACACCTTGAAAGTGAGCCTTGCACTGAAGGAAGCTCACCGCCAACCGCAGCACCGACAGCTTGTCCAGACGGCTGATCGTCGAACTGTCGTAGGGGAGCAGCATCGCGACCGTCTCCAACTCGCCATTCAGTCTGCAACCACCGAATGTACAGTAATCCTTCGTTGGCGGGTGTCTACCTCTCCCTGTGTCGCTTCGACGGATTTGTGTTGGTGAGCGACTTTGGCGGATCCCGCACCCTGAAACACACGATTAGACAGATGTCGACGACCTCCTCGAACACGTATCATTACATCCACCCCGTTTTACTTTTTTCCCCCTGGGCACACGAGTCTTTCCGGCTAATCGCACACCTGGCTCTGTGCGATATGCAAAAACACTCACGAATTCAGAAAACCTGGCAGGAGGATGGAAAGAGCAATTAATTCTCGAGAGGGCCGGGGGGAAGATGGGATTTCGAATGGTAGGGGGGAGGAGGAGGATCTTCACGGAATGTTTGTGTGTTTCTAATTGTAGACCATATGTTGTCGGAGGAGCAACAGGAGGCAACAGATGAGGTGACGGGGGAGAAAGAGGAAGGGGTTCAGATGGGAGGGAGCAACTGGTCAAAGTGATAAGGATTGAGCCCCCGTGGTGGCTCCAAAGGAAACGCGCTCTATCGCTAAAATGTCAGGCGGGATAGCCTCTCGGCGCTGGTCTCGCCACGGAGAAAACAAATTACTGTAACATTTCATTTTGTCGAAATTTTATATCGTTTTTACACGTTTTTCACGTTACGGATTCACTCAAAAATGGCTCTTTGAATGAAAATTGTGCAAAAAAAAACGATAAATTGCGACAAAATAAATTGAAATGTTACAGTAATTTGTTTTCTCCGTGGTGAGACCAGCGAACGCCGCCGAGAGTCCATCTTTCCAGATCCGATGATTTTTATATTATATCAAGTTCTAAATTCGGAAAAGTGCACTTTTTCGTACTAGAAATCGATCCCAATATAGCGGTTTCATGCTTGGACATCATGAACACCTAATTGCTTTCAGGTATTCTTCTTTTGCGGAAATTCAAATCAGCGTCCAGGCTTCCACCGATTTTCTTGCTTTAGAGCGCGTTTCCGAAAAAAGAATTTCTTGTGAACCTTTGTATAAGACGGAACACTACAGCGTAACGGTAGAAACAAGAAAACAACTGAGCAGCCATCGTCAAGCACACTGACTGACTCTCTCATCGACAACTACTGAATGTCCATATAAACTGCTGCGTGCGTTTTGGTAGTTTTGCGTGTGCTCCTTCTTCGTGTCTCGAATCATCCGGCGGCGTCGGCGTGACCGCCGAAGTCTTCATTGTCACGATATGCGAGTCGAGGCGAGAGAGCGCGCGATTCGAAGACGCGCAGACAGTGCGAGACGACGAGCATCGTGGCGACGGCGGAGAGCGGAGAGTGTACCTCACGCACAGTTTCCGTGTCTCACGCACATCTGAGCGCATGGCACGAACATCCAACCCCGATGGACTAGAAGAAGCAGTTGGAAGGCGGACGGACGGACCCGATCACGACGAGACGCCAGTCTGGCTCGTTCTCCATTCGACGAGTTATTCTCTTGTTTCGACAGTTATTCTTCCACTGCTCTTTTCCTATTTCTAAGTACTTCCGTTCTATTCTCATGTTCTCATTTTGACAGTTAACTATACGTAGCTTCAATATGCGAAACGAAACGAAATGCGCTCTTTTGCAGTTATCGACAGAGCGCGCTTCGTTTCGGGAATCATACCACAATATTCAGTTGTTTTAAATCTCATCATCTTCTTCTTCATTTACCGTGATAACTAAATATGGGCATCCTTGGTAATAGACTCCCCATTGACTTCGAACTGAGACAGTTCACTTGCAAATGGCTCTTTTTGGCTCTTTTCGAGTTCGGTCTCTCTAACCCACAAGCATCTCTTCAAAACGCACACTATTTCGCATAAGCCACGTCACTTCGTTTCAAGACCCTAAGCACCAAACGCGCCATGCTGACGCGTTTTGCGCTACAGTTTCTGGATTTCCAAGGAAATCAGAAATCTGCCTTTCAATTCAAAAATCACTGAATCATTTACCATTTGAATCGAAATTTTTCAAATGTAATGCCAGTCGGAATAGCAGAGACGTGATGTCAACCGTAGCCAATAGACAGCTATTTATGCAGAATTTAAAGAAAAACTATCGTTTTCTTTGCGAAAAACAATGGTGACACAGTGCAATAAACAGTTCCTCCTACAAATTTTCTCAACTGATAGCTGTGATTTTTATTTTGAATGAAAGTAACTTGTTAGAGGTCACAGGTAGTCGGTGTGTCTTCTAAAAAATGAGTTCCTGCTATAAAATTGAGAGAAAATACAGACCAAAAAGTCTCCCAAACTAGATGAAGACCACGTCATTTGTGGGGATGGCCAATTTTGAGAACTCGGACTCTATTGAGTCATCCATCCGATCCCTCTCCCCCCATTTGACATTATCATTTCCATTCGTTTTTCCAACTTTCCGCCGCCCGTTCCCATCGCCTATTTCGTCATTCAACGATTTGCAAATATCCAAAGAAAACAAGAAATTCAGTATTTGGAGGCGATGAAGAAGCGAGAAGAAGCGAGAAGGCGTCCGGAATTTGAAATGGATTTCCATTTCGAATGGATTACGGTAAGAAGAGGAGTGGAGTGATTAGAGAGAGAGGGAAATGAAGAGAGAAGAATATATATGGATACCTTTTGAAGTTTCTCTGACGACGTTTGCTAGCATACATTCGGCAGATGGAAGGATAATTGAGTGAAGAGAATAATTGAGTAGGTGTATTTCTTCTGAAATGGAGATTTTAGACGGAACACTGATAAAGAGATAAGCGAAGCTTGATAACAAGTACATTGAGACGACGGGAGAAAGCTTAGAGACGAAGGACAGAACGGAGAGGGGGAGGGACTGTCAAGGTCTTTCGAGGTCCACTCTCAGCGAATGTTTTGAAAACATTTCGGAATGTTTTCACAAAACAAAACATCGGATACATGTTCTCTAGTGCTGGTGATAAGCTGATAAGTAATCAAGGTTTCGAGTTCATGGACGATTCACTTGAAAATTGCGATTAGAAGAGAGAGAGGGAGAATTCGGAAAAAAAATAAAATTAATGTTTTTCTTCAAACAACAACTATCAGTGATATACTATACACACAGCTGATCACTCATCGCTCCTGTACATGGCTCGGATTTGAGGAGGTGGTCGGTTGGTGCTCTCTCCCCTAATTTGGTAGCCATTTGCGAGTGGGCGGAGCCTTGATGGGCGGGACCGCGCATTCCGATTCGCCGCCAGCTCTCCGTCCACACCGGCCCGCCGGCCGACGTGTGATAAATGTGCACACGACGGCTGATTGCCAAGTCGTTTTGACGGGCTTTTTTGCTGGAAATGTGCGCATGCGAACGAGTACTTGAAGAAAAAACGGAATAAAGAGCCGCGACGTATAGGTGGATAATGTGCATTTTTGCGGTTGCCAATCAAAAAGTAGAAGTGTTTCTGAGAAATTAATAGCTACTTTACTGCTTCTGGAATGAAAGAGTAACTGGAAAATTTGAGAATGAGATTTTTTTAGAAATTTCCAGTTTTTGGTATTTTGAACTACCGCCATTTTGTCAGTACGATACTCCGGAAATTTCGGCCGCTGACCTAGATTCCCAAATTTTCGATGCGCCGCGTTTGAGTTTTTCTCCCATTTCTCTCGAGATTTGTGCCGAAAATTGCGCTTTTGAAATGATTTCTGCATTGAAAATTCAAAAATTGCTTTTCAAAGTGGGTTTTAGAGAGATATGTGCCTAGACGTCATCAAAAACACTCAATAGAACTGTCGTTTCTTTTCAAACGCCTCGTATTTCCTAAAATTTCGACTTTCAACTCATGAATTGTTTCAGTCAAAATGACCGAGTCGGCGCCAACTGTTCTGCAGCAAGAAGTGTTTGTGGGTTTCATCCCACAAAAGCTGAAGGGATTCATAGCGGGTATCAAAATATCATTCAGTGAACAATGAAAGAAGTCGATTTTTCCAGAACCGGAAGGCTGTGCTCTCGTCGTTGCACTAGAGGGGCAGTTCCAGTGCTCAATCAACGTCGTAAACGACGCCTTGACTGTCACTCCTGGACCTAACGGAGTACCGGTGGATGCTGCCCAAATAGAAGCTATTCTACGGGAGGTATGGCAGAAACGGGACGTTCAGATGTAAGAAAAGTGTTTTGAATTTTCCCTTAATCTTTGATTTTCAGGGTGATTCGTGAGGCGGCACTCAAGGCGTCGAACACGCATGTCTGCCAGACGATTCTTCCACGTGCTTACTGCGCCGTCGTCTTTTTCTTCTCTGCTGATTTCCAACGGAGATCACGATGCACTGACATTCTTGTAAGTTTGAGGTCTAATTTGCCAGTCAAATAAATTGTTTCCAGATTGAGAACTTTGCTGGAAAAGTGTCAATATTTGGCACAGAAGAAACGGTGAGTGCCGCCAGAGAGATGATGATAGAGTCGTTGAATGAACACTTCGGAGTTTTGGAGATTGAAATTCCAGCAGTGCGGAGAACGACGCGTCTTGGATACAGTCTGTTCTACCGTTTTTGAGACAGAAGTTTACAAGAAAATTTTCAGATACCACGACACACATGTTCAACAACGAGCACTCGTCTCCAATGATGCCGATGATTGCGCCGCCCGTTTACATGAACAACGTTTTCTCGGTATGACCGCAGGAAGAATGAGCTTGGAAAACCTCAACACCTTCTGAAATTCGATGCCATTCACTTCATGATACCTCTTTTCAGATGGGCGAGCCAAACGCGATTCTGTCATCGACACCTCGATCGTCTCCCTCACCACCTGCCTTCGACGAAGCACTCCTGTCGTCGGATTTCGACAGCCACTTGCTGTTCCCCACGATTCAATCCGATTTCTCGATGCCGCCGCCACCGCTTCCAGCACCGCACTTCACCGAAAAGCCGAAGACTAATAATGTTGAGAAGAGCAAACACTGGGTGAACAAATTTTACCTTTTTTAATGAAGTGTACTTTGTTTTCAGATTCCGACAGACGAAGTCGGTAAAATACTGGGCAATCGTGCAGCTGCGAAAAAGCAAATTGAAGGACAGTTCAATTGCGTCATCACTGTTCACACTGAAGTCTATCCACAATTCGGAATGACCGGAGTGGAGATCATGGCTCAGAACAAAGAGCAGTGTCAAGGTGCACGCGAGGCCATTCAAAAGCTGATGAAATCACATCAAGACATTCCGTCAGGAAGGTCTGGAAATGACTCTGGCTTTAACAGCCCGGTATCCACACTTGAAAGCCCGTCGACTTCTCCGGATAAGCGACTCAGCAGTGTTCCTGTCAAGCAGTTCCACCGGAGCAGCTTCCGGGATCAACCGAAAGTCATGTTGGCGCTGACTCCACGCAAAACGACATCTCCCCTCGAATGACATATCCATAAAGTTTTCTGCACCCTATCCCCCTTCGTAGAATTTTCTTGTGAATCATCTGTGATATTTCTCCAACCCCCTCCGTTAGTTTCCCTTCAGATCATGTAATTTGTTTTTTAAATGATTAATCCTGTGATACTTTTTTCTTTCCCCGATGACCTTTTTGTAAAATGCTGCTTTCATGCGAACTTTCAGGTCGTTTCCCGACGGGCTGTTCCCTTAATCTGTTGCTCATTTCTGTTATTAATAAAAATGCACGTTATGATTAACATTCGTTTGTTTCCAGACTTGTTCTTGTTCCAATCCAGTATCTATTTCAACCAAAAATCGTAACATTCCTCTCTCCGTTGCAAAAACAACTTTGTTTTGCTGTTTGGTCGTGATTCTCTCGTGTTTACGAGCTTCTTCCCTCCACCGAAAATCTACAATTTCCATCGTTTTGCCAGTCTTCCCCTGGTCCTTTCTCCCTATATTCCTATCTGAATTGTACGAAATGAGTGAGGAACACCGCGGAACGTTCGAAAGAAGCTGGCGAAACGTCCAATTCCCACACTCGGTCCCAGAGGCTCGCGATGCCTTCAGAGGTTGTTCTGAATTATGTGAGGCGTGGAGAATGATTGTTGTGCTTTTGTGTGATAATGTGTAATCGAATTTGTCTTTTTAAAACCAAGAGTTTTCGGAATTGCACTCAATTGTCGTCCCTCTGAAATCACGCTCTTTCGTACTTTGTCCCTCTTTTCCCTCATCTGATCTCCCTCAAGGTTTTGTTGTGACCGCCCGCCTGACCGGGAGTCACACATCGCAGCTGTTCTCCACAACAGGCATCGATTTATCCCCTGCACGTTTTTCATTTCTTCTCATGCGCACACCCGCGAAGACTTTTTCCTTTTGAAAGCATGTGCACTCTGGGCGCCATGAAAGCTTCTCGTCGGTCCCTTAGAATCGATCACCAGTGGCACTGCAATGCATGTTTACTCGTTTGGCCGTCACTGCCCTCTTGTCTGGCGCGCTCCTCGTTCCTACTGCTCTATACATCACATCTTGTTGTTCTTTCCCTCTCTGGTCTGCCATTTCGAACAAGAAGACGAAGCAATCGACCACCGCCACCAGCCGCGGGCATTTCCACACCCTTTTCGTTCTTTTTTTCCTCATGTCTCTTTGTTTTCTCAGTACTTATCAGTCGGTGCGGTGATCGCGAGAGACACAGAAAATGATGCAAAATGCAACTGTTCGCCCGGTTTGTTGCGTGGATTCGCAGAGATAACGGCGAGAGTGTGTTTTAAGTTTGGCAGTCTCTCGTTTCCGTTGCGTTATTTATTTGCGCAATTTTTCTTGCCCGACCAACATTTCGGTTTTTTCAGAGTTCGTTGACAAAGAGCACTGTCGACTATCCGCCTACGAAACAATGCCATTCTGGACCACTCAGGCACGTTTCTGCTGAACAACAAACATTATTTTTATATTTCAGGACACTCGCAATGCCATCATCTCGACGCTGGTGCCTGTTGGGGCTGCCGCTGCTTCGTTCGTCGCTTTCGCTCAAGATCAACAGACTTCTGAGTGGTGGACTGTGAGTGAACAAATTATCTATTCGTTTGCATTTATTTTTTCCAGTCTGTGAAGAAGCCGAAGTGGGCTCCGAAGGATGTGCGCATCTATTCAGCCGTCGACTTCCTCACACTCTCCCCTCTCGGCTACGCTTCCTACCTCGTCTACAAGAACGGTGGAGGCTTCGACTACAATGACACGAAGCTGGCACTCGGAATCTACGGAGCCAATGTGGCTCTCGCTCTTGCCACTATCCCAATCATAAAGAAGAAGGAGCTCGGATGCTTGTGGAAGAACACAACCGTCGTCAGTTTAACTGCCGCCGCGGCTGCTTACACTTTCTACAAGGTACGAGAGTGTGAGTCCTGCTCCAAATAAATGTATTTTTCAGATTGACAAGAAGGCCGGTCTTCTTCTCGTTCCGTACGCAGTCTGGACAGCGTTCTACGCCTACCTCGCGTACTCCATGAAGAAGGAAAACGATCCAATCAAAGACTTGTAACTCTGTACAAGCCTCTCAACTCTCGAATCTACCGTCCGTCCGCCTATATTTAGACTCTCCTAATTTTCAAATATTCATTGCTCTCTTTCCTTCGTCTGTTTCAAACTCTTATGTTATTTATCTCCATCCCCGTTTAACATGAATTCCTCTGCGCTTTTTGTAAATAAATAAATAACAATCTGTATTCTGACTTGTGTACTTTTTCTCAATGTTTCTATTCAATTCAATATTCAAACATGGGCGGGGCCGTTCTTACGCAACACTGGCGCGCCGTTTTGCAATACTGCGGCGCGGCGTTTTTCATTCGAAAATGAGTATTTAAATGGATATTTTCAGTAGAGATGTCTCAGGTTTCGTCTGCAAAGGTGAGCTGAATTGGTACGTGTTCATTTTGAAAAACACAGTATTTTCAGAACGGAATGGAAGTAGATGACGTCTGGGACGACACAGAACTCATCAAAATGTACGAAGAGTCGATAAAAGAGATTTATGTAAGTGAATCTATCCTCAACGTTTCGAAATTGTTCTTTTTTCAAGAAGAAACCGAAAAATGGAGTGACGGAAAAGAAGTTCACTGGAGACGA
The DNA here is from genome assembly GCA_963932285.1 of Caenorhabditis macrosperma. Classification (NCBI taxonomy): domain Eukaryota; kingdom Metazoa; phylum Nematoda; class Chromadorea; order Rhabditida; family Rhabditidae; genus Caenorhabditis; species Caenorhabditis macrosperma. The sequence goes on from OZ010622.1 coordinate 9,461,702, forward strand.
TGGACATGTCTACGTGGTGAGTACAAGGGTTTCCCTTCAAACTGAAAGCGTCCTATTTCAGTGGAAAGTCGGCGGAAAGTGCATGGCTCCGTTCGAAGAGAACGGCAAGACCGAGTACTTCGCGGCGACAATCGACTCGATCGGCGGAACCGACAATCTCGACGTCGCCGTCACTTTTCTGTATTACGGAAATCAGGCAGTCGTTCACATGAAAGACTTGTGGGAGTGAGTAGAGACGGAATTCACAATGACAATTGTTCTTCAGAAACGAGGAAGCAGTCGCTGAGGCTATAGAACTGGAGAAGCAACAGAAAGAGAAGAGTAGCTCGAAATCCGGTAAGAACGTATTTCTGTTCAACTTTTCTCTCCTGCGAATTTCTAATTATTTCCTCTGCAAAAAAATAAATTTGCAGAAACTGTTTTTTGCTGAGCGTTCTTGCATGCTTATTTTAATTTTCCATTTTTCAGAATCCCGGAAACCAGCTGTCTCCCAGCCGCCGACGTCTAACTCTGTCTTCAGTATGCCTTCTTCGATCCCGCTGCCTTCGTTCGCACCGCCCGTTCCACCTAACATCGTTGGATCTCTACCGGCCAGTGAGAAGGAGGCGTTGAGCAGCATGCTCATGAGCTGGTACATGAGTGGCTATCACACTGGCTACTATCAGGCACTCACCGATCAGTCTCGTCGGGCGGACAATTGAATCTCTCTCGTGTTTCTCACTTCGTTCATAATTCCAAAGTTGTTTTATTTTACACACATTCGGTAAATAAGAGTCCACAATTCGAAGCAGATTCTACCTATCGGACAGAAGTCAGCTAAATCGGTTGACAAGGTACAAGTATCATATATGGGGGGGGGGGGGGGGAACAGTCTCTGTAAGAGGCAAAACAATTTAAAATACTCGCTAGCATCGGAGCGCTTTCGGTAGACAAAAATAGATAAGGTGCGGCGAAGAGTGGTTAATGGAGATCCAACAAACAATCGAGTACGGTCGGTAAATTGTGTGGCAATGGGGTACGGATAAATATATAAAACAACGGTTAGGGGCGGGGAACAAGCATACAAGAAAGAGTTGGGAAATTAAACTAATGAGCGAGAGCAGTGTCTACGAATCCGCGTTCCGGAGCACGATCGCCTGTCTCTTCGGTTTGACTGGCGGCTGGTGAGAACTGTTGAGCAATAAGAATCAACGGCTGGAAAGATATGATTGGAATTCGAAGAAACATTCGGAATGGCTCACGTTATCATTATTATTCGGCGAAAGGCGCAAATCGAACAGCGTTTTCTGGTTGTTGCTAACGTCGAAATGCTCTCCGCCGGCGGTTCGGTAGAGAAGTTGGTCGTTGGGCATCTGGTGCGTCTTGTCGTACAGCTGCACCTTCAGATCCATTAGTTTACTCGAGGAGGACATTTTGATAGCGTAGACGTTCTTCGCTCTTCCTCGTCTCGCTTTTCCGTTCGCCTTCGGAACGTCCTCCTCGTCGGACGGATTGACAAGTTTGACGTAGATGTTCTCGTTTTCGAACATGTACTTCTGCTCTTCCGTGAATTTGATGTGCTGCTCGAAGCACTGCGTGCAGATGTCTACTATCTGCCCATTTTCGATTTTTATCGAATGCGGCTCAACAAAGACTGATTGGTCGTCGCCGGCCGTTTCCAAATTGCGTATCTCGGCAAGGAACGTGTGCCACTCTTCTTCAGTCAAACCAACTATATGAGATTCTTTCTGATTGTCCTGCAACAAATAATTAAATCAATGAAGGCCAGTTTCGGGTCATCAAACCTCGTTTTGAAATCCTTTGAACGGCAGAGAATGCTTGCACATGAGGCACTCCTGGCAAATCGACGGTGGACTTGTTGATTGACGAGTCGTCAACTTCTTCAGTTTGTCGAGGAAAATGCTACAGATGCCGAACTTGATGTCGTCGACTTCTCGATGTTCCTCGGTTCTTGAATCCACTTTCTTCAGTGTGTCGTTGATTCTCCTACGCATCTCTCGCACCAGCTGTCGCATATTGTCTGATCCGTTCTGAGCATCGACTTCCATCTGACGGCATTCTTCGCAAACTTTCTCCGAGCATTTCACCTCGTAACAATCATCGAAATATATTTTCAAATGTCTCCACTCTTCCGGCGAGACAGCATGCCGGAATTGACTGAAGTTCACTCCGCCATGAGCGCAACGAAGTTCAGAGTTGAACTCGATTTTTTCTAATGGCTTCAAGGCGTCGGGTGCAATAGATTCGACAGGCTTCGTGAACACTTTCGGCGTCGACATCTCCGTCACAGACGTCTCTTCCTCATCCTCGATAACTGACTCGATGGAGGCCTCTGCCAGTCCCATCTCGTCGAGCTTTTGCATCTTTTCCGGAACTTCCGATGTCGATTTACGGGGTCTTCCGCGGAACCGCTTAAGGGAGATTTGAGCAGGGTACGACGAATCGGCTTTTTGCTGAAACTAGTGAAAGATTAGATGGTTAACGTTGGGACTCAGTTTACCATTGGCACGGAGTCAATATAGAGGATGCCCTTCTTAACGTGTAATTGAGCAAGTTTGTTCTCGCGAACTGCGAGAGCAGACTTTTTAAAGTTGGCGAGGGAGAATTTGGCAACGTAAAAGTAATCGTCTGGCTGTTTGGGACACTTGACAGAGCACCGAAGCTTCTCTTCCTTCAGAATCTTCCGCACCATTTTCTCATCTTCTTCCAGACGGTCGTTGAATATTCCTTCCTCGCGCATTTCTCGGATGCATTCCATACAAATGTCTTCCCTACAAGAAACAGTTTCAGACAGTACCAGAATTTGGAGACTTACGCTGTGAACACAAATACTTCTCGATCCCTTTCTGGCTCCGGGAACACTCTCTCTCCATTGTCATAGACCAGCTTGACACGGAAGTCGTACTCTCGGAGCAAAGAAATGGCAGGAGCTCTCGTCACCGCCTTGACGTCCCCGTAGAGAATCGGATCAATCGACATCTTCCCGTGTCCACAAATTGGAATCTCGTGCGCGGTCAGAAGAGCTGCCACTCGGGATGACACCGCCTGTTTGACAGGAGTTCCGTTTGTTCCATTCGTTCCGCAGGCCGTCTTCCTGGGACTCCTCGTCTGCGAGAACACGTACTTTGCGTTGCCGTTCTGCTGCCGCGTCCTCTTCTTCTGTTCCGGCGCTTCGACAGTCGGAAGTTCTGACTCTTCCATGGCAATCGCAACGATGTCAATATCTTTCAGTGTATTGTTTTCTGTTGAATCCATCGGTTCTTCAGTTTCCGGGACAGATTCCATCGAGACATCTGCCACTGCGTTCTCCTTACTCGTCGATTCCTCTGATGTCTCTTCGATCATCGGCTCGTCTTCCGCTTCCGGTTCTAATCCAGTATCAGAAATTGCAGCTGTGCAATCAGTGGAAGTAGATGGTTCCGAAGACATTTTCTCGATCATATCGGCTTCAGAAGCGGCGATTGCCGCAGCGAGCGCCTCATCCTCTTCGTTTCTCTTCTTCTGATCCTCTTCTTTTTGTTTCTCTTTCTCCAGATCTTTCTTCTTTTTCTTTTTCTCCCCCTTCGCCACTTCATATTCCTGAGCAAGAACGTCGATAAGAAGGGAAGTTGGCAAGAATGCAATTTCGTTCGGCAGATGGTACTTCTCAATGTGGGTCTCCAACTTTCCGTTCAATTGCTTCAGTTTCTCATTTCGCCTCTTCAAATCGTACAATCTTTTCTCGCTCTTCTCTATTTTCTTTTTTGTTTGTCCCTCGAACAACTCCTCAATCTCTTGTTTCGACTGTGCAACCAGCTCTTCTGGCGGCAACGTAGGGTGCGAGAGGGGCAATGAAGCGTCTTTTCGTCGGTAGAGCAGCCCGTAGCATGCTTTCTGATCCGTCGGCGTCTTTTCTTTCTCTTTCTTTTTCGCCTTCTCATTTCTTGCTGTTGTCGGTTTGTCGGTTCCCGGCGGTTTTTGCAGTGCTTCCACCGACTGAACGAACAAATTGAAAAAATGAAATGGGTGAATTCAGACTCACCTCGTCATTATATCGGTACCATTTCTGATTGAATGGCGATTTAATGAGATCGTAATAGTGACCACACTCTGCATTATTCCCCTCGTGAATCGTCACCGCGAACAGTTCGTACGTCTGTGCTGGAGGTGGATTCGAATTATCGATCCGCTGGAAGGCCTTCGCCGGAATCTGCCTCGGGTACGCCAGCGGTGTCTTCAGTTTCTGTCGCCCCTTAGCTGTGTACTTGTATCGGTTGAGCTGTATGACGATGACTGGTGGCATTTTCACGTAATCCGACTGTTTGGAAACATCTCCTTTCTTTTCACAACTGGAGCACTTGAAGTCATCGAGGCTGTAAGAGTTCTCACATCAATAAAGATAATCATTTTTCAAAACACGTACTGCTCGTCTCCAAAATAAGCATCTAACGCATCAAGAAGCGTCGAATGCCCCTCGATGTTGAGTGTCAGCGAAATCGCCGTTTCGTTTCGTTCCGACTTCTGGCCACACTTGCAAACTATCCGAGTACAGATTTCCCCGTTGAACAAATCTTTCAGCCGGTTCAACGTATCCCTGCCATTCGGATGATCTGGCAAACAGCGTTCAAGAGCGTTGAAGAACTTGAGCCCGAACTCTTGCGAGTCCTGTTGCTCAGAATTGAGTCGTAGCAACTTCACGAGATTCTGCGTTTTGTTAGTCTCGTTCTGGAAAAATTACGATGCGATGAGGATCGTATTTGTTTTCTTACAAAAGGAGTCGTCTGAAGTGTAAAGAAAATATCTTGAAGAGCCAGCATAGTCGCCTGGACGTCCATTCGTGGGGCTGCAGGACTGAAAATAAAATTTTTTTTTCCAAAAAAAGTCGGATATTACACTTACGGATCGAAAGATTCGGAAGGCCTGAAGTCGTAGACTATCTGTCGGAACTCGGGCACATTGAACCAAACTTGCAGAAAACTGTTCACATAGCAAAAGTTGCCACTGTTTTCGAGACCCGCTGGCTGATCATTCAAATCGCGACGCTTCTGATCCTGAACAACTACAATTTAACAAAGCCGTTTGACCGTCCAGATAACAACCTTTTTCGCTTCATCTCTATTCTCTGTTTCTTGTGATATTAACTTTTCGAATTTTTCTAGACCCAATCGGTTGATACAAAACGGATTGTCACGACAATTTTGGTGTCTGAAACGATTGTTGTTAAGTCTAACCTTTTGAATATTTTAAATAAAAATGCTTACTTCGGATTATGTGATGTGTCATGCAGACGGCACTGCTTGCAGTCTAACTTTGCCACTTCCAGTGCTTTTTGGAATGTTACCTCAGTTTCACTATTCAACGTCACCAATGCATCGATTGCTTCGTTTCTGAAGGCGACCTAAAGAGAAAAAAAATAGAAATCAATTATTTCGCACAAGCACTGACTTTTCTTTGATTCGGCTTTTCTTTCTGTTTTTTGTCATTTTCTTTTGCCATTCGACTTCTGAAAAATTAAAAAATCAAACGAAAATGTCGAGCTTGAAAGCGACAAACAAACGACAAAAATATTCCATGAAAATTAATGTCACTCGGATACGGTATCAAAGGCGCAACAACTTAACATTTTTTAAAAATAGTCACAAATTTTGAAAAATTACGAAAGTTTTCATAACATATTTACATTTCCTAGAAAAATCCGCTCTATTTTTAAAGCATGTTTTTGCACTTTTTCGATAAACATTGGATAAAAATTAAATAATTTTTGAAAAAATCGGACTTCGACAAAAGTAAATCGATGAGCGATAACCGATAAGATGGTCAGATGGGTCCGTGACGGTGATAAAAACGTTCGGAGAGCCACGGACGCACATTTGAATGCGGCAAGCACAGTGTCCTTTTTCTTGAATGCGCCCTCCGCTCGTCGGCTTAAGCGTATTCTTGGTTGCCCACACCGCGCAGCCAGCACTGCGGACTTGCCTCCGTTCTTCGCGTGCTCACCCCTTCACATAGTCCCTATTTTAAGAGTTTCCATTTTCAGACAATGGGTAAACGCTTGAAGTCGAACGCCAGAAAGAGCGCTGTTAACAAGCTCGTCAAAAAGACCGACAACAGAATGTGAGTAAAAGTGGCTCGAGTTCGAATAACTTTTATTTTTAGAAAAGAGGAAAAACGAGTAATTCGAACCCCAAAAGAAGATGAGCAAGCTCTTAAATTGGTCCATGCGTGAGTTTTCGTTGTTTTAATATTCAAATCCTGATGCGTGTTGCTTTTCAGGCCAAAAATCTCATCAGCCATGTTCATGAAGTACAACACACAGCTCGGACCGCCATTCCACGTGATTGTCGATACTAACTTCGTCAACTTCGCTGTCAAAAATAGAATCGACATGTTCCAGGGATTCATGGATTGTCTTTTCGCAAAAAGTGAGTGTTCTATTGTTTCGCCCTGGCAAAAAAAACTATAATCTTCAGCAATCGTGTACGCCACTGACTGTGTTCTGGCCGAGTTGGAAAAAGTTCGTAAGTTCAAAATCGCGCTGAAAGTGCTGAAAGACCCGCGAGTGCAACGTCTGAAGTGCGAACACAAGGGAACATACGCTGACGACTGTCTTGTTCAGAGAGTTACTCAGGTGAGTTGCAGTTTCAACAACATATTTCATTCTTTATATTTTTTGCAAAAATCTAACAAAGTCAAAAATTGTGTTCTAAATATGACGAGGCAAGTATAGGAATGGTGTATTTCTGCAATCTTTCGTGGGTGTTTGGCAAACTTGAACATCATCGGATGACGAGACGACATGAATCTGAAAATTCTCATTTTAGCACAAATGCTACATTGTGGCAACTTGCGATCGTGACTTGAAACGTCGCATTCGCAAAATCCCCGGAGTTCCCATCATGTACATTGTCAACCACCGATTCTCAATCGAAAGGATGCCTGACGCATACGGAGCGCCGATGAACTAACCTTCATGCGTACAATCCCAATCGGTACACTTTCGTGGCGAGGAACGAGTGCAGTATGAACACAACTGGCTTCGCCGAATTCAGCAGATCCAACTCCTGCAAAAATTACTTGTTATACTCTGTTGTTTTTTTTTGTTATCTTTTTCCCGTTCGACTTCTTCTTCTCCTTTCTTAACCTCCCCCCTCGTTTCATAATAAATGAAAACTCGTACGTTATGCGTACCTGTTCACCGTGCGGAGGTCCGAAATCGATCCAGAGAAAGCGGCCTCCGTCGTCGCCGGTGGCTCGAATCGTTTCGAACGAGTGCTGCCACAGCGCCTGAAAGTTGAACTCTTTCAATACTTCTCCTCCTACCCGCCTCTCCCACCTCTCCTGTTGATGAATGCAAAGATATTCCATTGTCCAAATTGACGATCAGGTCACAAGATTCGCCTCTCCACAGGCATGGAGCAGAGACTTGTGACGTCGCGTGGCACGCTTCATACCCTCCGATCACCACCGCCCGCACCCATTTCGCGAGCTCCGTGTGGGTCTCCACGCGAATTGTGTGCGTTCGAACGCCCTGTTGGGTTCCTGTCCGCATTCGGAACGATATCACATCCGTCAGTCCCTTGATGACTGGAGCACTCCGCGAACTAGTGTGCACCACTCTCGTGGCCACCAACGGGCGAACGAGCCGCGGCTCCGCCCATTCTGCTTTCAGCTGCGGTACGGCTTCATAGAACAAGATCTCGCTGTTGGTGAGTGTCATGAACTTTGGCTTATACATGGAGATTCCGTTCTCCGACACTTGCTCGGCCACCCATCCCATATGTCTCACTTGTGGATTGTTTCCCAACATTATGTTCACCTGTGCCAGTGCTTGAGTCAAAAGGCATGTGGTACACGCGTGAAGGGCTTCGAACCATCCGTCGGCTTCTTCGCTGCTCGAGCATCTCATCGCCAACGAATACCTTCCCGATGGGCTTCGCATCTCCAGAATCCTCCCCTCGGCGTCTGCGTCTATTCCTGCACGTGCCACGTAGGCAAGTTTCAAGCCAATCGTTCGCACTCTCTCCCGAATGTCATCGTCCCACTCGACGTTCTCCACAATGTTCTCCCGGTGTAGCACGTCTTCTCGGCGGTACTGAACTTGCAAATCGACGACTCGACCGGCTCGTTTCAGCGCTCTGACGGCTTCATCGTGCGACGCATCTAGAAGGCTTTCTCCATTCACCGAGACGATAACATCGCCGAGAAACAGCTCTCCCGTCACATCGGCTGCCATTCCTTTGAAGATTTTGCTGAAAATAAGCATAAAGAACGAATCCTGGAGACACCGCAGCCGCGTCTCATTTGAGAATACTCAAAGATGGCGTAAGATGACGAAACCGGAAATATCCACCTGATAATAATGGGCATGCTGTTGTCTCGGCCTCCTTTAATCGATATCCCCAGGCCGTTTCCATCGTATTTGACGACTCGAACCGTCCGCTTCTCCGCTTCAACCTCATTCTGCTCCATAGTCTGAAATTATCTCGGTTCCGCTTTGTGTTCCTTCATTCTAAATGTCAGTTTGAAGATGTATTCGCATAAATCACTCCCTCCCTCTCTTTCTCTTTCTCTCCTTTCCCTCACCCGCCCACACACACATGTCTGTCCGTCGTGTGGTGTCGTCGTCTCAATTTCAATTCCACATGGTAATAGAATCTTAGAAGACGACGGATGCGCTCCTCCGAAAGAGAAAACGTCGTACCAATTTGACAAAAGTCGGATCGAAACGACAAAACGACGTCTTTTTTTGATGAGCAGTAGTCGGTTTTCTCTCCGAGATTTTCCTCCTTTTTTGGAGGCTCTCGTCGCTTCCGGAGACGTCGCAGAAGGGGAAATGTCAGATCGTATCGAAAACGAATGGGAGCCGAAAGAAGGAGACAAATGAACAAGGCCAGTAATCTAGATAGCCGAACCTCTTTTTAAATCCCCGACTGAACGCACTAAACACATCCATCTTCCGGAAACAGCTCTCCGTTTTCGGACGGCTTCCCTAGTGGGTTGTCCGAATGACTAATAAGTTGTCACATGACCAACTGACCAGGGCTCCCTCTCTCCTTCTCCGGTTGAAAAATGAGCCGAAAGTGGTGAGAGCCACGACGATTTTTCATCAGAAATACGAGATACATCCGTCTTCGGATGTTTTCACGAGCTTCTCTACGGACTCTTTCTAGTATCTAAAAACCTTCACAGAAGTGTTTGAAAGATAAATGTTCGGAAGCTTCATTAGTTTCCGAATTTCGAGGCTAAAGTGACCAGTCGTGTTTTGTAGTTGCGGCAGAAGCTTCGCAAAAAAGGACCTAATTACTCGAAGAAAGTAGGGCTTTGACCCTTCTGAGCCTTGGGAAAATGAGCGTTGAGCAAATGCTCAGACCCTTCTTTCCTTCTCCGAGTTCGTAATCATGGCCGTTTTTCGAATGTCTTCAACTTGAGGAAAAAGTAAACGTGCCTGAAGAGTAATCGCGGTTGGGTCGAGTGTGGCGAGCACGCGATGCCATTGTCCTTGCACAAAAATGTCGACGAGGCCCGATCGAACAGCGGCCATCGAGACGACGCCGGGGCTCTAGCGAAACACTACAAACGCGAGAATCGTTGCGTTCTCTGAAAAAAGTGAAATATTATTCAGAAGATACAAAATCGTTCGGTGCAATGGAATGTAGTCATCGACCTCTATGGGGGGATTGTAGTGGAATGAAGCAAAAAAACCGAGAAGTGAGAGTGAGAGGAGGAGGCACAAGAAAAAAGGGGGCAATAATAGAATATTTGGGCTGTGGGAGCAGCCCGCTCTCTAGCCTCTCCTCTTTCTTGCCCTCTCTCTCTCCCGCTGCTCTCCGACGGAAGGAGCCGGAGAGCCGAGAGACGGCTCTCGCGCCGTCCGCCGCCTCTCTCTTGCTCACATCTCTCGGCGGAGCTGTGTCGCGCACTCGGGGTCTCCGCAAGTGTGACTTTCTCTCTCTCTCCTCCGGCATGTGTGTCTCGAATTTATATCGGTTATGATTCAAGGCGATTCATCCCCCCGGCTTCTTCCTTCCTCCCGCCACGAGAACACACTTCACTACGTAACGAACACATGCGGTTGTAAGGAGGGCGAAGGAAGCGGCGAGTTGATCCCCTCCCGCCGTCCGCTTTCTTTAGTTTGTCTGTTCCCTTTAGTAGTACTACGAATGTCAATCAAAAGATTACACACTGTTAACACTACTATTTATTTACCACAACTGATGATCGAGTGTTTTGAATGAACAGAAACTGGATCAAAAAAGAAGTGGATCAGTTCTTTTGTTTCTCAAAATACTTTATACTTCATAGGAATCGCTGAAATCTGTGATCTGTAATTACATGTAACCGCAGGGCTTCAATTTTTGTTTCGGCTCAATTCCAAGTATCTCTTCAGAAAACAAACTTTCGGCAAACATCGCAATTATTCTAATCTGAAATGTGTTTTCCACTCAGTCGAGTCTCTTCTTTTCGAAACTCGGGAAACTTCTTCATGGATCAAGCCCATAAAAACGAAAACGTCGTTGACCAGAGATCGGAATTGCATCTCTCCTAGAGTTTTCACGATGCACCATGATCGACAGAAATTTAAAACGAATTCTGCCGCCAAATCATGATCATGCGTAAACTTTCAGAGATGAAAGACGTCATCGCATTCTTATCACTAATCAAACTCTGATCGAATCCACCTGCTCCTCCGATCTTCCGCTGTCTGATGCTCCTTCTTCGCATTCCCGAAAGCAGATCACGTTTCGCGCCGATCCGTTCGGTGTCACGCCACTTACTCACCCACTCGTCATATCCCTCTTTTTTCTCTCCGCGAAAAAACCCCAGTGATTACTAGAAACCCGACGCGAAGATAACACCCTCTTGTCTTTTGATCACTCGGTCACATCCGCACACGTGCTCGCCACTCAAACTCTTTCCGAATCTCGACCCGACCGCGATTCGTTTCGCAACGAGTCAAGTTCACAACTCCCTCCTCCCGAAAACCCTCTCGTCATGCATTCATTCCATTGATCTCTCGCGAGTCCACCTCCATCCACCACCACCTCGATGATTTTTTTCCTCCCGCGGCTCTCTCCCTCGAACAACCGGTCGTGTCAACCTCCGACTCCAGTTGTAAAGTGATGCTTTCTAGCGGGGGGAGACATAGTTCTGAGTTCACGCCTTGTGTTCCCAAAGATCTCGGCGGATCAGATCGAGTAGATCAACGACTTTTTCTTCAAAATTAGCAGAGGTCGGCCGGAATTTGAAGTGCCTCATTAATGGCCGATTGAAGGCTGTATCAGCCGAGTGATTGATGGTTTCCGTCTTTTTGAAAAAAAAAACGTGATTTGGCTTACGCACAATACACGAGACCATCCGTCCCGTTCTCTGTTTTTTAGAAACGTTGGCATTCCGCCCTTCTCAAAACTGAGACCTTCCTCAGGTGAAGTTCATCTGAACAACATGTCTTCCATCTCATCTTCTTCCTCCTTCCCACACTTCAAATTGGTATTCAGCCACAATTCAGTAAATTACATGTCTCCCCTTTGCCGAAGTTTCTCGAAACCACCCCTTCCTCCTCTTTCTCAGAATTCTCTCGCCTCCTTCATTTCGAAATCATCCCACCTTTCTTCCGTTGGGTTCACAATCTCTCTGCAAATTCTCTGAGTCACGAGCAGTCCTCAAAACGCACTTCCTTATCGAATTTCATTCCACTCTGCTCTCCCGCTTCTCCATTTTTCAAGTTTCAGCAAGTGGAAAGTGCAAATCCTCTCCTCCCGTTGCTCTTCTTCCGCGTCACATCCATCTCTCCATCTTTCCACTTTTTGCACATTGCTCCCCCTTCTCGGCTGAGTCCCTTCTAATCTTGCCTGATCCCCCTTCCGAGAAGAAAATGAAAGGAACGCTTTTTTCATCAGCTTCCTTGTTTTTTCTTCCCTTCTTCCGTATTCTCATGTGAGAAAAGACATAGATAACTGCTATGTTTGCTTCCTTCGCTTCTTCTTTTTCTTCTTTCGTATTCGGAATACACGAAAAAAAGTAAACAGAATCACATGGGAAAACGTGGCAAATCTTTTACTTCTTCTTCTTCTTCTCCTCGCATTTTCTTTCCTTTTTGGTCGGACGCTGCTATGCTGCTGCTGCTGCTGCTGCTGCGAATGCGACAATACGAAAAACAACTTTTCCTCTTCCGTTTTTTCGTCTTCTGTTAGTCCCGAAATCTGTCAATCTTTCGAGCTTTTGCCCCCTTGTGTCGCCGAACGAGACCAAAATAGGATTAGCACACGACAAAGATAGAAGAGAAATAGACATGACGTGGCACGATAACGCGAATCAAAGTGTTTTTCGACAGGAGAGAAAGAGACGAATTAGGAGGAAAAAGAGAGAGAGAGAAAACGTTCATTTGCCTTTGAACGTCGATTACTCATTCCGCCTTCTGCCCCCCCCCCCTTCTCCATCTCTCGCTCTTATCATCACTCCTATCACTTTTGTTTTTGTTTTATCATCAAATCGCAGAATTGATACGTTTTGTCGCGCTTCCGTAATGACCAAACAGCTTGTTTGTTGTCTCAACAATGCGTTGTGTACAGGCGTTCTGAGACCATAAAGCGGCCTCTTCTGGGAACGTCGTATTTTCCCCCTCTTCACCGTATAGCTTCGGACGGAGAAGACGATTCTTAGAATCCCCCTGACATATTTTTATTATCGTCAATATTCCTCATTTTCAAAGTGAGATAGATCTCTTGTGAGAAGATTCTCGATATCAGACATCCGCCAAAGGGGGAAACCCCTCCGAATCTAATCTCCCAGCCTCCATTCCAGCCTCATCCCACAACTCATAATCCCCTCATCCGTCATCATCGTTCGTCCCTCAACCCTCTCGCTCTCCATTTCGTTCCAGTTTCCGGTGCGCTCCTCTGATAAAAGACCTCTTGATATGACAAGATGATTCAACTCGGAAACGTGTGCTCTTTTCCGTTTAATATTAATGCGAAACGCTGAAGACACGACGCCTTTCAAGGCGCGCCATCAGAGACGCAGACGTCATTCCCGTCCCGTCATTCTCTTCGTTTTTCTTCCTTTTTTCCTTCTTTCCCACCCCGCGGCCCGTTTCTCGTCTCCTCCTCATTCGCCTCCCCTCCCTCTCCTCCTCGTTTTCGTGTATCGCATTCGAGACAAATTAGCTCTCATTTTCAGAATTCCTCTCTGAAAAACACCTCGACACAACGATCTCATTTAGCCGCCAATTATCATGGAATTAACCGCTTTTAGACATCAGGTTTGTCTCTCGAAGACTAGACAACACTCGAATAGAACGCGTTCACAGGTAGGGGGTCATTTCGGGATACTCTCGAGCAATGGACACGTCGCGAAACCGTCGAACTTGCGGGAAATGGCATTCTATAAAGTGATGAACTCAGAGCTCAAACACTTCTCGCCAGCATTCTGTCGTGAGTTTCACGATGTCAGCTTTCTTAACCTTCGTGATGTCTTCAGAAGAAGTTGAAGTTCGAGCGACCGTTGATGAATCAACCGGAAAGATCCTAGTTCAGACGCTCGAGAAGACAGATTGTCACAAGAAGAAGTCGTCCAGTAAACACGAGAGATCCTCCACGGGCTTCCGTCTGAGTGCCGATGGTCGCGTTACCGTGGATACGGAAAAACAATGGAATCCATGGGCTGCCGAATGTCAGTGTAAAGTAGTCGAGAGAATGCTCAAAGAGCCGGAGCCCACGCCGTTCCTGCTCCTCGAGAACGTCGTCGCCCACTACACACGCCCGTGTGTCTTGGATCTCAAGATCGGCACACGACAGCACGGCGATGACGCGAGTGAATCGAAAAGGCATCGACAGTTGATGAAGTGCCGGCACTCGACGTCGGCGACACTCGGAGTCCGAATGGTCGGCATGCAGATGTACGAGGCGGAAACCAAGAGCTACTCGTACGTCGAAAAGCAAGAGGGAAGGCGAATCGACGCCGCCGGCTTCAAGGGCTACGTGAAGCGATTCGTCAAATGCTGCGGTAGATCAAGAGCGGCCAGAATTCGACAAAAGTGAGTCTTTCGATCCAGTGACGTGTTATTCGAATACATTCAGACTGGCCAAACTGCGTTCGCTCCTCGCCGAATTCGAAGGCTACCGCTTCTTCTCCGCATCGATCCTGATCGCATTCGACGCCGAAGCAGCTGATTCGTCCATGGACGATGCTGTGAAAGTGTGCATCATTGACTTTGCACATTCAACTTTCTCCGGTTTCTTCGAGGTAAAACATATCTCAATCTTGGATGTCTTCATCAGCAAATGACTTCAGGATCTCGCGTATTCTGGTGCCGACGAAGGATGTCTTCTCGGAATAGACAGCATTGTCGAGGCGATGGAGACCAATCAAATAGTTGTAAGTTCTGAAAATCATAAGAAAAGAACCGGATTCTTATCATTTTCAGTTTTCAGAAAGACCCGCCCGCATCGCAACTGTCCAGCTACGAAAAGAAGAAGTGAACGATTCGCGTCGCTTGCAGCTACCTTCTAATCAATGTTAAAACTAACTTCTCACCCATCTCTCCGATGTAAAAACTCCTTCCCCCGTCATCATTCCAACCCGATCACCTGTCACTTTTCCTCCTCTCCTTTACCCATCTTTCTCCGCTCCCGCACCAAATGGGTCTCGTCTCTATTCTATTCCAACTTGTGTTTCTGAGAAACTGACTGTGTTACAGTGCCAATTCCCTCTGAAAGATGGTCAAAATGTTTAATAAATGATTGCATAGAATGAGAAAGGTTAGTATTACTTCATCTACAATAAATAAATAAATAGATCTCTTTCTTTTTCTACAGCGGTTCACTTAAATACACCAATGGAATCTCAGTCCAGTTTCAGCTTTGGAGTGTTCACGAACTCCTCTCCGTTCACGAATATGAACATCATACAAACGAAGAAAATGACCATCCAGAAGATTGTCGCTGTCACGTTGTCTGAAAATATGAAAGAGTTGAGATGAATTGAATTATAATAGCTCACCAGCAACCAGCAGACACAAAATTGTCATTGACATTGCGAAAAGTGCAGCGATGAGAGCAAGACCGTTCTGGTCGGTGGAGAGAAGAGATGTTTCCAGAGACGAGGGAAGGTCGGACGAGTCGACTTGGAAGTTTCCCAGGAACAAATCGATCGCGTCCTGTCGGTATCCGTCGCCGAAATTGTTACGCACGTAGCGGGAGACCGCATTGACTCCGTCGTTCATGGCTCCGATGTACGTTCTTTTGCCGAGCCGAGTGAAATCTGCCTTCAAAGCGCCGGTTCCCGCATACTGACGACTGCACTCATCTCCGTTGTCAGCCCACACTTAATCATCAGAATGAGAGGTTTTATGGTGATTCGGAGAACTTACAGTGCTTGAAAAGAGACTCGAGCAATGGAATATCTTGAACTTTTTGTTCTGGGTACAGAATTCCGAGCATTCTGAGTTGCTCGGTGAGCGATTCACGAGCCAGCATCGACTGCACAACGTTGGTTCTGTCCAAGCAATCCATGCAGTTGGTACGGAAAAATCCTCTTTGGAAGCGATTTGTCTCGATGCTGTTTGGTGAGAGATAGAAGTAGCCGAATTGACGGATCTCTTGGCTCAACTGCTCGCGGAGCAAGTCAATTCGGTGCCATTGCATTGCGTGACACTCTTTGTGAAAATCAAACTGATGGTATCTGAACAAAAATATTTTTCGAAAACAGCTTCGATTTGGTCCAACCTGACGAAATCTATATTCGCCTGTCTCGCAACTCGTTCAAGCTCTCCTCCGATCTTCTTTTCTCTTCCTTTTTGATTGACCAGATTCACGATGACATGCTTTCCACCATAATGTTGTTTATGCCAGGAGAAGCTACGATTAAAGGCGGCGAGCTGATCGTCAGTGGGCTTCATTGTCGGTGTGGGTTGCCACCGGAGATTAGGTTTCTGAGACCACAGGAGGGGAATAGAGCCACGGAGTTGGACGAACGAGGTGAGGTGCTTCTCTGGAGTGTCGTACTCGACAATCTGCTCAGTCTCGACGAAATTAGCCGCGTGTCCATCTGTATCGACTCCTCGTTTGTAGAAGCGAACACCAGCACTGAAACAGAGAAAGATGAGTTTAATCGTAGTTATGAGGAGACCAACCGATAGATACTCCTTCTTGAAATAATCGTCAACTTTATCTCCTTTCCGTTTACATTCACTCGGTTCTGTCCAATGAATCCATGAATAACTGGAAGCGTGTACCTCTCGGCTCCGGGAACCTGCCGGATTTGTGACAGAAGGTGTCCGTTCCACACGAACCTCTCGCTCGCTCTATCTAGCATGCTGTTCGTTTTGAACAACGGCGCGGCGTTCTCCTGAAGCCACTGGAATGTACGGGAGAGATCGAGAGTCGTCGAGTAGTAGAATCCGCCGACGGAGAGAACATGGACGAGCATGTCGGTGAACATCCGGTTGTATCGGATTTGCTTCTCGGTCAAATGAAGTGTGGTCTTCTTGTAAGGTAGAATCTCAGTGTCTTCGATCGTCCAAATGTTTTGGTTGTTGACTTGTCCGATGAATGTGGCTTTTGTGATTACGATTAGAGCATAGCCAGACACTAATTTTATGGTTCCTAGGATTCCGTAGATGAATTTGATGTCAGTGTCGGCGATGGGAATCCGTTGTTTTCGTGAATCTGCAGATTTATTTTGTTACAATGAGTAATTGTGGAAGAAAAACTAATAATTTGTTCTACAGGCTACGATCCCGTACATTTCTTTCTTTTCTTCGGAAGTGCTTGACTACACGCTTTTTCGAAGACATGAATAGTCATATTAGGAATAATGCAATTCTATTTAAAACTTCGATGCTTGGATTTGTCAGTTTTTAAAACTATAAGCAGGCACCGCAATGAAAGTGGGCGTGTCCGCGCGTTTTTTTCTGACGACTCTTGAATTTGGAGGTTTGATGGTGTCCGGCGGAAAATCAGAAAATCATATTGTCAATAAATTTGAATTAATGGCTAATCCAATAATTTTTTTGGGAATATGCTGGTTTTGTTTCAAAATATCAGACTTACCAATAATTCTCATCACATTTGTGTGCCTGTCGATCTCGAGGTAATGCTTCGAAGCTGCTCCTCCTCCGAGATCCGTCGGCTCCAGGTAGAACTTCTCAGGGTGCGAGTACAGATTGAAACTCTCATAAATGTCCATGCTGAGAAGACTGTCCACCATCTTGCCACTGAAAAAAACCATTTTTGTTGGAAAGCTTCAGCGATAGTTTTCCTTTATAAGGCGAGCGGACGACGAAAGAATCAACAATATACGAACGGTTAGTCATCGATTTTCCCTTTCTTTTCGAAACAATACACATCAGCTATGTTTTTGGTCGAACAGAAGCCGTTGGATGTATGAAATAAGCAATTTCTATGTTCCGGTATCGCGAGAAACGTGGAAGTTATACTAATCGAAGGAGAGCTCGCTGATCCGTGGGCAACACGAAAATAAAACGAAATCACAAAATTAGGATACTTTCCAAGGATTTCGAATCGAGAAACATTGAAAAGAGGTCGATGACGAAGCCAGCTGGCTGGCCAGAAAAGGTTAAAAACTGCTATGACGTCGTGGAGTTCGGATGGCCGAGCTTTTCACCCTCGGACGGCCACGGCCATGATGAAATTTTTCGATTCGCCGTCTGCTCCGCCTTTTCCCTTTCACTTTCGCTATTTCAAAACTTTCATTTCATCATTGTTTTACAGAAAATGGCTCTCACCAACCGACTACTTCTGAACTCTTCGGCTCTTTTGAGGTGAGCTCACCATCTTTAACAAGAAAATAGCAAATTCACCAAATTTAGGAACTCAACGCTCCCACTCGCAGTAACATCATCTCGTCAGGCTCATGCCAACACCATCGTCAACTTTGTCCCCCAGCAGGAAGCTTGGGTTGTTGAGAGAATGGGAAAATTCTACAAGATTCTCGAACCGGTAAAAATGTCTTTTTAACTAGAACTAGCAATCAACTGTATCTTCACAGGGACTCAACGTCTTGTTCCCAGTGATAGACAAGATTAGGTTTGTGCAGAACCTTCGTGAAATCGCCGTCGAAATTCCGGAGCAAGGAGCAATCACCATTGACAATGTGCAGCTCCGTCTCGATGGAGTTCTCTATGTGCGTGTTTTCGACGCGTATAAAGTGAGTTTTCTCTTCGATATCCTCTGAGCTAATCTGCTATCTTCAAGGCATCGTACGGCGTTGACGAGCCAGAGTTCGCAGTATCTCAACTGGCACAGACAACAATGCGAAGTGAAGTAGGCAAGATCAGCTTGGACACTGTGTTCAAGGAGCGAGAGCAGCTCAACGAAAACATCGTTTTTGCCATTAACAAAGCTTCGGCGCCGTGGGGAATTCAGTGCATGCGCTATGAGATCAGGGACATGCAGATGCCTGCGAAGATTCAAGAAGCCATGCAGATGCAAGTAGAAGCTGAACGAAAAAAGAGAGCTGCGATTCTCGAGTCAGAAGGAATCCGAGAAGCGGCCATCAACAAGTTAGGGTTGCCTACAAAGACTCCTCACTTTCATTTCTTTCAGAGCCGAGGGAGAGAAGAGATCAGCAATTCTTGCTTCGGAGGCAATTCAAGCAGAACGCGTTAACGTGGCTCGTGGAGAAGCGGAGGCAGTTTTGCTCAAAGCAGAATCTCGCGCGAAAGCCATCGAGCGTATCGCCGAGGCTCTCGGACACCAAGGTGGACACAACGCTGCCGGATTGTCAGTAGCAGAACAGTATGTGGACGCATTCGGAAACCTTGCCAAACAGACCAACACTGTCGTTTTGCCGGCGAATCTCAGCGATCCGGGAAGCATGGTGGCTCAAGCACTGGCGGTTTACGACTCACTCAGCAACAAGAAAAAGTAGTTTTTGTTCAAATTGTTTTCTAATTATTCGAAATTATTTCCGCTTTTGGCCGTTTCATTCTTCCCCGTTCATTACATCATTTTTCTTCTTTTTTACTGGTACATTCTTTAATTTGAAATCTCTGCTTTCCAAACAATGTTTTATTCAGTAGGCTAAGAAAAGATGATAAATTAAAAGTTATTTAAGATTTCCATTAAAAGTCGGGCGAAATTGGACATTCTCCGACTCCCGCCTGCTTCCAGAAGAACTTCTCGACGGTCGAATGTGCGAGGATCATTTGCTAGATCGCTCTTTTCGACAACTGGTCCTTGAACAACTATCAACTCAAGGCCACAGCAAAATTTGAAGATATTGATGAAACTGCTCCGGAATCTTCTGTCGTATTCTCTCAGAACGAAGATGCTGTTTTCGATGAGGCCTTCGGGTGGACCACTGAAAGTAAGCAAATGAGAGAACGAAAATCGTGAGGCAGTGTTACTATTCGGCATGCATATCGTCCGTAATCTCCATCTTCTCTTCTTGATGCGGCTCATTATTCAACACAAACAACAAGTCCTCACAAAAATTCTTAATGGCTTCGACTTGTTTCGGTTTGGCTTCCGACGGCAGTTCCTTCGCTCTGTTCCCCATCGTGTTCTCGGACGACATGCTGCCATAAATGCTCGAACCGTTTGTCGAGTCATCGCCTGCCACAACGGCTACCTCTCTGAGGAACATATTCAACAGGATTCCTGTAATTTTCCATTAGAACCAGTAGGGAGATCACTTCTTCTCACCTTCAAGCGAATCACTGTTCCTCTCATTCCGGAATAGCTCTGACTGCTCACGGAAAGGAACCAAATTCTCGTCTTGATTCGCCGGCGGCGGGACGACGGTAACCTCTGGCTGCGCTACTAATATCTCTTCCAAGAGTTTCCTGATTCTCCTTAACATGTCATCCTCTCGGATTGCTCGTTCATCTCTCATCGTCTTCTCACGTTGTCTTCCTGTAATTTTTCAATAGATGCAGTTGGAATGTCTCTTCTTACCGATAATCTCGTGTTCTTTCTTTTCTTTCGTGGCCTTGTTCAGTCTCCAGACAAATAATACGATAGCTGCCACGGTAGCACAACAAAGAAGACCCACGATAAGCCATAACCACCACGGGATTCCGGATCTGAAAATACGTTTTGTTGCTGAGACTGAAAACTGGCAACTCACCCATTGTCGACTGCTCTTGACGAGACGAAGAACGCTGCGAGTGTGGTGAGTGAGTCTCTCGTGTTGGCGAACGCAGTGTGGTACTTGGCAAAGTCCAATCCGGTGAGACTGAGGGTGTCCAACGCCTTCTTCACATCCAGAAGTGTGTCCTTGTCCGTTTGTTCTTTGACCAGAGAAGCGAGTTTCTCAACGGAACCGCCCATTTCCTCCAGATTTTCGCTGATTCCAGGGACATCTTTGGCTGAAGTGAACAGTTCGGAATAACTTTCCAGTTCAGTTGAATCCGTGCCCGTGACTCTCGCTTTCCATTGACCAAGCTTCAGATATGTCGCTGCCAGGGAGACATTGAGCTTCAAGAGAGCCTCCAAGTTGTCCTTGTCCGACTGATTCAGTTGAACACTGCTCAGATGAGCCTCCACCAACCTCGCACTCTGCATCACCAAATCCGCGTGCGACTTCTGTTCGATGGCTGTCTGCATGGCACTGATTCCTCGAGTTGCCACTCCGAGTGTCTTCGAATGTTTCTCCGGATCGGGAAGCGAATTGAGAGCGGCCGATGTGGAAGTCGAATGACCTTTCATCGCCGTCAGTGAACTTTCGAGAGCCTTGAAATCCCCAGAAGTCTTGACTACTCCACTCACAACACTCTCTCCATCCGTCAGAACACTCTTATCCATCGTTCGGAACTTCTCCGCCATCAGCATCGCATTCGCTGTCCGATCAGCATTGTTTCTGTCGATTGCTGCCAGACAATCGAAGAATTTCGGATAGTCGGAGAGCGTCTTGTAGAATCCGTCCACTTTGCCCACTTCGTTCAGTACAGCTTCGGCGTGTTTTTGTATTGAGTCGACGGTGTCTTGAAAATCGATTTCTTTCGCTTTCCTCAGCACCTCGCTCAACTGCTCCACCTCTTTCGACTGATTTAACTTCTTCAGCGTCCGTCCCAACTCAGCCGGGTCCTCCGTCTCAACGGCCAACTCCTCAGTCTTCTTCAGCCATTTCTTCACGTCATCAGTGACGAGAAGAATGAAAAAGTCGTTGATCTGGTTGTCTAGTCCGGCAATTTCGTTGTCCAACGCGACGGCGGCTTTGAACAGATCGTCGATCGCATTAAAGTTGGGTGATCCACCTTTGACCAATCTCTTGCTGCATTCGAGATAGCTCTGGAGTGTCGTAGTGAGCGTCGCCGAATCCGGAACAGAGGGTAGCTTCTCGACGAGATCGAAGAACTTCTGCATCATCGTTCTCTGAGCGATTCCGGGTGATCCGAGTGACTGGTCGACTCGTTTGAATGACGCTTCCAGAGACTTCAACGGAGCCAAAGAATTGATCATCTTGTTCATATCGGCCATCTTTCTCATCCAGTCGTCCGACATATCGGAGAATATCCTGGAGATGTCACCGAATCCGTTAAGGAGCCCAGCATACTCGAGAGACGCTCCATCCGATGGTTTCCTTGGATTCATGAGAGAGTTGGCGACTTGAATGCTGGATATCACGTCTTCCACCGACTTCGATGCACTCGAGAGGGGTCCAAGGCTGGCTGCGTAGGCAGTGAAGTCGTTCTCATCTTGGCGGCCCAATTTGAGTGTCGATTCGTTCGTATGAACCATTTTCACTAAATGGACTGTGTTGGTCAACGATTTAAATGCGCTGTCGGCTTTTTCTGTTCTTGAATTTGTCGTCATCACTTTCTTGTTCTCGATGAAGTTACCCAGCAGTTCTCTGAGTTTCTTAGATAGCGTTTTTGCGTCGTCGATGTATGTCATTGCCTTTGAAACTTGTTTATTGTCGGAGGCGTCGTATTGAAGTAGTTCAACATCCTTCAATTTGCTCCTCAAACGTTCCGCTTTAAACTGCATTCCTTCCACCGCACTGATATTGATTCCTTTGTCTTTTATGGAGTTCATCTCAGCCACGAATTCCGCCTTTCCTTGCCATTTGGTGACGTCGAGACCTTGGGCCATCGATCTCATCTTCTCCATCAAGTCCATCTTCTCGGCTGCTCGGGTGCTCCTATCGTCCACAATCAACTTGTCGGGAAGCTCGGCGATGGCGGTGAACATCACTTTCATCTTTTGTTCGTCCATGTTTCTGATTTGAGACGAGGAGACGTTCCCGAGTCGGAGAAGTTCAGAGACGAGTGGGTCGAGAGCAATGTTGCCGTTGGAAAGTCCGATTTGGATGGCGATTCCAGTTACGAGACGGGCGATCTTCTTCATTTTCTCCACTTCCGAAGACAGCGGATCGTCTGAAATAGAAGGGGTTATTCTTAGTGATCTATTCGGATGAAACCACTCACCATTGGCTCTTTTGAACCGTTGAAACGACGCCGTGTGGGAGGAAGAATGAGGATATAGAGGAGTTGGTGGATTGGACGAATCGGAGAACACTTCATTTTCAGCGGTTTCATCGTATTTGAGTTGTGGTTGTGCTTCTTGTTGTCCACTGGGAGAGATGTCTGAAATAAATCATTCAGTGATCCGTCTCGAATATTCCATTAGAAATACCATTTTGAGAGCTGATCACTTGACGACTAAATCCAACGCTCTGTGAGACATTTTTTAACAACACGCATGACAGAACTGAAAAGAAGTAATTTGATAAAAAAGGTTTACAAACGAAAACTCACTTAGAAATATGCTTCTATTCGACATCTTCATACCTCTGATGTCAACTCGAACTGATCGTTTCCTTGCTTTCTTTGTGAATGGGCGGCCTCTTCCGAAGGTCAGGTCAGGTCAATCGTAGTTCAATTCATTTTTGAACTTTCGTTGAAGAGAGGAGATTCCTCTAACTTCTAGCGGAGAGTATCACAATGTTTCTCGGTTCTCCTACTCACCGCTATTAACTGTTTTCCTTTCCTAATTCCTGATTTTTCGGTTTTTGTCTTTTCTTTTGTCGATTGTCACTCCACGGAAGCACGGTGTGTGCGTTGAATTCAATAGCGCTTCTTGCTTCTAACACATCAACTTCAAATTTTGCTGCGTACTCCATGTTTACGTCTTCAAATTTCTCAAACTATTTCAAGCTGCGTTGACGAAATAGCGTGCGAAAAACGGAGACGCAGACATCAATGGAGCGGACTATGATTTCGTGATTAGGGCGAGTTCCGGAGATTCCCGATCGAAAATCCAAAAATTCATTTTTTAAAAGCGACCACGACGGCGATGTGTTCAGGAGCAGGCGATTGAGAGAGCGCCAAGAAGAAGAGAGCGCAGAGAAGCAGAGAGTTCAATAGAGAATACTGTAAACCATTGCATCATTCCCTTGAGTCATGGTCATGTGCCGAAGGCTCTTTTGAGCGAAATTCACATAAAAAAGGGAAACAAGAGGTTGGAAATAATCATTTTGAGTCAGAATCAGTTGTTCCAAAATGAAAGTCATGTTTCTCATTGTCGTCGTCGTCCTCGCCATCGCGTTCCTCCCGGTAAGTTCTCCCGTCGTCCCGTGGTCGTAATCTTGCTCTTTTTCAGCCATCCAGTGCTCAATTCCAACAAGCGTGCCTGTTCTGCACTGGAGACTTACAAGTCCCGACCACCTGGCCCGAATTGCAGGACGTTCTGGCGACGGCGTGCGGCTGGCTCATCACCTCTCCAGGGCAATGCACCGAGATGATCAGTGCGGCCAAACTCGAAACTCCCTACGACAAAGTCTATCCGTACATCGTCGAATTGAAGGACGCCGCGTGTGAAAAGTTCAAGAACCTCTGTTGAGCCGAATGAATGTATTCCCTTCTTCATAGTTTTCCTTTCTCCAAAAGTCCACCAATCCGCCTCTCTCTCTTCATGCTCGATTGCTCAATGCAGTCCATTTCATTTGATTTCGAGCCCTCCGAAAAACGTGTTTCAATTCTCGTACACCCCCCATCCAATCTCGGTGAGACGTTGGGTTCGTCGAGGCGGAAATTGGGACTCGTGTAAACGTCTTCCGACTCCAATCAACCAAATATGCACCCCCTTTCACACTTTCTCCTCCCGAATCGGAAGCAAAAGAATGAGTCGCGAGTACTCGTGTTGAGAAGAAAATGTGTGTTTTCGATTGGAAACGGTGACGTGGTGGGCTAGATTCCGCGAATGTCCTTCTGAAAAGTGATCTACAGTAACCTGGCGAACACGGAAGAGTATTCTGATCTACTTTCTGATGATAGCTCCTTATCACTATAACATCATGACCGCAAACAAAGTACAATTCAACCATTCCGTTGGAAGTGCAGTGCGGCGAAAATAGTCCCTGCTTGTTATAGATGTTCATTTGAGTTTCAAATCCTCCGGTTGAATTGTTCAAGGTTTCCGAGGGTTCCGACCGTGAGATTGTCAGCGAATCAGGCCTCTGGGAAAATCATTTTATATTCGCTCTGCCGAAAAGTTATGGTCTTGCGACGAGAGTGAAAAAAGTTTCGGTGGGGCGCGATTAACCCTCGCTTTTGACCAGAAACGTTTTGAAAGTGTCTGCGTCTCCAAAATTTGAGTGTTGCCTCGCTCTTTCGTTGCGGGACCTGGGCTGACACTACCGTAATCAATATACTCAATTGTTGCTCGAGTTGATTCCACTGGAAACCGAAACCCAGACGACTATACTCGATGTTTGATGGTTTTCCAATGAAAAGAACATATCAAACATCAATTCCAACAATACATTTGATAAAAGAATCAGACAAAAGAATTCCCTTTTTTTTCAGTGGAACAAGTTTTTGATACTGATCAGTGAGAGGTCCCTGATTAGCGAGTGGACGGAGGGAGCTCTCTTCCGGACGGGGGAGATGAACAAACACGTTCCCAGGGACGTCGTACCTTTCGGCCGATCACTGTCTGCGTCTCCGTGGCGTCACCTCTCGCTCTCGGGGGCCCGCCGACAAAGTCAGTCAGCCCCTTCCTTCTCGTGTAGCTTCTCCCATTTCTTCTCCGGTCCCTTCGCTCTTCGCCTCATCCTCCCCTCCCCCTCGACTCCCACCCCGTGGGCCCCCCCCGTCTAATGTTACACCATTCCCCGGGCCCCGTCGTCGCGTCTCCATCGTCTCCACACTGCCTTCGCCTCCCGCCTGCCACCCCAAACCCATTCTCATTTCCTCCTCGATTTCCGTGGGCTCACAGGCACCACACGACACTTTATAGGCGCCACGACGTTTTGTTTTTGTGCGTGTGCTGCACTTAATTTACAATTTCTCTGTGGACGACACCTCGCGCATCACCTTGTTCGTTTTCAGCTCGCCTCCACGATGGGCAACAACGCGAGTTCGTTGTCCGAACTGAATCTGTTCTCGAAGGGCGGAGTCTTCACGAGAGAACAGTTGGACGAGTATCAGGTGAGCACTCGGTGCACCAAATGCACTTTCGCCATGAAATCCCGGAGAAAAAGATGAACGCGAGCGAAGATAAAAATCGTGTTGAGAGGAGCCGAGGCGCTGTGCAGAAAAGCGAGAAGAAATGCGAATGGAGGAGGAAGAGTCGGTCATAAATCAAGACGAGTTTGACATTTCCCCGCCGCGTTTCCGAAATTTTCGAAATTTCACAAATTCTCACAAGAGATTGCATCGGAGGAGTGTCAGTTATTAGTGGAAACGTGGATCTTTCGTCAGAGAACAAGAGTTGAACACTTGTTCCATCGGATAAGCACTCATCTTCTAGCTATCTTTTCGCACTTTTTACCAACATTTTCCGGAAGTTTTCATTCAAAAAGCTAATTGGAATTAAATTTCCGACAAGCAAACGTTGAAAAACTCAAAAAACGGTAAAATGCGAAAAAATGAATTAAAATGGTACATTAATTTGTTTTCTCCGTGGCGAGACCAGCGAGCGTCGCCCAGAGGCCATCTCGTCAAACACCTGCTTATTTTGATAATATGAGCTTTCGAACTTTGGATTTTGATAATATCATGCGCTCGCAAAGGATCAGAGACTCTGACAGAGAGACAGTTGACTACGGTAGATAACGCACGGGTCTCGAAATGAAGTAATTCCGATAGTGATAAAGCTCTTTAATAATCGGAAAGACAACTTTTCAGAAGCGTTTTCAGTTTGATTTTCAAATAATCAGTGTGGCGATATAGCCAATATAATTTTTAAAGTAATTTTTTGTACGATTTTCATCGATTGTCCGTCGGAAACTCTCTTAAAACCCACTTTCCGTATTAAAACAGCCAGAAAAGATTGTGAAAAACGTGCACAAAACGATAAATTGCGAAAAAAAATTAACTTGTTTTCTGCGTGGCGAGACCCGTTTTCACAATCCCACTGATTTTGATAATGCAATCTATTTAAATGAGTACACATTTTTGTCTCACTGGTGGAAAAATGGTTACCTCGAACTCACGAATTTCGAGAGAATCTGTCGGGAAACTGCAGAAAATATCAAAAGTGGACGTTGTTGTTTCAGATGTTTCGGTTAAAATAATCGTCGTTACTCTCTATTCTTCATATTGAATGTTCACTCACAGTTCACAGTAATTCTTTCATTCGGTCCTCACTGGGCAGTGTTTCCTGTGGGGGTCTGGTTCGAGAGAAAATGATTCATTTCTCCGATACAACTCACAAAAAACGTCCAACACTTGCAGGACTGCACATTTTTCACACGGAAGGACATCATCCGCCTGTACAAACGATTCTACGCGTTGAATCCGCACAAAGTTCCGACGAATATGCAAGGGAATCGGCCCGCGATCACGACGTTGACATTCGAAGAGGTCGAGAAGATGCCCGAGTTGAAGGTGAGTCATATGAGGAGGAGGAACGAAAAATTGGCCAGATTAAAGAATGAGATGTGTATGTGGGCAAATGATTCAGATGAGTGCCTCGGTAAATCGGTGGAGAGTTTCCTCCAGACTTTCGAAACTCTCTGGCAAACTCATTCTGCCCGACCGCCCCCTTACGGCAGGCGAGATGTATCGTAGTCAGGAGCCGTCCGGAGCCAACTTGGATGGTATCGAAAAAGAGGTTCTTGATCAGTATGAGATTCAATTTTCAATTGGGAAACTCTCTCTTTTTCCTATGAGTTTGCCGGAGAGTTCCCAAAGTCAGAAGGAAATCCTCCAGCGATTCACCGAATGTGTAAAAGTATTCGAAGGAAATGTTCTCTCTGACGTGTTTTCTTCTCCGACATGTGATCAAACTCATTCGTTTCTCTCTCGACAACTGACATTACAATGAGCCCCTCACGAATGCACTTTCCGTTTGCTAAGAGCATTTGAGAGAACTTCGTGTTCAACTGTGAACTTTGACCGCTCCAATGGTCTCGAAACGACTGAATCACTTTCCAGGAGAACCCATTCAAACGGCGAATCTGTGAAGTGTTCTCGGAGGACGGACGGGGCAATTTGTCGTTCGATGACTTTCTCGACATGTTTTCCGTCTTCTCGGAGATGGCTCCGCTTCAATTGAAACTCAAATACGCGTTCAGGATCTATGGTGAAATGAGCGAGGGAATCCAATGAATACGAGATATTTCCAGATTATGACGGAGATGAACTGCTCGGCCACGACGATCTGAGCAAGATGATAAGGAGTCTGACGAGGGATGAACTCAGCGACGTCGAAGTCGAGTTCATCATCGAACGGATCATCGAAGAGGCCGATCTGGACGGTGACTCCAACATCAACTTTGCCGAGTTCGAGCACGTCGTTTCGCGCTCGCCCGATTTTATTCGCACTTTTCATATCAGGATTTAATAAATACGGGTTACTTTTGTCATATAAAAGCTTTCAAGATTTTATATTAACAATGATTTATTGAACCAAGTTGCATGGGTGGTGGACAGAAGTGGTATCAATGAAACCATGAGAATACAGTAGGAACGAAAATGGGGGTCGGTTAATTTTGCAGAAAAGGGAACATGGGGGAACTGTGCATGAAAATACATTAGAACCTTTTAAAGATTTGGGTGGGGAAACAGAAGGGGGCGATGGACTGTCAGGCGTTGGGTGAATTTGAAGGCGGCTGGAGACCATTAATAAGACGAAAATAAGAGACGCGACATGTCACGAGGAAATGTGAGAAGCGGGAAGGATGAGGAAGCTACTTATTAGTCCTCGCACCAAGCGTTCTCCTTGCGGATTTGCTCCTCCTCCTCTGGAGTGAAGTCGTTCTTGATGTTGAATGTGCGGCGGATCTCTTCCGGCGACTTTCCCTTGATCATGTTAGCAACAGTCTTGCAGGTAACATCGAGGAGTCCCTTGATATCCAAGTAGTTGGCAGCCTGAAACTTTCAAATGCAACTAGGCGAGCGGGCGCATTCAATTACCAAGATGAGCTCGAAGAGAGTTCCCTGGTCGACCTTGAGGAACTCAACATCCCAGCTGACGATGTCATCGGTTCTCTTCTCGCGGTTATCCGAGTCGTCGGTTGGAGCCGGGTCTGTGAAGTGGTATTGGCACCAAGCGATGACCTTCTTCAAAATTGGAGCGGCCACATTCTGCACCGGAATCGGCTCAGCATTGGTGACCTCCTCGTCATCAAGTCCAAGATCTTGGAGAAGGGTATTGATGGTGGTCGAGAGACGAATCACGTTACGTGGGACCTAAAAACACATCACTTGAAGCATGAGGTCACATGATGCCGATGTAGTCGATTCACCGAGCTTAAAACAAACTTACAAGGAAGATCTCGTTGTCGGAAGACGAAATCTTGATGTTGCGCTCGTTCTTGGCAGTCTCGGCCATTGTCGGAATATGCTTGAGATTAGTCTAAAACAAAATAGATGAAGCGTGAACGAATGAGTACCAAAATGATTAGAAGGAAAGTTCTCGGAACAAAGAAACTAAAACGCGACATAGTGAACATGTAATGTGAGCGAACGATGGGTAAAAGAACCAGGCGACAAAACACCTCAGAAAGGATGAATAAACGCGTGACGAGAGAGAGCGAGACATTTGAAATGAGAAAAAAGAAAGCGAGCGAGCGTGTGCGAAGCGAGAGACGCGAAATGGCTAGAGGCATTGAACAGAACAACTGCATGTGAGACGCAGCGAGGCACATAAGAACCGCCCCTAACAATCGATACTTGGCGTAGAGTAGTGCTGACGGAGAACGGAAAGAAAACTGAGGCGCCAAGAGATAGAACGCTGACAAATGAGAGACGCCAGAAGCGTCGTCTCTAATGATTCATCTCGGTCGCAGGCTCCCGAGAAAATCACCAGTGGATGGAAAGATGCGTTTCTTATCACGAAATGTATGAGAATCAATGTGACTAATACTGCGGCCAGGCAAGAAACATGTCGTGTTCCCTATACTGATTGAAAACGCTATCAGGTGAAATATTACGCAATAGACAGGTACTAGAACACACGGGCAAAATTATACGCAGAGAAATAGAAATGCTAGCCGCGTCGCTGTCGCGTAGGTAGAGTGGTGTGGTAGAGAACATGATAGAAGGGACGAGTCTAAAGTAAAGAACTTCGCACTGTCACAGCAAAACTGCGGGTGACTAAAATCATGAGGGAGGGTGTGGAGGGAGAGCAGAGCCTTCCCAGAACCGCACGCCGCGCGCGAGCTCGTCCAACCCGGAGTAATATCCCCTCTTCGACGCGAAGAAAGACTGAGAGAAAGAGATATAAATTCTCACTGGACTGAGGTCGAGAAGAAAGAACGCTCAGAAAGACGAGCAGCGAGGTAAAAATGAGAGGAAGTGAGGAAGCAGATCTGCCAATGCTGGAAAGAAACGAAGGAATCACGAAACTAAATTAAAAGACACGATCATAAGAACAACAAATTCTTAGGTACTCACTAAACGCGGCTCCTGGTCCGGGTAGAACTGAAACTGAAAGAATCGTGTTGGCGAAGCGGTTCAATGACGCCCCATTGCGTGACCTTCCACGTGGTTGCATCGTCACATGTCAACGCTTTTAGAAAAAAAGAGAGAAGAAGCGCAGGAAAAAATAAAAGACTAGATGCTGAGAGGCGTTGCACGAATACATTGAGCAAATTTCACACACAGTGACTATGTCGAATCGATCCATTGACAGAAATAAAATTAGGAGGAAGTGTAGGATCCTCTGGGATTCTGCAGGTTCAACTTTTTTTTAAATACTATAGAGTTGCTTTCCAATATTAGTACCGGAAAATACACAATATATTATGCGTTCGTCACCTGCGTGGACCTCGTTTTTGGCGTGAAAAGTGTTGAAATTGTCTGCGTCTCTTAAAATTACAGGCTGCCTCGCTCTTTCGTTGCGGGACCTTCGCCGACACAGCGACTGAGTCCACGCTCGCGGTGAACTCATAATACGAACAGATAACGATGAAGTAAGAGAGAAGATAGTATAAGAGCAAAAACCAGAAATGAGTGGGAGAATGAAAGATGAGGCACCGGGATCAGACGCGCACGCGCGTTGCGTACGCGCGCTGCGTACCAAGTAACTTCATCGATTTTTGAGGGAAACGTTGAAAACACCCATCCTTCGCTCTTTTCGAGAAACGAAAGGACAATAAAGACGCCAGAAAAAGAATTTGATGTTCAAAACAAGAATGAGCAAGGAGGTCGCGCGCTCGCAGAACTGTTCAAGAAATTTAGTCGCTTCAGACGCTAAAATTTAGTTTTTTAGATGCAACTGCAGTGTACAAAAATCAGAAATGTATCTTTGAAAAAATAAGAATAAAATGATATTCGAAAATATTGCAGCGCTGTCTAGATTTTTCGATGAGAAATTTCGCAAGAAAGTTCATTTTTTATGCGATGTGTTTGCGGAATTGCGTACAGTATACCTTTTTGAAAAACATCCACCCGCGCGTTTGAATTTTGAAATATATAAAATTCATTTTTAATAAAAATTTTTATATTCAATTCAAACAACAAAAGTTCGAATATTTTTAAGGTAAAAATAGATTTTTGTGAAAAAATTCAATCAGTTGAGAGATCTGATGTCAATGTTGTAGTGATTTCCGAAGTGTTCATGACTCCATCACGACGAGCTTGATCGGAAGAGTCTTAAATTATAATTTTAAAAATTTTATTTCAAAAAGAAAATTATACCAGTGGATTCTTCCAATCTCGCTTGCATTGGCCTTCGAGGAGGCATCGGGGACAGGCGAGAGGAAATAGTGACGGATTTGTCGGCGGCCGCTTCGGAATCCGAAGTATCGTCGATTTCGGAGATCATTGGCTCGTCTTCAAAGTGAACCGAGTACTTTTTCGGTCGGAGGTCAGTCAAATCGTCTTCAGAATCCACAAATAATGGGAACTGCCCGTCCTGGAATGGTTTGTTTTGAGGAAAATCCTTCGAGTTTCCAAGTAACCTTCATGAAAAGCGGCACCAACTCGGGCGGCCATATTCCCTCCACAATCATATGCGTCTGCGGCACCCTCGACAGCCGTCCCAACTTCACCTGAATCGCCGTCTTGACCAACGTGTCAATATCAATGTCTGCGATAACATTCTGATCGATTCCAATGTTCTGGCCGACGGCGGTGATGAGTTCTCTCACTTCCAAACTGCAAAAAGATCAATTGTTCGGGTGTGGCTGACGACACGGAGGCGCCTACTTTCTGGCGCCGAACCATATGCGAATGTTGGCGATATTCTTGATCTTTTTGCCGATGAAGTGTAGTTTTCGAACGTAGATTGATCCGATATCTGAGAGAAAAAAAACTGGTTGGCGAGGGATAATTTGCGAATGATCACATCGAGAGTTTTAAAAGTTTAGGTTCAATTCAGGGGCTTTTGAATTGAATTTTTAATTTAATGGTTGAAAATTAAATTCCCGGAAAACGAATTAATTAAGGACTTTTTGGAAAAAAATGTCATCGAAGACGTTGAGATTTTTGCTCAATTTAGAGTCATTCCCCAACTTTTCGTTTCCATGGAACCGGAACGTCGTCATGGTTTCTGAATGTTTCCATGAGAATATGGACGTTTCCGTAGAAACCGCCCATGACAACGTATTGGTTGCCGAGGCGCTTCCCCCGAGAAACCGCTCCTTCTCCATGGAAATCGACGCGTTTCCATGGATTCTTCGGTTGCCATGACCTCCCCTCGACTCACCTAGAGCAATGGTTGATATGGCGAGTCCCGTACACATGTAGAAGACGCTGATGGGCAGGAACCAATTGCTGAGGAACGGATTAAAGTGTAACACGACAGACAAACTCACTTTTGAGGGATAATGTCTCCGTATTCGATGGCTGTGAGACAGATGAACGCGTAGTAGATGCCGTTGAAGAAGTCGAATTGGCCGCTCATCAACGGAATCATGACGGCTCCCAGAACGAGGTAGACGATGACGATGAAGAAGAGAGTGCTCCCGGAGACACACTCGTCCTCGTCTTCAGGGCGACGTCTTCTGCACGTCAGAAGGCGTCGGAACCTCGTCGCCATCGCCTCAAGGTATCTTCCGAAGTTTGTGAGTAGAATGACGGTGAGAGGGATGCCGAAGAAACCGTAGATCACTGTCGAGATCCGACCGTTTATCGTTTGTGGCTCGATCTTTCCGTAGCCTGCAATCAATTCGGGATCATCCAGATTTCGAACGAAAAACGATGTTGTCGTGTTATAATGTATGATAAACCAGCAGTTAGTGAACAGACTCTGATCCTAGACTTGACTTTTTTTTTTGCAATGGCGCATCAGTAAAAAACCAGAAAACGCTTGCGAAGCTAATGCGGAGGCATCAAATTTCGGCTGACTCTTTTTTTTTTCTTGAAAATAATCGATTGAAAGTGTCATCTTTTACTGTAATGCCTGGGCACTGTGGGCAGCTATTCGTTGGCCTATTTTGACATTTTCAGACCCATTTTTCGCGGAGGTTTCAGACAAAATGAGTTGGATTAGTCTGAGAAGTCTTATCGATTCTAGAAGCTTCTAGACAAGATTTTTTGTATGTTTCAAGTAGAATTTGACTGTGAAAAGAAGAATGAATTGTGCTGAAACAGCTAAAACCTAAAAGTGGAGCCGCCCATCCGCGGATAATTCAGCTGATCGTCTTCATTTTTGCAATCGAAACTTCCAAATCCGCCCGTTTTCTGACCGTCTGTGGTCATCGAAAAAGAGTTCTCCGTGGTCATTCGGTGAGCCTTTCGCCTCTCTTCTTCTCCATGTTTATATACAAATTCAGTCTCGTCGACGACATGGATTATGCTTTTTATGCTTTCTTCGGCGTTTTTGGCGGAAACGAAAGTTTTGTTTTGACAAGTGTCTCAAACTTGATTCTTTTCTTCCGGTCCTTCTCTCTCGAGGGGAGTTGGCTCCTTCGCCCCAAGTACATTTGCATTTCGACCCGCGCGCGCCCCCAGACTCCCCGAGGACGATCCATTTGTCGGACTCCTCATCACTCAGACCATGTGACCGCTCGAATGTTGCGCTCTTACCCAAAGTTGTCAGAATTCCCAACGAGTAGAGGGCTGCCGATTTGAATGACCACTGCATCCGGTCGTCTTTCACCTGCAAAACGGATCGTTCTTGGTAGATAAGAGAACTGCGTTAACTATCGGCCGCCATAGCTCAGTCGGTTAGAGCGTGGGTCTAATAAGCCCAAGGTCGCAGGTTCGACCCCTGCTGGCGGCAAATTGTTTTTGGCGGGTTTAGCTCACCTTCTCTGTCAGACATCGTTCCGCAATCGCCGCTGCCACATCGGATGCCCGCGTGAGCCGTAACCGATTGTCCCGATTCAACAACGACTCGATGCACAGTCGCTTCTCCAACGTCGCATTCTGCTTCATGTACTGCTGGTACTCGTACTCGAAGTTGAGGAAGATGAAGCCTCCGATGGTGGTGTAGACGATGAGGAAGACTATGATGAAACCGTTGACTGCGATGGCCCTCCGATTGTGTTGAAGGCACTGGAACATAGAGGAAATTGGGAAAGACGGGGTAAAATGAAAAGAAATATAGAACCCCCAGATACCTCCCAAATAGAGTCATAGTGCTCGGAGTGGAAGTCCTCTTCAAGGAACGCCTTCAGAAGGTCATCCTCATTGACGGCGCCCTTCTTGACGTCATCGTCGTCTTCTTCGAGATGCATTCTTCTTCTTCTTCTCTACCGTCCTACTGGCATTTTGCCAAATGAGAGAGAGAAAAGGCAAAATGAATTTGTATACAAGTGGACGAGGGGAGGCGGGTGGGGGGCGGAGTGGAGAGTGACAAGTCTGTCCGAGTAGTCGTCATGCAAAAATCACTTGGAGCCGCGTTGTGTGTGTGTGAAAAGAAGCGGATACGTTGCGGATGGACGATGGAGAAAGAAGGAGAAATTGAGGGAGAGATTGGCAGCACGTGCGGGGGTCACTCTCTTTCTGACGAACTGCGAGTTTTGATCCCGACGATGTGTGAGTGCTGAGACGTCGGATGCTCATTCTTTCGCGTTTCATCCGAATCGGAAGACTTTGGAATGGCGACGCTTCGATCAACGATCAACTTCGGATCTATTAAGACCGTAAATGGCAATGAAGCAAGAATTACTCGTCGGTTACAGACGCATCCCTCGCTTTTGACCAGAAAGGAAATGTCTGCGTCTCACAAATTGCACGCTACCTCGCTCTTTGGTTGCGGGACCTGGGCCGACATCGCGGCGAACTCATAATGAGTGTTTTTCAATAAAATATAGCTAAACTGTTCCAAAGTCGGTTGATTGTTGGCAAGAGATCATTTTTCAAAGCTTGGAAACCTGGTTCAGTCGTGAAGTGTCGCAGTTGCGAATTGTCGCGAAGCCCCCAAATCGGCAGGAGCCGCAGAACTTCGGTTGAATCTGACCAAACGTGCACTTTGAACTCCACCAGGTCGACCCGGAAAGGTGACGCCAGGCACTTTTAACGCACCATGAACAACCGGATATTTTGACCATTCAGGAGAGGGTTAACTTGATAATGAAGCCTCTTTTGTGATATCGGAAAACAAAGATGGAGCATATTGTCAATTCAAACGACAAAACCACGAAACTTCGATGACCTGGCATAGAAAGGCGATGCTGGAGGTCTGTTCCGCCCGTCGAATGACAGAATGATAGCCGTAACCGAACTCTTTTTCTCCATTCCATTTGGACACAAGGGATGTTTGATGCGTGAGGGAATCAGGGTTCGTATTCTAACAGATTTTGAGAAAGTTCCAGAGAGATTCCAAAAGACATTGCTCTTGGCCAATCAGAGCGTTAACTCGAGCATCCTCCTCGAGTTCAGTGTCTCCTTAAAGATCAAGTGTTCTGATCAACTGAAGATGTGCATCACTGAGAACTTTCCTCCAACAAGTACACTTTTCAAGTGTCTTTGAAGGGAACAGAACATTCGAGAGCCGGCTCTTCAAAAATCAGAGAGTTTATCGAAGAACAGGGACCCGAAATCAGCATAGTTCACTGGTTCATTGATCGTTTGAACACGGATGTGAGTGGTTCTTTTGAAGGATATTAATCTAATTATCTCAATGAAAGCAGAAAAAAAAAGATAATTCTGTGGGAAGAAGGAATTGGAGAAGCAGTGCAATGCGAATAATGTTCTGGGAGAGTGCAGAAACTGGTTCAAGCACGAGAGCCCTTAGAGCTGACTTGAAAACTGACTGGAATTTCAATGGAACCCCCGAAGGGCTGACCTGATGGAAAACATCTCCGCTTGTGTCTCTTAAGTACAAGGAAAAGGTGTTCGTCCACATCGATCCAACACATGGTTGCAATGAATGAAACACGGAAATTCAGAAAGTTTCCGCGGAAAACCGGAAAAAGAAACGGAAACTTTCTGGCAGTATACTCGAATAAGAACCCTAGTTCGCTTGTACACTACAAGGATAATCCCACTGACAAGGGAAGCGTTTTCAGACGGCCTTCCAGATTTTCCTATAAATTTGCAGAATGACACTTTCTCATACTGGTAATCGATCCCGCATAGTGGTGAACTGCGCAAACTTGTAGTTTCCTAGATATTTTGTCTCAAAGTGCTCAAAATTGCCGTTTTTTCACGAAACCGGGCGTTGTCACTATGTGGGGTCGATTTACCAGTATGAGAAAATGTAATTCTGCAAATTTATAGGAAAATCTGAAAGGTCGTCTGAAAGCGCTTCCCTTGTGAACCAAGTGGGTCCTTATTCCTTTACGTAGATCATTGAAGTAGGCGGAGACCTTCTTCTGGTAAATTACCGCTGGCCGCGCGGAATATTGACGGAAACGGAAGTCCTAAAACATGTGGAAAACGTAAAACGGAATACCGTGCAACCCCCGATCTAGAAGTTTTGGGCGTTCTGGGAACCAAAAGAGACCAAAACAATGAAATCGTGGCGAGACCAACACAGAAAAACGTCATTTTCGATAGGGAACTTTTGATAGAGGTTCCAAGGTCTCCATTTGGCGCACATCCAACGCAAACGCGCTCCACCGCTTGGTGTCTGCGTTTCTAATGTTCACACGCTATTTCGTCAGTTTGAAACAATTCGAGAGATATCAGACGCAGACACGGGGTTCCGAAACCTTGAAAACCATGGAAAACTAACCCTTCCGAGTCCTAAAAACATGAATATCGACATCCTAAACGGCGGGTAGACGGTCCTCGATGCCAGTTTGCTAGTGCGTCCCGCGAAGGCGTTCCGTCCGCATAATTTGTGTGTGTTTTTCTCTGGAAAACGCTTGAATTTATGCGAAACAAACACAAGTTTGAGGGGGGACAAGAAAGCGGCATGTGTGGGCACACCAACCACAAATGCACTGACTTTTGGCGTATGATTCACGAGAAAACGTCTCCCCAAGGGACACGAAACAACGTTTTTACAGATGGGGGGTCGGGTGGGATCCGGGCGGATGGGGGGCGAATGAATTCGGGGATGCGTTCATGAGAGGGGGAGCAGGCGCCATTAACTAGTACCAAATCAGATCTCTCTCTCTGCGTCTCTCTCTCTCGCTTCCACTCTCTCTCTCTCTCTCGGACACTGGGGGAAGAGAGAGAGAAAGAGAGAGATGAAACGAAGAAAAGTGCGATGATTTGTCGGAGATTCGAAGGGCGCACGACGACGACTACATGTGTGAGCCGCCCCCGAAATTCGAGGAGGAGAAGAAGAAGAAGGCCAGAAAGAAGGAGACGAGATGGTGCTAAGTGATTGGTAATTGGGCAAGAAGAAGCGGGCGGCGGTGAGAAAGAAACGGCAGAAGGGGAGAACACAGCGGGGGCACGCTTTAATTTCGCACGCCCAAACGGACATTAAACTGAACCTAAGCGTTGTTTAGAGATGCCACCTCCAGAAGTGGTCGCTCCCGGAGTCACATTGAGAACTCATCGTTGAATTCGACGAAAAATATACTATTTTTCAGATGAATAGTCCTTGAACTTTTGGGAGATTATGTAAATGAGCTCTGGATGGCTGTGCAACAGATTCTCAAAATGTCTCTCATTGGGAGTTTGCCATGAATAGTCACGAATAGAGAAACGGAACGTTTTCTCGATCTGTTCGAGATTTCATCACGAAAGTATTTCAAGACAATGATGTACCATCGAAATCGCCCAAAATGACTTTGGGGACGGGAGAAAATCGAGTGGGCTGAACGACTGTCACCGTAACCTTTATTTCAAAAAGACGGTTCTCGGCTGTTTCTTGTACTCATATTTTGACGAAAAATAGCAGACGCAATGCAGAAGAGTGGTCCACAAAAAGATTCCCGAAAAACGGACGACTATGATTTTTCTGAACCTGTTAAAATTTTTGAACATTTTCGCGGTGATCTACGGCTGCCGGTGGCCGCGGCTCGGCGCCGAGAAATCCTCTGACCACGGGAGCTTCAAAGATGGGTGGTTTGAATTCCCGCGTCGTCGAACTGCAATTTTTTCGAATTTGGCTGCGAGCGTTGCCTGAGTATTCAACGCTTAACGATATGCGCTCTCGTAAATCGACACGAACCACACGCTCTAACGTTGAATACTATTATAAGTTCGCCGCGAGCGTGGACTCCGCAATCGCGGTGTCAGCGAAGGTCCCGCAACGAAATAGCGAGGCAGCACGTAAATTTCAGAGACGCAGACAAGTTCAACCCGTTTCACGTCAAAAATGAGGTCCACGCTCGCGGCGAACTCATAATAAGGCGATGCGGTCGCAGCCAAATTTGAGAAATTTGCAGTCCAGCAGCGCGGGAATTCAATCCGCACATCTCCGAAGCTCCCGTGATATACCCGCCCCCAACGCCATCTGAGAAAATTTCGCCAAATATCGCGATATTACTCTCTATTTCTATTCACTATTTTTAAAAAGTAGTGAAATTCGACAGTACAAACAAGACTTCGCGGGTAGATTTACGAGAGGTCGCTGCAAGACCACAAAAAAAAGAAAATTCGACTTTTGCGATTTCTACGTCATAGTTTGGATAGGTGAACATGCAGCAAAGACGTTTGAAACTATAAAATTTGAAATGAAGAGCTCTAATCTGTCATGAACTTTCGTCGAACAGGCCAGTTGGACGCACGTTGCTGCTCCACTTGCTCAGAGACTCGACAATGTTTTTCTTGGGCATATTATTATCAGAACGCATCTCGTGAAGGAATCGAAATGACTTGTTTCCCATTCAAGATTCAGAATGAAACACCAAGTTACGAAAACAAATGAAGATCCAGTGATCGAAAAAGAATGTAAATGAATGGAAGGAAGTCCTGATATTTAGAGATTCTCGCAAAGAGAGTGTTTCCAGTTGCTGTGCAATTTCGTAATGAGACATGTCCCAGCGCAAAATCGGAAGACAGACAGGGACTTCCCGTGTCAAATTCTACCGGATGGAACAGATCTCGTTCCGGAATCCAACGGCAAGTTGATGTGATTCGGAAGCGATTCAAATCCGCTGTGATGCTCCTTCGCAAGAGTAATTGTCAATCAGTATATCATTCAAAAACGTCTTAATTCAGTTCAGAAGACAGAGAAAAGGCATCCAGTGGTGAAGAGACATCGCGTGACAACTCACTGGTCTTTGCACTTTTCAGCGGCTGAACTCAGCGTCAATTTGTAAACAGAGAAAGATTCAAGGACAGAGTCAGTCCTTTTCCGAATAGACAGCCAAGGATAGACGCACTTGGAAACTTGTTTTTTCAAACGATTCTGGATTCCCGGAACCAGAAATCCGGTTTGTAACAACTCTTCTTCACTTGAAAACATCCAGTGAACTTTTATTCGTCAAAATAATCAGATTTGACCTCTGCGCGGCGCTCGCTGGTCTCGCCACGAAAAAAACAAATTACTGTAACATTTTAATCAAATTTTGTCACAATTCATCATTTTCTTGCACAACTTTCACCGTTTTTATACAATAATTTCAATTCAAAAAGCCATTTTAAAGTGAATTTGTGACAAGGGCCATATTTAATCGAATAGAGTGGCACCCCTGACAGAACTACTGTAAATCCGAAATAAAGTAGGAAAAATCAGATTCGGACATTCATTTTTCAATTTGATGTTCCGTTTTTCTTTCGAAAATCCATCAATTTTACGACGAACGGCTCATTCACTATCGCAAAAATGACCCCAATGACAGTATTTTTCTTCTGAATTTCTTGTATCCACCGGGTGTCCTTTATATATCAGAAGTTTAGACACTGCAGTGCACAAAACAGAAAGAATACAGGAAAGAACAGAAAAAGAGACAAAAAAGGGAACAAAACCGACTAGGATCATTTCTGAAGGTGGTGGCACCTGGTGGAAACGTGGATTTGTGACGGAATTTTGATTATCAGGTTGGTCGGAAGTAAGGCTTGATCGGAAATTACCTGTCGGAAACGGAAAAAAGCTTCGAAATGAAAAATCGGAAACATTTCCTTTATTTCTGAAAATGGTCGGAAATTTCGGAAATTTCGGTAGTTCCGTTCCCAGTTCCGACCAAGCCTGGTTGGAAGAATAGGTTTCCGAGTTGTAACTGATCCGAAATGAACAAAGGTATAGACAGAATAGATCAAAAGTACAACAAGGGTTCAAAATGGATCAGTATTTAAAGTTCTAGGTTAGTTAGTACCAGAGTTGGCGTGAATTCCGAATAATAACTTCAAGATTATCAAAAATGCCTTTCCGACAGTTGAAAGTTCCACCTGATCACTCGATTCGGAAAGGGGTTCAGAACTATATAGAAGTCAGAGGATGCTGCCAAAGGGTTCCACTGCACAACATTCGTGTTTATTGGAGTCGGAGCCCTATCAATCGACGAGATCTCGACCCAGATGACGTGGATAAATGTCTCCCCCGGCCATCCATTTGTGTTCCTTCTTTGCTCTCTCTTTTGAAAAACATGGTTCCGAGGGAGAGAGAGAGAGAGAGAAAACATTCTGAATCGCGTTGAATCGAATTTGGAATGGAAGAGGGCGGAATTAGGGAAACACGAGCCACCAGAAATCAGGGTCACATGTCAGAAAACAAGAATCAGAAGAAGAAGAAGAAAAAGGAGAAGAAGAAGACGTTGGGAACCGACGGAGCGCACTTGCTGACGAGACAAGTGCTCAATGAGATGGAAACTTTCGATGGATCCTTGAGCAGGATGCGCGCGGCGGAGAAGACCAAGAACAATAGGCGGCGACTCAATGAGCTCATTGAGCCAGAAGGATTACTGTACTTGGAAGTTTTTGGTTTTTGGAACGAATGGCCAATGTGTTGTTTTAGGGAAGAAGGCGGAAGAAACTTTGAGAGGAGGAGAGAGGAACACGGGCTGTCTTCTGGACAACAGGGGAATACTGGAGAGAGAGACGGGAAAGCGGTCCAATAATAAGGAAAAGAATGATATCGAATTGGGCGCGAGACGGGCACCCTTGAGACTTGCGGAAGAAAGCGCAGGGGGAAGAAGAAGAAGCAGAAAACAGCGGAAGCGACGAATCATCAGCACTTGTTTCGTTTCGTTGCTGCTCCCACTCTCGGATCTTTCTCTCTTTCTCTCTCTCTCTCTTTTCTCTCTCTCTCTCTCTCTCTCTCTCTCTCTCTCTCTCTTTTTCCCAAAACAGCTACTCAAAACTATGATGACACCCCACCATGACTCTCCCGGCGACCACTCTGAATCGCTTTCTAATTTCTTCCTCCGCCTCCTCTTTCGGGTCAACTCCTCTTTCCCTCGGGTCGGATGAATGTGAAAGAGAAATCCTCGAGACACAAGGCGACCAATTGTGCACTTGGGAAACTGAGAAGAGAAGAATAGCTGAATGACGAGGGTGTGGGAAGGCGGCGAATGGTGGTGGGAACCTTTTCCGAAGGGAACTTGACTTGGCGGAGGTTGATGCAGACGGAGGGACAGCGATTGGTTCAGGAGCTGCTGGAGTGTGGGAGCACTTCTTCTATAGATGGCGGACTCTACTTGTCAATCTTGGAAAGGACACTTTTGAACCATTCTGACGATTTTGACGTGAACATTGTTTGCCGGACGCCAGCGGTCGAACGAGAACGAACGAGACACAGCTCTTAACG
This sequence comes from Caenorhabditis macrosperma, assembly GCA_963932285.1. Lineage (NCBI taxonomy): Eukaryota > Metazoa > Nematoda > Chromadorea > Rhabditida > Rhabditidae > Caenorhabditis > Caenorhabditis macrosperma. The sequence goes on from OZ010622.1 coordinate 9,503,074, forward strand.
ATCGCTACCGTAAACTTCAATTCGTTTTTTTTTCAAAAATCCGGTATCCGGCCGATTTTCGTTATGTGGTTGTTGATAAAACAAATTAAACATGTTAAAAGAATGAATTCACACAGAAACCTCTCGGAGAATCGGCAGAAAATCGGCAGAATTTCATGGGCAGTTGAAAGTTTTTAACAGTTTCCACAGTAATTCGCGCCGGCTCAAAACTGTCGGTGAAAAAGAAAACTCTTTCTCATGAAGTCTTAATTTTGGATGCATCCGACAGTAATTTCCTCAAACGGAGCCGTTTTTACAGGATGAGAAGGTCTATAGAATCTGAGAAACGACTGCGGATTGATGGAAAGACGAACAGGGAATACGGAGGTTTTCGTTTGGTTCGGAGCGCCGCCGATTGCTGATCAGTAGCGACAAGATCAGGGAATGTTGAATTCTGAAAACCGGAAGATATCCGTGAACAATCCTGTTCCATTCCCCACAAGTTTCAGACGACCTTTCAGATTTTGCTATAAATTTGCAGAAGGATACTTTCTCATCCTGGCCAGAAATTGTGTTTCAAAGTGCTCACAAGGAAAATGTGTTCTGCAAAAATGGAAAACAGATTCGCACGAGCCATGTCGAACTCTATCAGATGGATAGGTCCAATTTCGAAATCCCACGGACACTTCACACACTTTCCTTCGCAGAAACGCTCAATTTCGTGAAAAAAACGCAAAGAGACAAAATATCGGGAAAACTAGAAGTTTGCGCAGTTAGCCACTACGCGGGATCAATTGCCAGTATGCCAAAGTGTAATTCTGCCAAATTTATAGCAAATTCTGAGAGGTCGGTCGTCAGAAAACAGTCTCCTTGTTGGAAAAGACTCCTCGCAGTCGAGAACACGAGTGGGAAGTCATCTGAACAACTCTTCCGATGATTCCGTTTCCAGTCAGTCTCGCGGTTTCTTCCAATTCGCTTCCCCTCGCCAATTCCGCCAAAAGCGAAAGTTTACGAATGCACTAAATGTTTTTCGGTTTGTTTCTGCCCCCCCCCCGTGTTTAGATTTTTCGTTCGTTCGACAGAGGATCGAGTTTCAGCCAATCGTCAACTATTCGATGCATTCATTTCTCTAATGAATTGTTCGATTCGAAACTGACGTCATTTCACCTGAATAAATTAGGCGAAAGTCGAATCACCGCCAGGTGTCTTGGGAGTCTGAAATCCGAGATCCGCAGCTCCTAGAGCTTGAAATACGGATCGACTTTATCCTTTATCATTAAGAGTTTACTTTGTTTCAACTTTTCTGTTTTGACGATGACATGTTCAGAACAGAACATTTTGACTCTACATTCCTGAAGAATTCTTTTCTTCACAATTGCGGAATTCGGGAGTCATGACGCTTCCAAGACACTTTGAAAATACTAATTCGCCGCTGATTTTTGAAGAAAAACTTCCATAATTTGTTCATTTTACCCCATTCAGACAATCTTTTAGCTCGGCTACTTACTGTATTTCTTGGAATATCGCTGCACCCCGTAACGCTGCTGAAGAATCATTATATCTCGAGATTGATAAGAGATATCAAAAAGTTGTCAACAGCAAACTTGTAGATCATAACTAGGACTACAAGTTTGCTGTTGACAACTTTTTGATATCTTTTATCAATCTCGAGATATAATGATTCTCCCGAACAGCGTTTGGGGTGCCGCTCTATTCGAGGAAATACTGTAACATAAACGAGATTCTTCGAATTCAGAACGTTGAGACATCATATGTCCAGAATTTACTGGAAGGTAGAGACTAGAATTCCACGAACGGATTCAGAAGGAGCTCTTCTATAGACTATAGACAATAGCATTGCCAAATAGGTAAGAAAGGTCACAATCAGTTGAATGGTCTGTTAGTTCCAGACCTACCCCTCACCCGATTTGATCTACCTCCATCCCAATCAACTAACCCTCTATCTGCCCCCTCATTTCCCTCTGCGTCCCTTCCTTATCATTCTTCCACTCCCAACTTCAAACCGCTTATGAATCATTCCGTCGCAATCCTTTTCGTGCTGCTCTCACTCTTATCAGCAGTTGCAAAGTTCCTTCCGTTTTTATCACCAATTGCAACCAGATATCCCTATGTGTCCTCCTAGACGTTCTCTCCAGCTTCTGTTTACCTTCTCTTCCTCTTCTCTTTTCGTTGTTTACCACTGAAATTCATTGTAATTTAATTCGAATCGGAGAAGTTTCCTTCGGCTGAAAAACGCTAAAAATGCTAAAAATAGCAGTCATTGATACGGAATACGGACAGTTTGTGATTGTATGCAGTTCGCTCAGTGACCATTATGGACCTATGCATGCTTTGCATTTTTCGGTTTCTTTCCTTTTTTCGAACTATTTTTTCGTGGCGAAAAACGTCGGAAAACTTACTTCAAAAACTGCCGTTGTGAGACCCTTGTGTCATTTAAATATCCGCTCCTTTAAAAGTTTACTCAAATTTTCTACTTTTATCCGGAATATTTCACAAGCAAAAAAAAAACCGCGACGCAGCCGCGACGCGTGGTTCTCTCCACGAACACAGTTTTTCACCGAGAAAAGTACGGTAGGAAACGCTTTTTCTTCGCGTGTTTGCTGTGAGAACTACGCGTCGCGGTCGGCCCAGAAGTTTCAACTTTTGCAAGACAGATAATAGTTATTCAGGAAAAACACGAAATTAGTGAGAATCAGAAATGAAAGACGTATTTGTGAAAACGACCAATGGGTCTCAAAATCTGTTCGCAAATGGGTTAAAAACCGAAAAATGCAAACGGTGCACAGGTTCATTGCGAAGAAAACAGTTTTAGACCCTCTTCCAACGGGATTCCTCGTTGAATTAGCATGCGAATTCCGGAGACAATCTCTCTGAGCCAATACATGAAAACTCTGCTTATAGCCATGGAAACTGGAAAAAAACGCCATTTGTTGGTCAGTTTAATGTTTTGTTCATCTTTTTGTTTCATCGGCCCAACTTCGGTTGTTGTCCAAACTGTTCATATTTTGATCGATTTATTGTCTCGAAAGACGAGAAGATGACCTTGACACATCCAGAGAGCGGACTCTGCAATCAGACCTCCCATACAGACCTCGCTAACCAGCCAAATGAGCTCATTTTGACTCGGTCCATTCAGATGTTTGTTAACTATAACTTGCAGTTTTCTTTTGAAAATCGGCTGGACAGTTCACTCGGCTGACCTTCGATCGAAGGACCTTCTTGTTTTTCTCCAGAAACTTTCTATCCGATTTTTCTCCAGTCTATGGTTCAGCAGCATCTCCTCGAATGGATCAGAACCTTAAATGCTGCCGGAGAATCGTTATATCTCTTATCAATCTCTCGAGATATAATGTTTCTCCTTTGCGTTCCGGTCTATTAGAGGAAATACGGTATGCAAGGTTATAGAGAAATCAACGAGGTGAAAAGACAGAATCATCAACCTGAACACGGGGTGCTGAGAAAAACCTCATTTGAATTTTCATTTTTCGCGGGGCGAATTCAAAATATGCGTGTCTAACTCAATTTTCTCCGAGACTGTTTGGTGTAGAAGTCACGACGATTCATTTTCGCAAAGTAATCGGCGGAGGAAAATTTTAGGAACAGTCGGAGTTTGAAAAATCGTCCGCTAAACCGTGTTTTCAAAGCCGTTTAGGACCTTTCAAACCGAGGTACCATATACCTTTAGTGGAGCGCACTTGCTGACCACGTCGGCCGCAGCACCCCGTGCCTGAAATTGTTCCGCTCTTGGAATGTGTTCTGTTTTGGTTCCTCGTTCTCGTCATCCATCCCAATCATGCATTATTGTTTTCTCATCCTCTTCTCATTTCCACCACCAATTCCATTATCCCCTGTCTCTCGTGCCCCCACCCACCCACCCGAACCTTCTTTATTTTCAGTCTCCTCGAACACTTCCGTCGACACAATGGCTCCAGCACCCGGTGAGTACATTCTTTGAATTCGTCCAAAACTTGCGCTTTTCGTATCGAATTTCATGACGCCTTTCTTCTCTCTTCTGCCCCGATGGAGCACAGGTGTCTGCTTGATTTGTCGTCAAAGTGCTCTCCGAGAGGAAATGTTGCCGTGCTCCGTGGCAGACGCTCTCTCATGCGCACGCCCCCTTCTCCTCCCGACTCTTTTATTGTTAGTTTTTGGGCTTATGGCCTCTTTCCGCTGCCAGTACGACTCTATTTGTTGTGTTCTTCTGAAAATTGTCCCCTCTCTCTTTCTCTCTCGCTCTCTCGCTCTCTCGTTTCCCCTGGTCTATTGTCTAGCAGAAGCAGCGTAATTATCCTCCCGGACAACTTCCCCCCAACTGGGATTGAGAGAGAGAGAGAGAGAGAGAGAGAGAGAGAGAGAGAGAGCATGATTTTTGAGATTCCTTGAAGGACCGTCTCTATCAGAGAACTCATTTTCTCTTGGTCACTTGAAGTTTCACTTTCCCACTTTTGGAACATTACTCTTTCCTAAATATGTCTTTTGAATCTTTGAATTCTCTCACTGGCAACTTTGGTAGTTTGAGCTCTAGAAGCCGTAAGACGATTAGGATCTTCCCTAACGTTTTGAGTACAATAACTCGCGCTCCAATGCTAACAAATGAAGGCTATAACATCGCATAGGTAGCACGAACCAAATCGGGAACACTGCTAGCTAGCACAGTTGGGCGAAAGCCGTTTTCAGTTGTCCTATTCCCACCGGATTCGGGAATTTCCTATCACATCTACCGTATTCCGTTTACCTTTGGACCCTCACTCACTTACTTCTACCGTGGTTTGATCTCAAATCCATGATGCTTTCTACAAGATTACCGTAAAGTCTCTAATAGAAGGGCACCCCAAACGCTGCCGGAGAATCAATACATCTCGAGATTGATAAGAGATATCAAAAAGTTGTCAACAGGAAAGTTGTAGATGATAACTAGGACTACAAGTTTGCTGTTGAAAAACTTTTTGATATCTCTTACCAATCTAGGGATGTATTGATTCTCCTGCAGCGTTTGGGGGTGCCCTTCTATTAGAGACTTCGGTATCTGGCAACAAATTAATCGGAAAGATCCATTTTAATACTGAAAGATACAGTTTTTCCACTTTTTCTCTTCTTCCTGTTTCCGGGTTTCCGCTGGTGAAATGGGTCATTTCATACCCAAGTGCTCATTATCCAAAACTATTTTCCAGTGAATACCGAACATTTCCTCTACATTGAGCATGACTATTTGCAAAATTTCGATTTCTCGGTAATTTTCAGAAGGTCTCTTAAAGTCATTGAGTGAGGTTCTTCGCTCCATTCTCTCTGAAGTCTCTGCGTGTTGTTTGAGGCTCTCATAGCTTTTCAGTCCCTTTTCCTTATCATATCTTCCCTCTTATCACTCGAGCACGCACCCCTTCCTGGAGATATTATACACATTTGTACATATAATATAATAATTTGTATCATCATATCCGTCGTCACTCTGCGTCTCTCCAATCTCGCATCATCTCTCGTTCGTTCTCTTTTCTAATCGTTTTCTTTCTACGGAATCGAATGGCAAGAGATAAAAGGATGAGATTAATGCGTCGGAGGACGAAGGAGACGAAGGCCCTGGCTGGGTCATTCTCTCCTTCATTCCCCCCCTTTGTCTTCTTCTTCTTCTCGAGAGATCTTGATAGGAGGATGTACAACTAGTAGAAGAGGAGGAACACATTTCCTTTCATCACTCACTCACTTTCGCCTCCTCCGACGACTCATCACGAGGCGGAGGGCACTTGGAGTCGATTTCTCTCTCTCGGCTCCCACTCACTTTTTTACACCCCAGGTTGTCACAATAATTGGCACCGCGGGGCATCTGATTGAGAGAGAGATAGTGGGAGAGCTGAAGAGAGATGATGGTTCTAGAGGCATTTGTGTAAACGCTTTTAGCCCCGATCCGTTGCGATGGATGGATGGGCCGATTGGGGGTTACGGTAGTTGGATCACAAGTTCAAGTTCTCTTTGAACTTTCCCCCCGAGCGCCCGACGGACAACACGTGGCATGCGTCGAATGCCATTTCGCTGCGTACTTCATGTGTCTGCGTCTCCGCACTCTTCTCACTATTTCCACCTGCGTAGCCAAAATAGCGTGTAGAAGAATGAGCCGCAGACACCAATGGAGCAGAGGAGCGCGTTTTGGTCCCTGTCTAGCGAATCCACGAAGCCCGTTTTTCAGTGAATCCTTTTCTCGGAAGCCATTGGAAGAACCAGATCCACTTTTATTTTTAGAATTTTCCCCCAGTAAGAAACCCCGGAATGACGCTTGCTTGCCGGCGTTCTGTTTTTTGAACCATTAGGATTTTCGGCGATTGGGCTTTAAAATTACTCGAAAACTATAGAAAATGATGAGAATTCAAAGTTTCACCGATAGATTTTGCTAATTTCCCGAGCCAACCGCTCGAAAGACAAAGCAATTGCGCTCCGTTGCTTTAGAAATGTCTGCGTCTCTCTATTTCACGTGCTTTTTCACCAAAAGCGACGTGAAATATGCAGTCAACTTTGAATTTCATTCGTTTTTAACAAATCGATGGATTTCGCGTGATGAGACTGTGCAAACACTGTCACGTCAAAATGCACATTATCGTAGACCGAAAGGCTTTGCGATTTACGCGTGACGTTTGATACTCAGTCACAGCAGCCAAATTGTAGATTCTCAGAAGAGCATACTTGCCACCCATGCTGATATTCGTGTGTCACCCACTGATCCATATTCGACCCCCGTCTCCAGACGCCTTGGCACTATGCCAATTTTCAAAGATCAAGACGACGTCGTCGTCGTGGTCGTCTATCACTCTCCCCTCCCGGTTTGAAACCCCTAAAGGCCTGGCCGAATCGCCATAGTATCCGTCGTATCGTAATTGGATTGCAACGTGTCGCGCCTCGAGACCCGTTCTATATAGATCCTCGTTCTTCATCTCTCTGTGTGTGTCTGGTTGGAAAGTAATCTGCACGGCAGGAGGGCGACGCCTTCTCGAAAAGAGATATATCCTGCCGCCGTCGAAATGACGGAGGGTTGGTCTTCCAGTTTCTGCCCCCTCATGACTACCGTACTACTCCTCGGGGGGTCCGTCGAAGTGTCAAGTTCTCTTTGGCCACGAAGAGAAACGTTCAAAAATGTATGAACAAGAAGCGATTATTATAAATAATAGAGTGGTAGGAGCACGTCTCCTCCTCCTCCTCTTCTCATACATACTTGATGTCTCCCGGAGACTCTGAGCCCCCCGCACGCCGCTCCCGTGCCCCCCTTCACAACGACGTCTTCTTCTTCTTCTTCTTCTTCTTCTCCAACGTCTTCTTTGTATTCAATCAGTGAAAATCACTGTCGATTAACAAATTAGAGAGGTAACTAAAACATTTTAACACTGGTGGGCGGCCACTTCGCACTGTGCGATGAAATGGAAAAGAGGAAAGAAAGCGGCTAATTTGATGTTTTTGCTACTCTTGAAATGAGTGTTTTCCCATGTCAATTGTGTCCACTTTGAGGAGGTCTACCACTGTTTAGAATACTGTCATTTTCCCTCAGTTCATTCGCATTTTGGCCTGCGTTGAGTGTTGGCGAGTGTACAGTAGAGCGCGTTTGCAGAGCTTGAAGCGAGCAGTTTGAAATGTTCGCAATTGGATACTATCTAGATTTTGGAGCATTTTGGCCGAATGCGCTCTATTTCGAATCGGTGGGCATTTCGATTTCCTGGTAGAGCGCAATTGCATAGACAATGGTTCTAATCCAATCACATTTTGTCAAACTGCTTCTAATTGCGCTCTATGGCGAGAAGCTTTCGCGGACAAGGGGTAATTTAAAAATTCGTGTCGTTTTGCGTGTGTGCGATAGAGCGCAACTGCAGAGGGTACTGATCATCTCATAAGAAGTATGGGAATAATCGTCGGAGAGTGCTCGTCCTTTCCCATGAAACTCTTCTTCTCTCTCTCTCTCTATTCCTCTCTACTCTCGCTTTCCTCATTTTTCCACCACTAACTCTTTTTCGGGAGCAATTTCTCATTTTGTCGTCATTTCGTTTTGTTTCCCAACGACGATTCGTCGAAATTGCCACGTCAAAAAGAAGAAGGAGAAGAAGGAGAATTGATTCGTTGTGACGTGGCAATTGTATAGGCGAAACGAGTAGAAGAAGCGCCGCGAGTGACGATTGATGCGTTTTGACGACGACGACGACGACGAAAAGTACACGGAATTCGTGGGGGGGGGATTTCAACGGAATCTGACGGAGGATTGAGTGGAAGAGAGAGAGAGCGTAATTCGTTCATCGTGTGGTGGTGCCTTCCAGAAGTATTCCTCTGCTGCGTCGTTGTTTTCGAACGTCCTTCCCCCCGCCCGCCGCCTCATTCTTCGTTTTCTCCCCCCATAATACTCTTATTTTACGATGTTTTCGAGATGGACCACCAGACGATGGACTAGAAGTGTTTCCAGGAGAAAGAGTTTCGTATTACGGATCGCCATCCCCGTCCGATCTGAAATTCCCTAATTAACTCGGTGTACGCACTTTTGCGTCATTCATGATGTATTTTGACTTTGGTAGTTGCTTCCGGCGTTTAAGGGATACTGTATTGGTGATTTTGTTGTAGAAAATGGGAATTTCAGCTCTTCTTTTCGATGGAGCGCCGCTAAGAGCGGTTAGAAGAACTGTCACTCGCTTTTTCTGCAATTCTGCGTCATTTCTGATGTACCATTTCTTCACGGGTTTATGATGTGCACAATGTACAGTATTCAGAGTCAGAGTAGGAACAAAATGGATTTGCACCCAATTTCCAAAGAGTTCTCTCGAGCGCACTTGCCAGCAGAAATTGAGCGGGAATTTGAATTCATCTCGTTGTTCCGAAAGACACACACACACACCGTGTCATTGAGTGCCTGTCGTAGATCATAAAAGTTTTGGTGGATTGTCCTTCATACCGCCACGTCACAAGTAGGACATGACGCCCCCTTGAAACTAATTCCCCTCCGTCGCAGCATTCAAGTTGTTTCGTCGGGGAGGGCGGGCGGGCGCCGCCGCCGCCTGTCGTCTGACCTGTGTGGTGCCAGGTGTCGAGGAGCGGACGGACTATGATTCATAAGAACACACACACGCACGCGCGCTCCTTTTGAGGTTCTCTATCTGCCCTCCTCCACCACTAGCCCCCGACGTCTTCTTCTTCTTCTTCTTCTTCTTCTTCTTCTTCTTCATCTTCATCGAAAAAGAGCACACTCTCACTCGATTAATAATGAGTTGCGAGTGATGCATGTGCGAAGGGAATCTCTCTCTCTCCCCATGGCAACCTCTCCCCTCCCGCTCCTCCTCCTCCTCCTCCTCTCCTGCTGCTGCCCAATTCTTTCACCGCCTGCGTCTCTTGCGCGATTACCTGCGAGCCGGAGGAGGAGGAGGCGGCGACGCGGCGCGACGGCCCCCGGCTCCCCCGAGAGAGAGAGAGCACCTCTCGCATTGTTCACACCTCAATTGTGTTGAGAGAGAAGGAGGCAGAGCAGTGGCTGGCAAGCAGGTCTACTTCTTCTTCTTCTTCGGACTTGTTTATACCTGCCCCCCGCATGTGTTCTTTCCGGAAAGATTTCTCCGGAAAGAGAGCATTCTTTTCATCGCCTCTCTCTCTCTTTCTCTGCTCTCTCTCTCTCTCACTGGTTATTGGTACCAATTGGTAAATATTTGACAGAGAGAGAAAGCAATGCAAAGGGGGGGGGCGATATGAAAACGCGAACAAACTTTTATGGAAGTGACTGAGTGTGTGGCTCTTGGTCTCTTCTCTCTCTCTCTCTCTCTCTCTCTCTCTCTCTCTCTCTCTCTCTCTCTCTCTCTCTCTCTCTCTCTCTCTCTCTCTCTCTCTCTCTCTCTCTCTCTCTCTCTCTCTCTCTCTCTCTCTCTCTCTCTCTCTCTCTCTCTTTCTCTCTCTCGCTCTCTCTATCACTTGAACAAGAGAGAGAGTGTGAAGTAAGTGCGCACACTTGAGCGTTTATCTTGTTATCTTCTCTTGTCGTCGTCGTCGTCGGTCGTGTCCGTCCTGCTCCTCGCTCCTGAGCCCTCATGACCTTCTTTCTCTCTCTCTCTCTCTATCTCTCCGCGAAGGATCAGATCCTCTGGTATGATTAGATTCAAGATTACCTCCTCCTCCTCCTCCCCTATCCCATTATGATCCATTATGATCCATTATGATCTATTACCGTTCTTCCTCGAGAGAAGTCGTCTCTTTCGATGTTTCTCGTTCCACCGACGCCTTTTTCTTGGTAGAGCGTGATTAGAGCTTCATCTAAATCTTAAGAATTCCCCACTTTCTTCGCTACGACGCTCCAAAATTCTGCCTTGAGCCATGCCGTTTCAACCTTCTTTTCGTTAGGACCGTGTTTGATTCATGAGATTCAAACGACGTTTTGCCCCGCGAAACTTACAAAATGTGTTTTTTTCTCCGTAGAGCGCAGTTACAGCTTCACTTCTTTTTCAAACTACGACGCTCCGAAATGCCGCCGCGCGCGTCGTTTGAATCAACCGCTACCGTACTCTACACAGTTATCTGGGTCATGTTGTTTCTTCTCGGGAGAAGAAACACGGCGAATTGCATAGTTTGCATAAATTGTTGCATTTACCTCAATCCGTCAATCCGCCCCCATTATCCTTGATTCTGCCCCTGTCCTCTCGCACCGGGAAGACCAAACATCTGCGCAAAGGTGTTCGCAAGAGAGAGAGAGAGATAGCCATCTCTGGGCACACTGCCAGTCTCTCTCTCTCATTAGAGCGCACTTGCAGAGGGCGAAGGTCGTCGAGTTATCTATGCGTTGTGTTCGAAAGAAAGAAACATCCTATCGAGAGAAAGAGAGAGAAACCGGGCGGCCTTCTCTTCTTCTTGTTCCACTCGAGAAATACCACCTTGTAGAGGCGGAGGAGGAGGAGGCAATTCACGCATAGGGCAACCCAACCAGACACACACAAATACAGGCGGGCGCCCGAGGGGCGCGCGCGCGCACACACACACACACACACACAGAGACACTGTCGCAATCGGAGGAGGGCCTGTATTATTGATGTATGAGTGAGTAGTTGGGGGGGGAGAAGGCGGCAAAGGTGCGTGCCCGCCCGCTCTCTCACGTAATGTGTACCTTCTTGTGTGAATGTGACGACGAATGAGAATGAATGAATGGATGAAATGAACACAAAGTGTCTGTGTGTGTTCCTTTTTACTTGTCAAATGGCGATTGAAGTACCCGACGACACACACAGAGTCAGTCGTTAGAAGATGACTACGGTAGAGAGAGTGGACAGGGGGCGGATGGATGATGGCAACCTTGGACTATCCCCTCCGCCTCCTCCCCCCTCATCCTGTCCTTTCGTTTCCCGCCGTCGTCAGTAGTATCGTTCCTCCCCCCCCTCCCCCCGCTGCCTTCTCGCCTGCCTCGCCTACGGGGACGGACGGACGGTGTTGTACGTCTTCTGGGAGGGGAGGAGGGTGCGTGTGTGTGTGACCAGCCCCACCTATTACCCTCTCTCTCCCCAGCAACCTCGCCCACCAGACCACCCATTCTCGCATCCTTTCCCATAATAATCGACTCCCCTTTTTCTCTCGGTCTATGTTACCACTCACACACACTCTCTCTCTCTCTTTTTACCTTTACCTGTGCGTTCGCTCTTTCTCTCTCTCTTTTTTCGTGAGGATTACCGGTTGTTCATGGGCAGATGGTTTCTGGCGATTTTTGTAAATACTCCAGCCTCCAGACGCTTGCTTCTCTCTCCCTTTTCTAACCACCCTTTTACTGCTAATCAGCAACTTGCGCGTTTGGCTCAGGCGGTTACACCCGCGCATTTCAATTTTCGTCTCTCTGGATCGAACCTCACTCCATTTCAAACATTTTTGCTTCAGTCTTAACGTTGATTTATCCCGCGCGCACAGTTCAAATCGCAACATTCTCGGCCTTTCGTATGTTGTTGCCTAATTAGTTCCAGTCAAATGAACCGAAAAGGACGGCGTACTCTTTTTTTTTTTGTTCCCGTAGAGTATATTGGATTTGGCGTCGTTTTGACAAAGTTTGCTTCTTCTCCTTTGTCTCCTTCTTCTTGCCCCCAATAATTGAGTTTGACTCGGGAGGAAAGCCATACTGGAATTAAGTTAATGATGATGACGATGCTCTTTCTCTCTAATGTTCGACATATTGACGTTTTCCCCCCGCACTGAATCGATAGGAAAAGCACTCTCGTTATCAGTATCACCCCGCAAACTGTGAAAGTTATTCTTTTGATAAGCGGAGGAGGTGAAATGGAACTTCTTCTCTCTCTCTCTCTTCGGCTCTTGTTTCGAATTTCACAGATCTTTGTGCAAAAAAAAAGAAGAGAGCGCGGAGGGGACGTGAGCATGAAATGCAATTCTTTTTCTTCCTCCTCCTCCTCCTGCTTCTTCTCTCCCTATTTATGACACTTGCCGCGCAGAACAACTCGGTGGCCGAACTAATTCCGCCGCGTCCACGGCCACCTTCTCGTTCCGTACCTCTTTTTTTCTTCGTTTTCGTTTCGAAAGTGTAAAGTGAAAGAGAGAAGCGGAGCGAGAGAGAGAGTGGAGAGAGGGAAAAGAAAAAGAGATACCAATTAATTGGGGGCGCCCGGAACGAGGGAGAATAAGTTGAGAAACACACGAAGAAGAGGGAAGAAGAAGCATCTCGTTTTTGCCATTCGCCTTCTTCTTCTTCGTTTTCCCACCACCCCCCCAACACCTCCTCATCTACCCGAAGGTCACTTTCCTTTTTCTTCTTCTTCTTCTTCTCTCTCTCTCGCTGTCTTTTGCCCATTATCATTATATTTCCCATCAGCATCAGCAGCAGCGGCTACCACAGCGGCCCTTATCAGTAGTTGTTTTTTCACCATTCGCTGGGTGGTCGGCCGTCTCTCCCTCTCTCTCGCATCTTATGACTTCTTCTTCTCCTTTGAGAAAGAACGAAAGAAATTCCCCCCTTCTTCTACTTCCCCCTCGAGTCCTGTTTTTGTATTTATTTATTTGTAGTGGACATGGTTGTCTTGTCGCGTCTCGTCCCCGTCTCGAGCCAAAACATATTGCGGATTAGGTTTCTCTCCTTTTCAGTACCCTCTAAACACCTGCTTAGAGGGGGGAGAATCGCGCAAACACGCACTGAATTTTGACGCATTGCATTGAAGCGTTCAAGCGAGAAAAAGGGGAAGGAATGTGTGCGACGACGAGATTTGATGTGTTATTTAGTCATTCGAAACTTTTCCCTCAGTTCGAAATGCTCCAATTCAGGCTCTTTTCTGACAAGAGACCATTGATCTACTGTGTTGAAGCCCGGTAGAGCGCACTTTGTGGAATTTTCGAAAATATTCATAACGATGCTCTTTGGTTTTGCCACGGCGAACTTTCTCGTTGGATTTCTCGTCCATTTGTTCACAATAGAGCGCGGTAAGGATAGCTGGAAACCTTGTGCAAATGCGCTCTAGCGATCATTTTGTTTCTGCGATAAAGTCACTCATTTCGACAGAGCGCATTTGATCGCAGAGTTTTTGAAATTGTGGAAAAGTTGATTTTTTTTGTTCCATTCAGAGTCATTGCTCTTCCCCCGAAAGCCTTGTATTGTGTGTGTTCCACGTGTCCCGTGAAGCCGTTGCTCGGCGAGCCGACTCCTTCCCCGCCCTTGCTCCGCTTTCTCTCGGCATCCATCGGGCGTGTTTCTTCCGTTCTTGTCATGTCACATCTCGCCTCCTCATTTCGGCCTTCCCCTCATTGGATCCGTTGCCGTGGACGTCGGTTGCTAGGCATCCCGGCCCGCCTTTTGCCCGCCCGTCCCTCTCCGTTTCCTCTTCTCTTTCGCCCTCGTTCTGCATTCCCTTTCTCCAAGTCTTCCGCTCAATTTGTCCGTCGTCGTCCAAGGTGCCCCCTTATGGACGACGACAACATTCGACATATTCCTGCGCTCTTTCTGCCACCAAATGATAATCTCATACTTGTTTCCTTGCAGCCATAACGATTGAAAACAGCCGCAAACGGAAGATGGACGGCCCGAAGCCGAACCTGGTGCCGGCCGTTTCGATGGAATCGTTGAATAGCGTCTCGTCGGAAGCGACGAATCCATCGCAGGTAGGAGACGACGGAAGAGGAGCTCTCGGAGCATTCGTCGTGTTTTTCAGGTGCGCACACTGTTCGTCTCGGGTCTTCCGATGGACGCGAAACCGCGAGAGTTGTACCTGTTGTTCCGTGGATGCCGCGGCTACGAGGGGGCGCTTCTGAAGATGACGTCGAAGAACGGGAAGCCGACGTCTCCAGTCGGCTTCGTCTCGTTCGTCAGTCAGCAGGACGCCCAAGACGCGAGGAAACTGCTTCAAGGTGAGTCCCGCCCCAACCGGCTCTTTTTCACCTTCGTCCGATTGTTTCAGGCGTCCGATTCGACCCTGATTGTGCTCAAGTGCTCAGGCTAGAGCTGGCCAAGTCGAACACGAAAGTGGCTCGACCGAAGCAGTCGCCACCCCCGCAACAGTCGGCCCTCTCTGCCGCCGCCGCCGGAATGCCCCAATTCCTGGCGCCAATGCAACCCGCCGACCTGGCACTTCTCGATCCGCAGTCGGCGGCGTTGATCAACGAGCACCAACTGCTGGCTCTCTCGCTGCCACACCTGCACGCAGCACAAGCTCTACAGGCCGCCTACATGCCCGCTTCCGCACTCCAACAGTTCAATCAGCCGTTGTACGCGGCGGCCGCAGCCGCACAGTTGCACCCGGCAGCCGCAGCAGCAGGTAGGCCGTCACTTTTGAGATGAAGCCCCCGGGGGATGATGTCTTCTGTGTAACTACGCACCACACCTCACGTTCAGATAGAGTAGAGGAAGCGAGCGAGAGAGAGAGAGAAGCCCCTCGTCACTCACACACAGATTTTTCAGCGAGCATCGGCGTCTCGGCCCAACAGCCGCAACAAGCGTCCACTTCGGCGTGCTCGACGCTCTTCGTCGCCAACCTCTCGGCAGAAGTCAACGAGGATCAACTGCGCGGTGTCTTCAAGGCGTTCAGCGGGTTCACGCGGCTCCGGCTGCACAACAAGAACGGCTCGTGCGTCGCGTTCGTCGAGTACTCGGACCTTCAGAAGGCGACGCAGGCGATGATCTCGCTCCAAGGCTTCCAAGTGTCGGCGAACGACCGCGGAGGCCTGCGCATCGAGTACGCGCGCAACAAGATGGCCGATGTGAATGGATAGAGTTGTCCCGGCCCAGTGTATGTTGTACTTATCTCTCTTATTCACCCCCACCTAGCACGAGCACGTAACAGGTATCAGTACCCCCCTCTCTCTCTCTCCTCTCCCAGAATCTGTGATAAAAAACAAGAACGTCTTTCAACTGCCCCCTTAAGACACTCACGGGTCCCCCGAGTCCAACTTCAATTTCAATCGATATTTCAGTTTGGGAAGCGCACCACCTCCTCCACAACCACCAACACCACCATCACCACCACCACCCATCTTCTACTTCCTCTTCTTCTTCTTCTGCACCTCCTCCACCTCCACCGTCGTCATCCTCACCGTATTCACCGTACACCAACTCTCATTTTACTACATAATGCATCATTTTGTGTCCTCTTTCCTTTTCCCTTCCCATTGGAATGCATTTCCTCCCGCACACACACCTGAGCCGGATCTCCGATGTTTCGCATAACTCGCTCTCCTTTTCCCTTTCGCTCCCCTCCCAAAATTTCAGCTCTCATATCGATTTGTTTTCATTTTGCCCCTCCCCCCTTCTTCCTCTCTCATTCGTTCTGTAAATATAGGCTTCTGAGACGTTGACTGTGATGATTGATTTTGGTTTTACTTCTATCACCCCCTTCACCCCTCTCTCTCTACGTTTTACCCTTTTTTCGTTTCGTCTTCTCACTCACATTCCACCTCACCCTTCCCAACCAATTCTTGAACCAAACCATCAATATAATAAAACATATTACGTACATTTGATTCATTTTCGTTGTTATAAACAGGTGAGAAGCCGTAAGCGTGCGTACAGAGTGAAGAAGAAAAGCGAGGGAATGAGGAGGAAGTATAGAGGAAAGCACTGAAATATGTTATTGAGATGGTAGAGGAGAGAGAGAGAGAAAATGAGAAAGTGATTGAAATTGGCGGAATGAGATGAAGGAAAAAGGAATGAGATGGTAGAGCAATTGCGTTCTATAAGAAAAGAAGCACCTAGAAATTCAGTATTATGAATTGGAGGGAGATCTGGATTTGGAGTCGCGCGTCGTCGTCGTCGTCTGTGACGCTTCCATCTCCTGCAACGTCTTCTGCAGGTACTCGATGCGTTTGTCCTTCCAGTCGACCTCGAATCGAAGGCTGTCGATGTCACGCTGCAAATCATGTACTTGTCATTCGGAGGAAGTGTCTCTTTCTCTCTCTCTGTTTCTCTGTCTTCCTCGTGTTTGTGTATATGCAAATAATCCGATCCTTTTCCGGAAATGCGACGGCTGCCCCGCGACGACGCCAATATTTGTGCATGACTTTAGATGGATGGAAGGCGAATCGAAAGTTGGTTTTATTCGTGTGCGAGTAGTGCGCGAGAAGGGGGTCTCTTCTCAATGACCCATACAATAATCGGACAGGAAGTGACACCTTTTCTCGAAAGTCAAGTGGACAGAAATTGAAGGAGTGGAAGTAGTCATGGATGAGTGGAGTGGGGGAATTTTCGAACTCTTATCCATCACAGCGATTTTTTTGAAGGAATTCCTAGCTTTCCGTTTCTTCGGGGTTTCCAGCAGCAACATCATCAGGAATCCATGTACATCTCAAGAGTTTTAAAGCTGCTCATTTTCTGATAAATGAAAACTATATGAGCGCTGGAATGTTTTCCTTCTGCCTTTTTTTCACAGCAAACGGTCTTCAAAATTTCCCAAAGTGTCCGGTTCGTGTCATGTGTTTGACGAGTTCGTTTTGAAGGTTGCAGCCGATTTTTGATCTGCTCAACGCCACCATCATCCGCCGTCATGATGGTTGTCCTTCAGTTTTGAAGGTAAACAGAGAGAGGGAGAGACGTATGTACTCGGTAATAAACTCATACACCTCTTCCATTCAGACACACACACAAAAAAAATGACGGAACGAAAGGGACACTCGGCGGGGACACAATTCGTCGTAGTCTTTGCATCAGAAAGTGTTTGTGCATCAATACTTGTCGTGTAGTGACGAGTGGAATCAGAGAGGACCGAGAAACGAGGAAGAAGAAGAAGATCATTAGGTACGAGTGTGCCCGACGACATTGTTGGCTTATCCACTTCACGCCGCAAGTATTTCAGTGCGTGTATGCGCGAGCGAAACTGTTTTGACATTTTCCACACGGGTAGATCAAAGATTTTGGCTCTTGTGAATGGAAAAACTCCCATCAGAGGGACCGAAACCGTTACAGTAGCCTCTTTCCGTTTTTAATCACAACTTGGCCGCATTCCTTTGTTTTTTGCCGCCAGTCTCCTCTCGCACCCTCTCTCATTCGGATTCTAGGTCATCCAAGGTGTAATTAGAGGCGATTCAAACCGAGGTGTGTGCAAACTTATATTGCCACCTATTGTAAATCCGCCACTTTTTGTCGGTCCAACGCCGCCACTTTTCAATTGTTCGACGACCCACTTTTCTCGCCTTTTTTTGACTATGTCTATCCTACTTTTATGAAAGAGGGAAGTAGTCGGAAAAGGGACCAAAGAGTTCACAAGTCGGGCGTACGTACCTGTTGGAATTCACAGATCTTCTCGAGACGGGAACATCGAACGTCTGTTTTGCGGAGTTGTTTCTGGAGTTGAAGCAGCGATTGCTGGAGTACACCTTCGTCACCAGATGTTGTCTGTGTGGTGTCTTCCGAGATTTCGTCGTTTTCAGGCTCGATGGAGAATCTGGACAAAGAATTGTCTTAGGATTGTTGATTAAAGATTTCAGAGGGAATGAGGATGGTTTTCAGTGACCCCCCTTCCTCGTTATACAGAAGAAGGGCAAGCGTCCTAACACGAAATTTCTGAACATTGCAAGAATAATGGAAATAGTTTTTAAAAAATGGTTTTTTTTAGCGGAACTAGCTTTTTTACTTTTCGGAATTTTCGGATTTAATTAGTTTTCAGATTTGCAAACTCTATTCAACACAACATTTCCGGAATCCGGTTTGACAAAACTGCATTCGAGACAGGTAAATAGAAACCGTCTGTTTCGCGGGTTACTGTGACGGAGGAAGTGTTTTCAGACGACCTTCCAGATTTTGCTATAAATCTGCAGAATCACACTATTTTGTACTGGTAAGCGACCTCGAATATTGCCTAACTGCGAAAACGTCCTGTTTTCGAGACATTTTTTCTTAAAATGATGAAAAACGCCGGACTTCGTGAAAAAATCGCGATTTTGAGATTTTTGAGACAGTATTTTTGAAAAACTGGAAGTTTTCACAGCTAGTCACTATGCGGGGGATCGATTACCAGTATCAAAAAGTGTACTCTTGCAAATTTGTAGAAAAATCTGAAAGGTCGTATAACAAAACTTCCCTTGTGAGAGTTCTGAATCTCCCTCCACCATTCACACCAAGTTCCTAGTTTTGTTTTCGAAGTTGAATTTTTTCGATGTTTATCCTTCGAACTGATATTCAGACTCACTCTGCTCTTCTCGGCGTTGAGCATTCCGGCTCAACCTCATATCGAAGTGGCAAACTCGTCGGCTTCTCCACCTTCTCCTTTGCCTTTCCGTTCCAGCCGAAAACCATCAAATCTTCGGGTTGCGAGACTGCGTCGATCTGCAATGTGAAAATGTGAGAAGAATGAGGAGAATTTGAAGAAAATGTTGATGCTGTGCCGCTGGAAATCCGAGACCTCCAGTCGTCGGCTAAAAATGGCACGGCTCGTGAGCAGAGGGAAAGAAGGAGTCTTTCTTTTTCTCTCTCTCTGGTGGGCCGATTTAATTGGTTTTCGGGTCGTTTCTAGAGATGGGCGCAGAGTGAATGAAATCGAAAAAGTGAGAAAATTCGGGAGAGGATACGATGAGAAGCTGAGCGGAAGGTCCCAAATCACGAGATTCGGGGCACGAGATAACCCGGGAAGGATGAAAAGAATGGGAAAATAGAAGAGGGGAGGGGTAGAGAAAAGCTCAGCTGTACCCCCTATCTATCATGTGTTTTACCACTTGTCAGAGAGCAACAAGGAACCGAGAAAGAAGGCAAAAGAGGGCATTGAAGTGACCCGCACGTGATAAATGGTTCTTTGAGGCCTAGCAAGGGGACACTTTTTGCTCTGGAAAGGGAAAAAGAAGACTCATGGAGCGAATAGATGATGGCTAATTTTCCAATCTCCTCTATGTCCGCGTGTCTCATTTTTCTCAGAAAGAAATAAATAGTTGCTAATTATGAGAGCGAGTGTGAAGAAGAGAGCACTTTTTCGATTTGTTGACTATTTCCGGGCTTAGACACCCTAATACTTTAGTAAACTTTCCAGAGGGCCAATCACCAAAAGTCTATAGAACCTTGAATTTCCGTCAGATATTTTTGAATTTCTTCTTTACTTTTCCAGTCACTCCATTTGAAAAGACGTATCATATTTCTCCAGAAGTGGTCGAAACTCAATACGCTTCTCTTTTTCAGTTTTCTCACATTTTTCAAGTCATCCATCTATTCTCCAGACCCTCTTTTCCGTTCAACAATAGTTTTACCTGTCTCTGCACATCATCGTCAATTTCCTCGTCGTCCACATCATCGTTCTCGGTTTCCGTCTCCGTTTCCGTCTCGTCGTCGTCAGTCTCGCCGACTGTGTCGTAGACGGTTTCGAGAACGGCCTTCCGTGGCTCTCCGAACGATTCGGTCATTTTTCGAATCTCCTCCGCTTTTTTCTCTTCTTCAGGAGACATTCTGTTGGTGACTGGTTGAGGTTGCTCCATTTGGAAAATATTTCCATGTGCATCTGGAGAGGATCGGAGAATCTCTTCACGGAACGGATTCGCCATCTCCAGAGCGGTGTCAGTCTCTTTTTTCACGTCTTCGACCTTTTCCGGAAGCAGAACATTCTCATTTTCCTTCTCGTGATCCTCATCCTTCGTCTCTTCAACCTCCCGAACTTCCGACTCTGCCATCAGCAATTCCGCTTCTTCTTCAGCTTCTCCGATGTCTTCCCGAAGTGTGGTATCTGCTTCGGTGTCCTCTCGTTCGCCTCGGTTCTCCTTCTCCTCCGAATTCCGTCGTCGATCGTCGTCGACGAAATCCGTGAACATGCGTCTCGGCGAGAGAAGTGGCTCCGATTTGCTGGAAATCATGAATTCTTGAAAAGCCGTTGTGCGTTTTATTGCTTACATTTCCAAATCGTCGAGCAATTCATCTTCCGGCGTGGCAATCGGTGCTCCGAATTCGCGGAATATCGACTGCTCGGTTCTCAGTGGGAATGTGATCGGAGTGGATGGAACCGACGACTGTGACGTGGCAGTTGAGTTGGGAAGACTGCGATAGTCCGGTCGAGTGATCTGAAGAGGACTTTCATGAGCCATAGCTTTCACAAGTTCAGTAATCTTTCGATCTACATTCAATTATATATATTTCGAGTGGTTTCGTGAGAAAGTGCCTGGGAATGCTGGCTCTTTCAATTTTTCTCTCACGATTTCTGTTCACATATGCGTTACTGATTATTTGAAAACTCACCTCATTGAGAAACGCGAACTTCCGATCGTTGACGGTCTTCTTTGCGCGAGTGCCGTTGATGGGATCGGCGGAAGCGGAGTCTCCGCGTGCCATCGCCGTCATTTCCGTCGTCGTCGGGTATTCCGTGGACGGTCGGAACGACGAGCGACCCAATGGCGAAGGCACGATTTTCTGGAACAAAAACGAGGAATTAAGACCGACGAAGAGCACGCTCTGTAGTGAAAAAGACAAAAGGAGCGGAGGTAGTGGCCGGACGGACGGAAACGGAGCGAGAGACACGGAAGAACAAAGCGGACCGGGAGGCGGAGACAGTGTGCGGACTAGCGAGACGCAGAGAAGAAGAGTCATGTGCGAGTGAGTCATAAGATATTTATATTGGACACCACTCCTCTACACGACCAAACGGTGCCACAGCAGGACGATGGCCGGAGGGTGGCACGCGAGAGACGATACGCACGTATGATCATCGCGTGACAGCAGCAGCAGCAGTCCGAAGAAACAGAACGACAGATTTTTGATGTTATCTTTGACGGTATCTCCACCGAAAAGCTCTAATTAAGGCTTCTGATTGGTGGAAAATATTTTTTTAAAAGTTGATCTTGCTTCAAATTTCAATTGTTTATCTCGGAAAACAATAGAAATCGTTCTCCAACATTATGGAAAATGTTAACTCTCATTTTGTGATTTGAGGTAGCTTTCGAAGGAAGATCGTTTCTATGTTTCGGAGGCAGCCTCGCTTCAAACGCGCTCTACTGAAATGTGAAGGTACTGTAGAGAGTCGGGTGTTCAAGTTGCTCAGAGAGGTTGAAAAATGTAAAAATCGCGGCCGGATCATCATTCCGAGAGAACCCTATTGTGGTCGGTCTTTAGAAACTTGAATAGAAACTCGTGATGGTCTTGACACGGTTTAGAACGGTTCAAACTGAAATTGATGAGAGATAATCGAAATATTGATGAAGCTCTTTTGATCAAAAAATCTGATAGTGAACTATTTTCTCTGCTGTCAGAGACCGAGAATCTTTGTTTTCAAGAATTTGAAAATTCGTCAAAAATCGAGATCTCGGGATTAACCGAATACGATGGTAAATATGGCGGATAGGTATGAAACTGTCGAAACAGGTACCATATATGGACAACCCATTCCCAGCATAGAAGTCAATGAAGCGCATTTGTAACCTGTAGGACGACGAAGTTTCACTTTTTCCATTCTCACCAGAGTACTTGGCCATAATGTGGATTATCTCGTTATCGCCGATTGGATTTATGGCCGACGAAACGGTTTTCGGGGGGATTTTTGATGTTTTGGGTTGGGCAGGGAGATTTGTGAATCCACGGAATAGATCAGATCATCAGGAACACACACACAACTCGAAGAACTCGCACGAAAGGCAATCGGCTGGAGGTGGAAAACGCGAAGAAGCAGGTGGGAGAAGGAGAAGAAGGATGAAGTGAAAGTGGTGGCGGTGTCAGATATTCGATAATGATTCAGCCACATCGTGTTCGCCAGAGAAGAAGAAGAAAGACACTTCAGTGGGTCGGGGAGACACTCCTCTACGTTTTAAGATTTATTTTATTCGAAAAAGACAGAAAAATCGGGTGTTTTTGGGGGGAAATGGGTGGGGTGGTGGGACAAAGACAAAAGACAAAGATGTGAAGAGTGGGGGGAAATCGCGATAAAAAAATAGTAGATGAGGGGGGAGTACTGGCATTTGACAATTTAGTTGTTTAAGAAATTGAGAATTTATGATGGAAGAAAGGCAAACTCAAAAGCGGTTGACGAGACGAGGGAGAGAGATAGGACAATATGCGAAGGACATAATCATAAATCTTGCCATTGATTTGTTTTATCCTAGAGAATGGGAAATGGGAGGAAGACGGAAATCTTTCAGCGGGGAGGAGATGGGGGAGGGGAGAGGAGGGATTCTCGCAAAAATTCGAGAAGGACACACAGAGGGAGAACGCGCATGTTTCGGAAGGAAAATGCTGAGAGCATAAATGAATGTGGGATCGTCGTAGAGGTGTGGAAACGCGAATGTGAGTTGTGGTGCTGCGGGGCGAACGAGTAGAGGACTCGCGTTCCGAAGAGAATTATATTCTGGTCGGGTTAGATGGACGGAACGCATTCCGACTAATACTCGAGCTCGACACACAACCCACATTTGCATTTGCATGAAAGTGTATAAAACAAATAAAAAAGGAATAAAACGGTCGGGAGTAGGCGGGTATTTTCAGACGATACTTGTGCTCCCGCTCAACTCTCCACACCGCACCTATCGAACGCATAAAAAGAACAATTAAAAAACCGGCCTCGTTGAAAATGCTGGCTTGAAGTGTTGATGTCGGTGTCGAGCATTTCGCTGTCATCGGCTCTAAATGCTCGACACCGACATCAACAGTACAATTTTTCCGCGGAGAGGCAAAAAACGGGTCCAACAATGAGGCAGTAATCGAAGAGAAGGGCTAAGGGAGGGGATTATTAGGCGACGGCGAAATTGCACAAAATATTATAAACTCTGAAAAACTAATGACATTCCGACAATAGACGGGTGTCAAGAACTAAAAAACTGAGAATTCTCGAAAAGACAAAAAAGAGAACAAAACTGAGCATTTTTGAATTCAGAGAAAATTAAAAACGAAAGAAAAAGAAAAGAGAGAGCTGCTTTTGCTGAGTGGCATTTGGATATCTTTTTGACGCGCGAACGAGAAAGAGAAATCTACGAGGAAAAGGAAACTCTACTGAATAGAACACTAAATGGATGTGACGGAGGTATTTGGATCCTAAGAAAGGAGAGGAATGAAGCTGAGTGTTTTACAACTCCTTCTTTTCGACGACCGGCTTGTCTTCGACCATCACTTCGAAGTAGACCATTCCGAGGCGCGAGGTGATGTCGTGCTCGATGTTGAGGGCGTAGGCACGGCATTCGACGATGACCAACTTGTTGCGGGGGATGGTCTCGAACTTGACCATGGCCACTGGCTGTTGGTATCCCTAGAAACGTTTCCTTTTTGAATAATCTCCCAAAATAGTTGTTCTTTAATTTCTCAACTTTTCAAAACAAATCTAACTCTGTATGTTTCAGTACAACTCTTAACGATAAACGCGTAAACCATAAACTATGTATTTCTATTTCCGCTACACTTTTGTTTGCAACACACAAATTTTTACAGCCCGTTAAACTTGCAGGCTCTCTCTCGTTAAATTGCTGTCTAACACCGTCATCATTATGATTACGTCCCTTAGAGGTTAATAATCAGACAACCGCACGAATTGCATAGTCTTACAGTGTTTGACAGTTCAAAATACGAACCTTGGTGAAAACGTATGGGTAGTAGCGTCCGTCGATTCCCTGTGGTGGCATGTAGTTGATCTTTCCGATGTGCTCCGCATCAACGTTATTGGCTCCGCGGCAGTTAAGAGCGATGGATCCACGCTTGTAGCGGTCCTTGACCTCCTCCGGGACCGATCCTTCTGGGTAGTCGGTCGGGCGCCATCCGATCAGCCGGTTGAGGGAGATAATCACGCAAGGCTTGCCAGACTTGAATCCGAAGTCGTTCTTCTCGCTGCATCCCTTGTCGAACACGGAGAGATCGAAACGGCATGGAAGAGAGTCCTGAAAACCGAATCAGTGAACACGTGTTCAGACTGCATTTTGACTCACAGTGTTCTTCTCCAAATCGTCGTTGCTGTCGGATCCGGTGCACTCGCGAACCTCGGTGGCGTTGTTGTCGTACTTGCTCAAGTATCCCTTCATCTGGTCGACATACGGCTTGAAAGTGGTCGGGTCTCTGAGATTGAACTGGATGAGCGTCGAGTCCGGTCTCTCCTTGAGCCATGGCTGGTATCCGACTCCCGGGTTCACTCCGATGATGGTTCCCTTTCCGTAGAATCGTGGCACTTTCGGGTCGAGGGTCTTCAAGAAGAGCGTCAGGCAAGCGAGCCAGAAGGCGGCAAGGCAGATGTAGAAGATGATGTAGAAGACGACAATCTGGAAATGAATGTTTGTTTGGCTCAATAGTCTATGGGAAATGCTCACCTGGAACCAAGACTTTCCGGTTCTGCCCAGCACGGTTCCGTTCTTCTTGTTGTACAGGAATTGCATGAACGTCTCCGGCTGATCGTCCTTCGGTGCGTTCACCTCCACCCCGTTCATCAACGTCGCATTCTCGTCGGCCTTTTTCTCCATTTCCTGAAAATTGAGTCGTTTTGATGGGGATAAAGAATCTAAAATTCACTTACACGTTCGGTGTTCGTTGTTCGGCGCGTACAGGCAGACACAAACGACTCTCAACAAGCAGCCCAGAACTGCAAAAAGAGGGAGAATTTTAGAGTGTAAAAGAATAAAATAAAAGTATGAGGTGAGATAAGATAAGAAAAAAAGCAGAATTGCAGATATAGTCACGGTTTCAGACGGAACCGGTGTACGAGAATAGAAGAGGGCAACACGAATCGGAGAATAAATGGTAATCACATTTGTGTCTTTTCTTTTTTGGAAAATTGGATGAAAATAGTGGATGTAAGTAGAGTAATACAAAATGCGCACAGGTTTCCCTCCCCACCCTCAACTCTCTCTCTCTCTCTCGAGAAAAAAACCGTGTATGTTGGTTGGATAAAAAGTTGGGCTATCAGATCAGAGAAATGGAGAAAGTTTGCAAGAGATCTACAAATAAAATCGAGGAAGCTAGTGCCGCCGCGCTGGTGGTTGTAGAGCGGGGAAAGGGGAGGAGGAGGGCAAAATTGGACGAATTTCGGAGCGGCGGCGGTGGCGGAGAAAAAAGAAAGAAAAAATAAAGAGGAGCGAGAGGGAGGGGAACAAGCAAATGAGACAGAGAGATAGAGGGATGGAGAGAGCGTTGTTGGTTGATGGGTTGGGAAGAGCCCCGTCTCGGGGGGCGACGGAAGGGTGAGACGTGGAAGTAGGCGGAAGAAGACGACGATCCGATATGTACAAGAACAATGAGAAGAACACGTGAGAGCTTTTTCTCGCCGGTTTCACGGTTCCTACGACGTCGAAGACGTGGCAGGCGCGGTAGTTGCAGTCTTCGGTGGGGTCGTAATCGGGCCAGATGTCACTGGACCCGAAGCCAAAGCAGCTGAATGGCGTGGGGAGATGGGAGGCGTCGGAAGAGCCTTCAGGCGATTCAGGTAAGAGGTGACCTGAAAAAAGGCAACGTTATTATCATTCCGTGACTCGGGAATCAGAAAAGTAACGCACCTCTTCATTTCCTCGAATAGTCCGCAAGTGCTTGTTGTATTTATCCCGGATTACTTTGAATGCGTAGGCTGTTGAGTATGGCAAACGGGTGATTGGATCGAGATAACGAGCCGGACGACCAGTCACTGCACACACGTTCCGTTCTCGAGGACGCTGGCATTTGAACTTCTGCAAAAAATCGAAATTGGATTGTATAATAGAATTCAAATAAATAGTGTATGGAGTGAAAGGGAGAGAGCTTCTATGTCAGCGGTTTTCGAGGAAAGAACCTCTGGTCAATCGTTGAGCGAGACATGAATAACATTTTCGGGAATGAATGAATGAATGCAGTGAAGACGAGCCACTTTCGGAATGATTAATAGACGAGGAGAGGGCAACGCGCGCGAGGAAGAGGCCCCCTCCCGTAGGTGGTGATAACCAGGGAGGGCTACGAGTTCTGAACACTCGGTACGTCCGGCTGCCGGCCGGGGCTTTTGGACCGCATTGATGTAAGAGCGGTCAGTTGAACGGGCACGGGCAGCGCGGCGAGATGACGCGGAATCGAGAGACACAAAGAAGAAGGGTGTCTGGGGAGTCGATGGAAGCCGCCGAGGGCGAGAAGCTGATGGCGGAGAGAGACGGAGGAACGATGAGAGCACTCAACTGCTGATACATTTCAAAGTAAGTGATTCAGTGGAGGAAGAGAAAAGAGGAGAGAGCCATTTGCGAAAGAGATGAGAGAGAAAGAGAAAGAAATGCAAAAATGGTTAGGAAGGTAGGAAGAGATGTGTTTAAACAAGCGACCGAGTTCATTGACTAAACAAACAAATTCCCCCATCGTTTTCCCATTGATATTATAATATCCACGGTGATATGGCTTTTGTGCGGCGTTTTCTATTTTCTCTCAACACAATGTTCAATCAATATGTATACTGTTATACAAAAACAGCCGAAGTGTATAGAGATATGGACGAGAGCTATTTTTGATGATCTCGCTGCTGCTGAGAAAAAACATTCTAAACATGCAGAGGAAGCACTCGACTTCTGCTTAAATATTGATAGACACTGGAAAAGATGTGGAGGAATCGCGAGGGAGAAGCGCTGCCTCGGCAGGGAAAACTGACACAATGTAACTGTAACAATGAAGCGGAGGTGGATGCGAAGAAATTTAATTTTGCTGAAAGGGGGCGGGGCCGGAAACAGGATGTAGGCGAAAGAAGCTGAAGCATGTGCTGCAAAAGCGCCGGCAGCAGAGAGAGAAGCGAAATCAGAATCACTGATCGGTCAAGGAAAACGTGGAAGACTGGGAAGAGTTTGGAGCAATGACGACAGTTATGATCATGGTCAACACAACAAGTGATAACAGGCGGACTGGCGGAGTGATCAACTCCCGGGCAATGGAACAAAACGTTTCGGGAATGCGTTGCGAGTTGAAAGCTTCTTGGAGAGAGAGGAAACTCGGAATAAACAGCCAACAAAGTACTATCATGCGACGGAGAACACAACAGAATTGAGACCCAGATGGATCGAGAGCTTCATTACTCCGCGCGCTCGCACCCGCACATTTTGATTTGTGGACAAGTGACGTCAGGAGACGCGCTGCATTGATCTTTCGAAAAGTAAATAGGTGAGAGGAGAAACCTAAAGAAGAAGCACTGTAGGTGGCGCGGAGCTTCCACCGAAAAACGCGCAGAACGCAAGGAAGAGACGAAGGGAAAGTTCTTTCGGTACATCGGAGGATGGAAATGACGCACAAACTAAAAATAGACGCGGATTGATGCACATTTTGCTCGTGTTCCTCTCCTCGCAATACATTAATTCTTGTGAGGAACAGCTCTAAAACGTCAATGCGGCGGATCAGACAACACGTTTTCATGATGAGAATATTCCGATTTTTCAACTGAAAATTTGCAGTTTGAAAAGCGAAGGACTCCACACTTTCTAAAAATTCGTTTTTCGTTTGGTAAAGGAAAGAGGACCACCTCGCTCAATTTTTCTTCTCCTTTTGTCAGACCATCAAAACAAGGAGAAAAAGCGAACGAAACAATCGGATTCCCCCAAAAATGTTGTTGTTTACACTCGGAAGGGGAGCACCTTTACTCTTCCCTGTCTCTCGTTTTCCCTCTTTCTCTTCCTCTCCCTGCCATCATTCACGGTCCAGCGAACATAGTAACCTATCCAACAGCCTCATTCCGACCAGTTCTCTTCAACCCATCATCTACACTTTCCAAGTTTAACTGTCATATCGAATCAAATTGTGTTTTCGTGTGTCCGAAGCGGAACTATAGAATTGGCGACGGGTGAATCGTCCATCTAAAAATGGAGGTGTGCAACACAATGATCGTCTTAAAATGAGATTAGATGATCATCTCATGACCGCTGAAAGATAACCGAACCAAAGTTCTTCTCTCATATGCGAACCAAGAAAGATTAGTGGCTCTGTTGTTTTGAAGCGGAAATTCCCGAAAGAGACGGGAAAGTAGCGGGGGAGACAGGCGGGAGGCCGCGAGACCGCCCTTCTCATCGTTAATTTGATAAAAAAGAGAGATAACGAAGCGACATTGAGGGAAAGACAGGAGGGTGTGTATGGTGGGAGAATCAACAAACAATTCAGCCCATTAAAGTGCATCGGTGGTGATAGTAACTCTTTGTTCTTCTCCTCATACACACTACACAACTATCGAAAAATAGCACATAATCGTATTCTCGATGAAAACATTGCATGAGAATAGAAGAGGAATTTATATATGTAAGGATAGGGCGGAACGAGGGAAACTGAGATGGCAGACTCTCAAGAAGACAAGGCGAGTGAAATGGAAACACTCTGACCCGAAACATCTTGAAAGAGCGAGATATTGAAACAGAATGCGATGCGAGGAGAGTGGAGACAGCGGGGAAATGGAAACCTGCCGAAAACAGACACAGAATAGGTGGTGGTGAGGGGAGGGAGGGCGGAAGGGGCACTACTCTTGAAAAAAACATGAAATTGGTCGACGAGGAAGGCTGAAAGCGAAAGTTTGAGGTCCGTCTCGATAGGTAAGAGAAGGGACAGAAACCAGTGAATTGGAAAAAAATGAGAATGAATTTTGTGGAGTGAGAGGAAGGACGGCGAAAAAGTTTCGAGGGGAAGAACTGACCGCGTACACTAGCGAATAAATATCAAGAATCATATTTTCTCAGCTCAATCGCTGCTACGAGGAAACGAGCAGATGATGGGATCGTTTACAAATCGATTCCATCTGGATCTGACAACGCGAGAGCCAAAGCGATAAACGTAGGGAAAAAGTGAGAAGAAGACGAACTGGTCTGACGGACTTTCGACCTTTATGCTTCCGCGTCGAACAAAGATCGTTTTGAACTCATTGAGCCAAAGACACACAATATCTCGGCAGCGGCGGGGCAACGAAGAGCGCTTACAAAACAGAGTCGACTTAGCAGCCCGGCGGGTTAACCTTTTTGGAGGAGAGAAGAATGGAGGAAAAGCGAGAAAGTAGGAGAAGAAGAAGAAGAAGAAGAAGCTCTTCCGATGACGGTGGAAGGAAACGGGGAGGGAGGAGAAGGCGAAGCACAGAGGAGCGCACGGCAAAATGGTCAAACACGTGAAATTCGAGCCCCAACCACCGCAGTCAGTCAGTTACACACACACAGACACGGGCGGTGTGCGCGCTTCTTCTTCCAACAATTTGTGTGCAACAAAAGCAAGTGAGCAAAGAAAATAATACAATAGTCAATGAATTCAAGAGAAAATTGGCAAAAGTTAGTCGAAAATCCTAGAGATAGAGAAAAATGGAAGGGGGGGGGGGGGGCGAGTTGATGTAGGAGCAAAGATGCAACAGTGAAAAACCGAAAACGAAAGAAGAAAAAGGCGACAAGATGGAAGAAGGAGAAGAAGCGAAGGAAGACGACGTGCTGCTGTGGCGGACAGAAGGGGGGCTCTCCCCGAGTGGTCTCTCCAAATGTACACTTCGTCGGTCCGCAACGCTGCTCCCCCAAGTTTGACAACTTTCACGCCGCAAAAGGTTGGAGGAGACCTTCTGGCAACAGGAGGAGGAGGGTGGGCCCGAGTGAACTTTTGCAAACTTCAAGTATTGGTGGTGCGGACACGAAAAACGCAAACACGTAGTGACAAGCGAAATCGACGACGACACTATTTTTGTTACTGCCCCACCCGACAACCTGCGAATACACTACTAATCGTTTCTCGCAACAGCAGACTCACAAACATTGGCTACCCAAATCCTATCGGTTCCGTCGGTACGATACATAAAATTGAATGCTAAACAATACTAGCGGACTTTATTAAAATGATCTTTAACATAGGAGACGTTTGGAAGACGCCTGTTTCAAAAGAGAATCTAAATGGAAATGGTTGTTTTTCAAACAAAGGAAGTATTTCTTATAGTCGAGGCCACATTTACCGTAAACTTGTGTTTCGGCAAAACAAAAACACCGAGAAGGAAAGGAAAACAAACACAAAGTTGCAGAAGACTTTTGAATAACCTTGTAAAGTTGGAGCGTAACGTTAACTTTTGAATTCTGTATGGAGTATGGAACTCTGACAGAATCAAGAATGAGCATTGAAGGACTGCTGCAACCTCTGGTCTGGGAACCTTTTAGCAGGTACAATCGACGTCGACATGTTTATGAAATATTTGTGAGAACGATGACGGAGAAGACTTTCAACGGCGTTTCCTAGAAGCGACACCGCCATCGTTTCACAACTCTCCCTCTCTCTCGAATTCAAGTTCGCTCCGCTGAATATCCAAGCTTGCTCGAATGACGTCACAAGAGCGGAAACCGCCGGAGCCCAGAATGAGCCGACGGAGACGCAGGTGGCGAGGAAAAAGCAGACATGACAAGGGAAGCCCGAAGAACAGATTGGTGCCCCCGCTGAGTCGTCAGCCCCGTTTTTTTGAATCCAATTCGCGAAAAACGAGAATGACGGGACGGGGGGAACAACTAGGAGTGGTTGGTTGTTTTCTTGTTTTCAGCCGCAAAGTTCCGGGGGAGCGAAGAAGGCCCGCGCCGTCTTTTTCTTCGTTGACGATGGGCTTAGAAGACTTTCGTAGACATCGGGCGAGCCGATGGTGTACAGAGCCCGAAGAGGCGCAGCGTACAAAAGATTATGGATAGGAAGTGCAAAACGCAACGAAAGTGGCGGGGGAAAAAGGGACCCGGCTGGGCGGTGATGGTGGCGACGGCGAGGGAGAAAGCGAGAGACGGCGGTGGGGGAGAAGCCCGAGGAAGACGGCGGTTCACGGGAAAGGGAGCACGGGCTGCTTGGAGAGGAGGGCAAAGCCTTGTGCTCGTCGAGCAGCAGCAGCGGCAGCAGGCAGTGGCAGCCATCCTCCAACTGCCTTGCGCCTACTACTGCTGTCGCTGCTGCTGCTTGTCGAGCCAACGGCGAGCACCAGCTCCAGGCTTCGTGCGCGGCTCCAAGAGACGCCGACTGTCAGACGAGTTGTCATCGTTGTGTTGGCCTCGACAAAACCAACCCAAACCCAGTCC
Organism: Caenorhabditis macrosperma; assembly: GCA_963932285.1. Classification (NCBI taxonomy): domain Eukaryota; kingdom Metazoa; phylum Nematoda; class Chromadorea; order Rhabditida; family Rhabditidae; genus Caenorhabditis; species Caenorhabditis macrosperma. The sequence continues at coordinate 9,534,379 of OZ010622.1, forward strand.
CGGAACATTTTGGTTGGAATTTCTTCTCGTCAATGAAAAAAGAGGCGGCGGAGCAGGCAGTGGTCGGCGCACATCTTCTTTTTCCTTTTCTTCTCTTTTTTTCCTCCGTTGGTTTGGCTCCGGAAAAGCGGCGAGTACTCTGGCCGAAATGAGATGCAATTTCGACGAGGCGCCCGGGGCAAAGAAGTTTGTGGCGTAGAATACGACGACAAAGAAGAAGAAGCGGCGGCGGTGGCACATGGAATCAGATAAACATACGGAGCAGTGTCCGCGCCATTCGCCGTCGTCGTCGTCGCAAACAGAATCAGGGAATATAAGAAGTCGGAAAAGGGGATTAGGGGAAGGATAACCGCACGAATGGCATGTTCAGTAAGGAACAACCGGGAGAGAGAGAGAGACGATGAAAAAGAAGGGGAGAGCATCTGAAGAAGAATAAGAAAAACAAAAGCGCGGATTTCTAGAATGGGCTGCTCTTGAAAAAAGAAGAAGCTCAAGGACACAAGACGACGACGGCCCTTCTGCCAGCGGTCGATTATCCGACGAAATCCCCGGAAAACGGGCATTTCCCGCCTCTTCTCCGCCTCCTTCTTTTCCGCTCCTTTTCTGTCCTTTGTGGCGGGAAACGGACTGCGCATCAATAAAATATGTCATGCTCTTGCAGAAGATGGAACAATCGACGAACGCGCGGCGAAACGAGAAAGATGTTCGTGCTACTAATGCTCGTGTTGGTCGTATACACGATGTGGATGAAATGAAAAGTGAAAGGAAAGGCGCCATGGAAACCGAGGCATAGCTAATTGCTCGTTTTGCGTTCCCCTGGGTATCGGGATGACGGGGGCTCGTTAGAAGGAAAACGAAAGCTTTTACAACGAGAGCTATTCAAGTATCCAAGTAAGCTTTGAATGGTTGGAGAGATTTGAAGAAAACATACGAACCTTGACTTCAGTGGTAACAGTCACCGTCGTTCCTGAAGTCGTCATTTTGATCACTTCTCGGGGTCCTGGAGGGAAGATGCGCACTGTATTCTTCTCCCGCTTTTTCTTTCTTTCCAATTCGAATGCTTCGTACCTAATTGTAACTCAGAAGTTTCAAAAAAAAATTCGGAAATAAACTTACTTTTTCAATGACTCGATGTTCATCTTCTCAGTCTCTTCAGCTTCTTTTAGCATTTCAGCTTGCGTTTTATCATCAACTGTGTTCGCAGCGACAATGTTTCCAGCGAGTCTCGCCATAGCCCATTTCTTATTTTTTGCAAGGATATCTTCTGCGGTCAATCCTCTTTTCGGCTCCTAAACAGTTCTTCGTTATCAAACACTTTTTCGAAAAGAAAATACTCACAAACTTCTTCTTCTTCTTTCTTCGGACCTTTCCTTCGTCTTCACCTCCACTGACAGGTTCATCCTCTTCTTCCTCCTTGTCGAAGTCCGAATCAACTTCGTCATCGTCAGAATGCACTGGAGACTTGAACTCTCTGTCCACTTCATTGTTCTGAATTATTTACAATAAACGAGAAGAACGAATATCGTACTAGTCACCTCTTCGAATCCTCCATAAGCAGTTTTGTAAAACTCATCTTCTTGATCAGCAGATGCCAACAACGCGGCCATTTTATTACCGGCGGTTGCTCGCTTCGCACGTTCCGTTACGTTCAGCACAATCTAAAGTTCTTTTTTTCAAATACAAGTTTCGGGAAATCGGAAACACCGACCGGCTCGGCTTCTTCATCACTACTCGATTCCTCCTCTTCTCCCTTCTCCTCATCCATTTCTTCATCCTCCTTCTCAGGATCTGTCGATTTTGAGCTCGCCCTCTCCTTTTCCAGGCTCACTTCTCTTGATGCACTACCACTGAAAAAACAAACGTTTCTGAGAGCCTTCAATTGTGATACGCCAGACCTGTTCTCACTGCTTGGGACATCATTCGAAAGCTCATCACCCGGAGTTTCATCTCGTCTTCCTGTTTTGCTTTTCGCGATACCTCTGGCACTTTTTCGTCTGGGTGGCATATTTTACGGTCTGGAGAGAATTTTTTGAACCAGATAAATTGAAAAGTGATATGGAAAAGATTTTTTTTAATTTTGTGCGAAGTTTGGTGAAAAATGGTTTTTTCACTGGAAAAAAAGCAAAAAAAAATGCTTCAAAAAAATTAATCGGGCTCTTGCGCAAACGTGCTCCACCGAACAGAAATGCGCGGGTCTCGCCACGAATGTTGCACCTGCGTTTCTTCCCTCCCCCCACTGCCTCGCTCGGTCCTCCTCCTCGCCGTTTTCAGAGCGTTCGGAACGTGTAGATGTGCGGAGAAGAACAGCGTTCTTCGCATCATCTCATCCAATTCACTTCCTTTCCTTCTTGTCTCCCAAACATTCATTCTTCTCTTTTTACGTTCAGCTGAGCATCCGCTCTCCCTTCCGCTCTCCATTCCCGTACTTGTTTCGTAATTCTTCGGAAGATTCCTTTCGAAACTCTCGTTCTGTGTTATTTTCCTTGCTATTTGTCATAGCGTTCTCGAGATTGCAACTCAACACTCGTTTTATTATCGATTCTCTTGTATTCTTACTCTTTTACAAAGTTTACTTTACAGTGCTCAACCAAACTTTCAAAAATGAGCGACAATCAAATCATTGAAGACGATGTGTTGAACATCGACGACATCACTGAGGACGATGCAGTAAGTACAATCATCTTCTCTTCAAAATTCTCAATTATCGATTTTCTCCAGGACCTCTCTGCTATCGAGGGCGATTTGAACGAGATAGAGGAAGAACAGAAGAAATTGAAAGCTATTCAAAATGAGATGGTTGGACACATGAATTTGAACCCCACGAGCCAGAGCAACTCGACACAATCGCTTTTGACGCCAGAGGAAAAAGCCGAGGCAGATGCCAAGTCGGTATATGTGGGAAATGTGGACTACGGAGCAACCGCCGAGGAAATTGAGCAGCATTTCCATGGATGCGGTTCTGTGTCTCGTGTCACCATCCAGTGCGATAAATTCAGCGGACATCCGAAAGGGTATGTTTCACTTTGGCTTCAAAAACCGTTATTTGGTATTAAATTATTGCTTTTCAGATTCGCGTACGTCGAATTCACAGAGAAAGAAGGAATGCAAAATGCTTTGGCAATGTCAGACAGTCTGTTGCGTGGCCGACAAATCAAGGTGGACCCGAAGCGCACGAACAAACCAGGACTTTCGTCGACGAACAGACCTCCATTCCGCGGAGGACGTGGCGGCGGTCGTGGTCGCGGAAACGTCATTGTCAAGTACATCTACTCGGGTGGATTCCGTCCGAGAGGACGTGGTATCAGAAGACGCCCAGGATTCGCCCCCTACTAGATGCGAACACTATAAAAATCTACTTGAACACTTTAAATCAAGTTTTATCTGTATTTTGGCGCTCGACACTCCCCTTCGATCGTCTCCGCTTTTTATTCTCTGCACTTATCTGTTCGCCTGGAGACGTTTGTCTGCTTCTTTTCTCACTGATATCTATTCATCTTCGTTCTTCTACACTTCCCCCTCTGACTCTCCCACCATTTTCACTGTTTTTGTGTTTCCTTCCAAAGTACGCCACCTTATCGTCCTCTCGTTTCCATTAATTTATACGTCCACACTATTCACTGTCGCTCTTCCCGTATCTCCATCGATCGGGCGAATTTCTTCGTATTGTCGGCGAGACAAATCGTCAAAAGATATAATTTTTAATAATAAGAAGTTTTCCATCGTGTTTTTCTCATTTTTATTTCTATGGGAAGGCAGCCAGATCAATGGATATCTAGTTCACTTTCTGTATTCAATGTGTTACCAAGAGCATATAGATGGAGTCCAACAGTCAGTATGCCCGAATGGACTATTGGGACGAGCGTTTCAAAACAGAGCAAAAGTTTGAATGGCTCAGTGGATTGGAAGCTTTTCAGCACATTGTCACCCCGCTCATTGATAAAAATTCGAGGTTTCGAAAAGAAAATAGCAAAACGAGTGAATTGAGTTCAGAATAGCACACATCGGCTGTGGGTCCAGTCAAGTTTCGATGCAATTGTGGAAGCTCGGCTATAGAAATATAACGAATATCGACTATTCGCAAGTGAGAAAACACCTTCGAATCGTCTGATTTTCCGATTTCCGCAGGTATTGATTGAAAATGGAACACGCCTTCATCCGGAAATGACGTGGATCGCCGACGACATCACAACGCTCGCCAACTGCGAAACTTCTTCCTTCGATGTCGTCTTCGAGAAGGCGACGATCGAAGCGATTCTGGTGACGGAACGCAGTGCATGGGAGCCTTCCGATGACGCTCTCCGAAGCCTCGAAAGCATTTTCTCATCGATTTGTCGAGTGTTGAAACCGAACGGAATGTTCATCTCCGTCTCGTTCACACAGCCGCACTTCCGGATTCCGGCACTTCTTCGAGAGAAAAATTGGTCCGTTGAAATGTTTGAATTCGGCGAATCGTTCCATTATTATGTCTACGTGTGTCGGAAAGGAGAAGATGGAGACAATGAACTGGCGAGGAGGTACAGCACAATCGCAAAGTCGTGGCTTCGGGATCTCTGAAACAGTTTCTTGCATACCCATGTTGTTGATTTTATTGTTGAACTTGAGGAAATACAATTTAAAATAATACATTTGAGGTATGAACACAATCGCAATGCAATAGATTTAGAAGATGCAACAGAGTAAGAAATAGTACAGACGGGCGGCACACTTGTCCGAAAACTCCGAGATGCCGGAGATGAAGACCACGGAAGAGATGAAGAGAATGAGCAAAAGTTGCATGAGAAGTGGAATGAACTGGAGCATCAGAAACGGATATCGATCAGTGAGATCGTCGAGTCGCGATTCCCAATAGTCTTTCTTTTCGGTTCTTGGTTGATCGCTCGTGATTCTTTTTCTGGAAAATAAGAAATTCAATAATTTAAAGCGCTTGAGCGTAACGTTTGCTTAAAGCTATTTATGGGAAAATAGTATTCGAAGCGGTTTTAAAGTTAGTTGAATCTGAATTCATTCTCCTGAACAGCAAAAAATTCGCTCACAATGGCAGCCAAACTTTGAACATATTCAAAAAGTTGTTTTTTCACTGCCTTCGGGATTTTATTTTTTTAGCACTCTAAACTATATTTTGGTGAATTTCTCTTACAGTTCGCACTCCAGATCGATATCCGGCTCGTAGAATGCGGTGTTCATCAGATCGTTGCCCTGAAATCAGTCGTTCCGATTGGTTTTGTATAAAGTGCTTACCGTGGTTGATGTGCTGGTGGTTCGCTTCAGAAGAGTGATATCGCATTGCGAGGCAACAATCGGGGATGTTCCAGTGAGAAAAACCATTCTTGCAACAAAAAAAACTCGGAAAAAATAAATTAAAACAACAAAAAACGCATTCGCGGCGGGACCAAGTGAACAAATTTGATTGTGCGTCTTTAAGAGTACTGTATTTTCCACCCGCGGTTTTGGAATTCCCGACTTCAATCTCTTTCGTTCTCTTTCATATTTTATGGAGTTTTCTTTAGTTTTCATAAGTTTTTAAATTTCTCTGAATAAACTATTTAAACAACTGTTCTTTTTACAAAATGATTGCAGTCATGGAGGACTCCAACACATCGATGGGTCCGGCGGTGTGCCGAATTTGCATGTGCGGCGAAACATCGATTCCATACCTCGGGAAGCAAGCGGGCGAGCCGCTCATTTCCCCTTGTCGATGCTCCGGGACGATGGGTCTTTATCACCGGAGCTGTCTGGAACACTGGCTCACACTGACCAAGACGAAAAATTGTGAAATATGCAAGTTCGCTTTCAAGATCACACAGTTGGGAAAATGAAACGACAACTTTTACAAAACATTGCTTTTTCACAGGAAATCTCGCAGTTTCCTCGACTACATCCGCCAGCGAGGGTATGATAAAGGACGCAGTGATCAAGACAATCGGAATCCGTTCGTAGACTTGTCCTTCGTTATCATCATAACTCCACTCGCATGTATTGCACTTTACTTGTGTATTCACGGAGCAGCTCTTGCCGGTCAGAAGTGAGTTCTATGTTCCTCAGACATAATTCAAATGAAATCTATAGATATCACTATGCATTCGAAAACCGAGACAGTGACGAGAATGGGCGGAATCTGGAAATCCGGAACGAAACTTCGATGGGTGAGATAAAGCTTCGGTTTCCGAAAAGTGGTCTCTCTTTCTAGAATTCGCTCTTTTCGTGTTTGTCGCCGTGGTGCTCTTCTTCGCCTATACAATATTCCTGCTTCTGATGCTTGCGAGTCATCTTAAACAGTACAAGAAGTGGCAGACGAAGAACATGATCCTCTTCGTCATCGATCAGCTAGATGCCGAGCAATCGATGCACTACAATCCGCAATGGAAGCAGCGTCACAGTTTGTCGTCAAAACTCTCTCAGTCTTGGGTTAGTAAATTATTGCTCAATTCAAAAACCTTCACAATTCAGAGAAAGTTTCGAGGACAACCACCCCGATCTGTTACTCCGGAGATTGCACGTGCCGATGCGGTACTTTATTCGTTGCTTTTCCCGATGACAGTGTCACTTTTGTTTTCAGATTCCTATCGAGCCGATAGTCGGAATATCGCCTGTCCTACTAGCAAATTTCAATCAAACGGCTGCTGACAGCGATAACACACACAACCATGACGCATCGCAAACTGCGATTCCTTTCGAAGTTCGAACACCGGAGCATGTGGGTTATTGAAATTTAGTGCTACGAACAAATATGTTTCAGCTGCAAGTGAGCAGGTCGTCGACTCCTCAGATGTACGCCGAAATGCCTCGCAAGCTGACACTGTCACCGATCGGATTGGATGACCTGTTCGCAGCGTCACCGTCGCCCTCTAGGCTTCCTTCCGTCGCATCGTCTCGTTATCATGATATGCGAAGTGAGGAAATTATGCATTACCGTTATCATCAAATTCCTCTATTTTAGAAACTCAGTCAGTCTACTCTGTGTGTTCATCGTTCGGCAGCGGCGTCGTCACATGCTCCACACCGGTCGCCAACCAAAATCTGCGTGTTCTCACCACCTCCACCAGCTCTGTGTCGACTTTCAAACCTCCCCCACAAGACAACGTGCTCGGAAGCCACGAAGAAGCCGAAAACACTCTCACTGTCGACACTCAAAAAGGTCGATTCCACGTGGAAAGACTCGAAACGCCCCGTTTTTAACCTCCCCGCTCCTTGCCGTAATTCCTGTATATTCTCTTTTTCTCAGTTCTGTACATATTTATAGGCACCTCTTCTTTTCCCACTTTCCAACTTGATCAGGTACCGTCTTACTAACCCACCAAGTCAAACGAATCCGTACTAAACGACTTCCTGTATCATATCCTCGAGTTGTATTAAGTATCTAGACTATTTAGAATTACATTTCGCTACAACATTTCAGTTTGAAAACGATTTATTAAATACCACAAGTGTTCTATATTTGTAGTATTCAATCACAAACTGAGAAGAACATGAGAGAACTTTCGGAATGAAAACAATCCATGATTGTGAAAGTAAATACAAATTGTACAATATTGTGTGGATTAGGGGAAAATGACTAATTATTTAAGTTCGTCTGCGTCGACAGTTTCGAACGAGCTGTCGATGTCGTCATCGTCTTCCTCTTCAGTCTCTTCTTCTTTTCCTTCCTCATCCTCCTTTTCTTCATTTTTCTTTTCCTCCTCCTTCTCCTTCTGCTGTCTTTTTGCATAGTCCTTCGCAACTTTTTTCTAAAATCTTGAAAATTAGTCAAGACCAACGACTGACTGGCTTACCGCATGCTTCGCAAACAACTTCAGCTGCATGCAGTCCAACTGATCGGCCAACGTCTTCTTCTCCTCATCGTAGCCGTTGCAACGGTTGCTCATCTCGCGCATCTGCTTCTCCGCCGCAATCTTCTCGTCGTGCAACTTCGAAGTTCTCGCCACCAACATTTCAATGTCGGCGTCGAGCGAATGGCACCGACCAATCTCCTGGCTGAGCTTCCTCTTCAGCTGTTTGTTCGTCTCCTCGGACACGATCAACGCTTCCTTCAACGAGTTCACCATTGTTTCCAACCTGTCCCATTCGTTTCGCAACTCCGGCGACGTCTTCATCAACTCCTTCTTCTCATCGCTGTTCGCGACGATCGCCGCCAGCCCTTGCTCACGAAGTTTTCTAAAATGCTCGTCGATGCCGTTCTGGTGTATGTCCAAAATTTCAATCTCCTCCCGCAACGTCTTGTTCTCATTTTTCAATTGATCCACTTCAAGTTTCAGCATCTTATTTTCTTCGCCTTTCTGCAAAACGAAACGATTGTGAAGTGCATCGATTAATGGACATACCTTCTGAACATCGTCCTCCTTGCGGAAAGCGAGATTTTGCGAAAACTTCACGAACATCAGTTCCATGCGCGCCTTCTCGTGCTCTTCCTTCTTCGCGTTCAGCTCCTTCGTCACCTTCTTCAACTCAGTTTCCCTGTTGACGAGGGTCTCCGACAGTTTGCCGATCGCCGACTTATCCTTCTGTTTCTGCTCCCTCATCATGAACATCCTCTGAATAACGGAACGTCAACTGGACACTCTCTCTCTCTCAATTACCGTCTCGAGGTTATGAATTATAATATCCTTATCGTGCAAACTTCTCTCATATTGTCTATTGGATATCTCGTGTTCAACGTCTCTCTTCGCCAAGGTTCTCCTGTTCTCCTCGCGCAACTCTCCGGTGTTTCTTGTCATCTCGTCGAGCTTCAACTCGAACTCGTCGCATTTGGTCTGGAAAACGGATGCAATTGAATGTCATCTTCGTCTAGGCAACATACCACGGCGCTCTTGAGATCGAAATCGACATTGAGCAAGCGCTTCGTGGCCTCCGCCATTTTCTCTTCGGCCTTGGTCTCGGCGGCGAACTTGTGGCGGAGGTAGGCGATGAGTTGCTCGCTGAGCTCCTCGTCCTCCACCATTTTGGCGATATCCACGGCACGTTGACAGGAGATCATTTTCGGTTTTTTACGGACGCTAGCAGTTGAATGTGTCGACTGAAAGAGAATGGAGAATTGTGGCGACTGCGCACGTGAGCTGCGGATGGACGGAGAAGTAGAGAAAAAGAGAGCGAGAAAGAAACAAACAACGAATCGATAGAAGGCCGTGAAGCGGAGAAGGAGCGACGGCGGGGGGAAGACGAGCGTTGTTGTGAGGGGCGACGGAATGAGCAGAAGCAGAAGAAGCAGAAGAAGAAGAAGAAGATGGAGAAGATGGAGAAGATGGAGAAGAAGAAGAAGATGGAGAAGGAGATGGAGAAGATGGAGAAGGAGACTCTGGGGGCGGAGTGAGCCGAAGATTTCCTAGTTATGATGAGGAGCTGTGCAAGTGGATTAGAGATAGGAGCCGAGAGAGAACGGATTCCGACGAGTACGGTGATAACAGAAAGGAGTGTTGCACAGTCGTTTATGATTAGCAATTGCTTGAGGAAGGGTTGATTTGATGGGTGGGTTATTGATAAGGAAACTGGCAGGACGTCTAGATAGTAGGATTCAGAAGTGACCGACGATGTTTGAGTGACGGCACAGCGACAATCGATATTGTGATTAGCAATAGACAAAAAGAGACAAGGCTTTCGTTCTCTTGCTAAGCAACTGTCTTGCACAACAATCGTCTTGTTGCCCGGGGAGGAGCTAGAGACCGACGGAGACATTCCATTGGATTCAGTGATAAGAGAGAAAGAGAGATTGTTAGCATGCACGAGCAGAAGAGCGAGGAGAGCAAGAAGACGTGAAGAAGACGTGACTAGGAGCATGGGAGAAACGGCGAGGTGGAAGGTGTGCGTGCGACTGATGGTTGTTATCAACAACAATGGCCAAGGCACATGACGAAGTGGCTAGATGGAGCCTTGGTGGGGATTGTGTGTGTATGTGATTAGGTGAAGAGAAGATGAGCTCAATCAATTATCAATGATTTTACCTGGAAAATGGGAATTTGACAACACAATGCCCATCAGGCTTGTTCGGAAACGACCTGTCGGCAATCGAAAATTGGGAAATTTTCGAAATTTCGTAACTTTCGGAAATGCGTCAAAAAAATCCAAACTATCAAAAATGTTTCGAAATTGCGCGTTTTCAGTGCTTTAAGTCGAAAAACCCTCAAAATCAACACATTTTTGTTGCAAGAATCCGTCGGAAATCGTTTTTCACTTCGCGAAGCTGGTACTTTTGTTGAGGAAGTGAAGTTTTTGGTATTTTTCGGTAACATTTCCAACTGAAATATTTTCCGTAACATGGCTTCGGTAAAATTCCCGACGGAGAAAAAGTTCCGAATCGAAAGTCGGAAATTGTGTACATTTCGGTAGTTCCGTTTCGGGTTCCGAGCAAGCCTGATGTCCATCAAATGTTTTAGTCATCATTCGTCATTCGAAGTGGAAAATCGACAAATATTTCTTTGCGATGAGATATTTAGTTGTTCAGGAATAGAAATTCAAGCCGCAGGACTTGTTTTTGGTCAACCGACTGATCTGTAAAGATGAAGATGAAAGAGTCTCGGACACAAGGCAGATGCAGTTCAAAGGAACAATTTGTTGAGAAGAAGGAGAAGGTCAGTGAGACCGTGAATTATTTTCCTGTTATTTTTCCAATTACCGTAAAAACTCTAGTGCACGGCCTCTCCATTTTGTCGTTTCTCATGAAAAATCTTAAATCTCATCTCATTTTGCATGTTATCTGGGGGATTTTTAACGTTTTTCTCAGCGATTTACTAATTTCCTATGAAAAATGTTCAGTGACACCGAAGAAATCAGTGTCCGCGTCGTGTTCAAGTCCGCGTCGTGTTCAAGTCCGCGTCGTGTTCAACCTCCACGTGGTGCGGATCGGGAAACGGACTGCGATCAACATGAAGCTGTCGACAAGCTGCCATACAAGAACAATCCAGTCTAGGCCAATAGAACACAAAAGCCTCGCATCATCCTTTTGACGTCGATAGAATGGATGAAAAATCCGCAAGGGTTGGACCCCCGGACCGGAAGCGAGCAAATTTCAATTTCCAAAGATACTATAAATAATGGAACAACCGATGGATCAAACCCCGACGGACTCTCCGGAAAGGGGCCAAGGCGTTCGCCCCTCCCGGACGTCGGAGGCAGACGGAACGCCAGTAGGTTGAGTAATCAACCTACAAGAAAACACCAACAACACCAAACCCATCATCACCACCATCACCAACCCAAGCTCACCTTCAAACTTAGCACCCATAACGCACGCTCACTCGCTGACCCAGCTCGCCGCCGTCACGAAGATCTGCTAGCCATGGAGTCGAATAGCGCAGTCGTCGCTCTGCAAGAAACCCGAATCCCCATCGAACAGTCAATCATCACAGATGATGGAAATGAGTTCCTATTCATGGCCATGAAACAGAAGAAAGTCGGAGGGCTCGGATTTTGGGTCGCCAAGGAATTCCGAAAGATGATAGTCGAAACGATAAGTTACACGGAGAGAATAGCGCTGCTGAAGCTAAAAATTGGTAAAATGAAACTAGCCATATTCAACGTTTACTCACCGACGAACTCTGCAAAACCAGACCAACTCGACAAGTTCTACCGAGAAATCGAGAGATTTTACCAAACAATCCCCAAACAATGGAAAGTTTTCCTCTGCGGAGACTTCAACGGCTCCCTCGGACGAACCACCCTCGAAGATCACCCTCACATCGGACGTTACGGAAACAAGACCTCCGCTCGGAACGATAACGGTGACAGAGTCGTAAACCTCGTTCACTCTCTCCGTCTGTCCGTGCTGAACACATTCTTCAAAAAGGGAAAGGAGAAGTACTGGACGTGGCGGAGCGACAACAATGAATCTTCGACCACAATCGACTTCATTCTGACGAAGACCTCTCTCCGATACCTTTGCACTGATGTGAAGACACTCGACTCGAGGAACAATCTCTCGGACCACAGGCTTCTTCGCGCCACTATTCAGATCGCCAATCGAGTCCTAGACCGGAGATCCAGAAGACCGAAAGATCCGAAGAAAGTCGACGTGACAACCGACAAGGCGGTTCTCCAAGCTGAGATAGCCGCAAGATCATCGGAGCTCGACACTGCCTCCTACGACGAACTCATTGACATAGCCAAGTGCTGTCTCGATCACAGTCAATCTCCCGTCCCCAAACGCAAGAAGACCACTCCGGACACAGAGAAACTCCTCTCCAAACGAGCCGCAGTATTTCTCGATCCAAATTCTTCTCACGAGGAAAGGAGAGACATCGCCAAGAAGACCAGGGAAGCAGTGAAAACGGACTTCGCCAACTGGAAAGGAGACACAGCAAGACATGCTATCGAATCCAGGAAAAGTCTCAAAAGGACCGTCCGGAGAACCAACGAAAAGAGTGAGCTGTTCACGAAACTCAAACTTCCCAACGGTGCAACGACTACCAATCGTGAAGCAATTCGAGCAGCGGCCAAAGACCACTTCTCCGAACAGTTCAAAGGACCTTCGATCAGGCCAACGGACCTGCAGTTCTCGCAGAAGAACCCCCTCCCGATACTCGAAGCTGAAGTCGCCGCAGCAGTCTCCACGACGAAAGCCTGCGCAGCTCCAGGAATCGACGAGGTAACAGCTACTCTCCTGAAACACGGAGGTCCCGCTCTCACGAGGAATCTGACGAGATGCTTCAACGAATCCATTGCCACGGAGACTACTCCTGCAGCATGGAACGAAATCAAGTTCAAACTGATCGAAAAGAAGTCAAAACCGGAGCAGATGAAAGACGTCAGACCGATTTCTATCCTCTCACTTCCCGGCAAAATCTTCACGAAGGTCCTCACTCGGAGACTCAACTCCATCGCTGAAGAATTCCTGGATGAATCCCAGAACGGCTTCAGATCAGGCCGAAGCTGCGCCGAAAACCTCCAGTCGCTGGCCGGACTTTGGGAGAAGTGTGATGAGTACGAACAACCGCTCATACTCACCTTTATCGACTTCAAAGCAGCATTCGACTCAGTACACTGGCACACGGTCCAATCGGCACTCGTCAAAGCTGGATTCCCACCTCAGTATGCCGAAGCAATCAGAAGATCGAACGAAATCGGGACTGGCAGGATGGAAATGCTAGGAAAGCAACTGAAGATTCCAGTGGAAAGAGGAGTACGGCAAGGAGACTCCTCCTCGCCAGCACTCTTCGCAATCGCGCTGCAGTCGCTACTCAACGAAGCAGTTACCAGAAGAAGACGACGAAGACTGGGGAATCAAAGTCAACGGAGTACGAATATCTCGACTACTCTTTGCAGATGACCTGGTTCTCATCGACAAGTCACCCGCCGACGCCTCCAGAAGAGCCTCAACGATCGCTTCTACGTGCCTTCCTGCGGGTCTCCTGTTCAACACTTCGAAGTCAAAAGTGCTGAGAAATCGGGCAGCCGACACAGATCAGATCAAAGTGAACAACGAGCCACTCGAAGATGTCGACAAGATGAAGTACCTGGGAAGAACTCTCCAGAAAGACGGCAACCTGAACTTCGAGATCGACAACAGGATACGAGCTGGATGGGCCGCCTTCAACAACATCAAGGACTACATCAAAGAGATTCCAGTAGCTGAAAAGCACCACTACTTGATGACCACGTCTATCCCCGCCATGACTTACGCATGCGAGACCTGGAATACGAAAGTAGAAGACGTCAAGAGAATCAACAGAGCCACGAGTCACATCTGGTATGCAGCCGACGCAGGAACACCGCCGAATCTCGAGAATGTGATCATCAAGAAGAAGTTGAAGTGGGCCGGACACGTCGCCAGAATGCCACCCGCGAGAATTTGCAAGAGAATCACCGAATGGGAAATTCCGAAAGGAATCGACGAATTCAAGCGACGCAAAGGCAGACCGAAGAAGAGATGGGAAGATGACGTGGTGAACGAAGTGAAGATACATCAGCACAACCGCAATTTAATAGGCCTGGGAAGATCAGGAAGGAGACGGATAGGAATCATCGCCGAACACGTCCCCTGGCCACGCCTAGCAAGATCCAGAAGTTCCTGGAAGTGTCTAGTCCACAGCTACAACAGCTAGATATGGACTATCCAAGTATCCAAGTAAGTATCGGACACAAGGCAGATGCAGTTCAAAGGAACAATTTGTTGAGAAGAAGGAGAAGGTCAGTGAGACCGTGAATTATTTTCCTGTTATTTTTCCAATTACCGTAAAAACTCTAGTGCACGGCCTCTCCATTTTGTCGTTTCTCATGAAAAATCTTAAATCTCATCTCATTTTGCATGTTATCTGGGGGATTTTTAACGTTTTTCTCAGCGATTTACTAATTTCCTATGAAAAATGTTCAGTGACACCGAAGAAATCAGTGGCGCAAGTATGTAGTAATCACGAGACCGAAAATCCGTAATATTTTCTGGGGCAGCACAGTTTAATATTTTAACGGCAATTTTTAATGAAACTAAAAAGAAAGATTTAGAAACTTAGCGGCATGTCGTTCCGAAAAAAAAGAAATATTTTTTTCAACAATAAACTCGAATTTTTGCTCTCTGAGCACAAAAACTCTGCAAACATGCGGGTTTTTTTTCGAATTTACAATTCCATTTATTTATTTGAGACGGCTGATGAAAGTGAAAGGATAAGGCAAGAGAAGACAGACAAGAGATTTCATCACATCAGAGGGCAAAGTTTTACTCTTTGTGATATCACTTATCATTCCATTTCTGTCTGCCTTCTAGACTGCTCGCAGTCACTCGCTTTTTGCTCATTTTAATCCCTGCGTGTTGATCGGAAACTATTTCCAAACGTTGGAAGAGAAGTGGGGGCTATTCTGTAAATGAATACCAAACCGTATGTTGTCAATTTTCAGTTGACAAACTTACAAGGGAAGTGTTTAGGGTGACCTAGTTATATTTGGCTGAAATTTTAAGCAGGGGTAGGTAATGGTCCCAATAGACACCTCCAATGCTCGGTTTCCGCCGGAGAAGCTTTTGAAGCCCTCATCTTCGCAAAAAACCGTAGGCGCTTCGTAGAGATGTTGCGCAGTATCGTATGGAAATCCTGAGATGGTTAAAATTTCAGCCGAATATAACTAGGTCACCCTAAGCTCTTCCCTTGTTAGCTCTCTAGAGGGATCTCTCTCTTTCTCTCATTTTCAACCATCCCTCCAGTAACCACGTTGCCAGACCCCCGCTCCTTGCTCATTCGTAACGTCATCGACATGGTTTCACCCACTCACACTCTAACCTTCGAACAATGACCATTGATTCCACGATCTTCAATCTAAAGACAGAAAGAAGAACGCGAGCAGGTGGTCCTTACTCGATCGATCTCGATTTCCAGTGGTTCGCAGGTATCTTGATGCGGTAACATCAAAAGCACTGACAGACAGTACATAATTGGGACAGAAAGGGAAGAAACTCTAATTGTTCCATCAATTTAGGCTGAAAGGCTCAAGAGAAAAGACTGTCAGCAGTATGCCAGTCATTCACAGATTTCAGCTCCAAACTGGACAGTCCATCTTCTTTAGAAAAAGAAAGTAGATCCTCGACCATCACGGGAAAAGTAGTCGGGATGTTGTCCTCGAGGATAGCATGAAGACTTTCAGAAGCAGCCGACGCTGTCGAGGGTATGTGGCCGGGATGAAAATGGAGTCCGTAATACTTATTGGCTCTTAGTCCTCTTAGTCCGCTCTTTTGTTAAAAGATAAACATATTCAAAACGAGATGAGAACCCACTTTCGAATCATAATTTATTCAGGTAGCAATTATAATTTATGAGGTGACAGAGTAGAAAAGAACACGATTTTCGATGAGATGTAGAGGTATTCAGGTGCGATATGATATCTTAACAGTCGCTGTCAGAGAGGAATTCGAACGAAGATCCGATGCTCGAGTTCGAATCTTCCTCTTGATCTTTCTCTTGATCTTCCTCTGGATCTTCCTCTTCCTTGGAATCTTCCTCTTCTTCTGGATCTTCCTCTTCTTCTGGACCTTCCTCTTCCTTCTCTTTCTCTACCTGATCTTCCTCTTCCTCCTCTTCCTCTTCCTCCTCTTCCTCCTCTTCCTCTTCCTCCTCTTCCTCTTCCTCCCTTTCCTCTAACCAGCCGGCGAACTCTCTAGGTTGACTCGGGGGCATCTTCTGGAGATCAGTAAGATTGTTGATCATGAACGACAGGTTCTCCTGAGCCGCTTCGTAGTTTTTCAACTCTTTCATGATCGTGTCGAGGGCCTAAAACAGCGGAATGTTCAATCTGAAGGATCCGGAGACTCTTACCTGGTGCTTCGACTCGACAACGTCCAGATACTTCTGCTCGGACGCAACCAACTGCGCCCTCAACTGCTGCACCTCCCACTGACAAGTGGCTTGAACGAGCGCCACGCAGTGATTGATACGCAGGTATTCCGCGGACGCCGATCGGACGAGAACCATTGTCGCGTCCAGATTGGCCGCGTACTCGACCTTCGCCGCCGCCACCGCCTTCGTCACCGCATTGTTCACAGTCTCCTGCACCTTGAGCTTCTCGTCGAACAACTCCTCCGTCAGCATGTTGATCTTGCTCATCATCTCCGACTTCTCCTTCTGCTCCTTCACAACCACTCCGACCATCTCGGCCTCAACCTCCAACCAACGCGAATTCAACGATTCGTCTTTCCTTCGCTGTGCCCTCAACGCCTCATTCTCCTTTGTCAACTCTTCGATCGCGGCCTCCAAATTCTTCTTCTCACACTCCGATTCCCCCAACACCTTCGCATCGGCCGTTCTCAGTTGGTCATTCTCCACCGTCAACTCGCAGATCACCTTCATCAACGCCTCGACCTCTTGATCGCTGATCTTCGTGGCTCTCGCCTCCGTCTCCAACTTGGCGATCGTCTGCGACAACTGCTCGATCTGGTTGCGGTAGTAGCGTCCGACGTTCTTCTTCTCCACGAGACACTCGTCGCGATCCTTGTGCACCACGTCCAGCAGCCGCTCTCTCTCGGCCACTTGCAGTTGAGACTCTTTGAGGGCCGTCTCGAGAAGAATGTTCTTCTCGGTCAACTCCTCCAATTCCGCATTCCACTTGGCGGCGCTTCTGGCAGACGAATGGCTCGAGCAGCTCTCCTGATAATATCCACACATGTAGCATTGGAACGACATTCTGAAAGAAGGGAACGATTGGGAAAGGAACGGGGGGACAGAGAAATGAATGGGAAAGAGAGAGGGAGAGATGGGGGCGACGGTCACTGGCGTTCGCACAAACGACTAATGAATGGTACGGGGGGCGGCAATGCGCACGGAATGATATCGATCGACCTGTGCGGAGAGAGACGGCAGGCGGGCGGTCAGGGGGAGCACGCAGATGTTGTTGTTGGATACGTCGTTGGTTACCACTGGGGGTGTGTGCTAACGACGTCTAAATGGATCTCTGTGGTAGAATGCAAATACGCATGAGAACATTGAATCACTGTGTGTGTGAGGTAATTGAGAACTCGATTTCGAATACAGGTGAATTAGGAACGTCTTCTGGAATCAAGGGCCCACTATCATTCGCAGAGTGACTATTTCAATCGCGAGGGAAATTGGATTGAGCTGACGGTTGCACACACTTTTTAGGACCAAAACTGCGCGTAGTGTTCGAATCGTCGGAATCGCTGCGAGACCCATTAATGGCTTCGGTGGAGCGCGTTTGCTCGAGGGACCGACTCCGCATTGCTACGGTATTGGCGCAATAACTTCTCTTCTCTCGACCGTCCGTTGTATTTTCTTTAGAATAGGAGAATAGCGGAGAAGATGAGGGTTAAGAGAGGAAAATATGAAATGGCTACCGGCGTCATCACGTATGTCAAGGAACCCGATCTACTGATAACCGGTTGGAAAGCAGCAAAGGAAACAGGTTTGATCCACGAGAAACAGGTATTACAACGGAGAAATTGGCACTGTTTGAGTGCGGAATATCAGTGTAAATATGGTGAGAGAAGGGCATGAGCACAGTCGGCTCGCCCTTTTATATGAGTACAGAGATTCGAATAGAACACACACAAACCGATGAGCAGGGAAGGTTTTATGTCCAGACACCGGTTTAGAACCTGTCTGCTGTGAAACCAGTAATATTCCACGGAATTCCGGAAGAGCGAGTTTCCGGAAAGTTTGATGAGGAGATGATGACCTGCTTCGGACTGAAGAATTTCATAAAATTTGTCGAAAGAAACAGGCGAGTGAGTGAAATTGTATCATTTTTCAACAATTTCGTGCTTTTTTTCGGCACAGTTGTTGTGAATTTTAACAAAATTTCGGAGAGAAACAGAAAATAATATCACAAATCGAGATTACGTCCTGTTTCTAATAGACCCAGGGACACTTTTTGTGATTCACTCGAAGTTTTCTCTCGATGTTTCCCGTGAAAAAGAGGAGGAGAACGCGTGAACTTATTGTTTTCTCTGTCGCTCTTACACGTTATTCCCTCCTCAATCAGTCGTTATTTCGTTGTGTTTCTCAACAAATGCGCTTAATCGTTCATGCCGTGTCAGTTTGTTATCACCGGTTTATCATCATCTTGCAGTCCATTTTCAGTTCGCTTATTGTACTCTTAGGCTCAATTTTCGCCGATGGGAATTTCGATAGAAACGATTTGAATGAGCTGCTCAAGGCGTCTGCGAACCACGCGCAAGACAAACCGGCCACTGTGAGACGGCTCATTTCGTTGCGAATTCTCGATTCTTCTTCTTCTTCTTCAGGTCGTCTTCCTCAATTATTTCGATCACATTCCACTGTCGCATTTCCCGACGAAACGACTCGGTCCCACTCACGAAGTCCCACCGAACCGACGCTTCTTGCTGGTAGGAACCATCGATTTTCGAAAGCATTCGTTCCGTTTTCAGCCGGACATTGCAATCGTGCTGATCAACACGACGTACTCTGTCCTCGCCGTCGCCCTCTTCTTCCATCTCCTCCGTCGTTTCCCCATAGATCACAACCGCGCCGACATCTTCGACGTCGACAAGGAAGACGAGGCGAGACTGATCGAGATGCGCGGCAATATGAAGTCGGAGCCGGCGCAACTCTACTTCTATCAACGATGGACGAACCACGTGGCGACGTCTCTGAAGCTGTTCACGACGTTCCAGCGGGATTTCGGCACGGGAAGCATGGAACCGGCGACCGATGTTCATGTGATGAGAGCGAGCAGAGAGAGCGTCGAGCCGAAGATTGAGAAGATGCGCTTGAGGAAACAGTCGTCGGAGAACGAGAACGACATATGATAACCAATGTGTGCAATGAATACGCCTTTTCTTTTCGTTTGCTATTGTTTTCTCATCCCCCGAACGGACCTTTTTTGTGGCAAAGTGGTCCAATTATTATAAGTAGCCAGACGGGAATTTTCCAAATCATCCGCCAAGTTCTTTAGAGTCGGAGGCACGCTTTCTGGTTTTCGATTGAAATTTTCTTTTTCGTTGAGTCATTGATTTCTTCCGGAACCCAGCCGTATATGTCATCTGTTCTTCGCCGATTTCAATCATCCCGTTTCCCATTTTTCTTTTTTGTTTTCCGGATTTCACAGAACACGACTTTGCGCCAAATCGTCTAGAAAAACTTTTTTTTTTCACGAAAATTCGCAAACGCCAATTTCAGTTTTTCTTAATTTCCGGATTCCATATGTTTAGAAAATATATATTTCGGAAATTAACTCAATCGGTATTCCTCGACGTCTTCAGTATTGAATTTGATTTTTACAATTTCTACAAAAATCCAAATTTCGGGGGAACATTGCATTTTCACATATTTAGCATATTACGAAATAATGAAGTGCGCTCCCAATGCAATCGTGCTCTTTCGCTGTCTGCTTCTCGCCTGTTTTCCCACTATTTCGGCTCCACAGCTTGAAATAGTTAGACTCGTGGAGACGCAGACGCGAAGTACGCAGCAAAATTATTATAGAATCTATGTGATGCATTAGAGCCAGAAAGCGCGATTGCCGTCGACATTCGTGTTTTCGTGTAGCAACTGGATATTCTTGAAACAATTGCAATCGTTTGACTTTCCCATGTCACATAAGTCATGTCGTCGATAAGCCAGTGTTGACAAGTGTCAAGGCCACTCATTCACACAACGGACTATGTTTCGTTCCATGTACCTATCAGTGGACCATCTCTCTTTCTCTGGTCAGGCCAGATGGGCCACCGCAGATAATACCCCCCGCGAGCCGAGCCACCTGCCCGATCCGTGTTGTCCACTCGTTATCTCGCCATTCGATAGCACCTGCGCAACGCACTGGTTGCCTAGGCTCTCGTTGTGCACTCGCACGTCTTTCCCACATCGAATTTGCGTGCCCTTCTCCTGCCTTTTGTGTCTCGCAATGCGTCCCTGATACGTGCGAAGGGGGCTCTATTTGCTCTCTTCTCGCAGATGGTGTCCATCTAGAAGAACAATTAGCACTGTACCTCCTCTCCTGCTGCGTGGGTTAGCACTGTGCCTCTCCTGCTGCGTGGGAACGTCGAGCAGATTGCACCGCCCATAAATCTCCACGTCGACAGACAACTGTTCTCAAGGTCATTCGTCGTGCTCATTCGCATCTTGCAGTCGCTCGTTTCTTCGTTTCCTTCTTTCGTTTCCTTCTTTCTTCTCTTCAATTCACTTCAATTGAATATTCCAGAAATCTCATATCACCATGGAGGACTACAACCCGCCAAGCACCTCTGCGCAAGCCTGCTGCTTCGGTTGCAGACGGGAGAGGATGAAAGTCCAAGAGTTGATGGACCTGAAGTACATAACCAACCTAGATACTACGCTGATGAAGCATCGCATGGAGGAGCAGATAAGAAGACTTCAGAAGCAGGTCGACATCGAGCAGCTGAAGAAGAAGAACTTGTGCACGATGCTCGAGAACGGACTCGCCGGAACGAAGAAGATGTTGGCGGAGGGTGGTGAGCCGACTGAAGAGCAGGCGCTCCGTCGGCAGGTGGACGAGTTGAAGGCGGCGAATGAGGAGTTGGTGGCCGAGTTGGAGAAGATGAAGGCGGAGGCGCAGAAGGAGCCGGAGCCGTTGCCGTTCGAGCAGTGGAAGGATGCGATGGAGCAGTACTGCGACGAGCAGCTCGCAAAGATGCGAAACTGCCTCGTGGAGCAGCACAATCTGGCGAACTACTATAAGGATGAGTGTAGGAAGAAGACGTCGGAGATGACCAAGTGCAAGAGGCAATACAAGATGCTGGAAAGAGCTTCCAACACACTGTCGGGAGAGCTGATGGCACTGCAGCGGCAGCAGAGAAACCGCGTCGAGGAGGCGGCGGATGAGATGATGAATGTGGAAGAGGAAGCAGCCGACAGCCAGGAGGAGCGCAACGACGAGGAGACAGATGAGATGATGGAAGCGTGAGCGACTTCATTCTTTTGATTTCTCTTTTCTTTTCGATGATCTTTCAAATTTTCGTCACTGCGTTTTGAATTTTTCCGATATGTTTTCAAACATTTTTTTTCAAAAATAAATTAACTTTCTCAAAATCGTGTTCTTTTTAAATGCAATTAAATTGAATTCGAGCAGAGGCTCACTGTATTCTTGAACGCCTGTGAACTCGTTTCCAACGAGAAAAACAGTCGTATAAGTTCTCCATCACTTTTATTATCAAGGAAGGCAATCGAAATCAAGTAATTTTCGGCACGGATGCCACACTTTGCCCGGAAAATGCCGGCAATAGTGACAAATCGTACCGTCGACATGGCGTGAAGGAATTGCGAACGTCTCGGTCGTCCGGGGCTCGTGGCGAGTTTCTCTAGTGGAGAAGCTATTCTTTTCTCAGGTTTCCCGTGGTTTCTTCTAGTTTCATAGTGGAGACAGTGACTTGAACAGTCGGTGATCGCGGCGTCTACTGAATAACGACTCTCGTCAATCGGATCCAAAAATTGAATTTCTCCGATGTTTTCTCTCGGAAAACTAGGCTGTTTTTTGGGAAGAAATTAAAGATTATGAGAAAAATAATCATTGAAAGACCCATTTTTAAGCCGAAAACTTTCTTTTTTCAGGAGACTACATAATTGAGACATTCGAAATGTTCCTACCTCCGTCCATGTGTTCAGAGAGCAATTTGACGGATTCTACGAAGCTCACTCGGGATTCCTAGATAATTTTGGGGTTTCGATGTGGCAAACTTTGAATAAATAGATGTTCTCTATAATTGATAGTGATCTAATCAGTGTGTTATCAGTGATCACCTCGAAACGTCGTACCATTATCCTTGAACTGAATTTCTTGTTTGTCGGTGTCACCACAGTGTTTCGGAGAAACACTTCCATTTTGAGATGGAGAGAGGGAGTGCGTGAGACGAGGAGGATCAGAGAGACAGAGACGGAACATCTGCTCATTCCATTCGGAGCAATTGCATGCGAATATTGATTCGGAGAGCTTCTTCCCTGTTCAGAATATGGACAAAATAATTGATGTGCTCGTTGATAAATGCCTCGATTCCACTGATAATCTCTTATCTCCTATTCTGAAAATCGAATTGCTGAAGGAAAATGTAGCGAAAGAAGGCCCACGGAGTCTGTTTTTCTATTCGAGTAGAGCCTATTTCGAGGAGAAAACAGAGGGAAATGAGTACTTGCGACTGCTGAAAAGTATCGTTTTTCGAGGTAATCACTGATAATCCACTGATAAGATCACTATTCAATTACAGATAACATCGATCTATTCAAAGTTTGCCACATCAGAGTCCCCAAACTGCTTGCGGAACCCGACGTTCCCAGTAAATACAAGTGGCCAGGTGAGTTCAATTCCTTGGCTCTACCCGCTAAAAGAGGGACTTAGAAAAAAAGAGGGATTTAGAAATGTTCGCATAAAAATGATGAGTCTATTGCATTTTTTCAAAAATGAACGGTATTTGTACATTCATTTCATGTTACTCTTTTCGATAATCACGCTGTTTTCATTTGTTATTATCTCTTCTCTGCGTTTCAAGATAATAAGTTTTCCCGCTTCGGGAATATTCAGATGGGACAGTTTCATGTTACAGCTTTATTGTTTTAACGCATTTTGGTTTGGTATGTCGGAAAAACTACTGAACCTACTGAACAGTTCTGAACTGTTCCTAACTTACTATTCGTATGATGATATACTTATGTGTTTACAACAACAATGAAACAAGGGGGACTCGGTTAACTAACAACAAAACAACACAATTAGTCTTAATAACATAGAACATGAGAGACGGGAAGGGACTCGCCTTTCCCCCCCAAATTAAATTTGATCGACGGTATTTGTTCGACGGTTCGGAGTCTCGATACACGTGGACGCGGACGTCGAATCCAACGTCTGGTCTAACGAATCCAAAGTGTAGTCCCTTGACGAATCCGTCCAACTTCCGTTTGAATCCGTTGACCTTGTCCTGCAGCCTTTAGACTTCTGGTGGGCTGAATGTTGACGAAGCTGCAAAAAAGTCATTTGACTATATCGTCCTCTATCTCACTCCTTCCGCCCCTTATTCCTAATCGCACACTTGGAGACCGTAACGTATGGTCCACTTCTCCAACTTAACTCGAGCATAATATGACTTACTCCTTGAGCCTCCGGCGTGTCCGTGAGGTATCTAGCAAGCCCCTCCGACGATCGCCACCTTCCTCTATTTTTCACTTCCTCGGGGGACCTCCCTTCTTGTAGGAGCGCATTTGCGGCGCCTCTCCTCAAAGCATGATGTGTTGCACCTTGTAAGCCTGCATCTTGCAACGTCTTCTTTGTGATCGCCGAGATCGCTCTTCCTGATAGCCTCTGGCCGGTTTGCAAGTTAGGAAAAACATACGCCGATTTATGCGCCGTTCTTACTCTCCATCGACACAAGAGCAAATCGACATCCGAGCCATCTTTGTACGGTACAAACGTCGTCCTTCCGAACGCCAGCTGATCATTTTTTGCTTGTCTTATTCGAACCTCCAACAAGTCTCCGTTTCTCTTCAAATCGTCCCACTTCAAAGCTGCCGCTTCGGAAGCTCTCAATAACGCCGACCACGACAGTAAAGCCATCAGAGCATTCCTCTCCGACTTTGGATCCTCGCGTCCCTTGACTCCCGCTAGAATCCTTTCGACGTCCGCGGTTTTCACTTGTATCGGTTGTTTTCGATTGAGACTTTCCTCTCTCCTCTTCGCCTTTATCACGTCCGTCACCATTGCTGCAGTCGACTCTGATAACTTATTATTGAACACTTGGAACGCCGCCGACATCTTGGCCAAAGATCCGCTTCCAACGGTCCTCGACTTATGTGCCAGGTATAGAAGAAGACCTCTCTCGTCCTTTTCAATCTCGTTTGCAGTCAACCATCTTAACCGTTTCCCATCTTCCTCCAAATATGCTTTTCCCGTGTTCTTTGCTCTCGCCGCCAACGGTGCTCCTATTATCACCTTCATCGCTTGAACGAGCTCCTCCTTCCCTTGTAGCTCTCTTCCGATCTCCTCGACGATCTTCTTTTTCTCTCCTCCTGCAAAAATTCGGTATCTCTATTCCTTGGTGCCTTGGGCGGGGTGGTGGGGCTACCAGCGTAGAATGGGCCTAATACGCGCCGTGCAAACCTCGCGGTTCCTCTTCCGCTCGAGACCTTTCGGTCGCCAAACTACGTGCGCCTTTAAACTCTCATTCCCTCTCGTCTCTCTCTCTTACCTTATCTCTATCGCGTGCGAGTTTCCCTCCGCTGGAAAACAAACTATTATCTCTTCTCTGCGTTTCAAGATAATAAGTTTTCCCGCTTCGGGAATATTCAGATGGGACAGTTTCATGTTACAGCTTTATTGTTTTAACGCATTTTGGTAGAAGACTAGAGCCTGGGGCCTAGTAGTTTCTAAAATCCAAATATGCCACCAAAAAGGGGGATCTACAGAACGGGGAATCAAATCTTCCTCCTATCCTAGAACATTCTCCCGGAATCAAAATTCTTGAGTTTTTGGGGAATATCTTCCATTCCCTCAACTCCCTTATCCACTTCCCGTGTTCATCCACTAATGCCTGATAGCTCACATGGCCCTTCCATATGGGCGTTGCTAAGATACCATAAGCTCCATTCTCCCTGGCTAAACCTATTAACGTTGGTACCAAGTTCGGGGGAGGTACCCACCAAGCTCTCCCATACTTCGCTGCTCGTTCGGCGTGCTCCAAGACGTTGATCCCGCTCGTTCCGACTTGAAAATCTCTGGAAAAAAACTTCTGTGCTTTCGTGTTCTCTCTTGTCGCGAACCAATCACATTCTGGTGATCCCCACTTCCTCATCGCCCACACTACTATCCTATCATGTAACTGCCAATCATCATAGTCTTTTTCCTTACTCGCCTCATCTGCCTCCGTATTCATTTCTCTTGGAATCCATACTATCCTCGTTTCTCCTATACCCCTCAGATCCTCCCACGTCTCTACAGCAATTCTATGCAATTCCTTCTTCATAGACCCTTTATTCAGTATAGCCACTCCTGCTTGGCTATCTGTGTGTATTAACAGGTTTCCTCTTATCATCTTACTTATGAACCTAACCGCCGTCTGTACCGCCTTCACTTCTCTCCACGCGCTGCTCTGCTCTTCGAATCCTGCGTCTCCCTTCTTACTCATTCTCCATTTAACCTCTCCATTTTGATCTTTCAGCACTGCTCCCATGGCATCCGCTGAAGCGTCCGTAAAGAGGAACCACTTGGGAACGAACTCATCCACTATCTTTCTCTTTATGGTCGCCTCCAGCCTTTTCCACCAGTACTCAATTTCGTCTTTCTCACCTTCAGCCAACCTCCATCTTGTGTTCTCGGGAACGTGTTTCGCCTGTGCCTCCGCCACCACCGACATCATACTCCTCGCTCTTGCTTGTGCTTCTTCTCCTATAATAATATCCATTGATGCAAGCGTTCCCAACACCTTCTGTCGGTCCAGGACCGTCGGAGCCAGGCTCCCTTTAACCGCGGCCAGCCGCTCCTTCATACTTTTCTTCCTTCTCTCAGTTAGTTCCACCTCTCCTTTCTCGAGGTCTGCTCTCAATCCTAACCAAGTGAACACTGGGCTTGGCTCCCAACTACACTTTTCTTCAGCCAGCAACACTCCTGCTCTCTCTAAATCATTTCTCACTATCTGTACCGCTCTCTCTGCCTCCTCTTTCTCTTTCGCCAAAATGAGACCGTCATCGAGATATAATAGTATCTTAATGCCCATTGACCTCCACCTTATGACTAGCGTCCTAAAAACTTTGGTGAAAATCCAAGGCGCCGAGCTTAATCCGAATGGTAGTGCGTTGAATTTATAGAACGGTGGTTCCGGAGGGTTTTTAAGTGAAAACGCCAAGAATTCCGATGATTCTTTGTTTATCTTTATATGATGGTAGCCGCTCTTGAAGTCAAAAGTCGCGGCTAATTTCGCCTGTTTCAAAAACGGCCACGCCATTTTCCATGCCTCCAGCTTAAACTTCGGGGGTCTTATAAACTCATTCAATCTCGACAGATCTAGTATCATCCTCTTCTTCTCACCTGATTCCACCACATGTAATGGTGAGATGACCTTCGGTGCATTCGCCTCTTCGACGACTCCGCTCTCCAACAACTTAGTAATTTCTGCAATTATGAACTCTTTATGACGCCCCACAGACTGTCTGAGCCCTTCTGGCTCGATCTCCTGCCACCCTTCCTGCACCTGAACAACGAACCCATCCTTAACTACGCTCAAAATGAACTGGTTGTCTGTGATTCGTTGCCAGAATTCGTAACACTTCGCCATTCTCTCTGGAAAACACTGACCTCTGGCCACACCGGTTGGCGAAATGTCCGATTTGATGACACTTGTAGCAGCGCAGAGGCTTTGCAGTATCTCTCTCCAGATACTTTGAGTCTCTTCTCGTCTCGGCGTTGACGTTGCGGGCACCCTCGTACCGATTTGAGGGGCCCGCTCCTCGAAAGAACTGTCTATTGGACGAAGGTGATCTCGATCTGCGCCTTTTTCTGTCCTTTGTCATCGACGCCCATAACATCATCGTGGTAGGATCCATCGCTGTCTGGTTGCCAGTCATCGACGTTATCGCCGCGAACTCTTCCCAGATCTTCAGAGACTCTGGATTCTTGTCCAGAAGCAACAGTTCGCCGTTTCTTCTCTTTATCATGCTATCGATTTCATCGACCTTCCTGTCCTCTTCCTCTCCGTTTCCTCGCAACTGTGTCAATTTTCCCGCTATCTTCTGGTTGAACTCTAGCTGAAGCTGTATTCCTTTTTGGTTGGCCCTTGGTAGCTCTTGTTGGGACTGTTGCATCGCCGCGATCTTCGGTGTCAAAGTCCTCCAAATC
The DNA here is from genome assembly GCA_963932285.1 of Caenorhabditis macrosperma. NCBI lineage: Eukaryota > Metazoa > Nematoda > Chromadorea > Rhabditida > Rhabditidae > Caenorhabditis > Caenorhabditis macrosperma. The sequence continues at coordinate 9,561,586 of OZ010622.1, forward strand.
TTGTCTGAAAATTGTTCGACGACTCTATCTGCAATCATCGACTCCATCTCTCTCGTCGTTTCATTTCTTTCGAAACGATTCGTCGCCGTGGGATTCTCACTTTCTCCTTCCATTTCCGATTGTCCAATAAAATCTTGGTTTTCCACCTGAATAACTATATTTAACTTGATATTTGACTGAAATTCTACGAAAAAACCGTTAAAAACTTGAGTCGTTTACCTCTCACCCTTTCGACAAACCTTACCAGCGTAGAATGGGCCTAATACGCGCCGTGCAAACCTCGCGGTTCCTCTTCCGCTCGAGACCTTTCGGTCGCCAAACTACGTGCGCCTTTAAACTCTCATTCCCTCTCGTCTCTCTCTCTTACCTTATCTCTATCGCGTGCGAGTTTCCCTCCGCTGGAAAACAAACTATTCAATTCCTCATCAGATTTTTCGATTTCTCATCAGAGACAGTGTTTTTCCAACTGGTTCAGAGTGTCAAAGATATAGTTTGTTTATGCGAGAATAAGAATCGACGACCCTTTCCACTGGTCCGTTGACACTTTTTGAAGATGCAATCGGAGAGTTACGGGAGTGCTCATTTCACAATTGCCAACCTCTTTTTCGAATTCTCTTGTCGGATGTTTACTGTCTCGCATCGTTCGTTCGGGTATGAAACGAAAGATTAACGAGCCCGCTCCCCAGCTCTTCTTTGATATTCGACCAGGGGAAACGGTAAGCAGTGCACTTTGTGCATAAACTAACTGAATCTTTGATACTTCGAAAGATGAACCAGTTGGAAAAACAATGTTTCTGGAAAAAAATAGAAAAACCTGATGAACAATTGAAAAACAATTGAAAACAATACAAATACCGTTCATTTTTGGAAAAATGCGATCGACTCATCATTTTTATCATTTCTAAATCCCCTTTTTTTCTGCAAATGCCTCTTTCAACGGGTAAATAGAGCCATTTCATGACCTATTCTCTCACAATAACTTGCAATTCAGATCCATTGAAACCGTTGAAAAGTGTGAAGAATGATCCGTTTCTCATGCAAGAAGTGTTGATGCAGACGTTGAATTCCTCTCATCGGTTCGAGATTTACATGTCTCTAGACAGATTGAAAGTGGAGGTGATCGAAACGGCACTTATTAGAGTTGAGATTGAATTCGCATATAAAGACGGTCCGGCAATCGATTGGCCGTTCGTTTTCGCTCGAATCGCATTCCTCCGAAAAGCCTTTTTGATCGAGATTTGTGACGGAGGTATTGAATTCGATTGAAAACCTTCCAAATTAGTGATCTTTCCAGACTACACAACGTTCGATTGGGATATTCTCAAAGAGAAAATGGAAGTGTTTCTGGAGAGACTGAACCGGAAGATACCTCCGGAAGGATGGAAGGAAGCAGTGGAATCTGGAAAGTATGCAGCAATATACAGAAGACTGACCAACGCAATCCGAAACAAGACCTTCTTTTATTGCGGTTTCGTCATAAATAGGCCCTTCCAGTGTCATTATCCATCTGCGAACTATTGGGGTTACGTTGAATCTTGATCTTATTTGTATAAACATGTAGTTACTCAAGTTAGTATTCTTTATTGCACACGAGTATAAGCACGATGACACTACTGATTAAATTCGATTTTAATTTGTTTCTTCGCCACGACCCTCTCACCATTCTCGGGGTTTGACACAAGTTTCAACGACAGCGTTCCGTTCTCAACCTTCTTCGTCGTCTTGAGTCTCAGTGTTATCACTTTTCTTTCCATTGCTGCCAAATCGACTGTTTCCTCCATATTCTCGAATGTCCCCGATTTCATGTGGAGTGTCGCTGCGTTTGGAAATGGATTGAATACGTCGACGAAGTATTTCTGCTGATCGACGTACGGGGCATTGATGTATAAGGTGGTCGACGGAGATGTCTCCAAGTGCACACTTCTCTCGCTCTGAAATTTTAACGATAAACACTCTGAAACATTTCAAACTCTCACCGTACGGAATCGTTCAGTTATCTTTTTAGCCGTCTCCTTCACATTTTCAACACTTTCAGACACTTTCTCCTCAAATTCCGTCAATTTCGCCTTCGCAAATCCAGCGACTGCCTCACGCCCGGCGTCCGAACTCGCCATTTTTACCACTTCCGTTGTCATTTTGAGTCCAGCAGCCTACAAAATATCATTGATTATCTTCATTTCGCCATGAGAACAATCATCCTTTAATGTACAGAAAAGAAGTGCTTACCATTGACGTTTCTCCTTAACGGATGGCATTTTTCAGTATGCCTCCTGTGCTCTCAAATTTCTTGTTCAATCGGGCAACTCTCTGTCTTCTACGAATCTCGAAATTGATGACTGTATCACCGGTGGGAGCGTATGAGAATTCCGTTGCCTGCGCCTCTTGTTCCACTTCAATAAGAGCTTCCATCTCTTTCTCGATGTCTTTGCTTTTCATTTCACACTCGATGTTGCAGTTTTCGCCTTGTTTGCAGATGGATGCCACCGCCACGTCCTCACGACAACAAATCTTGATTTTTCTGAATAAATTTAGTTGTCACTCTTAAATTATTGACTGAAACTGTTACATATCATTGAACCAGTAGCTGCTCTCAGATCGTTGCTCGCCTTTTCTAACAATTACATTGAGGATGATGAAGAAGAGTTCCATCGTAACTGTTGCCAAAAACAAAGGAGGTAATGCTGCCAACAAAGACATTGTGAACGTTATCAAGTTGCCACGTACCACGTACAGAAGAGTTTTGAGGCGTTCGTCTTTTTATATCCGCTTTTTTTTGGATTACTCATTGACGCCTTTGCAAATGACCGCGATATGAATACTGTTCAGAATACGGAGGCAGTGATGAGTGAACTTTCTGACAAAACCCGCTATCAAATCGTTCGATTCTCTTCGAGCCAGTGCTCCAGTTGACCTCTATTATGGTCGATCCGCCGATGACTTCATCGAAAAAGAAGGCGAAATTCCAGAATACGTGCTGTTTAGAATTTGGCGCCAAACTCCACCGATAGTTGCCGATTTCAACGATTGATAACCGTTCATCATGTCGGACCTACCAGTCAAGTCTCAGCTGCAGTAGGAGCTGGGAAAATGCGATGTGATGACACCGACAAACAAGCAATTCAGTTCAAGAACAATGGTACGACGTTTCGAGGTGATCACTGATAACACACTGATTAGATCACTATCAATTATAGAGAACATCGATTTATTCAAAGTTTGCTACATTCGAATCCCCAAAATTCTCTAGGAATCCCGAGTGAGCTTCGTAGAATCCTCAAATTGCTCTCTGAACACATGGACCGGAGGTAGGGAAATTTCGAATGTCTCAATTAGTCTCCTGAAAAACGAAATTCACACTAGCCAACTGTTTCGGGTCGGCTAACGCCGTCCTCCCGCCTGGTTTTTGAACTGTTCGAAATGGTGTTCTGTGTACGTGAAAGTTTTGAAAAACGAGCGAGCGGAATGAATGAATGAGTGAGAAACCGAATCCTCAAAAAGAATATATATATAATACTGTCCAATAAGTGTATAGACACTACCAAAAGCTCTTAAAGTTTCTCGATTTTGGGTTTAAAATGGGTCTATTCAATGATAATTCTCTTCGTAATCGGATAACGCAAGGAAAATTGTTAGGCGATCGTTTCAGATGTTGTTGTAGAGATGTTCTCATTTGTTTCGTATTGAAGTGCGCTCGTGAAAACATGCGATTTTGAGCACTTCGAGGCCAAATATCTGGAAAACTGGAAGTGTGCACAGGTTGATTACCAGTATCGAAGAGTGTACTTCTGCAAGTTTACAGCACAATCTGGAACTTTGTTTCGAATTCTTGAGGCCTCTGTAGCCGGTACAGCATGCGAAACGGTGTTGGTTCATGTCGCGGTGTCGGCGAAGGTCCCGCAGCGAAAGAGCGAAGCAGCGCGTACATTTTAGAGACGCAGACCATTTCAGAACTTTTCCAACTCATAATATGTTGAATTGAACGATATCGAATCACTTCATTCGGAAAGAAACCTGCTACTGAAGTTGCAGGCAACTATCAGAAAACACCCAAAAGAAACATCTGAATCGACGGTTTTCTCCTGAAATACATTCTCAAACGGAACTAGAAGTGGGCAAACGAGATAACGTTCAACTTCTCTCTGAATAAAAACTAATCTGTTCCAGGAAATATAAGTAACAGGAAAATATTTGGACGATTTGGAGGAACCTTTTCTCATGATTCTCTCAGAATTGCATCGTAGTTTGGGCCCTCGGACCTTTTTGTTTTTCCGTTTTTTTTCTTCTGTTTATTCATATAATAATGCTGCAAAAGTAACGCCGAAAACAGTCAAAAGAAAACAGGATGCGTCTGAAAAAAAGAGGCGCCAACCCACACACCTTCTTCTTCTTTTCCTTTCGCCCCGCTTCCTCCTCCTCATCCGTCCGTTTCCTCTCAATTTCTCGTGGTGTGTCCAACCGGAAAACAGGAATGAAATGAGTGTCTTCTTGCCCGCCCCGACTCCATCTGTGTCTTCTTTCGGGGGGCCCGAGACGCCGCCCACTCGGGAGCCCCGCCACCTGCCCTCCCCCTCCCCCGCCCATTCACATCTCCCAGAAGCCGTCGCCGTCGCAGAATAAGAAGAAGAAGAAGAGATGTACCTATTCGCACTCCTCTGCGGAGTATTACTCGTCTTCAAACAGGGTAAGTGCATGTTTTTGTAAAAAGAAGCCCCCTCTCCGAGAATCGCGTTGGAACAAGTCCAAATCCAATTTGGATGAAGAATCGGACGGAATTCGGCACCCCCGATTTCTCGCCGCGATATATTATTAGTTACACAATAAGTCATAACGAGTCCCCCCATCCCATCCTTCCGAGGAAGAGCCACCCAAAAAGTTGCACACTTCCCGCGAAACGATGCCCGTCGACGGCGCGTCCCCGACCGGCTCCTCGACATTCCTCGTACTCCCCACTATTTTGTGTCACCTTTTCGATGGTCAGTCCAATTTGTCAAACACCCCCTCTCAAGCACACACACGTATCTTCTTCTCCTCCTCCTTGCGCTTTAGCAAAAGAAAACGAGCGTTTCGAGAAAACGTTTCATTCGTTTGGTTGCTTGTTGTCTGTCCAATGCGATTTTTGTCAAAAACCGCCGACGAAAACGGCGATTTGGTCCGTTTTTTTTTCGAAAAAATATAGAAGAAGACGACGGCGACAATCTGCCGCTCCGGCAGCCGGGGCTAAACGATGATGAATGATTCAAAAGCGGCTGAGAAATAAATAGCTGAAAAATGAGAGAATGGGTGGGGGAGGGAGGGTTATTAGATACCTGTGAGATGGAGCCGCGCAATAACAAAAATAATAATAAGAAGGGCAAAAATGAACTCTTTTTCATTTTCAGCCTGCTCTCGCGGAGCACCGCCAACCATTCAGCAGCCGTCGATGTCGAGTGCCGTCGCTCTTCTCGGCCAGGACGTCGACTTCACTTGCATCGTCAACGATCTCGGCAGTCATATGGTCCGTTGTCTCCCCCCCATCGTTCCGAAGAAACCGATCCATCTCTCAGGTAGCATTCGTCAAAGCGGACACCCCGCCGCGGCTGCTCTCGTTCGACGAGAAAGTGTTCCGACGACGCGACAAGTACGAATTGAAGCCACGCGTCGGCGATGTGCACAACGAATGGGTGCTCACGATTAAGAATGTTCAGGTTCGGTTTCTAATTGAGCAGCAGCCCTAATCTCTTCTCATTCGCAGGAATCCGACCGCGGCAACTACTCGTGCCAAATCAACACCGAACCGATCACTATATCAAGTGGGGAACTCGATGTGAAAGGTACTTTCGCCTCTTCGCATCCTCTTTAAATCCTAATCCCTTCGCTTTCCCAACCGGAGATAAAGTGCGAAAAGAGGGTGAAAATAGATTTGTATGCAAATGAGACTCTCTTTTCGTTTTCGCTCTTTTTGGGCTCGAGGAGAAGACGATGGAAAAGACATATGAATGTGAAGAATACGGTCCGTCTTCTAATTATAATCGGTGGCTCTGTCCTACTGTCAAACGGAAGTCAGACACGGTAATTAGAGGGTGACAAGAGAGGGAGAGAAGCTGAGGAGACAATGGATTGAAACGGACGGAAGAGGCGGTTTCCAACCACACACATAAACACATTGAGTACACACACAGTTATTAGGTAATTAGCCGATTCGAATTACTACTTCTTCTTTAGAAACAATGTTTATGTTTGTGGGTGACCTGAATTTCGCAAATGGGTTGGGGAAACAAAGTACTGGAACCCTCGCATCTCGGCAATTTGCCCAGAAGTTTAAAGACGATTTCCTGAGCATCGGAGAAATTTCGGTAATAAAATGTATATATTTCCTGGAATTTGGCGTAATGGGAGGAATCGGGTCTCGCCACGAAAACTGTATACTTTTTTGAAAATCGACGTGCGCCTTTGAACAAACTACTGTTGATCTCATGTTTTGAGTTACTTTCTACCGTAGCTTCTTTAAAGGCGCATGTCGATTTTCAAAAAAATTTGATGTTTTTGTGACGAGATCCCTTTCCTCTGACGCTCTGCCAATTTGCCACATTTCAGAAAAAACATAATATTTGGAAAAATTTTGCATTTTTCCCATTTCGCAACCGCCATTCTGTCGTTTTTCGGTATTATCATTGGACGGGAGACAACATGTGTATCTTGCACCCTCCGGAAAACTGTTTTTCCCATAGCCGAGATTTCAAGCCATTTTGCGCTCCATTGCGAAAGTTTTTGGTGGCCGAGAAATCCGATTTGAAAGCTCGGCCGTGGCTGAAATTTCACTCTCGATTTCTTGGTCTCAAGCGGTTTTCGCAATAGAGCGCAATAGCTTACAACTCGAGAGTGATGCAATTCACGGTAACCGTGGCCTAGTTTTTCCTGTGATTTTATGACAAAACTCTAGTCAATGCCAGAATGATTTTTTTTCATTTTGTTGGTTCCGATGCGGAAATATGAAATTTGGCCGTCAGCCGGAAGAATTGGCACTGAAATTTGATACACTTTCGATTGAAATGTGGATATTTTCTATGTTTTCTATGGTTTGGGTAACAGATCCATACACTGGAGCCACTCCTTCCCCTCATCATCCTCATTTTCAGTGCCTCCCATCGTGTCTCGAAGTACACCTGCCGCTGTGGAAGTTCGCGAAGGGAACAACGTGAGTCTGACGTGCAAGGCGGACGGAAACCCGACGCCGTCGGTCATCTGGAGACGTCAGGATCGTCAAATAATCCGCTACAACGGCGCCACCGGCTTCGGAGGTTTGTGTGTTCTCCAGTCATTCGATACCTTTCCCACCGCAACTTTACAAATCCATGTTTCCAAGTGTTTCGCAATGAGAGAAGCGCTTCCGGGAATCATCGTCGGCAGCAGCAAGAGGGAGCACTTCTCGAGGCACACATAATCAAATCATTGTCTGTGTGCGTGCTCTTTCGAGGCCGCCTGATTAGTCGGGCGGTGAGTAATTAGGGTCGCAATTATAAGTGCCGCGAAAGAAACAAAAAGAAAGAAAGAAAGAGCAACATATTATGCTTTGATGGGCCCACATCTGGAGCCCCAACAGCTGCCGAAACATACCTGTTCACCCGGGGGCAGACATTGCGCAATCACGCAAATTGAGTCGGTTTATTGGCATTCGCGCGGGAAACGCGCTCCACTGAACATGGCACCCATTAATTGTGAAGTCTACATGGTGGAGACCGATTCGAATGTTCCAAGCCAAAAGAGGACAAGTTGGTCGTGGAAACGGGACTATAATCCTCCGAGGGTCAAACGCGACAAACATGTGCTAAGCACTCGCGCTACATTAAGCAAATTATTATTATAAGAGCGTCCACGACATCTAATTACCCTCCTCCTTCTCCTAGTTATTCTGACTTCTCGCGCGCGAGAGCATGTGAGCTCTTTCCCATACCATATGCTCTCAATCCCATTACTCTCTCTCTCTAAGCATGCATAGGGGGGGGGGGGGGGGGGGGGAACGTCATCTTTTATCCACTCAATTAGCACTCTCTTGGCTCTCTCTCTTGCTCCGGGAGCATTTGATTCTTTACGCAGATATATTATAACAAAGTGTGTTTGAACAAGAGATGGGCTTGCGCAAGAATAAGGGGGCAGAAGAGGGATGGATTGAGTTGGCAAAACATCGATTGATGGATGGAAAGGAGCTCTGTCGAGATGGGTTCAGTGGATGAGATGCGAAACTTGCGAACAGTCTACGAATCAGGCATTGAAATTGACAGTGTTACACTGAAATGACTTCAAGGCGTTTTTGCTCGTTTTTCCCTAAAAATATTATCAAAATCAGCGGATATGGCGAAGTCTGCAGTTCACCGCATCGGCGGTCTCGCCACGAAACATTACTTTTTTTTTAAATCGACATGCGCCTTTGAACAAACTACTGTGGATTTTATGTTTTGAGTTACTTTCTACCGTAGTTTCTGTAAAGGCGCATGTCGATTTCCAAAAAAGTTTAATGTTTTTGTGGCAATACCCGTCGATGCGGTGAACTGCAGACTTCGCGACATCCGCTGATTTTGATAATAGTTCCCTCACTTCGAGACCATATTTTCTCAATGGAGCGCAATTTAACACTGACAATATTTGGCATTGGAGCATTATTACCTGCAGGACTTTTCATCTAAACTACTAGAAACATTGACTTTGAGAATCTTCGATCTCAGCCATCCTTGGAGGACCATAAGCTTACCAGCTTCTGGGATCGGAAAGTAGTCAAGCTCGAATAACAGAAACCATCCATGCAGCCTTCAAGTTATCCGAGCTGGATCCACACCGCGTTTGAAAAGTGCTCAAAGTGCGCGAAGAACGGCGGGATCTAGTCCAGATTTCGCTCGTTTACAGTAACGCAACTCCGCAATCATACGCAAACACTGCGTCTGACTTTTCGAATGACATTTCCTATTTTCGTGTTTAAGAGTCAGAGATGCATCAATTTCCTCATGAAACAGACGAAACATGAGGGAAGGAACGTAAGGAGATAATTTAAAGCAAGCTTATATGCAAAAACTTCGAAATTATGACCATTGGAATTCGGATTTGGGGGTACGGTATGCTCCTGAATCTGAACTGGAAGCTGCGCATTTTGAACACTCTTTAAACCCGGGCTGGAGCCAACCAGCCAGGGTACTTTGAACGCTGCATTACCCCTATCGAACTGTTTTTGAAATGATGATGATGTCGCAAGAATTGATTGGTTTCACGAAATAATCTTATTCTGAAATTCTAGCAAAACTGGATTTGTGTTGGTCTCGCCACGACTATTGTCTCTGTCTCGTGTGTAGAGACGCGATATGATAGTTCTCCACTACTTCTCGCTTCCCATCTCACTCGCTCAGCTAAACATCTGTTATTTGCAGCGAGCGTGTTCCATGGACCCGTCCTCCACCTGACCAAAGTCTCCCGGAAGCACATGAGCGAGTATGTGTGCGTGGCAAGCAACGGAATCCCGCCAGATGAGTCATGGACAGTCAAACTGCTGGTCACTTGTGAGTTCTTCTTCTTCTTCCGGCCGCGGGGTGTCTTCTCGTTTCGTAACAACTTGTTTATTTTCATCCGCATTTCGTCATTCTTCTGGACACAGAAACTCCCTCTCTCTCTCTTCTTTTTTTCCAATTTTCACCGAGCACACACTCATCATTTTATCTCGTGTCGGAGAGGAGAGAAAGAGAAGGAAAAGTGTTTGTCGTCGTGTTTGTGTCCAAATTTTATTCATGAAATTCAAATTGACGACGATTTCACTCCGAGACGAGGGTGTAGGAGTGAGTGTGCGAAGGGAATCCGGGGGGCGCACTTTCCAAACGGAACCCTCTCATTTCAGTCCAACCACTGGTGCAGGAGCAGGCAGAGACAGTGCAGGCGAGTGTCGGATCGATGGCTCGGATGGTTTGCACGACGGAAGCGTGGCCGAGACCAGAGATGGTCTGGGAGAAGGACGGCGAGCCCGTCTACGAGAACAACAACTTTTCGATGGTGAGTAACCGATTCTAGGAAATACAGAGAGAGGTCCGAGAGCTTAAAAATCAAACTGTGATCCTCAAATATCACAGTTGACTCTATAGAACTACGAGGGACAGCTTGTAACGAATTGACGTCTTCTGGTAAAACATGCGTCTTTTGGGGAAAGCACGTCTATTATAATAGTATAGTTCAAAGGATGTCTATTCGTTACAAGTACCACTACGATCAACTAACCGTCTACTCTACTTCAATCAAAAATGAGCGCATGCTTGGGGAGTTTGAATTCTTTCACCCAAATTCTAGCTTAATTGCTGGGAAATTGGCTCTAATAAGCAACCATGATATGCCATTGATATACCGTATTTCCTCGAATAGAGCGGCACTGCAAACTCTGTCGGAGAATCATTATATCTCTAGATTGATAAGAGATATCAAAAATATGTCAATAGCAAACTTGTAGTCCTAGTTACGATCTACAAGTTTTCTGTTGACAACTTTTTGATATCTCTTATCAATCTCGAGATATCTATTCTGGCAGCGTTTGGGGTGTCGCGCTCTAGTGTAGCTCATCCATTTGAACTCCAGAAGGTTTTCTTGACGGCAGATCTCCTGTATTTCTGTTGAGAAGACTACCAAATAGTACTTGAAAACATTAACTCTCTAACGAGTGAATTTCTTCAAAATGACACAGTATTTCACTGCAGGAAAGATGATTCTGACTCGAGCGCTGTTGCTGTTCAGCTGAAAAATATCTAGTGATATCCTTCAGAACAGAAGAATATATGTATCCGTCGGGATTCCCCGGCGTATCCCGCTGATATTCCGGGATCTTTTTCAAGGACCGGCGGGCAATTCTGAGAGAAAAGAACCGTTGATGAATGAACATATTTACGCTGCACCCGACGCCATGGGCTATGGGAAGCAGATCCAAAAATACAGTAATCCGACGATCTCTCTTTCGAAGTGCGGAATTTTCTATAAAAAATCACATTTTTCGATCAAGTGGCTTGAGGTCCGGCTGTCCCCGGGATATTGTTCACCTGAGTGACTTGATGAGTGCTTTCTACGAAATCACGAGCACGTTTTCCATAATCATCAGAAAAAATACATAAACTTTTCAGACCCATACCGTCTCCGGCCAATACCACAGTGTGCACATCCTCGAAATCCGGCACGTTCAACCGGAAAACTTCGGCGTCTACCGATGCGTTGCCAAGAATGACAACGGTATTCACCACTCGCAAGTGACTCTTTCTCGTGAGATTCTCAGCTTCTGTTCGTGTTCGATGACATGTTGATTTGCAGAAATATCCCACAATCACTTCCTTCAATCGAATTTAATCCCAGAAGGTTAGTCATCAATCGATACATTCTCCTAACTATCACTGCTCGTCTGTTTTCTTTTTCTCACTTTCGAATGTCCTTTCAATTGCCTCACTTCTTCGGGAATGTTCGCTCTGTCGCACTCTTTCATTCACCATTTCAGGCTCAGGAAGTGCTCACGGCTACACGGAAGACGATGAAGGCGACGAGGAGGAGGAGCACGACGACGGTCTCTGTTTCCCCTTTGTTTTTGCACGCTTGCTCACAGATCAGTTACTCTTCTCTCACTTTCACACACACACTAACACCTTCTTCTTTGAACTGGCATGACCTGGTCTTCGTTTCTTCCAGACTCTCATCCACCACCGCCCCAATTGGAGTTCTACTCGCAGGCACGAAGGCACGAATCTCGGAATGCCCCACCGACCACACATTCAGGCATGACACGACACACGTCACTTTCGAGGGAGAATTCGTTAATCGTTAATTCTTGACGACGCCCTCCTTATTATAGTTCGACCGTGGGAATCGGGCGGGTATTTCGAGAGTTGAACAAGTTGAGAATGCAGAGATTAGAGACATGATTTAGGGGGTTTATATATATTCGCTTTATTGTGTATAAAGGGCATAACAGGTAAGAGCCCGCAAGAGCTTTACCCGTTGGTTACTACAATAGAAAATCGACAAGAATGTGGGGAAAGTATATGTGACAAAGATAGTGTTAGAGACGGTTAATGCTATTTACAACATAAGGCAAGAAGGTAGACGGGGGAAGATTTTGATAAGCAGATAGTGATTTCGTTATGAGATGGTCTCACTTTCACTTGAACATTTTTACACGGCGAGTGATCAAGTGAATCCTCAACTCCATCGGTATACATCCAATTACAAAACCCTCTGAACAGATTTCATAGTACTAGAAGATTGACACCAGATCATTCCCAAACTGTTATCGACGTATGCAAGATCGGTAAAATCACCGATTTTAGTCAAAAACTCAACGAATTTCAACAATTGAAAAAGCCATTCGCTGCGAGATATTTCCCGTAAATGGGCACATGTACCTTTAAATTACTCTGAAACATTTCGGCTCTTAAAGGCGCATGTGCCGCTTTACGAGAAATATCTCACAGCGAACGGCTTTTTCAACTATTGAAATTCGCTGAATTTTCGACTAACGTTCGGTTATTTTACCGACCTTGCAAAAGTCCATTAGTTTGGAAGTCTCTACTGATCATCCACTTTTCTGAGCACCCGGGGACTCCTAATTCACTAGTGCTGGGTTTCCTGGGTCTGAAAATCACAAAACTCTAGAGATCTTCGAGAATTCGCCTCTGAGAGCCACTCGGGAAACCTGGTTAACGTTTCTGGCGATGTGTTCTTTAGCAAACGTTCCGAAGCCTTTTCCCAACCTTTCCCGAAGAATTCACCATGTTTGTCGGGCATTTTAGACACATTTTATCGTTTTCTCTCAAAGTGGCAGTGAAGACGAAAAAAGCGCGAGTGGACGAGACGCCGGTCTCGAAACGAACGGACACAGCTCAACGTTTCGTTACCGTAACTCTTTTTCTGAAAAACGGGTTCCCGACCGTTTTTTTCGTGTGGATTTTTTGACAAAGAAGCAGTATTTAAAAGCAATACAAAAATTTTAACATCAAAAATTTTCTGGAAAATCGGACGATCGTCGAATTGAAATTTTAAATTTTAACAGTAACCGGCGGCGGCCTAGAAATCTCCCAGTTCGTCCTAACTGCCACTTTGCGAGAAAACGATAACATAATAGTTTCCTCTAGAACACCTCAATCGTAATAGTGAGAAGTACTCGTTCAATCCTCACTCAAACGCACTCCACTGAAATGATAATGGTCTCGCAGCGAATATTAAGTAAACGATACATGTAGTCGTTTGTTGCTTCGCTGGAGCGCGTTTCCTGAAACCTTCACTCTCATCAATCCGTTTTCAGAACTGCGAGCAGCCATCCAAGTGGACTCTGCCAGCGTGCCTTGCCTCCTCCTGCTCACCGCCATTCTCTTCGTCTTCCACGGGTTCTAAACGTCTCCATTCACTTTTAATTCGATTCTTCTGTATATACACTACTATGCAACACTTCCTCCCATTGTTCACTTCGTCTCGAAGCAATAAATTATTGATTTCTCATCATTCAATCCACAAAACATTTATTTCGACATTTTTTTTCTGATTTTCGAGAATGAGAACGGGGGTAAAGAGTCGACGAAAGAGAAGATCACTTCTTCTTCTTGTCGGCTCCAAACACATCTCCGCCCACTGCGGCAAGAGTTTGATAGTTGGGATCCATGGTTCCAGCTTTCGCATTCTAAACGCAAAATACAAGAGTCGAATCCCGACAGAATCATACCTTATTGGCCGGTTGGATTGGCTTCGCGGCCCCACCGCCGCCCTTCTTCTTGTCCTCTCCAAAGACGTCTCCGCCGACGGCTGCGAGCGTCTGGTAGTTGGGATCCTGAGTTGCTGCCTTCGCATTCTGGAAAACAAATGGTTATTGAGCATCCCTTCTCCACAAGGGTTACCTTATTCGCCGGTTGAATGGGTTTTCCTCCGGCAGCAGCGCCGCCTCCTCCTCCTCCTCCTCCACCCGCCTTCTTCTTGTCCTCTCCGAACACATCTCCTCCAACTGCGGCCAGCGTCTGATAGTTCGGATCCGCCGTCGCCGCCTTCTTATTCTTATCAGCCGGCTGTTGGGGTTTTCCTCCGGCGCCTCCAGCAGGAGCAGCTCCTCCTCCACCACCGCCACCGCCAGCTTCCTTGTCAAAGATGTTGTTGTTGAGTCCTGCAAGAGTCTGGTAGTTCGGGTCATGGGTCGCCGCCTTCGCGTTCGGATCCTTCGGCGCTCCCGGACCGCCTCCCGCGTCTCCCCCTCCGCCACCGCCACCTTCCTTCTTCTCGAACACGTTGTTGTTCAGTCCGGCGAGCGTCTGATAGTTGGGATCGTGAGTGGCAGCCATTCCGGGTTTTCCTCCTCCACCGCCACCTCCGCCAGCGGCCGGTGCAGCTCCTCCGCCTCCGCCTCCGCCGGCGCCTCCCTTATTCTCGAAAACATTGTTGTTCAAACCGGCCAGAGTCTGGTAATTCGGGTCGTGAGTCGCCGCCATCGCTGGTTTTCCGCCGCCACCGCCGCCAGCGGCCGGAGCCGCAGCCGGAGCACCACCAGCCGGAGCAGCCGGACCGCCCTTGTTTCCAAACACGTTTCCGTCGACTCCAGCGAGCGTCTGATAGTTCGGGTCGTGAGTGCCGGCGATCGCGTTCTGATCGGCGGGCGCCTTGGGTCCTCCTGGTTTCGGAGCATCCGGTTTGCCACCTCCCGATCCGCTCTTCGATGTTGCTCCATCTCCGTCGCCACCACCACCGCCGCCGCCGCCACCGCCATTCGACGACTCTTTCCGGGAGCTGTTCTCCGATTGATCGAGCTTCTCGCCTTTCCGCTTCTTTCCGCAGTTCAAAACGACATGAAGCAGTGTTGATGAAGTGAAGAGCACGTGGAGAAACGTCGTCACTAGCCACAACATCATGTTTCTGGCAATGAATGACACAATCCTGGACTACACTTTTTGAAGTAATGAATGAGCGACTCACTGAATACGAAAGCGTCTGGATTTGCCGAAACGCTGATTGAATCGGAAATCCGATTAGAAATTGACAACGCTTACCTTGTTTTTTTGGTTGTGAACTCTTTTGTTCCAATTTCGGAAAGTGTCACGGGAGCGTCGAATTACTCATTTTCACGTTTTTTAAAACTCTTTTTCAAGATTTTCCAGAAACTTCTCCCAATTCGACGTTCGCCATATTTGAAGAATGGGTGTCCCTTGTGAAAATTCAGAAGCAATCAATGAAGTCTGACGTCTTCGAAAGCACATCTTCTAATTCACAGAAAGATAGTGAACAAGACACAGTCGGAACAACTAAGCAACTCCGATCCCTTTCTTTCCCTCAAATTTTATTAAATTTTACCCTATTTTTATGCGAATTTTACAAATTAAAAATGGGTCAGTATAGGAAAAAAGTCATTTCAAAAGCGGAAAAATTCTCCTGCTAAACAGAGCGCACCGTTATTTCGGAGTGTCGTAGTGTGAAATTTCGAATAAAAAACAGTACTTTTTCACCCTCAAATGAGTTGAATAACCGATATTTCAAATTGAACATATTTTAAAAAACGCCTTCCGGTCTCTTTTTCGTTGTAAATAAAAGTTGCCATCGGGAACAAACAAATTCTCTTTTAACAGATCACTTCCAGGTTCAAATTGACACCACAATCCGTCTGTTCAAACAATCACAAAACAGACGGCGAGCATCAAGGATCAGTGAAACAACGATGAATAATCGGAAATATCAGTATCATTTCGCGTGCCGCCACCTGCTCTCTGTGCCCACCGTCTCCCACTATAAAATGTCTTCCCATCGGCCCGATTCCTCACTTTTCGGCTCATCAGCCCTCCCCACTCCGTCATGTTCGTCTTCTTCTCTCTTCTCCTCTCGCTCGCCCCGTCGACCGAAGCGACCATCGGCGCCGATTTGAACTGTACCACGTACAACGGAACCGCGTTCGTCTACACGACCACTGCGACGATCTGCGCGAACACAATCAGCGACGCCTCGTGTGCCGTTCTCTACCCGGCGACGACGGCCGGAGCAGTGGCCGCGGGAACCGACAACGCTCGTCCGCTGACTTGCTACACGACCGCCTCTGCCACGCCCGCTTCCATCGTTCAGGACATGAAGACTGCCGCTATTGCTGACTGCCCGGCCACTTGCGGATACTGCTGCGAGACGACCGCCTACGACTGCGCCAACGTCGAGTACCCGCGTCTCGACTGCTCCACAATCACCAGTGCTCAGTGTCTGTCTGCCACGTGGCGCACGATCATCGCCGAAGACTGCCCGTCGGCTTGCGGACTGTGCGGATCCAACGGATGCGTTGACGCCGTCGTCGATTGCGCCAACGATGTGAGCATCTGCACGACCGTCGGAATGCAGGACTTTGTCAATGTAAGTTGTGATTGTGTTCAGAGAGGACGATTCTCTTCTTCCAGACGTACTGCCAGTACACGTGCGGAAGATGTGCCTCCTCGACGACCGCCTCCTCCTCCGGATCCTCCAGCACGTGCACTTCCTACGCCGCCGACTCGAGCTCCGCGTGCTCCGCGTGGGCTGCCAACGGCTTCTGCACCAACACCTTCTACACCACCGCACAGAGAATGGCGTATTGTGCGACGACTTGCAAACTTTGCTGAACGACATAGAGACGACATGACACACTAGGCGACGAGGGCGACCGCGGAGGGGGGAATGCCGACTAGAATCTTGTCTGACCAACTTGATGAAAATAAATGTGTTTTCCCCTCCAAATGTGTCAGATTTTGCACCCCAGGGAAGGCTGAACCAACAAATATGTTGGGTTTGGTTAGTTGTTTATTGACATTGATCGTTGAAACATTAACAATCGGGGTAGTTGGCTTGCTACTCCAGGCTGTTACTCGGAAAGTCCATATTAAAGCTGTGGATGTGAAGTTTCTTTCCTCTTTGTCTGCTGTTTTTATTTCTCTTTTCGTTTGACACTTCATCTATTCCTCGGTCTTCTTCTACTCCGTTCCAGTTTGCCCATTCCCTTCGGAATATCTCTTTTAGTTATTCTTCCTCCAATTGTTAAGCTCTGTTTGGGTAACATTCTCGCTTTATTGATGTTCATTCTTTCGAGGTCCGTCGGAGTCTTTCTATTTAGCGTCTCAGTTGTTCACATGGCCAGTAGAAATCAGGCAATCCTTCGATGCTTCCGTCTTCATAAGATACAGTATACAATCTTCGACTAAAGTTTTTTCTCCGATTTTGGAAAATAGAACCTCCGCCCAATACAACTGCAGCAGCAGGACCGCCCCTAATTCTAAGTTTCGAACTGTTTGGAATCTTCTAGGCAAAACGGTACTTGAATCGTGAACAAATGAAACAATCAAGGGGATTCAACGTGAAATACCCCAGAAACTCACGTGCAAACAGCGTCAACATCGATCGCAATCATAGCCGAACACCACTTGTTGTTATCGACCAACTTCATTATTAGTAAAGTAAATCGAACCGTCACAACTGGGAATATTGTGTGCGTCGAGCCGGTCAATGGACGTTAAAGATATCATCGAAATCGCCTTGAACTTGGCCACAGCCATCTCACTCGCGCTCTTCTTGCCAGTCTTGTGCGGCGGTAAGAAGGCGAAAGGACCGGACGTCAACTCGGCGAACGGGTCTGGATCGTCGAACAAGGATGGCTCGTCGAATAAGGACGGCGGATCGAATAAGGCGCCGCAGGAGGGTGCGGCAGGAGGAGGAGCACCGGCGCCGGCGGGTGCATCGGATAAAGACGCAGGAGCAGGAGGAGCGGCGGCCGGGGGAGCAGCAGCTGGAGCACCGGCTGGAGGAGCACCGCCCGGAGGAAAAGACGGAGCACCGCTTCCGCCGACGAAGATCGGAGGACCTGGAATGGCTGGTAAGGAGGAGTGAGAGATGAGGCGGAGGATCTAGTCTTGCAGCTACCCATGACCCGAACTATCAGACTCTTGCGGGACTCGGAAACGATGTGTTCGAGAGCAAGGACAAGAAACCAGCACCTGCGGCTGCGGCGGCGGCTGGGGGGCCGGCTGCTGGAAAGCCTGGAATGGCAGCCACTCACGATCCGAACTATCAGACGCTCGCTGGATTGAACAATAACGTTTTCGAGAAGAAGGAGGGAGAGAAGGGAAAAGAGGAGAAGGGCGGTGAGGAGAAGAAGGACGAGAAGGCGGCAGAGGGAGGACCGGCTGCTCCGAAGGACAAGGACGCGAAGGCGGCGACGCACGATCCGAACTATCAGACACTCGCCGGACTCAATAACAATGTGTTTGATAAGGATAAGAAGGAGGGTGATAAGGGAAAAGAGGAGAAGGAGGAGAAGAAGGACGAGAAGAAGGACGAGAAGAAAGACGAGAAGGCGGCTGGAGCGAAGCCCCAACAGCCGGCGGATAAGAATAAGAAGGCGGCGACGGCGGATCCGAACTATCAGACGCTGGCCGCAGTTGGAGGGGATGTGTTCGGAGAGGACAAGAAGAAGGCGGGTGGAGCAGCGCCTGCAGCAGCAGCTGGAGCCAAACCGATCCAACCGGCGAATAAGGTAACCTTGTGGGGGGAGGGATGCTCATTAACCATTTGTTTTCCAGAATGCAAAGGCAGGAACTCAGGATCCCAACTATCAAACCCTCGCAGCCGTCGGAGGAGACGTCTTCGGCGCTGATAAGAAGAAAGGAGCGGCGCCCGCGGGTGCGAAGCCCCAGCAGCCGGCGGATAAGAACAAGAAGGCGGCGACACAGGACCCCAACTACCAGACACTGGCTGCAGTTGGAGGGGATGTGTTCGGGGCCGATAAGAAGAAGAAGTAGTCGACTTGTCGCTCTTTTTTATGGCAGTAAATCATCGTGGAATGATCAAATAAATCAGTTTGTGCTTGTTCGACTTCGTTTTCGATGCAGATTCCACATTCATTTTTTACTTATAATCTCTCGATACTTGGAACCTCCATTTTCCACGTGAACTGATGAGCATGCTGGTCTCGCCGTGAATAGAGGATACGTGGATTTTTATTCGCGGCGAGACCAGCAAGTTCTTCAGTTCACGTGGAAAATGGAGGTTCCAAGATTTGAGAGATTGACAATATTAATATGATGCGTTTGCCGACTTTGATGCGAGAAGTGTTCCATCTGTCTGCGTCGCTCGTTCGTTGCGGGACCTGTGCGGCGATTGCGCAGTCCACGCACACGGCGAACGCATAATACGCGTATTCGCCACTTTTCTGCTGATTTTTGCGACGACAACCCATTCGCGAAATTCAGTGGAAAATCACAAAACTCGGATGGTGATTTACATAATTTTGAGAAAACCTGGTTGGTTTTCCGTTGTTTCTGAAACTTATCTTTTCAAAATGTATACTTTTCGAATGCGCAAAAACCCGAAGAGAACCGATACAATTGTCGGATTTTCCGGTGGCTTGGACCACTGTGATACTTTATCAGGAGCTCAGTTGCCGGAAATTTTTCCGTATTTTGTCTAGCGGGCTGCCATACCCGTAAACGGGGAAAATGACCGGCTGGCGACTTTGGCCGGCCAGCGAATACCCTTTTCCCGGAAACACTGGCATTTTTCCGGCACTTGAACTCCTGAGTGTTAGCATTGCTCAACTTCAGAAGCATCGCTTCAACCACTAAATGACGTTCCTCCAAGAGAGCGCCGCCGGAAAATCGTTATATCTCTTATCAATCTCGAGATTTAATGATTACTCGGCAGAGCACTCCTTGTTGCGGGGACATTTGGATGGCCTCCGATAGTAGAGACAGTTAATCGGAAACATCATATTCCTATGGAACTTTCATTCAAGAGAATCGGGTTCTACTATAAACTCTCTTCGAACACGTGCACTTACTAATCAGGACATGTGCATCTGGAATGAGGGTGGAATGATGGTAATTGCTCATTATTCCTCAGTCTTCTTATCTTCAAAGCACCCGCGCTCCGATTCACAGATAAGGTTCCAGGTGTTTCGGGGTGTACTTTGTCATATGAGCATCTGCTTCTTTCCATCTCTCTTCCTCATCGTTACGTCGTCGTGCCAATTATCCGATTAGTCTCCCGTCGGCCAACCCACCGTCGCGGAGCTCACTGGGCAGGTGCTTGTCGAGAGCGTCGCGCTCTCTCTCTCTCCCTCACTCTTCCGTGTTCGATTCTCGTTTCGCTCTCCAACCAACACTCAATAACTAAATTTCAGAAATGTTCAACAGTCAGTCGCAGCAGCAGCAGCTTTCGAAAGAGCGCGAAGGCTACAGGAGAGAATGGGAGCAGGTCTTGTGGATTCAGCAGAAAGAGCACGAGAAGAAGATGGAAAAGATGGAGGAGAAACTCGAAGCGACGACGAAGGAGAATGAGCAGCTGAAGGAGGAAGTGGAGAGGCTAAAGAAGATCATCGAGAAGGAGAAAGCGGAAAAAAAGAAGGATAACAACAACGACGATGTCTGGGAGATTCTTAACTGAATGTTTGAAATTATAATAAATTTTACTTACTTAAAACTGTGTCTTTTAAAAGCATTATAATGATGGGGACGGGCAAATTATAAATACATGAATAGTAGTTGCTAATGCTCAAACATAGAGATCACTAATATCATTGGAATTGTGTGAAAGATTCAAGGGACTAGGGCAGCTAGACATGAAAAATAAATATACAAAATATTCGAAAAAATCGAGTTCTGAACGTGTTTTAATACTGGGCTTCAAACAATAATCTATGAATATGATTCGGCCTTTGTGGCGGTCTTATTTCGGTGTTTTGGGTGTCCGAACACCTCCGGCGCGTCGATTTGTCACATACGGGTAGATGGATTCGGGAAGGTTCTCCTCACGAATCAGACGAATTCCTTCCGTTTTCAGTGTGGTAAGAGCTCTGTAAACGAAGCAATATTCATTTGATTTCGCCTAAAATCATACCGGTCGAGAAGATAAGTTCCGTATTCGGCTTTTGAGATACTGTCCCAATTCTTGGTGCTTCCATGGAACTCGCCGGACTTCTTATTACTCAAGTTGACGAGTTTGATTGCTTCGATGAGACTCGCTTCACGCACATACGCTTCTTCATCTGATACTCCATGAGCTGAAAAAACATTAATCCGAGCTGGAAATCGCCAAAACGGCTTACCGATCTCGTGTCGCGGAATTCCGTGGCCGAGTGTCCATAATTCGTCGATGGTCCGGAGTTTCTCGTTGTTTTTCAACTTATCCGATTTGTCTCTCCGTTCGTTTCGAGCGTCGATGAAATGAGCCAGTGGGCGGTTCTTGGATCCTTTACCCACGTAGAAGATGGAGCGAACGAAATTTACGAACGTCACTGATTCGATGTCGGTTCCGAGAATTCGAGGATCCATTATGAGGTAGCAGAACGCATTGTAGCCGAAACCGTTGCCGCTGAACTCGGTGCGCACTTTCTGGTCGCAATTGCGTGCTCTCAGAGCGAATTCAGACGGGAGGAAGCCGGCGCCGAGGACGAGTTCGAGTTGTGGCGAGTATTTCTGGAAGAAAAGGGAAACAGTTTTGATAGCATTCACATTAGGAATAGTCGTTGACTAACAAGTAGCGATCTAATAGGTTTGAAAGACATTATTGAAAATAAAGAAATGATTCTGAAAAGAGAAATACTCACAAACGTGGAAGCATTGTCCTCGAGAGAGTATCCACGACTCGTGATCTTCCTCCTCTCACTCAATAGCTTCTTTTCATAGAGACGTCTGGTGCGCTGATCCAGTGGTCCAGCCGGAGAGATTCCGAACTTTTTGAGTTCAGATCTCAGCTCGCCTTCTCGCATTCTCTTGATCTTTCGCATTTCTCCATCATCCACAGTCGTAGGAGTGAGAACAACTTCTTCTTCTTCAGATGACGATGATGGTTTGGAAGGGGTTTTCTTTGGAGTCCTCGTCGCTTGTTTATTTGCTTTTGGCGTCGTTTCTATTCTTAAAGTTTTCAGATCGTTCCCGAGAAGTTCGAGAGAGTCGTCGTCGGCAGTGAAATAGGCGGTTGTGTTGGCAGGACTCTTACTTCTCGACTTCTTCGGCATCGTCGGAGTTTTCGGAGTTAGTGGCTCTGGTGATAGTGGAGGAGCAGACGGCGCGGGGCGAAGTCCAGCAAGACGAGCTCTAGCCGAGTAGTAGTATGACATAGGATTGTTACGCGGAAGTGCAACCAGTCTAGTCTCTTCTTGGCTCTTCGATCTTCTTGGTCGTTGACTTTGCGGCGTTTGTCTTTGTTGAGGATTCGTGGTGGCTTCAGGAGTTCGTGAAACTCCGACTGCTCGTCCTCTCTGTGCTGCCGCCTTCTTTGCCTTCTGATCCTCCTCTCTTATCGTCCGGCGATCAGGAATTTTCGGGAGATCAGAAACTGACATCGACCGTTTTGGTGTTACACCTTGCTTCACAGTCGTCCCAGTTCGAATCGGAGTTGTGACCGTTTTGAGTCCCTCCGAAGTCAGCACAACGTCTTCCAATGAAATTGCGCTATTGGATCGACTCCTGCGGAATGCATGGAACGTCGCACGGATCTTCTTCTTGGCATTCCGATACGACTTCGTGATGGCGTTTAATCGATGGAACGAAATCGATGCAGCGTCTGCGAGTCCAGTAGGATTGATCGGGGCAAGTGCATCGAGTTGTTGATTTTCACGAACAACAAAGAACGTGTCGTTGCGGGTGTGACAAGCGAAGAAGCGCCGGAAAATTCCGAGACGCTGATGGGAGTCCTTCTTCCGGTAACGACGAAGAAACCTAAATGGAGAATTTTCTAATGTATTCTTCAGTTCTCCACACTCACCTCAAGGTGTTTCCCTTCGCAACACTATAGGCGGTTCTTCCCAGTTTGTCCGTGCTCATTGGATCTGCTCCAAAAGTGAGCAGTAACTGAGCCATCGCCACGTTGTCGTTCATACACGCGTAGTGCAGCGGTGTCGCTCCGTCTCGATCAACCGCACTCACATTGGCTCCGCGTTCTGAAAAGAGGAGATTACGAACTGGAGTTCGACGTGAGTGGCAGATCTCTGTGGTAATTGTGCATATTTCCCAGTAACCGAAATTTCCACTATTCGGGCAAAAATATATTTCATAGTAGTGAGCTGACAGATGTTTAAATTTCGATAGCCCTATGACCTGATTTTCAAATAGCGCGTTGAAAGTACCTGCCGTCGCATTTCTGAGTCGACCTGGCCTGGTGGTGTTGAAAGTGCGCCTTTCGTTTTCCAGATTTTCGCTGTCGACAGTAATCCTCAAAAATTCCAAAATGTACTGAGTCTGCGAAGAACGGCGTCTGTGTCGAAGCATGTTTTGCGCGTGATTGCAGACTCAGTAAATTTTGGAATTTTTGAGGATTGCTGTCAACATCGAAATTCTGGAGAATCTGGACGAAGAAACGCGCGCTTTGAGCGCCACCGGGTCGACCGGGTACTTTTAACACAGCATTATGACTCTGATCAGCTTTGGTTTTGGAAAAAACTCACCTAAAAGAGCTCTTGCTGCATCGACAGCCGCCGTAGACGTACTGACGGCCAAATAATGAAGAGTTTCCTTCTTCGGACGCTGTCTTCCGGCCGATGAATTCGTCGGCGGCGCCGGTGCCAAACGGCGTGGAGTTGTGGTGAGAAGGCCGTTTGGTGGCATCCTGAGAGTTGAGTTTGTTTTGAATTAGTTTCACTTCTTTTAAATAACGAGTGTAAACAAGGTGGAGCGATCAAGATAAGAAAAGTGGTGGCACGAGAGAGAGAGAGAGAGCGATGGGAGAGAAATGAGTCACCAGCGCAGTTTTCGACATTTTCTGGCAGATTGGAGTGGGAAAAGTGGGAAAACTCTTGGTTTCATAGTATATGTTGCGAAATGACATTTGAAATTTTATCTTTTAGTTGAGACAAGTATGTATATTCGAAAAGTCACCGCTCGGAAAAAGGAATGCAAATAAACTGGACGGCGACAGAGAGGGAGAGTGTGCACACATGGAGACGCAGACGAACGGAGGCAAATTCAAATTGCCACGGGAAGGAGGCCAGATGGCGGCAATTCAAACGGGGAGGCCGGATGGCCGGATAAGTACATGGCTTGGAATGAAAACCGAACGAAAATCAGGTTCCCTTATTGAAATACTGAACATTCATGGAAACAGCATGATAACAACAACGAGGAAGTGATAAAGAATGATAAAACGAGAACAAATAACAACAAAACAACAAGAAAGACGTGCAACAGTTTCAACTTTTTTAAACCGGTTGAAGGACGACCTTTTGGCTGGCGAACTTGTCGCGAAGGTTCGAGTAGAAGAGATGAATGTAGTAGTTGCCGACGAGGATGACGCGAAGACATGTGACTGAAAGCAGACATAGGGGCGATTTATAAGAAAGTCTTACAGGCCCCGAAGAAGATTCCAAAAGGAATGAGGAACTTCTTTTCGAGGGTCGGCAGCAAGATCTCCAAGTCGCTGCGGGTTCCCGATGTTTCTGAAGTGAAGCTTTGTCAATCCAACAGGAAGGTTAATTCTGATTACCAGGAGCAAGGGAAACCAACAGAACGAAGACAGTGGCGAGAATGGTGAGAAACAGGTAATACATCTGTGCAGTGAGCACCCAGACGTGTTCCTTGGCGTACATGGTGAAGAAGAATATTTCGATGACAATCTGGGAATATGCCAATGTTTTTTACAAAGAGCATTTAAAAACTCACTGGGAGCAGGTATCCCCAGCTGAAGCTGGCAACCATTGCGATGCAAATGACGATCTGTGTCAGACTCGCGGCGACGCAGAATAGACCTTTTTCCATTTTTTTGTTGGCCTGGAAATTACTGATCAATTACTGCTCAGTCAATGTAAATTTCTCACCCTCGGAATGTAAACTTGTGCCGGGAAAATGTCACACATCTCCGCGGGAAACATGAGTTTCTGGTCGACAGACTCGGCGGAAGGCTCATTGACAATATGGAACTTTCCTTTCTTCATTCTTTCTGAAATATTCCATTTAATCTACCTTTGAAAAGGCGTTTAAAGAAGGAAAAATGAGCAAAGAAAAGTTCTGAGAAGGGAGAAACGTTTGAAACATTGAAACAAAAATCTACAGTACTCTTACAGTTTTAAAGGCGCATCATCCAATTGATAAAAAGGTCTTGAAGCGAAATTTCAAATGTCCACTTCTTTCTTCTTTTTTCATTATTTTTACAGTTTTTCAGAGCATTTTTCAAGGTAACTTTAAGAATTATTTTCTGAAAAATTGAAATTCTTTTTAACGTAATCAGTTTGATGCATATCAACACGCTTGTAGCGCTTTTCTAATTATTGACATACTATTCGAACGGCGCCATGAAAAAACGAATACAACTGTTTATTTGAAAGTAAGTGTGTGGGGAAGATTAAGTTTTCAAACGCGCACGAGCATATGGGTTTCCGCCTTGTTTGTCGGTAGCACACTCCGGCGGATTCTTTGGGTTCGAATCACTTCGGTGGCCTTGTAGTTCATGTTGAGGTAGATGCAAAGCCCTGAAAATAGTGTTCAATGCATAATTATTTCTTTTTAACCCACAAGTTGCTGCCATCAAAAGGTACGAGTCGAGGTAAGGCGATTCCACCATCGGCCGCAGTTCCGGAATGACGGCCACGAAAAAGTTCCGTTGCTCAGTGGCTGAAAATGTGTTTGAGGGAGATAAGACTGAAATTCAGATGCAACTCACTTGAAACAAAGTTTGCGTACATGATCAAAACGAAAACGAGCAGCTCCAAGAATCGAACCATTCGGCTCAGAATCAGTTCCTTGCTACTGGTGCGACGGTAAGCGATGGCGGTGGTGATGAATGAGTCGAACACTGGCGACAGCTGAATGGAAAGTGTGAGTTGAGAATGGCCCGGGGATCGAGTACCAGTATCAGTACGAGTCCGCTGGCGCAGCACCACGAAACCATGAGGATGGCGAAAGTCTCAACGAGGAGACTTGCAAAGATGAGTTTCTAAGGATTCGAGAGGTTTTCTGAAGGTGATTACTCTGCCTAACTCACGAAGACGTTGCGACCGAAGAACGTGTCGTCGTCGAGCTTCTGGACTCTCAGAGAAACACGAATCAGTCTCCTATCGGCATCCGGCGAAACGTACTCAGTGTCCTGCTCTCTTGGTTTCGTACAAATCGGTGGCATAGCTGAAAATCAGAAAAGACCTTGCTCGAGATACTCTCATAGGAAGGAATGCCCGATATTCCGTCGGCATGGATGAGGCACGAGAGGGGCGTGCCGATGGGATCAGGTGATCTGATTGGAAGAGAGGAAAGTGCGATCTGTGACGGTTCATATGATTCATTGGCGGCTCTTTTATATAAAAGAATGCGGATGATGGGGGCGAATTCGATTAACACTAATGGATCTCGAGGGGGGAAAACTGTAAATGATTGAAATTCCGGCTCAGTGAATCATTGGGATGATAAGGTGATAAGATAAGAATCAATTCGTTAGACAAGATTGAAGAAATAAGAGCGCTTCGAGAGGATGTGGCTCATCCAGACGCGATTGTAGTGGGTCTGCTGGACGACGGCCAGCGAGAAACGGACGATGAGCACTGGAAATAGCGACGATGCTTCGGATTAGAGAGTTTCTTTTTGAGCAAGACTTACCGACACTGAGTCCAGCCAACGAGACAGTTAGGAATGCGTATTCGGCATTCCATCCGGTCACTTGATAGCTGATAACGGCTCCGATGATAGTGAGCGCAGCCTCCACGGCGATGATCATTGAGTGGAGGAGGATGAATGAGGGGAGCATGTAGGTGGTTGAGGTTGGCGATGGAAAGGCTCCGTAGCGGAAAAGGGCCGGGATCAGCTGGAAAATGCGCTCTGTCGGAGTGAGATTCTGGTATATAGTAGGCGAACGCGCTCCATTGATAACCGGTTTTATTATGAGTTCGCCGCGAGCGTGGACTCCGCAATCGCGGTGTCAGCGAAGGTCCCGCAACGAAATATTATTCTTAAAAAAATTTTCGCTCCCTTGGAAGAGGAGGGGAAAATTCGGCCACCACGCTGATTGGACTCAGCAACCAATCAGCAAGGCTGGATCCGCCCCATCGATACGAGACCAACGGGGGACTAGGTTTGGATTTCTCTTCCAAGTGAGCGAAAATAATTTTAAGAATAATAGCAGCACGTAAATTTCAGAGACGCAGACAAGTTCAACACGTTTCACGTCAAAAATGAGGTCCACGCTCGCGGCGAACTCATAATAAAGCCAGGCACGCGATTTTTAGCGTTCCGGATTCCGTTTTACTAGTTTTGTTAGAGATTCCGCATAAAGTTCACGGAATTCTGAACTCCGGTTCGGTTTGATTCCCGCTATTTTTAGCAGTCCGAATCCCGGATTTCAGGATCCGAATTTCGATTTTCGTAAATCCGCATTCCATTCGACTCTGCTGCGTACATGCCGGCGGGATATCCACGAAAAACAAACGGCGCAAATTCAATGCAATCGTGCTCCACTGCTTCATTGCCATCTGCCACGTGTTTTCCGCTCGCCATTTTGTCTTATTTACTTTACTTTAGATACTTAAAAAAAATAGTTGGAGAAAATTGAGACGTAGACATGATGCAGCCAAATAGCGTCATCAGTGTACGCAGTCGTTTGCGCTTCGCTCTAACACTTTTAGCAATGGAGCGCGCTTCCATTCGATCGCTAATAACTCACAAACACAGCGCAATACCAATCGCGGATTGCTCCGATGACGGCGACGGTGAAGACGGCCTCGAAGATCAAAAGAACCATCGCCGCCGTCTCGACACTCCTGAGCACATCGAAATTGGGCTTCTTGACGGAGACGTCGACGTTGAAAGTGTTGAACTTCTTCTCAGTCTCCTCGTTTTCCATGTTCACTTGATCGCCGACTTTCAGAGTTCCCAATGGGTTCATTGGCATCTGAAAAAAGGGAAATGGAAGGGTTTTAAGAGAAGATTGTGTCGGAGGGAACGAGAGAAAGAGTGAAAATGGGATGGGGAGGAGGAAGAATAAAAAGAGGAGGAATCCAATCAGGAGAGGAATTTTGAAAGCTTCGAAGAGGGACGGTGTGATGCGAGAGAGTGTGTGGGATGGAGAGACGACAGAGAAAAGATTGCATTCCGATGTGAGTCACTTGACGGTTCACACTGCTTTTTGTGCAAATGGACGGACTGTTTGTGCTCCGCAGGGTTACGGTAATGGGCTGGGAGCAAGAGAGACGGAGATAGCGAGAGAAGACAATGACAAACAGGGGTTGATTCACACTTTATTAACATTTGAATAGGAAATTCAAATCAAACGTCGAAAATCTTGGCGCTCGGCGAGCAACTGTGTCAAAATGTCAAACGGCGGGGAAGAATTAGACGTGACGGACAGCCTCGACGTCTTCGAATCGATCGTAGTAGAGGTAGGCCAAGGCGCGGCGGGCGACGAAGAAACGGAACACGGTCCCTGAGCGGGGGAAATGAGAGTGTGCAGTCGGCTGATTTGTGACTTACAGCAGAGCATTGCGAACGCGATGTAGCTGTAGACCATCGGCACGTGAGCGATCTTGGGGAAGAGCTCGGTGAGCATCGAACGGTTCTCTGGAATAAGCACGGCTAGGCGATGCTCCGAGCACCTCACTTACCGAGGAACGTCTCTCCGATGAAGCAGAAGACGAGGGTGATGGCCTGGAAGCTCATCAGATAGCAGGTGACAAGGAGTCCTGCGAACACGTCGGACATCAGAACGGTGAACATGAGGAACTGGAGGAGCGTCTGAAAGAGAGAACGAGAGATTTTGGAAGAGGTGATTGGGAGATTCACGTGGAGCGAGAACTTGTACTGATGGGTGAAAATGACGATGAAGATGCTGACGGTCAGCTCGACGCAAGCCACCATCACCGCCATTCCACTCGCCTGCACGTCTCCGACGTCGCGCGAATCATCGTGGCGAGTCTCCTCGCGAACGGGCGGTCTCTGCACCACGCGCACAGTCTTCGGTGCCGTCGGAAGCTCTTCTTTCTTGACTTCCGCAAACGAAACAGCCGTCATTTTGGTCTGAAATGTTCGGCGGCGTACGACGGAATGAGCACGAGAGAGAGAGAGAGAGAGAGCCAAAACGATCCGTCGGCGGAAGAATGTGGGCGGTCGCTGGAGAGAGAGAGAGAGAGAGAGAGAGAGAGAGAGAGAGAGAGAGAGAGAGAGAGGAATGCAACTATTTGTGTGACGAAGGAGCAAAATCAATTTACGGTTTCTGCTGACGCAAGACCATCTTGTGATGAAGGACTTTGCACCGAGAACCGCCGTTTGCAAAGTGAATGCTGGCGATGTAAATCTTGTGTCTTCAGGAATGATCGGTGGGAAAGAAATCGGCGATAGATGCTGAATAAAGCCGCGAAGAAGAGGGAACAATGAGTTGTGGGAAACTGTGCTGGGGAACAACTTCAAAGGCGTACGACAACGCGTCGCAAGAATCAATACAATGCTCGTGGAGCATCAAACATCAATGGATTCGCCGCGTACACCGTCCAGGCGCCAACCCCGACCGTTCGGCCGAAAATAGGCCAATACGATCGGAAAGGGACGGACGAAAAGCAATTGAGGAGGAGAAGGTTCTCGGTGTGAACCGGGATTCCGCGACACGGAAAAAAACGGAAGCGCGCCCTAAATTAGGCTTTATATTTTCTACAGAAGAACTTGGATTTGTTTTAGAAATTGAAAAAAAAGTGTATTTTTTCTCTAATTCTCCGATTCATTTTATTTCTTTTAATGAATGACACAATGCTTCAATGCTTTTTGCGAACAATTTGTCGAATGAAAGAAAAAAAAGAGAAGGAAATGCTCTCTTTTGCTCCGAACAGCATACGATCTTCTCGATGAAAAGAGCACGGCTTCATTTCAAAAAAAAAGAATAGACTATTCGAACGATGAGCCAATTGTGAGGGCGTAACAATAGAAAATGTTCATTTGTGCTCGTTGGAAGAAGAGCACAAAACAATGCTAATCTTTACTTTTACTAATTGAGAAAGGATGTCTGTCTGTCTGTCCGTTTGTTTGTCCGCAGCCGTTTCTCAGCCCCTACTGGACCGATTCGGCCCGTTTTTGGCACGGAGGTCAGAAGTATTGACCGCAAGGTGCACGTAAATTTTCTAAGCGATCGGAGAAGATTGACGCCTTCTGGAGCACCTCTTCTGTTTTTAGGCAAGACTTTTGTCTTCATTTCCAAATAGGCACATGTCGGCACGTCGAATTTAGACGTGTGAACAAAATCTTTTTGAAGCATTTCTAAAAAAAGACAACAGGCAAAACTGCGGAGCCCAGGCTGAGAGGCGGCGTTAGCCGCCTCGATTGGCCTGGTTTCTTCATAAATTAATGGGATACATTTCAGATGGGTTTTCGAAACAAATTTTTCGATTAAAAAATTTGAATAATTTCCAATTTATATGCACGAGGTTTTGATGAGCACTGAAACAGAGAGACGAATTGGGCTGGAAGATCCATGACGCATTCATTGTGAGAATGAAAACGCGGCCGGCCGAAAGAAGGAAATTCGGACGGCCGAGGTCAACAGGCGGTGAAGTCGTCTCGGGGTTCAACCTGTTCTCCACGTGATCGAATGTTCTCTCCGTTCATTCGGCAGGACGGTTCTCGCCATTTCACTGATTTTCGAAAGTTATGAATAAACATAAAAAACATCATCTCAATTTTATTAACTCAATTGTAACAATTTTTCAGAATTATTTGACATCGAAATCTCTTACCATTTTACAAAAACAAATTGACGCGATAAAACGCTGGAATCATGCAAAGATAAATAGTTCTCTCGTAGTTCGAATTATCATACTCAAGGGGCAAGTATAAATTGATAAATTAAGCTTTAACACGATTATCGGGGAACTTTCTTAATCGGTCTTCCACCGATGAGATATGAGATACGGCCGATGCTGTGTGCAGCGAAGAGAGGAGCTAACTGAGCTTTCAAGAATACTCCAAAGAAGTTTTGAATCGGTCGGACTTTCACTTCTACGGCAATCTTCTCGTTTTTCAACTGTTCGAAAAGAGCTGGGTCCTCTTGCTGAAGGGTTTTCTGGTGGGATTCAATGTGCTGAAATTGATAAAGTTTATGAGGAGCCAAAGGTACTGGACTTACTTTGACAATTTCAGAGCTTATTTCTTTATAAATGTAAATTGGACCAAGAATAACGTCGTTAAACTGCACACACTTATAGAATCCCATAGATCTCACTTTCCAGTCGGTTTTCGATCTGTTCTCAGTCGATTCAAGGAGATCGTGGTCAAACAGGAAGGTCACGGCCATCTGCGAACTCAACTGTGTTCTTGTTGCACATCATCAGTAATACTCACCTCGACACAACTATCAGAACTCGGAACATTAATTATTTCAGTCGGGAGTACCGGATTTAATACGTCTGGAGCGGTCACATTGCTGCCATTTAAATGAATCTGATCTTTGTTGTACTCCTTTCTACTCCTCGTACGTCTATCATGAGTTTTGAAACTTATCCACTGGCCGAGCTAAACATTTTACATTAAAATATAAACTAGAATTTCTCAAACGCACATCGATACCCTTTTTGATGGATTTCATCAATCCGAGAGAAGAGCAGTAGATATAGTCGATCTCCTGTCGTTCTTCTGCAAAATATACTGTTTTCTGACCATATCTGCTAATTTTTCCAAAAATCATTTTCAGAACTAATTTTTGGGTTGTTGGAATTTGTCGGTAATTATAACAAATAGACGTCGTCTTTAGTAGATGTCTTTTTTTTGAGAAAGACTTATTTTGTCAAAGGAGGCTAACTTTTGAAACAAAAAACGCTGTTTTTTTTCAAGATTTCTTTTCTAAATAATTGAAATTACAGACATGTGCACATTTGAAATATTAAATCAAATAATTATCTCAGGATTTTCAAAATCAACCAAAGTGGCGCATTTGACAAGAAATGCACGTACACTTTTCAAGCGATCCATAAAGTTTGACGGCTTCTGGAGCACATCTTCTGCTCTTTAGGCTTGATTTTCCGTCCTCAAGGCACATCGAAATTAGGCGTGTGAACAGAACAATTTGAAGCATTTATAAAGTAAAGCGACATGCAAATGCTGCAGTTTGAGTTACGAGCGCAGCCCTATTTTGCTGGTAATAAGTATTTTCGAAGAAAACTTGGGCAGTTATTTTTACTTAAATGACGCCGATTTGTTCCGAGTATCAGATTTGCTTACCTCTCATATCAAATTTCATCAATCTTAGTTCGCTTCGCTTTAGCAAGCAGACTCCAGTGAACACACGTGATTTGCAGAGCGGTTTGACTTGGTTGAATCGCTGGAAAGAGCGATTCGTCTTGATTTCTTATTCTAAGACAGTTTCTTACAGGAGTTTTTTTGGACAGTTTTCCGTATATCTCCTTCAACGACACTTTGCCTTCGATTAACCACGGCTGAAATTCGAAAATATGTGTGAAGAGATACAATTGGTGATTAATTTTTATGGGACGTTAGAAGTACCTAGAGTCACTTTTCTGGGTCGACCTGGTGGCGTTCAAAGTGCGCGTTTCGTCATCCAGATTTTCCAGATTTTCGCTGTCGACAGTAATCCTCAAAAATTCCAAAATGCACTGACAGTGAGTCGGCAGAAACCGGCGTCTGTGTTGAAACATGTTTTGCGCGTGATTGCAGACTCAGTGCATTTTGGAATTTTTGAGACAGCGAAAATCTGGACGACGAAACGCGCACTTTGAACGCCACCAGGTCGACCCAGAAAAGCGACTATTAACAATTCTCTTAAAAATCTTACCGCGCAAGCCTGACGTCCATCAAATCCTTCTTCCACCGATTCCGCGCTGGGCTCGTCGACTGCGACCACTTCGAAAACAGTGTTCCCCTTCGGTGCGTACTTGACCGTTGTCTGAAATAGACTCAACTCTTTTACTTTATGTCTAAGCTAAACATTACCATTGCAACTTCGCTGTAGGGAAAGTGGAGAAAAAGATTATTGGGGTCGCTGAGAATCTGGAGACACGAGGACCACGCGGTATTCTTGTATTTTTTGCGAAGATCTTGGTCCAGTTGTCCTAATTGCGGAGCAAATGCCAACACTTTCGCGTGGAATACTCCGTCTTTCACAAATACTTCTGGCTCCGTGCATTTAGGATCGGCCTCGGTGTATTCATACTGAAAAATAGCTGAGTAATTGATAGTTTTCTAATTGATTCTTACATCAATAGACGCGTAAAATTTTCCCAATTCGACGCCATCGACGAAGTAAATTTTCGGTACATTGATGAGCTGCTCGACTGGGTCGAATATCTTAACCTCAGATGTTAGTTTATAGAAAAAAGTATCTTAAGAGATTACCTTCACAAAGTCTTCACCGATATAGCAAACAAATCCTTCGTTTTCCATGCCAAATTCCCCGCTTTCAATATCTTGATCAGACAGTGAAACTTCAGCCATTTTCACCCTGAAACAAGCAAAACTATATAAAATATGTGAGAAATAATTTTGAGAGCAAGAACAAGTGCAATTGTTTGGAATAGACTCAAAACTTGATGAATAGTCAGCGATTCATCCACACATTGACTGCCAATGTATACTGCCGCACGTTCATTTTGTAAAATATCAAAACATCACCGATAACGAAAACGCGCTCCGTTTGCTATGGCGCGAAAAG
Organism: Caenorhabditis macrosperma; assembly: GCA_963932285.1. Taxonomy (NCBI): domain Eukaryota; kingdom Metazoa; phylum Nematoda; class Chromadorea; order Rhabditida; family Rhabditidae; genus Caenorhabditis; species Caenorhabditis macrosperma. The sequence continues at coordinate 9,595,153 of OZ010622.1, forward strand.
TTTGAATTTGAAAGTGATCGCACGCGCGCGCGGTTTTCGTGGCGGCAGCGGCGGACCCATTTCTTTCGATTTTTGTTATTTCACATCGGTTCGCTAAAAATTTATATTTTCATTCTGAATTTTAGAGATAGTATCATACATCATACATTTCTTTTTCTTTTTCTCATTCACTTCTTCATGAAGTATTTATAAATTAAAAAAAAATAGTTTTGCATCTCTTTTCCAGCTTTTCAACCATGTATTTATTTGCGATTTCTCAAATCGAATTCCGGAATGGCGTATTTCAGACGAAAAATGAGCGCCCTCTGCGAGGTCACCCACGAAATTCCGGACAATAATGAGGTTATTGCCAAGAAAGCGAAGATTGAAGAGTCGGAAGTCACATCAGCCTCGCGTCTCACCGTTCGATTCACCAAGATCAATGAGAACGCCCAGATGCCCACTTACGGATCGGCCGCTGCCGCTGGAGCCGATTTGTACAGTGCCGAAGACGTTGTTGTCCCGGCGAAGGGAAAGTTGTGCGTGTCGACTGGATTGCAGCTTGAATTGCCGTTCGGATACTACGGAAGAGTCGCCCCTCGGTCGGGACTCGCCGCCAAGCACTTCATCGACGTCGGCGCCGGTGTTATCGACAGCGACTATCGCGGAGAGCTCAAGGTTCTTCTATTCAACTTCAACGACACTGATTTCGAAGTGAGTATATCATTCGAATATTTAAGACATTGAAATGTTTTTAGGTCAAGAAAGGAGATCGCATCGCACAGCTGATCTGCGAGCAAATCGCTCATTGCAACTACGTCGAAGCCAACGACCTGGAGAACACTGATCGCGGAGCCGGCGGATTCGGATCAACTGGAAAGTAACTTCCAACACGCTATACTCACTCTACAGTTTGACAATTTGTACTACTGATGATACTCTTTATATATTTAACACATTGTGAATGAATCTCGGTCGATATGATCAGATGCTCAAGGATTTGATCCGATTTCCACTACGCGGTTCCGGAGATCAGAAAGATTGTTGGGGTCTGGAATGATGTAGTCGTCAGGATTTCGCTTCGTTCCGGCTTCCAATAGTTGTGCATTGCTGGCCAAAACTTCGGGAAACGGGAAGACGTCGAGAGTTCTGAGAGGTTAGTTATGTTTTGATTTGAGATATCTGGCCTCACTTGCTCTTTCCCTGATATCCTAGGATCGCCAATTTTTTGGGATCCTCCACTCCTCTTCGCGTTTCCACGTAGCACCCGTCCTCTGATACTTCGACAAAGCCGCACTGGAAAACGTATTTTTCGAGGCTCCCAATATGAAAACTTACTGCTAAAAGCCAATGGGCATTGTTTCCTTTGACCTGCACAGGTTGGTAGTTGGGCCCACAGTCGTAGGCCATCAGAAAGTGACTTCCGGCGCAAATCGCTTCCGAAAACGTTTTCGCATCAGGAACCTCACGAACGGCCGCAGAATTCGGAAGAAAATCGTTGGTGATGTCGGCGAGAAATTCGACTGAAAGAAGTGATTGTTACGTTATTGAAGCGGATTAAATCTTACCGGAATACATCTCTCCTTGATTCGAGTATCCTTTTTGCTTCGCTTTTTCCAGTATCTCATCGACGGTCACACTGATTCCGAAGTGTTCCAGACACATCGACAAGGCCACCAACCCGCATCTGAATCAGAACACACTGACGTGCGAAAGCTCTCCGTCTCTCACGTGGGACCCTTTTGCTGTTGTGGATTGATGTTTTCAATGCTCAAACAGATCCGTCCGCCGAGTTCTCCCGTGAAATTTCTGATTCGGATTTGGGTTATGAACGGAAACGACTCGATGTTGAAAGATATGCATTCTTCGCTCATTCTAATCTACTCGCATATAAATATCACCGTCCTATTTTAGCTGAAATTTTGCAAGTTCAAGATAAGCTTCGTGATTATGATTGAACGGCTCTCCCGCGGATCGATAGTATTTTATTACAACCAAAGTGCAACGGCAAGTCCGATTGCTCAGACGTCTATCCTGCAAAGTTAGGCCACAATGGAGGTTTCTAGGCCAACGAAACGAACAAGTAAATAATACGAAGTCTGTTTTTATCGGGATTATTACACAAAAATAATAATTGGTTGTTGGAGTGATTACAAGAATTTCTGAATCTCGTCGTAGATGGCCAGAACGAGAGCTCCTCCAGTTCCACGGAACACGTTCGAAAGAGCTCCCTTGAACATGGCGGACATTCCCTCGTTCTTGATGATTTTCATCGCGCAGTCCAGTGTGTTCTTGTAGAGAACATCCTTGCGGCCAGACTGCATCATCATGCGACGACGGACGGTATCCCATGGGTACGAGAGGACTCCAGATCCAACGGTGACGACCTGAGCGATGGCCCATGCGGCGAAGAAGTTGAGTTTCTTTCCGTCGGCAGTGAAGATCATCTTGGCCGTATCGAACATTCCGAAGTATGCGGCACGGTAGATGATGATTCCTTGGACGGAGACGAAGAAACCTCTGAAATGAGATCATTAGAAACGAACTGGAGTGTTGCTTTACCTGTAGAGTCCAATTGGACCATCGGATTTAGCAATCTTGACGAGGCAATCAGCCAATCCCTTGAACTCACGCTCGTTAGCCTTACCAACGTCAGCGGCGAGACGGGTACGGGCGAAGTCGAGCGGGTAAACGAAGCAGAGAGATGTGGCTCCGGCGGCTCCTCCGGAAGCGAGATTTCCAGCGAAGAACTTCCAGAAGTCCTTCTTCTTGTCGAGTCCTTTTTGGAACATGTTCTTGTATGTGTCCTTGAAGGCGAAGTTCAACGCTTGCGTTGGGAAGTAACGGATGACATTGGCCAAGTTTCCTCTCCAGAGAGCGGCGTATCCCTGCTCCTTCGGCACGCGAACCAGAACATCGACGATTCCTTTGTAGCGTTTGTCGGCGGTGATAGTCGTCGAGGCATCCTGCACCTGGAGGAGCAGCTTGACACGCTCGATCGGAGCGACGGCTGTTTTGGAGACTGCAGCAGCGGTACCTCCGGAAGCGAGGTCGATCAAGAACTTGCGGGTGTCGAAGCCCTTCTTCTCGCCTTTCTTCTTGGATTCTCCTCCTGAAAACCAGCAGATTCGAATTGAAGAACAGAACAAGCAACAAAAAGCAACTAACCTTCCGACATACTCGCAGAGTGCTGGTGATTATCCAATCGGTTAACAACCGGAACTGACTGTCCGACTGCCGATTCGACGGCTCCTCAACAATGCCACGTGGATGACACGTTTCAAGCCGCCCATCTTTTATGGGGCGTGTGCGGGAAGAGGTCACGCACGTCACGCGAAAAACAAAGAACTTTCAAAAGAATAACATTTTGTTTCGTCATGAATTGTATTCGGAAACTAGGCCACGGCCTGAGAAAATTTCGGCCATGCGTGTGAGACTTCAAAAATTACTGTAATATTAAAATACGGTATTTAATCTGAACTTTCAATTTAATTTGATTAAACTATACTCTCGAATATTTTTTATTCAATTCTGAATAACGAATCAACAAATTAACAGTTCTTAAAATCAGCTATCTTCATTAGAACGGCTCCAAATTATGCTTCAACTCCGGCATAAATTCTTCTTTTCCCCAATTGTTCGTGACATCTTTGACAACTTTGTAGTGGCAGGTTCTATAAGATGAAATACATTAAAAATGAAAAAAAGGAGTGTTTTCTTACGCTTCATATTTGTATCCGATGCGGCAAAGTTTCTGACTTGTCAGAGTCAACCTGACTTGTTTCTTATCCGAAGTGCAAGTGTGCTGGATTTCGAAAAATGGTCGGTATCCCTAAAAAATCGGAATAGTTGGGAAAGTCGTAAAGCTAAAAATTACCCCAGACGTATATTCGTCCCCGTCCATTGTTCCCTTGATTACAATCGACGTGTTCATCTCGCCAGGAACACCATCGCCTTCCGAGGAGCCAATGAGGTCAGAAGGCGAGAAGACATCGTGGTCATAAGCGTCGACTTTAAAGTGCCACGTGGCACGGTCTTGTAGTCGGCACGTGAAGGTGATGTCGAATTGGAAGATGTCCGAAGAAGACACTTTTCCGAGGAAGAGGGCGACGACGACGAAGAAGAAGGCGTTCATGTCGGAAGATCGTAGAGAAGAACGCGTTAATGGTCTTGGGCATTTTTCCAAAAAAAAAAAAGAAAACAGTTCACGCGTTTAGGGTTCGCGAGCCTAAATCCAAAGCCGTATCAATGAACGGAACGCTTCGAAAAATATACTTTTCTTACAGAAAAAAGGCAAAACGGTCCGGAGTTGAGTGTGGAAAAGTTGACGGGCAGAAAAACGGAACTGTTTCTTTGAATATTCATCTACAAAGAGGGTCTCGCAACGAAATGACATGGAATCTGCAAGACTGTGTGTTTTGAAGAGACGCTGATAATTTTCGCAACAACTCAAACTGTCCGCTTCTCAGTAGCTGCGGTCTCGCAGCGAAAAAGCGAGACAGTGCGTCAACTCGAAGACTCGAAGACAGCGTAAAAATGTTCGCCGCGAACGCATAATACTGGGAACAATCCAACACGAAAAACACCAAGAAACGAGGTTATTCTTTATCATCGACGGGCATAAACAAACACTTTATAACTGGAACTCTCTTCCTTCGTCTCATTCGTACTCGAGATGGGCGTGATAGTCGTCCTCTCCGCTCAGATCCATCAGATCCTTCTTGATCGTGTACCGACACAATCCTCTTCCCACTTCACACTTGGGCAGCAGGTTCAGAGTGATCGTCTTCTCTGAGTCGTGCTCGGTGCAGTCGTGGTGGAGGACCATGTAGACTTCGTACTCCTGGAATGTGTGAACAGTGGGGTGAGGGAGACAAGAAGACGACTCACGCTGTCAAACAGTCCGTCGCTCGTCTGCCACCCCTCCATCACAAAGTGAGCGAGTCCGGGACGAGCCTCGCCAATCTTCTGACTCGTTATCGCTTCGTCGCTCCTGAAGACGTTGGCTGAAGAGACGGGGGGGGGGGGGGGGTATGTATGAGTGACTTACGATAGGAAATCATATTCGAAGAATTGAATGTTGTAGTCGTACTTTTCCCTCGAATGGTATCCGCAGGTGAAGGTGACGTTGAAGATGAACTTATCGTCGGCCGAAACGAGAGAGAAGACGTTGGAGACGAGGAAGAGGAGCGGGATGAGTCCGCGCATTGCTGCAGGGAATGCACGGAATAAACGTCCGAGGAATGGAAATTACGATGAAGGGCCGTCAAAGTGGTCACGTTATTCAGGGAAATCGTCTGCTGTGCGAACTGCTCGAGGTTTCAAGACGCGGGAAAATTGAGAAGAAGTCCTTCTTCCAATAAGTGGTTTGTCACAAAATTTCACAATTCATTAGAAACTGAATCTTTCTTAATACAAGTTTGTATGCTTCACTGTCTTTTTTTTCTACTACCGGTCAAAAAAATGTATGTTTTTGACAGCGATTATCTCAACTCCCACAGAACCGATTTCGCCCATTTTTGGCACAGTGGCCAGAAAGGGTGACCGCATTATGCACGTCAAGTTTTTAAGAGATCGGTTCAGTTTGACGCCTTCTGAAGTATATTGCTTGTGAATTGTGCCTCTGGGAAGGTTGCGTCTCGTCGATCTTCCCAGAGGCAATCAGAGGTGATTGGGGAGAGGAATTCGTACGGAATTCAGGCCGAAGGCCAAGAAGTCATAGTTGTGGTGAGAGAGCATAATAAATAGTTGTGGTGAGAGAGCATACTCCCTTCCTTTCCTTTTTCAAGGTTAACTGTACATGTAGCGCTAATCTGATTGAAAAAGCGGTCAACGACGCCTCCTTTCGCAAAGTTTACACTGACAGATGCTGTTCAAAGTCAACTTTCATACAGTTGCAACAACTCAAACCTTTTTTTTCAATAACAACGTGCAAAAATACGTCGACTCTCTCCGTCTGTTAGCTCACCGGTTTATCTTATTTGTTTCGGTCTGGATATTAATTCCGAATTTGATTCACGCATGCTCTCATTTATTCGTTTCTTCTTCTTCTTTTCCCCTTCATGCACTTTCCCGTCCTCTCGTTCGAACGGCCAGATGGCGCCCAAAAACGAGACGCAGAGAAAAAGAAACGGGGTTTGCCCGCGTGCTTGCCTCAACCGAAGACTTTCCTCCATTTTTCATACGTCCTCTATATTGTTCCTGAAATAACAGCTGTGAAACTGAAGCTCTGATCCATTTTTGAATCACACAATCACAAATGCAAGGCATAGGCATATCTCCCGGGAGAAGCCCAAAAGTCTCTTCTTCTTATTCAACTCTCCCCCAGAGGCAGACGAAAAATGATTTACACTGGTGAACGGCTCGCGTGTACGCAGCGGGCCCGCCAAATCGCTGCGGGAACTAAAGAGTGCACGATAAATGCCCACTGCGGGTCCGCTGCGTACCCGTCAGCGGCCGAATTCGCTGCGTGGCCGCGATTTCTAGCGCTTGCTGCCAGGACTGAAACACCATTTTTTTCAGAAAATTGTGTTTTTTCGCTGATTTTTAGCGCAATATCGCAAGTGCGCTCCATCGAACATGGAACCTTTTTTTCTTGGCGTACTTTTGGTGCGAGGCCCTGTGCGCCTGCTGTTCTTCACGGAAAAGCTTAGCGGGTCAGAGTGTAATACTGCGATGAAACTGGAGAAGAGATGATATCACAGATGTTTTTGTCATTAATCACGCTGTATCTTCTGTTGTATTTCGAGTTAAGCAATCACTGGATATCGATCTTTCCCCCCGACAGAAGCCCAAAGTTATCACATTACGGATCCTGTTCTCATTCGACTCTCCACAGGTTCCCAGATCTCTTCCCATTTAAAAGATAGAACGTTCTTGTCGACTGATACGCAACTTTCCCCGTTTGTGTGCTTACTGTTCTTTTTTCGTTTCTTTTTCCGTCATCTTCCATTTCAATTCTCATATTCACATTGTCTCAACATAACCATCTCTGCTCCATTTGCACAAAATTGACTTTGATGACTTCTACGAGCTCTTCCGTAACCAGCCCTCCGTTCTTAAACCCTATCTAAAATTCTTATCCTTCCTTGATACCATCCCCGTTGATTACAAACTTCTAACCCTCTCCTCCCACTGTCAAATCACTCCCTGCTTTCGCGGTTACCACGTCCTTTCCCAAAGTCTACACTGACGAATTCTGTGGTTCAAAGTCAATTTCCATACAGTCACACAACATTTCAAACCTCTTTTCCCAGAATAAAGTGCTAAATTTCGTCGACTACTTTTGCTGACACCGAAGCACTTTCCGTTTGTTTGCTTATCGTCTTACCTTATCATTTCTCTGCGTGATATGAATTCTGAATTTGATTTACGCATGTTCTCAATCATTCTCTCATGTTTCCTTCACGCAACCTCAGCCGAAGATATTCGCTAATTTGCCATCGTAATTATGTGTTTATAGCATATTGTTCCTAAAACAACAGCGCTGAAACTGAAGCTCTGTTGCATTTTTGAATCACACAATCACACATGCTAGGCATATCTCCCGGGAGAAGCCCAAAAGTCTCTTCTTCTTCTTATTCTACTCTCTTCCAGAGGCAGGCTTCCAAACTGTCTTATCTGAAGGATAAAGTTGAACATAACATCGACTGATACGCTACCTTTTCCGTTTGTACGCTCACCGTCCCTGCTCTGTTTTGACTTCGTTACCTCCATTTCAATTCTGATTCATGAGGTCAGAAGGCGGAACCATTTGCTCATTCTCTAGAACGAAATAAGGCGAAAAAAATCTGAAAAAAATGTCTTTCTGAAAATTTATAGAAAAGTTTAAAAGGTCGTCTGAAAACACTTCCCTTGCGAGAAGAAGCACTTTTGTCACCCCACCTACATCATTTCACATTTTCTTCGCCTTTTTCGTAAGGCGAAGCAGATGTAAAAGCCTTGCAGAAGAAGAAGTGTTCAGAATGACCATCTAATATTTGGCTTAAATCTTAACCAGGAGTATTCAATGATCCCAATAGACACCTCCAATGCTCGTTTAGTTGCTCTCACGATGATGTTGGTAGATTTCACCTATAAAAGGGCGTGGGGTGCCTGTACTTGATCCGTTGGCGGCGAGTGAACACCAGCCGACGGAAACGTTCCCTTCGTCATCAAAATTATGGTGTGCGTCTCTCACCGAACCAATTTTTCAAATGTTGGTGTAAATATCGCCTCCCTCTCCGCTCACTCCCTTTTTGTTTAATTCTCCTCAATTTCCATTCAACTCAGTGTTCATGTTCTCCTCTTCCATTGAGCGTTCAGTCAATTTATACTGTTCAGACTTGGACTACCAAACGAGCAATGGCTTCGACAAGGCCTGTTCTTCCGCTTCCTGTTTATCCAAACCCTTTGTTTGCAAGCTTTACACCATGCCTGACTGAGGAAGAAATGCTCCAGAAGGTAATCCTCGATGGTCAAATTCCAGCTGTTAACCGAAGAACTGTTTCAGCTCTCAGGGGCAATGTGGTCCGTGAACAATGACCTCGGGTATCGGTGTAAACTGTTTTATGTCGTTGAGGAGACTAAAAGAGTCATCGAGAATAGACTCCCAGGTGAGCCGACTGAAAACTTTGAACCGTTCACAACTATCAGTTTCCAGAAGCCAGAACTCTTCTAACTGGATCGCTCGCCGCCGGCGTGGACATCTCCACTTCTGATGTGGATTTGAGCGTCGACGTTCCTCGGATGGAAGCCGAAGCCGTGCTAGCCAGACTCCAGGAGATAATGGAAAGCATGGGACTATTCCAAACGATCAACGTCGTTGCCAAGAGGGTGAGCTTTGAGTCGATTTCAACTGAACGTTCAACAAACTCCTTACAGATGTACGTGCTCCAACTGATTCATATTGAATCGGGAGTCTACGTTGACCTCGCCGTGAATTCGGATGATGTCAAAAGGAACACCCAACTCCTCGCTTGGTATTGCCAAGTGGACCCAAGAGTGCGGGTCCTCATCAAGAACCTCAAGCACATGACTGCCACCATCGGGATGCCAGAAGCGAAGGAAGGCTATTTGAATAGCCTGAGCCTTTGCTTCATGCTTATACATTATCTCCAGGGTAAGCACTGATGTCCAAAAGTTCACAAAGTCATTATTCATGTTTCAGAGAAGAAGGTCGTGCCGAACTTGCACGAGGTGCTCGGCCTCGATGGATCCCTCGAGGTCACCCACGACGGCTACTTCAAGGCAAGAAACATCAAGAAATGTCTCGGAAACTGGAGGCCATCGGAGTGGGCGGACGAGTCCGACGTTGCCACGATTTATTGGAAATTTCTGGAGTACATGAGCAAATTCAAGTGAGTATATGTGTACGTCAAGTAGATCGTTCAGTAATTTTTTTCCAGTTTCGATAAACATATCATATCTATCAAAAAAGGAGGATTGCTCCTGGAATGGGACCCCCCCCCCCTTCCAACGTATAGTTGTGGAGGATCCGTTCAAACTGGAACCTCGCAATTGTGCGGCATCAGTGCGCTTCGAGAAGAATACGCATGCTAAATATTAGTGTAATGTTTGAAAGCACTTGTTCATCCAACCAAATACCATTAAAAACAATAAAATTCGTGATTCACAAACGATAAAATAATATTGGAGCCATTTCTCATGTGCGATAGAGCGCGTCTTCTGTCAGGCGTACATGAGTTTTACGGGAAAGTCCTCCTCTCCGCTCTGATCCGTCAGATCTCTCTTGATCGTGTAGTGACAGGTTCCCATCGCAATGTAGCACTCGGGCAGGAGGTTCAGGGCGAGGGTCACCTCCTTTCCGTTCTTGGTGCAGTCGTGGTGGACGACCATTCGCACTTCGTATCCCTGGAATGTCTCTTACCGTAAAGTCTCCATTAGAAGGGCGCCTCCATTAGAAGGGCTCCTTAATTAAGTGAACGTGTTCGCCTGTGACGAGACGGCAATTTTCCTTGACTGTTCTAGCAGCACAACTGTTGATGGAAAGGGATCTCGACAGGTTGGCAGTAATTGACCGTTCGGGGCGGTGATTAGACCATTTAACGCGGAGTTTCACAGCGAGCACGGTCGTTATGATAGATACTGCCGCAGATGAAATGTTGGGGATTCTTCATCCTACTTCCTCAGAAATGTAGATATCCACTTCACGTTCAGGTGGGTGCTTAGAAATGAGAGCACGCGGAGGGTCCTCTGACTTTCACGTCACTTGCTAGACACCCCCCCCCCCCAGGTAACCTCATTCCAATTCTGACAGGAGCGCATCCGGGGCTCATAGGATCAATTCACTCACAACTGATCTGTTTCGTATCATTCTTAGACCAAACGACACAGAATTTAACGGAGATTACGATTATTATACCCCCGAGGCCCGCGAAACGAGCCGAGCGAAGCGACCCCGCGGAGGATTCGGGCCGAGGGCCAAGAGTCCCCTAGTCCGGGAGAAGCTGTTGAAAAATAGAAGGGCATGCCCTTCTAATAGAGACTTTACGGTATCTCCGATGTAGTAGACGGGAGGGACCTCACCGAAGACCACACTTCGTCGCCGTCCTGTGTCCCCTTCAGCTGGAAGTGGGACAGTCCACGAGGCGCCTCTCCGATCAGTTGGTTGGTCAGCACATCGTTGGGCCTGAGTTAGAAGAGGTGATCTCCTATCAGCTCCAGTTCCGACTCACGTGAAGGTGTCCTTTTCGAAGAATTGCAGATTGTAGTTGTACTTCCCTTTGGCGTTACAGATGAGGTCGACGTCGATGAGGAAGTGGTCGGTGGCGGTGACGACGAAGAAGGCGTCGGCGAGAAGGAAGATGAGGAGAAGAACGATGGTTCCACGCATGAAGGGAGTATTGAGAAACACGAAACACTTTCATCTAAAGCGGTCACGTGATATGAAGGACTCGAAGAAGAGACCAAAACAGAGAGAATCGTGAACTTTGAATAGATTCCCACGTGGATGTTCCCCCTCAGCCTCCACTGATCCATTCCTTGCTCAATGGCAATGCTGAAGCTTCTCATCGTCCTCCTGCTCCTCTCCTCCACCGTCGTTTCGCTCATCTTCCCGCCGATATTCCGGGAGAAAGTGATCGACGACTTCTATTTCAACGTCACTCTCGTCTGCCACGTCAAGGACTTCCAGTTCCGGGCGCGGTTCCTCGAGGTGGACAGTTTCGTGTGAGTTGGACATTCGGAGAAAAGCACAAATGCGTTTTGCACTTTCAGAAGTCGATCCGACCCGATAACACCGACGAAATATGCGAAGGGCCACTGGGGAGCGAACACTTTCGAGTTGACGGACAGTCTGAACGGAGACGAGCTGCATTCTGCGGTATTCGGAGTCGCTTCTTTTCTCACGTTCCCTCCTCTCGAATTTCCAGAGTTACACTCCAAAAATGGTGTTGTATCACAACTGTATGACTCCTGGAAATAAGGAAGTACTCGTGCAGGTCGTACTGCGGCCAGAGTGTCCGGTCGGAAGCAAAGTGTGCCAGTGGGAAGTCCGTCAGCACATCTCGGCGTTCGAGGGATCCGCCATCTACACCAGCAAAATAGATGTGGCGCCGGCGTTGAATAAAACCACTTCGACATGATAACGAGTCGACGATTTGGATTATCAATTGGAAAATGCTAGTTCGAAAAGATTCCTATTCAATGAAAGTTGCGACATAATCTGTTTTCCCGGTCGTGAAAAAGGTCAATTCATATTAGAGCTCCAGAATAAGACGGACATGTGAAGGACAGGAAACGAAGTCTTTTGATGTTAGACTGTTCTCCATTATAATGGTCATCTCTAGCCTCTCTTACTGTAAAATTTTCTAAGATATTCCGTGACAGTCCGAGTCCGTGACAGACTTCTGTGGTCTCTGGTTCGAGAGTTTGTTGGCACTTCGGAGAACCATTATATCTCGAGATTGATAAGAGATATCAAAAAGTTGTTAACAGCAAACTTGTAGTCCTAGTTATGGTCTACAAGTTTGCTGTTGACAACTTTTTGATATCTTTCATCAATCTCGAGATATAATGATTCTCCGGCAGAGCTCTCCTCGATTCTCCGTGTGCCGCTCTATTGGAGGAAATTATAGCTTCGGCGCATGTACTCTCGGGTAAATCTGTGCAAGAAATTGAACAAAATCAGAGGAGAAGTTGCCCGAGCTTCGTAATTGCGTACAGATTCGATGACGCAGAAAAGTTCAGTATGTTTAACGCCAAAAGTTCGTCATAACCTATTATTCCCGACTCGTGGTCAGTTTCAACCAACCTCTCCTCTATTTTGGATACTTTAATCATCTGCCCCTAGTTACAAATCAGCCGGGTTCAAAGAACTAGAATGCTCAGTAAGCTTCCCAATGGTCAGCCTCCAGTAGTCTACGAGCACTTTTCAACAGTCGTTTTCCCAGTTGTTCGCGAGTTTCTGTGTGTTCTGTAGAGTGTGTGACTGCACAGTCGACTACTTTCTCGAAAACCAAATGTTCTCGAAGAGGAGAAGAGCCTTCAGTTAAATGCTAGGTGCAGATGCGAGAGTTTATGTCCATAACTCTTGTCGCCTCTCTTTCTCTCTCGCCTCCCCCTCACGCCTTCTTTCCCCTCTCCCGCTTAATTCCACCCATTGCACCGCGTGTGGTTCCTTTGAAAAATGTGTGATAGTGTGCATGGAATGCGTAATAAGTTTCCGTCGCTTCTCTTCTTGTGCTGTTTTCTGTCCAGAGAGTGTCAGTCGTCTGCAAAACAAAAAACAACAAACATGAACCACTCGGCCATTTTGGAGCGAGGAGAGGAGAGAAGCGCGTTTCCTTTCGTTTTCAGCGTTTTGCAACTTCCAGAAGACACCCCCACCCGCGTGCCGCCCGTTTTTATCCATTTACTGAAAGTGTGTTTACTGTAAAAGAGGCGCAGAGACTCCGGGAGCCGCGCTTGTTATTGAGCAGAACGGCGAGAGGAATCGGAAATTCTCCAGAGATTTTTGAACTCTTTCTTTCTTTTTTATTCCCATTGCCTCCTCATTCATCCTGTTATCCACATCTAAATATTTTTTGCTTATAAATTCCTCCTCTTCTTCCCACCCTCCGCCGTCTAATGAAGTGGCGGGAAACGAGTCAATTTCAAACTTCAAAAGGGCATTAGGTGCTAATTGTGGGAGAAGAAGTGATGGGTAACGACGAGTAAATATATTTTCGAGTACACTTTCACTCACTCTCTTTTCTATTTTGAGCTTGTGAAGCTTTGAAGCAGAGTGAAGTATTTATCGAAGAAAGCGCCGAATTTTTTTTTTGATCTCCCCGGCAATACAACTTTTTTAAGTAGGATTTTGTTCTGTATTCGGAGAATTAAATCTTCATTTATGTGCGTGTTCGTTTTGTCATCTGGATTTTTGATGTCAGTTTTCAGCTTTCAGATTTTAGATTTCAGACTTGCTAGGCAAACTTTTTTCGCGGTTTCGGCTATGCGCCTTTGATAGAAGATTACGGTAGATATTGGAGTTTCAATTATTTTGAATTTTGCCAGCTCAATTTTCAAGTTTAATCTTGATTTTTTGAAACGTCCATTTAAAACATTTGCTGAAATTTCATGAAAATTATTGAAAAGTTATACTTTTCTTTGCTTTTCGAAAAATTTCCCCCGTAAATCATTGTTTTCTCAATCAATTTTCCATTTCTATCTTTAAGGCCTCAGATTCCGCTGGAATTCGGCGTATCCCATAAATTCTGAAAATTTTCGATTATCAATCTTCTATTCTCTTCTTTTTCTTATCCTCCTTTCCGCTATTCCTTCCGTTTCCCGTCCGCCAGTGTGGCGAATGATCAATTCATCTCCTCTTCTCTTCTTTTTTTTTCTCATTGCTCCGTTTCTGAATCTCAGCCGATTCGTCATCGTTCTTCATGAGCAGTAATCAAATTCAGGAAACAGGTAATTATTAAAATACCGCTTCATCATTTTTTCCCCTCATCACACTGCCACCAACCGCCGGCGTTTCTTCGTCTCTCCGCTCGGAACGTGCTCTTCAGTCGTTTTGTGTACGTGATACTTTCGCCTCGGGATCCCACATGTTACACACTTTTCGGAGAACGGTGCACACGGAAAACGAGAAGAAGCAGAAAACGAAACAGAGAAAAAGAGAGGGCTCGGCCCGCCGCCGTCGCTTTCTTCCCTTTGAACTTGTGCTCCCCTTATCCCAATGTTCATCAGTGTCGTGTCGCGCCGGAAAATCTCCGACGAAACGTTTCGGAAAAGCGGGTGTATCTATATATTTTTTCTTATCGCAGCTGCCAGGATATCTCTGATGACGTGTCCATTCTTTTCACCTTTCTGCAAGTGCTCGAATGCGAAAAATCGAATTCCAAAGTAAACGAAGACGCCGAGAAAACGAGAAGATGCAGTTTCTTATCAAACGAAAGGACGAACTGTAAAAACCGTTTTCCAGTCGGTTACGAAACTGAAAATTCTTCGGTGGGCGGCCGCTAAAGAATGCTTATCAGTTTCGCTTCGGTTTTAAGCATCTTTCCTTTGCATCGTACACTTCAAGTACGCCCAGTCTGAGTGCTGATCAACGTTTTTAATACTTGTCTTTCGGCAGATCTCAGATCTAGACTCATGACCTGTGGGTGCATAGGAAGCGTGACAGAACAGCTGATCCGTCTAGATGAATGACGGATTTCTGAGCTCATGTGGGAAGAGAAAATGAGTTTGAAGTGATGTTCTCTTCACTTTTTTTTCTGGACGCTTTGTATGTGGTTTCGATCAAAAATCTTCTTCGTCCACATTCCTTAGATTCCCAATCTTTTCGGATCTCGCCGTGTAGGGAAACCAAGGGAGAACAAACCGAAAACTGTATTTGTCCGGTCTGTTCCGCTTCTTCTTCTTCTCCATCCGTCCCCTCTCCATGACCCCCTTCGCCCCACGAGCCTGGCGACAGACAGACAGTGCCTCCTACCCAAACATCATGCTTCTCTCTCTCTCTCTCTCTGCCCCTCCGCTTCCCGCATATAGTCTCAGCGGCTGCCTCCGACTGGAACTGTCTCTTCCCGGGCGCCCTCGAACCGTCTGTGTCTCTGCCACTCCCGCCACTCTCGCTGCCTCTTCAACACCTCGTTTTTTCCGTCCTCCCGCGCTTGGAGAGGCAGAAAGATGAAGAGAAAGAAGTCTCACGCACACGTCGCTCTCTCTCTGTGTCTCCGACGCTTCGTCGCGCGGATCCACCGTATCTCGCCTTCAGAACGTTTCGCGTGTCCCCCTCCCTCCCACCACCACCACCAAATGACTGTCGAAATGCTGTCGGCGCGGTCTTTTTACTCTCCTCCTCCCGCCTTTTTTTCGATTGTTCGTTGTCATGCTATTTTGATAAAACACCACAATACAGGCAGGACGAGTGTGTGTTTTCGCTGTTTTTTCCTCATTTTATTACCCATCTCCTCCCCCTCCACAGTTTTGCGGGTATTGACACCCCCCCCCCCCCTTTTCGGTCAGCGGACTTCAACAACCTCACAATTTTTGCCTCGGGAGACTCGTAAAAACCTCATCAAAACCCTCTCAACGACCCTCCTCGGGTAAAATCACTATAATCTCGGGGTCTTTTGTTGTTTGTAACACAAAAAAGTACGCCGAGAGCGAGAGAGAAACAGACAGAGAAGCGCTCAAAAAACTGAAGGTCATTTCTCAGTTTGGCAACAATGTGTCCGCCTGAAAAAAAACCCCCAACCTTTTTCGTCTCGAACAATTCTCGAAAAGACGAAACGAATCATGGCCAATCGAGAGTGTAATATGATGCCCGGGGAAAAGGGCGAAAAAGTTTCTACGCGAAATATTCGGGGCGTTTTCTGTGCGAGACCCAAGACCCAACTCGCCATCGAGAGACAGTCAATGCGGTAACCAGTTTGGTGTGTGTGTGTCCAATTTCGGAGGCATGATAACGTGACCTGGTAATTGGGTGAATGTCACTTCCAGTCCGCGTCAATCACGCAAACGGTCAGAGACGGTGGGTGTAGCTGAAACCCCCTCCCGCTGGTGACCTTTGCAAACCTTTACTATCAAACATTTTCTTATCATCATCGTCTTTCCTCTCCCTTAATCCCAAACTTCCAAACATTGTCCTAGGCTCCGCCCCTCTGTGGATGTTGCTCTTTCTTCTCGCTCGTTTCCCGAAACACCTCAATGATGATACGAATTGAAATCGACTCCGTCCCCTGCCTCCTAGCGCCTTCTCCAGTCAGTCAGCTGTTATCACCGACCGATCGTGTCTCTTTTTTCTCGCCTCCCTCTCGTTTATTTCCATGTCCTTCTCGTCGTCTTCTCCTTCGTCTTCCTGCCGCTTCCCACCACTTATTATTATCATGGACCCCCTTCCAGTCCATTCCCTTTCGATTTTTTATGTGCTTCTTCTTTTTCTTTTTCCTCTTCTCTCTCTCTTCCTCTTCCCGCCTCTCCTATGAGACCCTCTTCCAGTGGCACCTTCTTTTCAGACTTGACCCCCCACGTCGTGCTCCCTCGGCTCCGCATCACTTCGCATTCGAGACGAGACGATCGCTTTCAGCGAGGAGTGCACAATGAGCAACGGGTATGGCGTTCAGGTGAGTCGTGTTTCGATACGATAATACAAGTGACACGCGTGACTCATCGGGCCCCATCTAGTTTTCTATCTACACACCCCGTTGACTATGTCGTTCGCTTGTTACAAATGTTTTCTTTTTCGCTAAAAAAAACGATTTTCGTCATCACAACTTTTTTTTTATTTTACAAATCGCAAGTGACGTTTCATATTTGGAAAGTTGTGAAGCGTCGAGAAACTCAATCCACTACTACGTATTCAAGAAGGCTTTTAGTGACGATGAAAAAGTTATTGTTTTGGGAGGAGAGAGCAAAGAACTCCTTTCATGCTATAAAATGAGGATTGGGCGAAGAGGGGAAGGAAAGCGTTTTTTGAATTGAATAACAAAAAGGTCTTATTTTGACAGTATGTGAAATCGGTCACCAAATGATCAACTCGATTGCACAAAGTAATCTGCAAAAAAACCCTCGAGAGAGATCGATACAGTAATCTTGGAGATCTCTAGACTGTTGGGTGTGTCAACACAAATTGTTGGCTCAACTTAACTAAAACAAACAAAACCCCCATGTGTTTTTCCACCTCTCCTCGCGAAACCCCTTCAGGCTACATCTAATGAAAATCGAAAATGATTGGAAATCGGCATCCCGAAATGATGATCATATTCCAGGCGGCCAGTGAGACGACGATCAGCGATTCCAGTGCGGACGTCTCCTTCGCAAAGCCAATAGGACAGGTCGCAGGAGCAGATTTCACAAAGCAGAGTTGTGAGTTTTTGTGTTGAATTGGAACGAGTCTGGCAGTCTGCTTAGTGTCTCCGGGATATGATCCTCCGAAAAATGAATGGATAGAGAAAGTGAATCCATCTCCAATCCCCCTGTTATCTTTTGATATCATCCTTAACAGCCGTCCAGCTAGATTGGAAGACAAAACGAGTCTCTCTCACTTCTCGCGCGCAATGCGTAATGGCATAAAGTGAATAGAAAAGAAAATGATAAAATCAGTCCGCTCTTGTTTTTCCTCTTTTTCTTCTTCCATCGCATAATCAAAATCCAGGAATGCGGTATTCTCCTCCTCCTCCTCCACCGAAATAGACGACGTCTATTCTCCACTGCCCTTCTCAGAAATCCGAGATTCTCTCGTGAGAACGTCTCTCTCTTTCTCTTTTCTGTTTTGAGATCTCGGAATTTGTGGAATTTTAATTGGAAACCGATGCAAAAACGAAACGGAAGTGGCTAACAAATAGAAGAATTTTTCATTTCAATTTCCAATTTGTCTGTCTCTCTTCTTCCGTCTTCCTCTTCCGAATCGTCGTGAATTTGTCGATAGACGGGAAACGACGTGGTGTATACACCGGTGTGTGTCTTCTCATCAAAGTGCAATTTGCCCTCTGCCTCCTGATTTCTGTTTCTTTTTGAATTCCCGCCGTTCCTTCTCCTCACGTGACCTTCTACTGGCGACCTGTTTTGAATGGAAGAAAATTATTGAACTCTGCCGGAAATTTCATCAGTTCCCCCCGCCGAAAATCGGCCCCACCACCTGTGATCCTCAATTTTGCGAAGGCCGAATGACTCATTTCGAATCCCGTGATTTGGCGCCAGCAAACAACTCTCAAATATCCCCGCAATTTCTTTTCGAAGCTGTGCGCATGAATTCTCAGTTTTTCGGTTTTTAATAAAGCAAAACTCGGCGCTCTTTTCATTCGCGAGACAGACGCACTCGCGTTTTTCTCTTCAACCTCAGCAGTCTATTCATCCAGCCCCGGTGATCTCTGATTCGCCAGCGGTGCCCTCATCATCAAATTCGAAACTTTTTCCCTCTGCTGCCACATAAAGAAGAACATACATTGCGCCACACGGGGTCACATGTCTGTTCGGGAACATCTGGTCAGCCTGCCACTGTTTTATAAATAAATACGCGGTCGGCAGAGAAGACGGACGACGATATGACGAGGGTTCCACTAGAGCCAGAGAATCGTGATCATGCAGGAGAGCATGAGGATGATTTCATTCTCTCCTCCACTGTTCTGCAAAGAATCACGGACCGAAGTGGTTGACAAGTGTCTTCTCGTTGCCGCAGACACCCTTCGCTCTTCGCCAGTTGACAGCTGCCCGCCCTATCAGCAGCAGGAGAGAGAGCTTGAAAGCGTTTTTCTCGCCGCCATTTTCTTTTTTACAATAGCTCATTTTGCTCTCTCTCTCCTTGTCGATAATTTATTGGCTCTGTGTCAAACACAACTGTCCCGGTGCGATGAGTTTTTATCTTCAACACGATGCTCGCGGTTGCACTCACGGGCGTGCTCGCCTTGTATCAGAGTGATTGATCACATTCGACGACTGTCGACCGTACAGTCGCGGTGTCTTCGTGGCGACGTGCCAGTCTTCTGTGTCATAGAAACGTTGATTTATTAATTTTCTCCGTCGCCTTCTTCCTTCTTCGTTTTCTTTCTTTACATTCCTTTTCCTATTCACCATTCTAGCACCAATATCGAATTCGTCGTCGTCGTCACTTTCGTGTGTCTTCTCTATTCAGCGCTTTGTTATCACGTCTTCTATTCCTCCCCACACGAACTTTTCTCCATTTGCCGCAGAGCTTCGAGCTCTTCCTCTTCCTCAAAAAACCCTCCTTTTCTCCTCCTAATTCGATCACCTTGCCTCTTGAGAAGGTCTTTGTCCCCTTATTCTGTTTCTCTTCTCCTCATAATTGAGGCGAGTTCTCCCGCCGTGAGCTGTTTGGTGCCCTTCGGCGCACCGGCTCGTTCTGTTTCTCAAGGCTGCGCGCGCGATGATGTACGACTTCCTTTCGCTTCTGAAACGACGTGACGACGATGTTTGAAAGGATAATTGAAGCGGGCTGTCCACGCCGCCTGTCTTGTTGGATAACGACTTCCGTGTGCGCGGTCTCGTGAGTTGAGAACTCTCAGAAAGGCTCTGGAACTAGGGATGTGTTTGTGTTATCTTCGACTTTCCCAATTGCCCTTTCGTTTCCAGCCCCAAGGACTAATACACTCCGGAAATCCCTAAATATTAATGTTCGTCCTTGATGCGAATTTCCTCTCTGTTCTCTGCTCGAAAGAAGAAACGTTGATCCCTCTGGAAACGTGAAAAACAATTTGACCTCACTCACTCTTTCACTCTCTCTTGTCACATTCTCCTAATCCATCAATCGGTTTTCCTCCTCCCCTTCGCTCGGACCGGTTCCCTGCCTCTGTTGCCCAACAGGGAACAGTTGTTCTCCCGTCTTTTAGTGGTGACGAGGAGTTTTCCTCAATGCGCACCGAGCCTCGACACGCACGCACCCACACTTCCCGGTGGTGCTCCGCTTCTCAAGAACTTCTGAAGTGAGGAGGAAAGTGACAGGAAGGAGGAGGTGTTCTTGTTGTGTCCGACGCTCGCTCCTAAAAAGAGTGAGAGCCTGCTCAATGTCAAACTGCTCTCCTCTTTTTTGCGTGAGCCGCTGCCTCCCGTCCACGATCATCTCGTGCCGTCACTTTCTCTGCGCGTCTCTCGTCTCGACACACTGTCTCGCGGCTCTCTCCGCCATCAGATGGGAGACTCTTTTTTTCTCCTCAACACACACCGCCGTCGCTCCTCCGTTGTTTTGTTCTTCTCACTTTCCTCCCTCGTCTCTTTCTCTTCCTTCTCATCCTCCCCTTTTCATCTTCATCATCTTCACCCGTCATACTTTTCGGGCTCCCTTTCCTTTTACGCCGCATCCTCCTTCTTCTCCTCTCCGCCCATTTTTTGGACTCGTCTCCTTCTTCTCCTCGATCATTATGGACACCGGGGGCGCAGGAGCTCTCCGAGCACAACAATTTCTTGTTTACCACCACCTTCTTCATCTTGCTTTCACGCTCCCCCCCCCCCCCCCCGGAAAGATTCCGATTTCCAATTCCTCATCCCTCCATGTTCTCATGTAGACGTCCTCGTCATCTGAAGATGATCCTCCCCGCTTATTTTGGAGCAGTCTGAGACTAGGTTTTCGTTTTTGAATCATTAGACTCTACA
The DNA here is from genome assembly GCA_963932285.1 of Caenorhabditis macrosperma. Taxonomy (NCBI): domain Eukaryota; kingdom Metazoa; phylum Nematoda; class Chromadorea; order Rhabditida; family Rhabditidae; genus Caenorhabditis; species Caenorhabditis macrosperma. The sequence goes on from OZ010622.1 coordinate 9,615,670, forward strand.
CAAACATGGCCATCACCACGGTGTCTACAGTAACTCTCTCCACGTCTACCTTCTCTGAACCAGATGTTTTTAGACCGAATTCGAAGAATTGGGATCTAGTCAAAACAAGGAAAAAGATTTGAGGCTGAAGAGTTCGATGGGGGTCTCGTCTTTAATATTCCTGGAACTTGCGTTTCCGGTCCTTTCTCTTGATGTCAACACATCTAAAAACAGCCACCACTAAATACTACGATTCGCGTTCGCTCTTAATATTGTTTTGTTCCTGTCTACACGACAAAAAAATTAGCAAAATTAGATTGTCGAGCAAAAAGGTTCTTCTTTTCCGCTCGTTCCATTTTCATCCGATGCCATTTGATGGCGTTGGCCGGGCGGCAGAATGCAAAGTGTTTGTTGTTTTCGTGCCCCCGTGTTTTTTGGTGCTCCTTTTGGCGGCTAGACCCCATGTTATGTATGTTTTAGAGAAATATATTTCTTTGAAAAAACACAAATTTCTCTTTTTTTCGAAACTTTAAGTTAGTGTTGCTTTTCGAATTTTAATTCACCGAAAGATGTGTGCCTATTGAGCTCTAAAACCTTGAACCGTCTCGCTGCCGTCATTTCCATAACCCTTCCGCCACCTTGATGTCGGGATATCTCCGTGGCAACGGCAGCGCTTCGGAGCATGAATAAAAGAATGAGGCATTTCCAAGCGGCTCATTACTCCGGCCAAAACCTCTAACCTCTGACAGCCGGCGCTTTCATGTCCTTTTCCTGTTGTTCCTCTCCTCGATGTATCCTCAAAGCCATTTCATTTGAAGCGTGAAGAAAGTCGCCGTGGGAGTCTTTTAGATGCTGGCGCCCTTCTTTCCGACCTTTTCCCCCCTCTCCTTTTCAAAAAGTGTGTGTACACACACACACTCACTTATTATGATGATTGACGCGGACATGTACTCTTCGTGACAACCAATCTATTTTTATGCCGGAAGAAAAATCACTCGAAGCAGGAGGAGGAGGTGACATTTTGAGCTCTGAGCTCGAGACGGCTTTCAACTCGGCGGCCTGGGGGTTTGGCAAGTTGCCAAAAGACCTGCCGCCTACACTTCCGCGCGCCCTCCATGAGCTCCCCGTTTTGCCGCACTAATCGGTGAGCAAGTACCCGCGGAAAAGCAAGTCTATATTACTTACGGCACACACATATACACACACGGAAAGACACACGCGCACACGTTGTGGGCCCCGTCGCCACCCCGCCACGCGGTTTGTTTGCTCTTTGTCAAGCACTCTTGCACATTTTGGCAGCAGCCACACAGGGGGCGCCGCTGATCATCACCCCCAGCAGCAGCAGAACCGACTTCGTCCGTTCTCTGCGATAACCTGACTGTGCTCCGCGTGTCTCTCTCTCTCTCTCTCTCTGGAGCAAGAGGATAGAAACACAAAGTTTCCGTGCTCATTTCAACAAGCACTTCACCTCTGCCCTCGCAGCTCTCCTAGAGCTGGTTCACTTCTCTCTCGTGTTCTCTGCCCTTTTCGACACAATGCCAATGTTTCGAACCCCGCGCGCGAGACGGCAAACCATTGAAATCGGATACTCTCCTCTCGTCTGATACCTTTTCTCGCATTGGTTTTTCTCCCCATTTTTTCGCCATAATCGTGAGCAAACAGGCATTGAAAAATGTAACACATCTCCAATCTCTCTTCTCCATAACCACATCAAAACACACCTCCTGCATTTTCCTTCTCGTTCTTTCTTGGAACTGATTCGATTTTCCTCGCCTCTCACCTGGGCCCCTTGTTATTCTGGGATTTGAAGTGTCGAGAGATCGTTCCCACTTAATCTTGTTATTTTGCCGCCGACAAATACCGTATTTTGTTAGCTATTGACTGCTCTGCTCATGAAATTATTGTAGGGTCAGCCAAAACTTTTCGAAAATTTGCTGTTCGCCAGCTCTTCAAACATCTCGAGTATCACCTCATCCTCCATTCAACTTTCATTAAAACATTCCTATCAAACATCTCTCGCGTCTCTTTTCCCGTTCCTCTCCTCCTCTCACCGTCAAATTCGTATCTGAAACATTCAAGAAGTATCCTGTTCCTCCTATCCCGTCTTGCTTCCACCCTCGCTTATCAACTCATCGGATGACCTACGCCGAGTCGACTCGATCGGCTGTCGTTTACTCGTCGATCGTGCCGCCGCCTCGAACGCCCGTCGGGCCTTCCATGATTAAAGATGGTTCACGCAAGGGCAATGTCCAACAGCCACTGCAGCCGAAGAACGGCACGAATAGTCTAGATTTCTGGAGCAAGTCGGAGGACGAGAAATCGGGAATAACGTGCTACTACAGTCGCCACAACATTCAGTTCCCGTCATCCCGTCAGATAGCTAGGATGAAGCAGACGCCCGGACGTCCGAACATGTCCGGAGCTCCTTCCACACCTCCTTCTTCTTCTCATAACGGGAAAGGAGTCCGTTATCCACCATTCCCACAGTCTCCCCCTGAGTCAGTAATGAGCCCGCCAGTAGGCATCTACCGTAATGTTCCCGCTATGCCGAGAGCTAAACTAGCGAAGGAGGATAAGAATGGGAGGAGTCGTGGAGAAGACGCCAACAATCAACGGAACGTTGTCTGGGGTGGAGGGCCGAAAAAGGAGGACGACTTCGGTGCCACGTCAGCTATAACTCCCCTCAATCCTTACCCAGCCAATGGTAAGGAATCTGAAAAAAACATAGAAAAAAAGTTAAAAAACTGACTGCCAGATTCATATTCCATGATACAGATCTTGAATTCATTTTCCAATTTTCAGCCTCGAATGAAAAGAAGAGGTCGACGGCGAGAAGGAAACCGAGATGGGCGCGTTGTATGCAGACACTCTTCTGCTGTGTCACTCCGCCCAGAGAGATTGGTGAGTGTTCGAATGAAAAATATATGATTTATCATCAATTCATTCCAAGAAACGGAACGTTTTCGTGCTTTGAAATGTTCGAAAAACACCGTTTTCGTCTTCTTCTTGAGATAGCGGTAAATAGGCACAGAACCTCCTCGAGCCGTCTCGTAGTCATTCATTTTTTATTGCCTAACCACACACGTCTCTCTTGTGTATGGGTGAAGTGTTTTCAATCCCTCTCGCTATCTTTCTCTTCTTTTTTTTCGAGTTTCGCCCCTCCGCCAGCGTTCCAGTTATTACACCCTCTCGTCTCTTCTCCCTATCAAAAACTCTGCTGGACATCTTTCCTCCCACCCCCTCTCCCCCCTCTCGACCAGGAGAACTCACACATTCTATCATTCATTCCTATTTCGATTTAACCAAAAAACTGCCAATATTTTCCGATTCACGAACGCGGCGGCGCAACTTGTCGAGAGACGGCAAAGTGAGTTCAGCCGCCGGAAAGACGGGGGGCGCAGGGGGCATGGGGCAGCTGGTTTTGATTGATTCGCAAATAATCGTCCCCCTCCCTCCTCCTTCTTTACTCGCTTCGGGGCGGATTTGATGTGTCACAAACACACAAACTCACAACTTTTTGAACTCGCGCTGTTTGCATGAGAGTGAGCGAAAGAGCGAGTTCTCGCGGATTGTGCGAAAACTATATAGACACGATCAGATGGCTGAAAACACACGACAACACTTCTATAGAATAGGCAGAGAGCAACTTTTAAAAAAAGAGAAATGAACTATATTTTAAAGTAAGTAAAAACGTGAAGAAAGCATAAAAAGCAACAGGTTTACTAAATTATTAATTTCCCAAACCAGGAATCGAGATTTTGAATGTATTCAAAGCTCTACTCAGGCTTTCATGAATTCCTGAATCCGTGGAATAACCAATTTCTAGAGTTCATGTCGGCTAGACAATTCAGTGTTTATCTCTAGCTATAGCCATAATGAAGTGCTGACAAAAACAAAAATCGACACTATTTGCGGACAAACATTTCGAAAAAAACAAATTCGAGAACAAAATATTGAATCATCATCTTCGGAGTTATAACTCCGAAAGAGTGTTCTTCGAAAGTTGACCGTTCTCTAGAGACATGTGTCACTCTTTCGGTCCAGACACGTCTCTAAAAATATCTTCATCTGTATGACAATATCGGATTTCCTAGTCGAAACCCCCTCATTCTTCTCGAGCAGTGGTGCCAGGTGGCCCCTGGAACCGACGGGGAGAAGAATAGAGAACTATGATTTTTGAGCCAGATGATTTCATCGAACTTCCGGAAGATTTAGCAATAAAACTTACTTGCTCACCCACGAAAGAGACAGCTGGCTCCCGAGTGGAGCCGCTCATTGATCTGATCAGTGATACATACTACAAAATGTTTGGAAGCAAAGTGTCTTCATGAATCACGCGAATTTGCAGAGAAGATACAATCAAACCAACGAACGAGCAATTCCAACAACAACCAGAATGGCAGATCTTCGACACCGACGAATGCCGGACCGCCGATTCAACTCATCACTCAGGTACTGGTGTCTGGGGAAACGGCAATCATATCTGTTCCATTCAGGTTCATCGAGATGGAACCGTGACCGGATTGCCGACGACTGGCCAAACTGTTCAACAGAATGGCAGTGGTGACGGGCCGACGACGTATGAAAAGGCCGCGAATGAGTCGGTGAGTCAGCGACACTTTGAAATGGGCAACTTTGAACAATGTCTGAAAAGAGTGCTTCTGGAGTGTGGGTAGATATTCATGAAACTCTTGGGATCTAACGTGAGAAGAGTATTCGCTCGTTTGACCTAGATATCCGGTGTCGTCGCGCATAAAAATTCAGAACTCCAATATAGGAACTTCGAGACGAAATTTTTCGAAAACTTGTTCTTGTAGCCACTATGCGCAATCGACTCACCGTGGCCGAAAGTACCTGCTCTTGAATTTTAAGAAAATTCTTTCTCAACATCTTTGAAAATGGAGCTCTCTTGTAAAGTAATAATGTGGACATTTTGAACTCAAACAAGCAACTGGTGTGTACATTTCTGCAACCTGCGAACCCGTTGATTATCTCGGTTGTCAATCACTCAGCTCTCATTCGATGCATCATCATGTTCTTCTTTTTACAAGCCACGAGGAATTTTGATAGCCCTTCTCCTCCCCCTCGTCCTCGGCGCCCCGTGGCTCTGCTACTTTCCATCATCAAATGGCTTCGGAACTCGCGTCGACCTTTGTCCTCCGTCACCAGCTTCCTCGCATTCCTGCGCATAACCTCCTCCCCTATTCTCAAAACAATTGGCAATGAGTGGCTGCTGGCAGGCGGGGCGCCGATGGCCGCTCTCTCAGGTGTGCTTTGCCCCGCGAGCACTCATAACTGTTTTGTTTCATCTCTTGCTCTCAAAGAGTTTTGGAAAAGAAGACGGAGATGAGCGGAGAGAGGTTGAAGTGCACAAAGTGTAATATTACCTTCTTCCTTCCCACTTTTCTTTCGGGTTTTTCCCACTCACACCCGCGTTTCGCCGCCCACCGCAAGCCATTCGCCGTTTCAAACTCTTTCGGTTTTTTTTTGTTCCGTTTCATTCGACCTCGACTTCATTATTCCTCAAATTTCCGAATACCTAGATTCAAAAATGCGGGAACCAGAGCGGGTGAAACGGAAACGGCTGATGTTCCAAGACGAGTTCGACTATCGGCTCAACTATCGACAGTTGATCGAGTGGAAGCCCGGCAGGACGCCGTCCGCGTTAGAAATCATTGAATACGGACTGCTGGGATGTGAAAAGGTTACTGGCGGGGTGGAATTGTGTATTTCCCGGGATCCTCCCATTACCATGTAGAACAATACAAAACGTTTTCAACTTGACTTGATTTGTATGATCGTTTGTTTTTGAAGGGTTCCATCAACGAGAAGCCGCTTCTTCCACCGCTGCTTCCACAGGATTCCAATAAAAAGTGTCTGGTGATCGATCTGGACGAGACACTCGTGCATTCTTCGTTCAAGGTGAGACTAGTCTCAGCCATTCACACAATTTGAACCCATTTCGAAAACACTTATCCCCTGGAATGTGTTGACGTTGCTTTGGGAGAGAAGACGAACCAACTGTCACTCATTCACTCATTTTACCGCCGTTTCAGCCAGTGAAGAATCCGGACTTTGTGATTCCCGTCGAAATTGATGGTGTCGAGCATCAAGTGTACGTGCTCAAGAGGCCGTACGTCGACGAGTTCCTCGCCAGTGTCGGCGAGCACTTTGAATGTGTTCTCTTCACCGCATCGCTCGCCAAGGTATCTCAGCCCCCGAATTTAGCGCTGAAATTTAATTCTCGATGTTTGTTTCAGTACGCCGACCCGGTTGCTGACTTGCTGGACAAGAAACGGGTGTTCAGGTCGAGACTGTTCCGCGAAGCATGCGTGTTCCACAAGGGTAATTATGTGAAAGGTGAGAAACATACTCGACGCTCTAATTGCATTTACATCTTTTTAAAGATTTGAGCCGGCTTGGAAGGAATCTGAACCAAACGTTGATCATCGACAACTCTCCAGCCAGTTATGCATTCCATCCAGAGAACGCGGTGAGGATTACTGTATACAGAGTCGAGAGACTGACTGCTGTGTTTTCAGGTGCCAGTGAACACGTGGTTCGATGATCCGTCGGATACGGAACTTCTCGAGATTCTTCCAACGTTGGAGCATCTCAACGGGGTCAGTTCTTGGCCTTGTCAATTCTCCATCTAATCGTTTCATTTCCAGTTCCCCAGTATCTACGATCTTTATCGACCGGAAGACGGACCACAGTCGGAGTTGATCAATCACTGCTCCTGCTGATATCTGAAAATCGTTCCAATTGCAGTCAAACCGTTAGCCGTTTTCTTTCCACACATTCAATATTGCCTTTTTCGCCCCCCTCTTTCTCAAAAAACCTTCCCCCAAAAACCGATGGACAACATTTTACATATCCTCTCAGGACCACCCGTCTACTTCGTTTCGTTCCCGCCCAATCGAATTCAGATTTCTAAAGAATTTCCAACACCCACTTGCCCTTCTTCTCCCAATTTTCACGTTTCGGCTAAATATATTTCTCTCAAGTTTTAGGCCCCCGTTTTATTCGAATTGTGATCTTTGTCTTTTCTCTCAAATATCCATCACACACACGCACACACAATCAATCAAACCACAAATCTGAACATTTGCACAAGTCCGAATCAAAAACTGTGAATCCCGGTATGTCTGACCCCCCTCCCCCCATTTTCGCCCACATCCATCGCTAACATTCGAGTCGTACGGTATAGTTTCCCGCCCATTTAGACGCTTCGTTTTGTCAGAATTTCCAAAGTTTTTATATTGATCGGTTGACGAAACCATCCGTGTTCTTCTACTTTTTATTGTCAATTTCTCAGTGTACCTTCTCAATTCTCTGTATTCCCGCATAGCTTCTTCTTCTTTCTTTTTCATTCATTTTATATTTTCCCTTCGTGCAGCCCGTCTAGTAACTCTGTAAATATGAGCTCTTTTCTAAATTCGAATCGTTTCCATCCGAGTCTCGAGAGACTGCTCAAGGCCCTTCTCCCGAGTTCTCTCGACGGTCCGATTCGACCATGTCTGTGTGTGTCCGTTGTTGTTCCCCCACTTCCGAAGACGTGCATCCTCCCGTCAGTGCCTTCCTTCCCAATTGCAACCCGAGTTCTTTTTGTTCCCCGTCTCGAGACACGTATCGAACCCTTCTTTTTTTTAAATTTTCCACAATCAAATTTTTATTTCGTTTTTCTCCCCAGTATTGCCCGATTCCACCCGGTTTCTTCTCTGTTTCCAGTCAGCTATCCCCCTCCATTTTTCGTTTTTATAAATATCAACGCACACGTTCGTTCCGAAGCGAACTCTAGTCACAATCTTTATGGAACAGAAGATTTACTAACAGAAATGAAATTCCTAAGCGATGATCAGAACGATTCAAAACTGTGCCAAAGACGAGAAGGCAAGCGAACACCACAAGTAATAGAAGTACACGAAATACGAGTGGGAGGAAACCAATGAATTAGTGAATGGACCAAATGATGAAGGGAGGGAGGAGGTGTAGGAATATGCGGCTAAGATAAAATTATATAAAATGAATTGCAATGAAAATCACAATATAATCCGTCTTACGGAGGGGATTGTTCAAATCAAACAGTGGAACTCGAGTTCTTGTTTCCCTGGATTGTAGTACGTTTCGACCGATTGCATGTTGTTTATGATGAACTCAGTAATGTTGAAATCGTCTTGTATCATTGGGGAATCCTTCTTCAGGCGGTACACCATCCCTTGGAGGTGCGATTCCTGAAAAGTGTCACATTTTAAGTGGGAAATCGGATTTTTCAGAATGCGCCCTACACTTTTTTTTCCAAAATTAAAAAAAAAATAAAGTGTCTTCCCGTTAGTAGAAAAGACACTCACAAACACAGTTTCTCCACGATCGCGCTGATGACGAAGGTAGTTGTTAATCTCGAGCTTGATGGCCTCGGCTATCAATAGGGGTCCGTTCGGATTACCTTGATTCATTCGAACCGCATTGTGCAAACGACCAGGCAAACTGATCGTAGAATTTGGCCGAATCACTTGCGCAGAACTAGCAGGAGTTAAAACATATGGCTCTACATGGTGCTGATGAGAAGCCTGGTTTAGAGGATAGGACGAACTCGACGGGCCATACGGGTCATGAGGTGGCTGATGAGAATAGTTGCCACTTGGTCCATTGACATTTGGATACTGGTAGATATGAGGTGGTGGTGGACGCGACTGTTCGAAACCACCACCTGTTCGTAACGAGTATCCTCGATTATCGTTCACCGTATACGTCGGAGCTAGGCCACGGTAGTGCGGGTCTCCGTGGCTTCCCCCGCAACTGAAACAATGAATGTGGGAAACGCCTCAGTGTTTGAAACTCACTTTTGATTGCTCTGCCATGAATCTCGCGGCGGGTATGGATGATTTTGGTACGACTGTTCTTGCCGCGGTGGATAACACGGTTGAGCTGGTTGTGAAGAGAAAGGTGGGTACTGCTGCGACGAAGAGTGGTTCGGTGTGTATTGCCGAGGAGGAGCTGGCGCGTCCTGCTGCGAGTACTGCTGGGAGTGCTGCTGCGAGTGCGGCTGCCCGTAGTGCTGCTGTTGCTGCTGTGGAAGTGGACGTTCGTATTGACTATCGTATTGATGAGAAGAATGTCCGTTGTATGGTTCAGGAGGCGGGTGCCGTTGCCGATTGCAATTTTGTTGATCCGGGTATCTCTGACGTGGCGGAGATGGAGATCTCTGCCAAAATTGGTCTTGTCCTCTATATCCGCTATTGTTGTTCGGTGGCGGCTGATAGTACTCCTCGCGCCTTCTGTTCTGATGATCGTCGTATTCAGGTTGACGAGTCGGTGGAATGTTTTCGCCGTTGCTGAAAAGTTACGTTTAATGAGCATTTCTGGTAGATTTGAAGAAAACTTACTTTCTACGAGCTCCAAACCCTGCGCCCCTCGACGGCTCTTTGAAGTCCTGTTCGTGTGGTGGGTTTTGACGTGGCTGACGTGGAGCAAGCCCAGGATGAGTTGGTTGCGAGTTTGTCCGCTCGTTGGTTCCATGGTTGCCTGAATCACGCTGAAGTGCAGCTGCCGCCGCTCGGCGCTCATTTCGATGTGCTTCCTCCCTCTTCTTCCGCTCGTTTTCGGCTACCTGATGTGGTGCGGCACGGTGCGGAAGGATTGGCACCGGCGCCGTATGAGTGGATGACGATATATGAAGTGGCACGACGACAGGGGGAGAACTCCTCGACGGGTCCGGTGGTCCTGGAGACACTTTTCGCTCCGAACGTCTACGTGTTTGAACTGGAATCGGTGTAGTTGATCCCGATGACTCAGACCCCCGCCGTGGAGCGTTTCGAGATGGAGAGGCTTCTCGGGCAGGGGACGCACGTCTTGAACGATTTTGGCTTGATGATGGTGCTTCGTTACTCTTGAAACTCGATTCGGTGAATCTGTTGTCTGAAATATTTGAATCTTTTACATGAAAAAAGATATTTCCTCACAATTGTTTGTCACAATCGGCTCTTTCGGTGTTCTGTTCTTTCGATTCTCATGTTTCTCCTCTTTCCTTCGTTTCGCGGTCTTTCTACGTTCCAAACGCTTCTCCTTAGCACCATCGCTCTCATCGGTGTACTCGCCTTCAGAAGTCTGCTCGCTCTCCGACGATGTATCCCCAAACTCTTCCACGCGCCGATTAGAAGGTCTATCTTCGAAGCCATCTCCACCACGCCCTCCGCCAAATCCATCTCTTCCACTATTTCTTCCACCACCGCCACCAAACGGATTCGGGGCTCGATAGTTATTCGGTCGGGGCGGTGATCGACTGTCGCGCCGGTTTCGCGATGTTGACCGTCTTCTGCTGTCCTGACGCTCTGTCGACCTGTCGTTACGGAATTCACGCGCCGGTGATCCTGGTCTCTCTCCACAATTTTGTCTTCCGAATGATGGTGCAGAAGGTTGGGAGGAAGAGCCGTTGCGTGCATTATTCCTCCAGGAAGTAGTTGGCTGCTGCAAAAATTATGTTGTTTCAGTTTTCGAATTGCTAACGAATGTTCATTTACCACAGATCCATCGTCATCTTCGAGTCCGGTGGAAAGAGTCGCACTTTGGTAATTCGGGTCACCTGCAACTTCCTTCTTTCTTGCCGCATGTGGAGGTCCTGAATAGTCTAAAACGGATTTCAGTCCGTTATGCGTTGTATACTAACCACTTCGCCTTCCTCGATTCCCGCTATTTCCGTGTTCCCACTGTTTGCGAACAGCCTCAATGTCCGCATCTTTGAACAGTTGCACATTTTCTGAGAAACAATTATTTAATTTTCGCTAGTATTTCGTATTATTACCAGGATCTCTGAAAGTGAATGTGCAATTATGTTGGGCCTGAATTTGAGAGAACTTCGACATCAACACAAACTTCTTGAGCGAGGAGCGGTTCGTGTAGGCTTTGAACCATTCGTGATTCCACCTCTCATCGGGCGAAAAATTTAGTTTCGGAGCGTATAAGATGTAGATTCTCATATATCCTTCTTGCCTGACCATTTTTTCATAAGCGGAAGAAATAGAGGTATACTGAATTGCGGACTGCTTTCGCTCGTCCATTACGGCGTGCATCAGCTGTACGATCATGTTGAATGTGACCATCGCCTTGATTTCGGATTCTACATTCGGATATGACTCGGCTTCTTGTTTCTTCTTCTCCTCTCGTCGATCGCTGAAATTTGAGAATTTTTCTTCCACCGTCTGAGGGTAGCTAACTTGAGTTCAGCTCCAAGAACCATTTCCTCGACCATGCGCTGCTGAGCATCGTCCACTACTGGAAAGAATTTCCCGTTCTGAATTTTGAGCCATCCATTATCTCTCAGAGCATGTGCGACTTCAGTCTACAACCCGATAGTATTATTTAGCTATAACTTCTTCTTCTCGCTCACTTTCGAATTGTTTGGTAATGCTTGCAACACTGTCATTGGCAACAAAACCCGCGCCGCTCCATAGATCCCAATTGACATAGTTTCACCCAGACAACGGTCAATTTCATCGGGGGTGAACCCGTCGCGAAGTTTCAGAGGCATGGAGAGTAGAGAGGAGCTTAGAAACAGCTGAAGATCATGATTAGTGTTGTCTAGCAGAACAATTGATTAGTAAAAACCAACCACACCTTCATAAAATCCTCGGTATTGCTGTCCGGCTCATTTGTGCTCGCGCTCGCGTCGTCGTCGTTACGCCCGTCACTCGCTGCCGGATCGATAAGTAAGTTTGGCATACGTTCCGGCTCGAGTTCAAGTGGCTCTGGCTCCGATTCCGGCGAGCTACTCTGAGAAAATTTACTTTTTACTTGAAACGTCATCCAAAGCCGATTACTCTTTCCGACTCGGTCTCATTCCGCCCATTCGCCGCCGGATAGCTATCCACATTCAATTCATTATCACTGGACAAGTACGTGTCGGTCTCGAATTTAATTGAAGCTTCGCTACTCGAATAATCACTGGGCGGTGGCAAGCCGAGCAAGTGCTGACTCCTGTCAGTTTCTTCGACCGATCGAAAGACTTCCTCCTGTTCTTGCGAGGAGTCGAGGTCCAAATCGGGGAAACTCTCGTCCGACATCGCTTCAAAAAGTCACATGATTTGAGGTGTTAAAAGCGGAGAAACGAAAAATTGAAAAAAGAACAGTTTGTGAGTGAGAAAACAGTGAAACGCCTAATAACATGGTGTTAAATCGCAAAGCAAATAAACTTAAATTCGTCTCATACTAAATGTGGTCAACGTAGCGCGTTTGCGCATGTTTCAATTAATAAATGGAGGAACTTTAGGCCGCGGCCGGCTGTTTCGCAACAATCAATACATATTATTAAACCTCGCCAAGAAGCAAGTGGCGCTTATCATGATAACGTGCGGCGTTTTGTCGGGAAAATAAATGGGAAAAACGTCAATTACTTACAAACGTAGATTATCTGTTTTTAGGTGTTAGCAACGCAAGTCCAAAAGTGTTAATTCTCGAAATTTTGATAAATATGAGTAGGGGTTCAGCTGAATTTTTCACACATGAAGCTTCGAAGATAAAAATCAATGTTGCGCGTGATTTGGAAAACATTACAAAAGTACTCTGCAATCACCGCCACGTCGTACTGCACAAAATACGGTAATGGAAAATTATTAAATTTCGTTGCTCGAAATTGTGCTCGTGAAGTGCTTAAAAGAGAAAAGACGCGAATGCTGCTGGGGGACAGACAACTGCCGAAACTGTCGATTGATAACAACATTTTTCCTCCGATCCCGCGAATAACATTGGCGCCATCATATCATTAATAATTTGCACGCCTGGAAAATTGTTGCATTGCAATTTCACAGCAGTGACCGTGTTTCTGATTCAAATGAGGTGTTCTTGTGTTCTTAATTGGTCAACCCATGAAATAACAATAATTCTTGAAAATAATCCATTCCCCCGACATCTTCCAAGTGTTGTTGTTGTTGATAAGAGCGAAAGCAAGCACATCGCGCGCATTTTAGTCTCGCGCCCGCCAAAATTTATTTATTTTTGGCACCAAGACCGCACGCCGTCGAAATGAAGAACGAGGAAGCGGAGGAAGATTCATAAATAAGAAATAGCGGGAGACGACATTGAAATAAAAAGAGTACGACGACGAATGGCCTGCTCAAGAAGAATGCCTCTTTGGCTGCACACGACGACTTTTCTTTCTGGAAGTATCAGTTGCAACCTGCCGCTCCATTTTATTGCACACACGTCCATTTGTGAGCTTCCCCCCGAGAGAAAGAGAAAAAAAACGCGTCGGATTATGGAAATCGGTTGTCGAGCGAGCGGTGGCGTTCGGTCCGTCGCGTCGTTTCCTTCCGTTTCGCTCCTTTTCATGCATTCTCGAGATGTTTATTGATGGATTGACACGCGGCAAAACTGCCGCTTTTTCGCTCTCAAAACATTCCTTTCTTCTTCTTCTTCTGCAAAAAAGTTCCTTCTTCTTCTTCTTCGACGTTTCCTGTCTTCCTGATCCCTGGAACAACACAGTCTCTCTGGACCCGTGCCCTCGGGCTCCGAACAAATGCATGTTGACTTGTGTGTGTGTGTGTGCAGAGAACGAAACACACGTCGGTTGACCGGATGGACGGCACAAGAAGCTTCCGCCTTTTAGACCCCAACAACGTCATTCCAAGACAAATATAGAGAGCAAGAGAGAGAGATAGAGAGATTGTGTGTTTGGGATTCCCCCTTTGGACTGTTAGAGTAGGCGCCGGATCTAGAAGGATCTGCCTAGACACCTTGACTGAATCAGGTTATTCTTAACATACAGGTACTTGTCCCCGAATTGGGCAGAATCCGCTTTCAGACGGTTTTCAGCGATTTTCGTTTTTCGTTTCGTTTTTTCGATATTTTCCGTTCCGCCTATTTAACGGAATGTTGTTTTCATTTGAATTCGGTTAAAAATGGTCAACCAGTATAAATTGCAAGAGTGTTCATGATGAAAACAGTCCAAATTTGGGTCTCGAAACGAGCGAGAATTGAGTGACACTTTTTGCGAAAACTCCCATTCAGTAACCGTTCTTCGAAGAACGCGCCTATTCTGTTCTTCGACACAAAGCCTCCATTGCCGGAAAATAGCCTGAAAATAGAATTAATATACTCTTTTCTCTGAAACTCGCACTGAACCGACGCTTGCAGTTGTTGGTGCTCGGAAGAACTATTCGCTCGCCGCAATACAACAATGTTGCGCTTCGTTTTCGTTTCAAGACCCATTATGCGTCGGGCAAGACTGCTGACCCCTCATTTGGGGCCAATGTTCTTCGACTTGGTTGTTTTCGACTTTTTTCGGTTTTCAACTTGGAATGGTTTTCGACTTGAGGTATGGTTTTCAACTTTGTGATCTTCAACTTTTCCGGTCATCAACTTGACGGTTTTCAACTTGAAAAATGGTTTTCAACTTGGGGAAAGTTTTCGTTATTTTTTCTGGTTTTTTTTCCATAATTTTCATCGTTTCCCTCAAAATTTCTTACAATTTTCGTATAGACTTTAAGAACTTGTACATCGACCCTCAAATTTCAAAATTGAAAATGCATTGCATGTTCGCCTATGGATTGATTCCCAAGTTCGATTCCCAGTTGCTCTTGCACAAAATTCTCGATGGACACTGGAGCCCTGGTTTTATTGAAAATTATTTTTTTTGTCCAATAATTTCAATTTTACGTCTGTAATGATACCGCTAGACAATGAAAAAAAGGTTTGCCAAAGGGTGTCACCGAACTCGTGACCTCTCACTTAGTAACCGGCGCACTTCGCGTTCACCCATCTGTGCTTACTTTCAGTGAAGCTACGATTGAGAAGACTATCCTCCGGACGCCACCAAATGCGCTCATGATGCCGCACATCGGTTATCACGCTTATCCGTGGGTGTCAGCATGGAAGCTTCCAGACGGAATTTTTGAGTACTTGGTTTTATATAGATCTGAGGATATGGTCAGACTGACCAAACTTGAGAATAGCCACTGGGTTCGCCCAGAAAACGAAATCCCCTCATATTAGTGACGTCACTGGGCTGGCCTAAAATTAATTTTCAAGCCGTTCTTTTAGGAGTCTCAGGCAAGTTGTCTTGCTAATACCGATGAGAACACTTCAAAAAATGATAATACAATTTTTTTTTCAATTTTCAGTTATCATGGTCCCTGGAAATAGAAAAAAACAAAACATGTTTTTTGAAACAATTTTTGTTTTTTGTCCCAAAAATGGTCCACGTGAAAAGTTTAATTAATAAGAAACTCAGAAAACCTCAATCCACTGAGAAAAACACTTTTTTGGGACAAAAAACAAAAATTGTTTTAAAAAACATGTTTTGTTTTTTTCTATTTCCAGGGTCCATGATAACTGAAAATTGAAAAAAATGTTGTATTATCATTTTTTGAAGTGTTCTCATCGGTATTAGCAACATAACTTTACTGAGACTCCTAAAAGAACGGCTTGAAAATTAATTTTAGGCCAGCCCAGTGACGTCACTAATATGAGGGGATTTCGTTTTCTGGGCGAACCCAGTGGTTATTCTCAAATTTGGTTGGTCTGGGGAAATTCTGAATACCATATAAAACCAAGGGCTCAAAAATTCCGTCTGGAAGCTTCCATGCTGACACCCACGGATAAGCGTGATAACCGATGTGCGGCATCATGAGCGCATTTGGTGGCGTCCGGAGGATAGTCTTCTCAATCGTAGCTTCACTGAAAGTAAGCACAGATGGGTGAACGCGAAGTGCGCCGGTTACTAAGTGAGAGGTCACGAGTTCGGTGACACCCTTTGGCAAACCTTTTTTTCATTGTCTAGCGGTATCATTACAGACGTAAAATTGAAATTATTGGACAAAAAAAATAATTTTCAATAAAACCAGGGCTCCAGTGTCCATCGAGAATTTTGTGCAAGAGCAACTGGGAATCGAACTTGGGAATCAATCCATAGGCGAACATGCAATGCATTTTCAATTTTGAAATTTGAGGGTCGATGTACAAGTTCTTAAAGTCTATACGAAAATTGTAAGAAATTTTGAGGGAAACGATGAAAATTATGGAAAAAAAACCAGAAAAAATAACGAAAACTTTCCCCAAGTTGAAAACCATTTTTCAAGTTGAAAACCGTCAAGTTGATGACCGGAAAAGTTGAAGATCACAAAGTTGAAAACCATACCTCAAGTCGAAAACCATTCCAAGTTGAAAACCGAAAAAAGTCGAAAACAACCAAGTCGAAGAACATTGGCCCTCATTTGGCGCATCAACTGTCTACGTCTCCAAGTTCACACGGTACCTCGTCTTTTCGTTGCAGGACCGAAAATGTAGGCCTTTTGGACGTTGAGTTTCACAGCGATCTCTCGTGAACCAATTGTCAAAATCAGCAGATGAGAAAACCAGTTGTTTCGTCACATCATTTCGTGATAGGACCCGCAATCGGCGGAGGGACTCAAGTCGCCCCACATCCGCTCATTTCGATAATATCAAGAAAATAGTATTTGAAGACTGTTAGACACTGTTCTGGTCGTCCGATTTCGCTCACATTCGCCCAAATCCTTCATCGTTTCGCTATTCCATCGTTCAAACTCCAAAGCCTCAGACGGTTGGTCTCCTCCTTCTTCACCAGCATCACTCCCCACTTCATCTCCACCCATTCCATCAACAAAAACCGCATTCCCAGTGGACGGATCGTGTCCTTTCGGCGCCTTCTCCTCCTCCCCCAACACAAAATCTCAACGGCGGCCAATTGCGCAGAAAACGCGAAGAAGAAGGAGAGAAGAAAGGCGAGCCGTTGTGCTCTTCTCCGCCGCCGCCGCCGCCCAAAAACTTTTAAACGACGTCTTCTTTCTCCTTCCTTCTTCTGAGTCTCTTACTCATTCTATATCTCCCATACATTCAGATCATCTTTTTTTGTGTGCCTATGCGTGTCTTCAATGTTGCGACGGGGGTCCTCCTCGTTATGTCCCATGTCTTTATGTTTTTTTTTTGCTCTCTCTCTCTCTATCTTTTTCGCCTATTTTCTGTCACGAGGTCCCTTCGGACTGATCTTCTTATCAACGTCATCAGAGGAGAGAAGAAAGAAAAGAGAAACCTCATTGCGACTACCACCGCATGAATAATTCCCATCAAAAAACACATAAGCAATTCTGCGTTAGCACCACCACCACAACCATCTTCCAATTTCGTCATTCACAGACGACGTCTTCTTTTTCCTGCTCTCTAACCCCTCATTTATCACCAGACATGACGGCATCAACCGAGAAGAAGAGACCTTGGAGATCACTTCATTCCTTTACCTGATCATGAGCTGAAAAATGGATCTCGAGTCGATGTTCCAAATTCCGGTTTCCAGTGTGCAGAAATGCTCATTGCCTCTTTCTGTTCTCTGACACCAAAGTCTCGCGTTCTCTTGCTCAATGATCCCTTTTCGTGTACTCTGCAAAATTATTGTTTCCTGTATAGTTCGAGAACTAACCAGATGCCAATCTGGTCAGAGTGTCGTCATTGTTATCATTTATCAGTTGTCTTGCCCTTTATCCCCTTTCGGAGAACAAGTATTCTTAGCAAGTGGAACCTTCGGAAGCTGATTGCAAGACATCTTGTGGATTAGTGTACTTCTCTTTGGAAACAGAACGCGCTCCATTGCTAAAATCTCCGAACTCAGCACAACTTTGAGTCACGTCATGGAAAATGATGATCGCGTACTTGAATATGAT
Organism: Caenorhabditis macrosperma; assembly: GCA_963932285.1. NCBI lineage: Eukaryota > Metazoa > Nematoda > Chromadorea > Rhabditida > Rhabditidae > Caenorhabditis > Caenorhabditis macrosperma. Next base: position 9,633,315 of record OZ010622.1, read on the forward strand.
ATAAGTTTGTACTGCGATCTTGAATTTCAAATGGAGTTTTCGAATGCGTTATCAAGTGATTTCACTTTTTCCCCGTGGTCCACACATTTCTCTGATTTTCGCCTTGGAGCACGTTTTGTTGCTTAATTCATTTTGATGTCACCATACAAATCGTATCACTTGTGTGTTTTTTGTTCGAATTGTGCTCGCAGCAAATTGTGCTCCTCTTGTGTTCGCACACTCTCCCACTTCCAAAATTCTTGAAGATATTCGAACTTTGATCGAGAATGAACTTTCTCATTTACCTTACCTTCCGAAGCTGTCACTGTATCATCCGTCCTGCAAAAGTTGAAACTTCTGCGCCGACCGCGACGCAGCCGCGACGCGGCTTTTCTACCGTACTTTTCGTCGAAAAAGCCGTTTTCGTGGCGAGAGAACTCATATTCGGCCGCGTTGCGGCTGCGTCGCGGTCGGCGCAGAAGTTTCAACTTTTGCAGGACGGATAATATTGTATTATCAAAATCATCTCACCACGGAGAAAACAAATTACTGTAACATTTAATTTTATTTTTTCGTGGTTTACCGTTTTTTGCACGATTTCTTGTCGGGAATTTGATTCCAATTCGTCTTTTCATCGAAAACTTCCGGAAAATAACGTTAAAACGTAAAAAGAAACGTTAAATTGCTTGAAAATAAATTTAAAAAACTTTACAGAAATATGTTTTCTTCGTGGCGAGACCAGCGATCGCCTCCCAGAGGCCATCTCGCCACATCCGATGACAATACAAAAATGACGTTTTCCGGCAATCCGGAGGTACAAAACGTGGCGGTTTGCTCAGAATCTAGCAGTGTTTTTTGAGCGAGAATGCACTGAAACATTAACGAATTTCAGAAAATCTTCTGGTTTTCCCTAAAAAAGAGCACCGCGAGACTCTGTAACCGCCCCGTTTTGCGCCGTCAGATCCCCGAAAGTGCTAGATTTTGTTTTCACAAATGCCATGCCAATTTCCCAAAAAACCATCCTTCCCTGACAATTGATAGCGACCTTTTCACTCGACAGTATCCCCTATTTCCGCTTCCTCTCTATCTATTCCCCCATTACTCTTTTCTCCATTTTCTCATTTAGCCTCACTCGTCAATCACTGTCCCGCGAGCCACCATTGGAAAAACATGATTGAGGCGATTCATCAGTCATCGTGTTCATTCCTCATCCATATCTATACACATCTCACGTCTTCTTCTTCTCCGTTTTCGGAGCGAAAAGAGCCCTCGAAAACAGGGCGATAAATCTAGATCTGCAGCCAACATGCAGCACACACGGAATTATCCCCGACACCACCCATCATCAACCTCTTTCTCTCCCCCCAACACACACACTTTTTGACGTGCTCTCACCGATTTCAAAGACGATTTGCATTGTGTAACACAACAGAAAATCGGATTTCGAAGCGGCTCCCGTAGTTTGGACTCTTTCTCTTTTTCCCTTTGTGCTCTCGTTGGCTCTGCTCATTTCGCATGTTTTATTGTGCTTTGAATGATGGATTCCCACGGGAGTGAGTGATGAAAGATAAGAGATTGGAAGAAGTGCCGAAGAGGAGCGGGGAGGGGAGGATTGAAGAAGATGACTGATAGTTCACGTCAGGTGACTGAGTGGGGGCTGAATCCCTTGGGAGAGGGTACCTGAAGAGAAGCGACCAAAGTAGATCGGAGTATTTAGGATAGAACTCCAATACCTTGTGAGCATCTTCGCTGAGCCAACAATACCGTTCGGTGTTGCCACTATCATCAGGAAACGCGCTCTATCGCGAGCCCGTGATCCTATGTGAGATTGACGATAGAGCGTGGATCTGTTGATAGACATCGATAGAACTTCTATCAACCCCACAAGGATTGCAACAAAGCACATTTCCCCTCCTTCTCGGAGCAGCATGTGATCAATGTTCACGTTGGAGCGCGTTCTGATTTGGAACAAGTGCATAGTAAAGAAAAACAAGTATAGCTCTCTCTCTCTAGCCCCAAGGGACGTCCCCAATGACGACACTTAACCGGAACTTGGCTCCCCGGGAGCTTCTCGGAACGGCGGAGAACCTGAAACATTATGAAAACATTCTCATGGGCTGTTGTCCACGTATTATAAGTTCGCCACGAGCGTGGACGTCGTTTTTGGCGCGAAAAGTTTTGAAATTGTCTGCGTCTCTGGAATTTACGTGCTTCCTCGCTCTTTCGTTGCGGGACCTTCGCCGAAACGACGACTGCGGAGTCCACGACGAAGCTCATAATACCATAGGTTTACCCAGCCTCAATTGGGTAGTAGCTTCGTCTCACGGGAGCTTCGGAGATGTGCGGTTTGAATTTCCGCACTGCCGGACTGCAAATTTTTCGAATTTAGCTGCTAGCGTTGCCTGAGTATTCAACGCTTAACCATATGCGCTCTCGTAAATCGACACGAATCACACGCTTTAACGTTGAATACTCAGGCAACGGCGTCGCAGCCAAATTCGAAAAATTTACAGTCCGGCAGCGCGAGAATTCAAACCGCACATCTCCGAAGCTCCTGTGCGTCTACGAAGGATAATCGGTCACACTCCCCGGCCCGGACGTGACTTAAATTCAGGCCAAAGTCGGATCACCACCAGGTGTCTTCGGAACCTGATCCGCAGCTTCTGGAGCACGGAATACGGATCGACTTTATCCTTTATCATTTATATGAACCATAACTTATGGTCGACCACGTGACAGCTATGTGAGTAAATGTCGTCGCGATCAGCTCTGTCTTCAATTGCCCCGTTTCATTGCAATGCGTCGATCCTTTCGATCATCTTCCCAGACGCAAGCATAAGCTGAAGGAACAGCGTTAGCCGTCCCGGCTGATTATGGTCCATCACGTTACAGTACGCTATGCTGGCGGGAATTCAAATTCGCGAATGCTCTCAATCCAGCGCTTATTGATCGGAAGTGCAAGAAACACGTGCCGAACACGAAAGTTCTCACAATGCGGTGGATGTCTTCTGAATAATTCCTCTCTCTTCCGATTCGATCATTCCACTCTCTCTCTCTCTCTCTGCTCTTTCTTCCTCGTTATCTTGCTCCCAAATCTCCTCCTTTCTCCACAAAAAGTTGTTGGCCGAAAAAGGAGAAGAAGAAGAAGAACACCCATCGCCCCCCCCCCCCCAGAACCCGTATTAGTTTGTTGTCATTTTTCATTTCGGCCCCTCCCTTCTGCTCCTCCTCCTCGTGCTCCAGTGGGATGCTCCGCCCAATTTCTCTGTGCTCCCCCCCTCACGAAACGGAAACCGGGCAGTCCGAATTGAATTGTGTGTGTGTGTGTGTGTCAAAAACGAAGCGGCGGCGGCGCGGCTCTTTTCGACGACAGCTCATCTCATTTTAGATGACAGAAACATCTTCTTCTCTCTTTTGTGTCCTCCTCCTCCTCCGATTCGCCTCCTCCTCCTCTCAATTCGGAGGAGCGCAATTCGGGGCAGACACACAAAAACAAAGAGCCAGAAGTGGGTGTTCTTCTTGTCAAATTGACGAGAGCCCCCGGGTTTCTTCTTCGCCTTCTTCTTCTGATTTTGATGGCTGTTTTCTGTTTTGTTTTGTGTTTTCCTCTCGTATTCGGAACGGAGAAGAACTTGAGATTCCATCCACAAGACTTGACATCTCTTCACATAGAGAGAGTACTGTACCTCTTGACGTTCTTTTCCTTAGACCTCCATGAGCGGAATGAGAGCAGCACAAACCACAAGACCTTCACGCTAACAAGATGTTCTCAGGTTTCCCCCCTGTATTACGAATTGACCCGTTTTTCAGCTTCTCCACGGGGTGCTACGTTTGAATGTTCATTTTTTTCCGTCGGCCGCAGCACCCCGTGATTCTCGCGACTTTTGGTTTTCCGACGTTCGAGACTATCTGTGGATTGAAATACTGAACGTATTGGTAATCAGCTCCCATTTTGAACTTTTCCGTTGCTCCGGTGTCCATTTCTGTTATTATCTGTCATGCTTGATCTCGTCTCTTTCGTGCAAGATCGACTGTAAAACGGGCTGTTCGAAGTTCAACACTTTATCTTAATGTGGAATTGAAAGATGGTTCCGATGAGAGCTAGCACACTGTCTAGACATCAGAACCCTATTTTCAATGTGCTCTTCATATTCCAGAGCTCTTCAACGCCTGGAGGGAATCATTTTCAGTATTAACTCCACATCCAGAACCACATTTCTCCATTTTAAACTCTGCGCCCCGTGGCAAGACCCGACCATTACGCCAAATTACAGGAAATATACATTCCCACTCCATTTTCAAGAGATTCACACTGTAACAATCCGGAATTTCGGTTGATTTTAGTTTAGAGCAGAAGCTGATTTTGCGCGCGTTATTATCAAAATCAGCGGATGTGGTGAAGTCTGCAGTTCGGGTCTCGCCACAAGAACATTAAACTTTTTTGAAAATCGGCATGTGCCTTTAAAGAAACTACTGTGGATTTCGACCGTAGTTTTTTCGAAGGCGCATGTCGATTTTCAAAAAAGTGCAATGTTCTCGTGGCGAGACCCGAATTGCAGACTTCACCACATCCGCTGATTTTGATAATATGTGAATGCATAGTTTTTCTTGTAGTTTGGTATCAAATGCTGCCAAATTTGAACCGACCCATTAGAACCATTTTTCTTGAAAAATCTGAAAATTAGAGATCAAAAAGAGGGAGAAGTTCTGAAAGTCTTCCACTTGTTCTATTTTCAGCTGCCAATTCACCACTAGACTTCTCCGTAGACTCGTGATCTCCATTTCTCTCGTCTAAAGCCGTCGTCTCTAATTGGAAAGGGCATCATCATCATTGCCTCTTTCTCATTGTGTGACTAATCAGTAGACAATCAAAAATCAGTCCCTCTCACTCGCTTCCTCCCATTCCCCCCGGGGGGATCGTCTCCTCCTCGTCGACGTCCGCCCACCCGGCGTAGGCGCCTGTCTTTCAAAAATTCACGAAACGAAGAGGCGCCTCCTTCAAGATTATGACTGCGAGAAGAAGACGTTTTTGAGGGGGGCTTAGGGCTCTCTCCCACTCACAAAGTTTTTGACGTGGCAACGTGGCGAAAAAGAAGAAGAAGAGCGATTGTTTTTGAGGAGGAAGTGACGGAGGAGGAGAAGGGGGGATTAGGAGGATTGACACGCGTCGTCCGTCGTTTCCACGATTTTTCGAGTGGCGCCAAATTCGAATATTCAAACGCACGTGGGTCGTAAGACACACTGTGAGAACCAGCCACTGAAGCTTCCGAGATCTAGCGTTTGAATTCCCGCGTCCTCGAACTGCAATTTCTTGAAATTTGCAGTTCGGTAGCGCGGAAATTCAACCCGCACATCTCCGAAGCTCCCGTGCTAGCAGAGTTGGCCAGAATCCAGATCTAGCTGTTCTGGATTCTGGTTTTTGCACTCCGAGCTCCTGAATTTGAATTCCGGTTCTCCGAAATTTTTATTCCGCACAACTGTGGTCCACGGTAGAGCATTCCAATCATATTGCGGCACTTCTAGGCTCCGCCGAAGATCATTTTGTTCCTGAAAAAGTGAACACTTCATAGGCCTCCCGGAGCTTTCTGGAGCTGCAGTTCAATGCTCCAGTCACGTACAGATGGTCACTGAAAGCAGGCAGAACTGTCATCTGAACCAGACAGGAGCGAGAGAGTTTTGTGTTGATCACGCAGAGCCTTCCTGTCCATTTGTTGCTCGAGTACACTGTATGATTGACCGAATCGATCGCTTCTGCTTACTTTTCATCTCTTCTGTGTGGGAAGACCGAATAGATGAAGTGAAACAGAGTGAAACGCCGACTCCTCTAGCATGAAGGGAGGATCCCTGCCTCCGAAAACGTTTGACTCTGTTTGAAGCGCACTACACCGAGAGACACGATTCCACCGTATACTCGCAGTTTGGCAGCGCCAGAATTCAACTGACATACCCGCAGGGTCCCTGGGAGCATGAAGGCTTCGGTCAAACGGGCAGAACGATCCTTGATCACAGGTTTCGACGATCATGTCCTCTATCTTCTCAACCCCTTTATAATTCCCCCTGAACAATTCCTGTGAGCACAAGTGCTTGCTCAATCGAGCCGAACGTCCCATTCAGTGTGCCATTCGCATACATCACTTGGCTTTTTCATCAGAGGATGCCATTGTGACCTTTGCAAACACATCAATCCGTGCCTCACACATAAAAAACGATTCACAACCACAATATATATATATCGGAATGTCGTGTCCTTTCCATTTCCTCCTCCTCCTCCTCTCCTCATTCCGATTTCCCATTTCGTTCTTCTACATGACATGACGTGGCAGTGCCAATTACACATGGCCAATTGAGCCCCACCCTTGTGTCATTCGGGAAGCAGTCCTTCTCCTTCTCCTCCTTCTCCTCCTTCTTCCCAAATGTCCCCCTTTGCGAAGGCCGCAATTCAATCAAGTACTCTTTTGTTTTTGCCGGCGCCCGCCCACTTTTCGCTTCGGCCCGGCCGTTTTTCTTTTTTCGCCAAAACTCGATTTCAACTCGAACCTCAACAACTCGTCCCCCCTCTCCTCCTTTTTCGATTATTTGTTGTTTTTTGTCGGAAATTGACTTTCGCGTTCCTTTCCCCCCTCCCCCTCCGCCCCTCAAAAACGTCCTACTGTAGGTGGAGATGGGCGGTCTCTTCCGAAGCATCAGCAGCAGCAGCAGCAGCAGCAGCAGGCCCCTCCCGGGCCACTTTACCACTTTCGAATTAGCTGTGTTGGGTGAACTTGTTGAGGTGGCAGTTGTAGTCATTAGACGACTAATCGGCCGCCGGTGCATTATAATTAACGACGCACCACCAACAAAAACAACTGCTTCCTCCCTCCGCGGTTCTTCTTTAGTTTCTGTTCTTCGTTGGTGCCGTTCTGCTCCCCCTGTTCCGGAATTCCGGTGATGATTTCCTTTTGGGAAAATCACAGATTTATCAGATAGATCTTTTGAAAGTCCATATATAATGCAAGATTCACCTTTACTATCGGATGCCATTGAAATGGCTGAGATAGCTCTGCCGGAAAATCATTCTATCTTGATATTGATAAGAGATATCAAAAAGTTGTCAACTGTAAACTTGTAGTCTTAGTTATGATCTACAAGTTTCTTGTTGACAACTTTTTGATATCTCTTATCAATCTTGAGATATATTGATTCTCCGGCAGAGCTTTCCTCCATTTCGACGTACCTCTGCAATCAGGCGAATATTCGAACGGGGCTCGAAGACGTTAGTCATCTTGATCCTATTAACTTCCTTTTCTATGGCCGAATTTCGAAGGAGTCTGGTACTTATCACACCGTACTTCTGAAAGTGAAGCCGCTCGTTGTGAATCTACGCTGGAATTCCGAAGGGCTTTTTCATGAGGGTTTATTATCCCGAAGTCATCTCGAAGACACTCCGGATGCTCCCCGGACGCTAAATATTCGGAGGGATCCTCGGGATCTTACAAACTGTAACGAGGTTGTGAAGGATCAATGAGAGGGAAGATAACTCCCGCGTCAGTCAACTAGACGATCACCTAGACATCATCCTTCGTCAGAGGAAATAGTGACACAGAGTCATGTAATTCTCATTAGAGAAACCCATAACCTTTTCAAAAGAACACCCTTCACTACCCAATCAAATGTCAAGCAGAGACGTCCGTCAGGGGGCATTCTCCATCTCTTAATCAAAGCCAGACGATCGTTTAGAGAGCATTTGAGCCTAGTTATTCAAGTCTGCGGTAGATCACTAATCAGAATAGAATAGAATAGATCACTTGAAGTCTCCATATGATCCCTCAAGAACACCCTGTACTACCCGATGACCTCTTCAATGCAGGATACGCCATCGATATGGCGCCGTATCTCGAGATTGATAAGCGATATCAAAAATTTGTCAACAGCAAACTTGTAGATCATAACTAGGGCTAGAACTTTTCTGTTAACAACTTTTTGATATCGCTTATCAATCTCGAGATACGGCGCCATTTCGATGGCGTTTGATAGTATCCTGCATTTCATCGGTTAGTACAGGGTGTTCTTCTGGAAAAGAGGGACCTCATGGAGTGCGTGTCTTCTCTCTCTCCATTCCCATCATCTTCTGCACCTGCATCTTCTGGTCCCCTGACTCGAGTGTGTGCATAATCAATTCGCCAGGTCCCCCTCCACTTCACCTTCGTTCTTTTCTCTCTTTTTTTTTCTTCCGCCACTCAAAGTATTGTTGACTGACTAGAAGCAGCAGCAGCAGCAGCAGCAGTGGGGGGCCTCCTGCTCCACACCGAAAACGATTACCTGGGTCCCGCGCGCGCATTGTGCTCCGACGCGTCTCCTCGTTCCCGCCCACTTTTTGTTCTGTTCCGCTCGAGTAGTCGTCGACTTGAAAAGCGTGCTGCCTTCTTCTTCTTCGCCTTCGAAAAGAAGTGAAAAAGCACACAACTTTTCGTCGCTTATTTCCTGTCTCTCTGCCGCTCTCTAATCCCGGTTCCGAAGGCACCTTCCGTCCCTTTCATCGTTGTGTCGAAAACGTTTTCGGAAAAACGAAAAACGGGCGACGAAAACCAAACATTTCCGGTCGCCGACTGCTCCCGTGGCTCGCCCCTAAACTGATTGTCGTGTTCCAAAGATTCGTGGGAAAGCGTGGGATGATTCTGACGAAGAAGAAGAAGACAATGATCAGACATCTGTCCACATGTTTCTCTTCTCATCATTCGATTTCATGATCTGTTCCTCATTGCTCCATGAATCCCCCCCGCGAGAATAAAGATCGCGATCCTGGGAATTCGGATGGTAATCGGAAACTCCATGATAGTCTCCGTTTTCAATTTTCACTCGAGACAAGACTTTGATCTACGTCAAGATCGCGAGTCGAACTTTGGCTGCGTATCCTTCGGAATTCAACTTCACCAAACGTAGATCAAAAGTACTGTCCTTCACGAAGTCCCATTAGAGCGCATTTTTAAACGCAAGACGCGTAGTTTCCCAGTGGAACACATAGTTCAGTAGAGCGCATTTACAACGATAAAACGTAGATCAATCGGAGCCCTGTGTTTCTCAAGAACCGAAGAGTTTGATGGAGCGCGTTTGCAGCATGAGAAATCCAGTTCCCAATCGTTAGACCTCGTCCGTGCGCCCTACTATGCCTCGCAAATGAGAAGAGCTCTGCCGGAGAACCATTATATCTCGAGATTGATAAGTGAAATCAAAAAGTTGTCAACAGCAAACTTGTAGATCATAACTAGGACTATAATTTTTCTGTTGATAACTTTGTGATATCTCTTATCAATCTCAAGATATAGTGATTCTCCGTCAGAGCTCTCGGGGCCAGTTCGCCTGAAAAGCCATCGTTGCCTCTCATGAATGGGCTCTCCTCATCTCTGTCTTCTCATCTTCTTCTCAATCGTCGTCACCAACATAATCTGCTCCCTTCGCTCCTCCTCCTCCTCTTCTCACTCATAATCTCCCGCCGTCGAAGAAGAACAAAAACAATGTGTGTGTGACACTCCTCGTTGCACTGTGAGAATCCCTCGTGGAACCTTCAACTTGGGCCCCTTGTTTACCCGCACACCTTCAGAATCCCTTCTTCTTCTTCTTCTGTAGTCGTCGTCGTCGTCTTCGGGGCGGTTGTCGTCGTCGTCGTCATAATCCAGTCTCAAGTATCAGCTTACTAGTGCATTCTTCTTTATTTGTCCTCCCTCCTCCCATGGCTCCGTTTGCCTTTTCTTCTTTTTTCTCCCCTCCCCAATTCTTCTTCTTCCCCTTCCCCCATTTTCAAATGCTCTCGGAGCAATTCCTCAAGAAACCATTCCTTCCCCTTGTTATTCTCTCCCCTCGCCGCCAGATTATCTTTTTCCACACAGCTTATCTTCGTGTCTCCTTCTTCTTCTTCTTCTATTGGGGGGCACGGCTGCCCAACTCGCGCCCGTGATATCAGACGTTCGCATCATTTCGCCGAAAAAAGAAGATCATCTCCCTCCTCTCCCTCCCGTCAGCCAGATTTTCCACTTATTTTCGCCTTTTCTCTCCTTCCCAAACGATTATTTCTATATTGGGTTCTTGTCGGCTGACGGACGGAACGGATCGTTTTCGAAGAGAGTTTCTCGAGAAACGTCTCAAATTTCCGGCAGATCATCGGATATTCTGAAGAAATCATCGTTTCCTATAGAGAACGAGGGGGGGAGACTCCGGTCGAGTCTCAAGAGTTCTGCTCGTTGTCTCTGCGTCTCGTGTTTCGCACGCTCTCTCGCCTGCGTATGGCAGATACGCAGCGAAATGCTCAGATGCTCACTAGAAACGTGTTGGCTCCAACAGAGTTTCATCGCGATGATCATGATGATGATGTGACGTCCAGAAGTTCCGCTAGATCCTGGCTGTCCGTGAAGCCATTTCTGGGCAAAGATGTGCTCCATGTACCTCTAGGCAGCCTTCCATTTATATTTTCCCATTTCTAGTAGAAGAAACCATTACTGGTGAGGTCAGTTTCTGCCGAGCTGTCGTCCAGGAACATCTATAAATCCTATATTATCGGATGTCATCGCAATGGCTGGGATAGCTCTGCCGGAGAATCACTATATCTCGAGATTGATAAGAGATATCAATAAGTTCTCAACAGCAAAATTATAGTCCTAGTTATGATCTACAAGTTTGCTGTTGACAACTTTTTGATATCTCTTATCAATCTCGAGATATAATGATTCTCCGGAAGAGCTCTCCTCGGCTCGGTGCAACCATTGCCACGGAACCGTTCTGCAATTCCTTCTCTCTTTTTTCTGGTGATAAACAACGTTTTGCTCCTCCTCCTCCTCCTTCTCCCAAATCGGAAATATTGTGGTGCTCGCGCGCGAACATGTTGATCCTTCCCCTCCCTCATATCCGATTCAGCGTCTCCTCCAAAAATGAATCACTTCGTTCATAAAACATGAATATTATCAGCCCCCCACCGCAAAACATCTCCTCCTCCTCTCGTCTTCTTCTTAATAAGATCGTCAACAAGGCTCATGTGAAACTAGTCCTCCTTGGGGCCATTGTGAGAAAGGGAGAAACTGGAAAACACGCAGTTTTCCAGCCACAAAATACTAAATTTTTCATTGTCATTTTTTTCGGGGGGAGCCTTCGTCCTCCTCCTCCAGCCAGCCCCCCTTCTTCTTCCATTCACTCATCCATTCAGCCCCATTTCCAGATGCGTGTCGGTTCAACTGTCCGCAGTCGCACCAAGGCGCGTGCCGTCCGTCGTCTCATCCTGCTGCCTGTCGCCGTGTTCGCCCTCATCGGCACCGCGCATCTGATGCGCGGCCGGCGCAGTGAGACGGTCCGACAGCCCGGCGAGATGGTTCCGCCGGGCAGTTTCCCGACGGAGAACGTCTCCAAACCCTTCTGGAAGGCCATTCTGCCCACGTGCAATCGGTGAGTCCTTCGGGAGACCCTCTACGGAGACCTCAACGTCCACTTCAGATCCATGGCTCCCGCCGCTGCCGAAGTCAACGACGATGGTCAATTCCCGCCGGATCCGTTCTCTTTGAAACAGAGACAGAGTGGATTCGGTAGGTGCTCCCCTCTTCTTCCCCTTCATCCCCCTCTCTCCTTACAGTAATCCTTCACATGTGTGGTCTGATCTACATGTTCGTCTCATTGGCCATCGTCTGCGATGAGTTCTTCGTTCCCTCCCTCGACGTGCTCACTGAGAAGTTGTCGCTGTCGGATGACGTCGCCGGAGCGACATTCATGGCTGCTGGCGGATCGGCTCCCGAGTTCTTCACCTCTGTCATCGGTGTGTTCATCGCGCAGAACAACGTCGGCATCGGAACCATTGTTGGTGAGTTGAGGGGATTCAGATCTTGTTAATCATTTCAAGAGGGACGGTTTTTGATACTTGTAATCAATGTGGCTACTGGTAATCAATTTGGCTATATCAGCAAGCTCTTAGTTTTCCAGATATTTTCCCTCGATTTCGCGAAACGCTTTTTTTCGGGAAAACGAAACTTTTTTTGTGCAGATAGACACTACAATCCGATGCCATCGAAACGACCCCGAGCTCTTTGGGAGAACTACTATATCTCGTGATTGATAAGAGATATCAAAATGTTGTCAACTGCAAATTTGTAGTCTTAGTTATGATCTACAAGTTTGATGTTGACAACATTTTGATATCTCTTATCAGTCTCGAGATATAAGGATTCTTCGACAGCGTTAAGGGGGGGGGGGCATTTCGATGGCATTTAGAGCCCAATCTGAAATTCCGTATAAACACTCATTCAGGATCGGCGACATTCAACATTCTGTGCGTCTTAGCGTTCTGTACTCTCTTCTCGAAAACGATTCTGGATCTGACGTGGTGGCCCCTGTTCCGCGACGTCTCCATCTACATGCTCGCCCTCGGAATGCTCGTCTTCTTCTTCATGGATGAGATTGTACTCGTTCTCTCTCTCTCACTCCCTCCTCAATCATTCCCTTCAGATCACCTTCCCCGAAGCCCTTGCCATGTTCGTCGTCTACATCCTCTACTGTACCATCATGAAGTTCAACGTCCAACTCGAGCAACTCGTCAAGGGCGGCTCGGAGACGGAGGAGGCGTCGGCGCACGAGACGCAGAAGTTGGCAGCTGACGTGGCGCACAACAATAATAATAACGATGTGGTGGGGAGGGAATTGAGCGTAAACGAATGGGAATGTGATGTTCAGGCGCAATTGGAAGGAAGTGAGCTGCGGCGAAGATCGTCGGCTCGGCGGCAATCGGTTCCGATCCTCCACTCGGGCACAATGTTCCGAAACGGAATCATGCAGCTGATGAACCACACTTTGGAGCAACTTCCCGAAGGTGAGACTTGTGGACACGAAACGCCGCTGCTCCATGAATTTCATATGAGGCTCTCCCGATTTTTGAGCACTTTTGTGCTCATCGAGCACCACACTTTCAAGGGCTCTTCATGAAGAGTTTTATGGGAAACATGGGTCACAGATTACTTTTGAGACGAGGGAAAGATTGCAGACTCGGAAGAGGACGACAGCTCGCGGAGCCGGAGCAACGTGAACGTCGAGTCGCACGACATGCATCGGCTCAACGTCAATCAAACGCTTCCCGACCGACGCTCGTCGCAGATTGAGGAGATTGTAGGCGTCCTCCCGCTCATTCTGACACCCGTCTCGCTATTTTCAGAAGTCGTTGCTGGAAGAGGAGGAGGAGAAGCCGTTGGACATGACATGGCCAGAGTCGTGGACGAAGAGACTCACCTACGTGCTGCTGGCCCCTGTGATTGTGCCCATGTGGGTCACGATTCCCGACGTCCGGAGACCCGTAAGAGATGAAGAATCGGGCCTCGCCGAGCACAAAGATCTTTCAGCACAACCGCGGATGGTACCCGGCCACGTTCATCATCTCCATCCTCTGGATCGCCTTCTTCTCGTACCTCATGGTCTGGTGGGCGAACACCATCGGAGAGACATTCGTCATCCCCACCGAAGTCATCGGACTGACCATCCTCGCCGCCGGCACCAGCATCCCCGACCTCATCACCAGCGTTATCGTCGCTCGAAAGGGTCTCGGCGACATGGCCGTCTCGAGTTCCGTCGGCTCGAACATCTTCGACGTGTGCGTCGGACTGCCCGTCCCGTGGCTTCTCTACTTCCTCATGGAGTACGTCAAGGACCCGAACAGCCCGCTGACGCCGATCTCCGTCAGCTCGAAAGGTCTCCTGTGCTCCGTCGGAATGCTCTTCATCATGCTCATCGTGCTCGTGTTCGCCATCTTCCTCTCCGGTTGGAAAATGAACAAGGTCAGATCTACCCGCGGGGGGAATCGGGGAGGGAATCTCTCGTCTTTCAGATCTTCGGCATCCTCATGATCGTCTCCTACATCTTCTTCTGCTGCTTCTCGGTGGCCCTCGAAACTGACAAACTGGTCTGCCCGTTGAACATCTGCGGATGAGTGTCTATCTATCTCTCTAAACGGTCAATGTCGACGGGTAGCCAGTTGAAAATGTCAGTGAACTCTTCTCGATCCTCCACATATTTTCCCCCCATTTTTGTGTATATATTTTGAATCTTCTCCTTACCGTTTAGTTGTCCTCCCCCAACATCTTCTTCTTCTTCTTCTCATTTATTTGCATTTAAACTGTAAACAAATGTGTGTCACCGTCACTTTAATAAACGTATATATTTTTGAGTCTTCTCTTCCAATCAGATCAACGGAATCTCCACTTCCTCCTCTTCCGAAGTCACATTCTTCACGCCTTCTTGTCCATCCGACTCCAACTTATCAGTCGTTGGCTCAGTGCCGTCGGGTCGACTGAAACGGGCGGCTCTCGAGGAGGAGCCCTCGTGCGTGTGATCCTCGTCGAGCTCCGCCGAATCGAATCGTCTCTGTGCCTCCTCCTTGTTCACATTCGTCTGGTGATGCTCCGGCTCGGCGTTCCAACCGCCAGAGTTCTGCGATCTGTAAGTTCTCTGGTTCTTTAACGTTGCGACTATTTTCGACGGAACACCGCAGGAATCTCTCTGCCTCTTCTGGAATTCAATGCATTTCAGCATTGCACCGTGACACAAGCCTTCCAAGAACTATGCCTTTTGACAACAAGGGACCATCAATTCAACATGGTCAGAAATCGCGGGGGATCAGTTTGATTGAGCGGAAAATGATAAACGTCACGGATGAACTTGTTCTACTGTAATTCTCTCGTAGTTCCAACTATTTTTCGAAGAAAATGTTAAATGAAGACATGTGTGTTTCTTTTATGTTTCAAAACAAAAACTTTCGGTGTATAGCCGAAGAATTACCCGGCCGCTATAGTTTTCGAGATACAGTTGGATGTGCAGGTTATTATTACTGTAGCGGACTCTCGGAGCCCGCGAAACTATCATCGGAATGTCTTTGATTAGCGATACAAACGCGCTCTAGTGAACTCTAGGTCTTTCACACTTCTGTGCCGACCGCAGTCGTGCGCGCGTGGTTTTTAACACTGCTTTCTCGACGAAAAGTACGGGAGAAGAATATTTTTCTTCACGAGAACCACGTGCGCTCTCGTAAATCGACCCGAGTTACACGCTTTAACGTTGAATACTCAGGCAACCAAATTCGAAAAATTTGCAGTCCGACGGCGCGAGAATTCAAACAGCAGATCTCCGAAGCTCCCGTGTAGCTGCAAAGGCGCTCTTCTGCCAAAACCTGATCCGCTCAACTTTCACACGCGATGCCTGATGGTTCTATGAAGCACGTTTCAGATTCGTCGCCCACCCGTCATTCAATAATTCCGAACTGTGCATACGAAACTCACTGAATGGCCTCCTGTCCGTTGTCTCCTCCGGCGTTGCAAAGCGGAGTGTTGCAGCAGCACAGCGAGATGGGAATGTTTTGGAATGTGGTTCCGATGCACTTGTTTTGAGCGAACTGCAATCGGAAACATGGAGGAAGAGTCTCGGAAGAACGCACTCACCATGCACCTCCACATACTGCATCCGGCCTTGGTGACCTCGATTAAAGCGGCCGTCGAGGCGGTCATATTGTAGCAGTAGGCGCCCGAATTCTCGCAATTGATAGTCGCCGTGCCGACGGAGGTTCCTTTGATGAATTTGAGGCCCTGGAGGGGAGAAGTGATAAGGTTTCTTGTGATAAGGACGGATTACTGTATGACACTGAATGGCATGTGTTCCTGAGACGGTGGCGAGAACGAGAACGACGAGTGGAAGCATCATCTGAAGAAGAAGAAGAAGAAGTGTTTACACTTGATAAAAAGAGGAAGAAGAAGAAGAATTGAAGAGAGAAAGGAGAAAACAACCACTGACCTTGTTCTTTCTTCTCTCCGTCGCCATTGAATGATTGAGTAATCGGTCAGTTTATCATTCGAATCGACAGACGCAGACGTCAAAGAACCACCGGAAATATTGAGTAATACGATGCTGAAGTTTGTGTATTTTCCATTCGACTGAAAATCGTAAACTTTGGTTCTCAGATTTCGCATCGAGTTCGCATCGTTTTGCAGACGGTTAGTTTACGTTTCAATCACACCAACGAATGCTCAGCGGGCAATCGAGGGAATTTCTGTCAGTTTCGACGAATAGCCTTCCGCCTACGGAAAATCGATCGGGACTTGATTTTTATGCAGCGGAGCACATTTGCGGTTGAATTTAAATATTCTATATTTCGAATATCTTGGAACCTGCGCAAACGCGCTCCGCTAGATTTGTGTTGGTCTCGCCACGACTCTTGTCTGCGTCTCTCGTGGAACACACGAGACAGAGACAATACTTCGTGGCGAGACCAACACGAATCTAGCGGAGCGCGTTTGCGCAGGTTCCAAGATTTTTGAAATATATAATACACTGCCACAACAGAGAACATCAATCAGATGGAGCGCAATTGGAATCAGGCAAAACTGATTTTTAGCGGTAGAGCGCAAGTACTTTTGAGAAAAACTTTTGTTGCTTGGCAGTGAGGAAAAAAAAGCGCGAGTGGGTGAGACGCCGGTCTCCAACGGATACAGCTCAACGTTTTGTTACCGCAGGTTTCTTTCCGAATGAAGTGATTCGATATCGTTCAAGTGTCAACATATTATGAGTTAGAAAAGTTCTGAAATGGTCTGCGTCTCTTGAATTTACGTGCTGCTTCGCTCTTTCGCTGCGAGACCTTCGACTGCGGAGTCATATGAACCAACACCGTTTCGCATGCTGTCCCGGCTACAGAGGCCTCACAAGAGAAGAACTTGAAACAAAATTTCTGATTGTGCTGTATACTTGCAGTAGTACACTCGTCGATACTGGTAATCAACCCCACACCTGTGCACACAGGTGCCTATTTCCGGAATTGTTTTTGCGAGCCAGAAACAGTATGCTCATGTCTTCAAGAACCTGTTTTCGAGTATTAAAGCGACGAACGTAGATATTCGGCATTCAACTCGCTTGCTGTGATGAATGCCTCTTTCAAGAGGGGTGCAGACGTGCTGCGGGGATCTCAGAATCGATTGAAACCAGAGCCGATTGGGGGGTCACCACTGTGGAGGGAGGCAAACCGCGCGAAAATGGTGATCCAAACAAAACAGGATATTGAATAACAACAGCAAAAACTGTTCTGTACGTGTCACCTTTCTGCGCATGTTTCGACTCCTCTTCATCCTCTTCCATGCAAAAATCAAAAAAAAAATCAACGTTCTGAACACGCACAGTTCTCATTCAACGGCGACGAAGTGTAACAGTTCCGGTCAGTAATTAAAGAGTGGCAACTAAATTTATTCAGAAATATCCAAATTGATTATCGTTCGAACGCGGCGGTGGTATACATCTGGAAACGAGGGGAAAATTGCAACATCAAGCGTGAGCTGAAAAAATCTGACGATGAGATCGAGACGTGAGCTATAATTGACGTGGAAAAAGAGGCGCAGGCAACGGAATTCGCTTACGCTTCCACCGGTGATACAGTTATCCAGTTCGAGATTCGAAGAAGACAGAGAGTTGCCCGATTGATCAAGAAGTTTGAGAGCACAGGAAGCATACTGAAAGATGCCATCCGTTCAGGAGAAACGTCAATGGTAAGCACTTTTGCTCTCATGGCGAAATGAAAATAATCAATGATCTTTTGTAGGCTGCTGGTCTCAAGATGACAACGGAAGTGGTAAGAATGGCGAGTTCGGATGCCGGGCGTGAGGCAGTCACTGGATTTGCGAAGGCGAAATTGACGGAATTTGAGAAGAAAGTGTCTGAAGGTGTAGCAAATGTAAAGGAGACGGCTAAAACGGCCACAGAAAGATTCCGTACGGTAAGAGTTTGAAATGTTTCAGAGCGTTTATCGTTAAAATTTCAGAGCGAGAGAAGTGTGCACTGGAGACATCTCCTGCGAACACCTTATACATCAATGCCCCGTACGTCGACCAGCAGAAATACTTCGTCCACGTATTCAATCCGCTTCCAAACGGGGTACACTCCACATGAAATCGGAAACATTTGAGAATATGGAAGCAGTCGATTTGGCAGCAATGGAGAGCAAAGTGATACCACTGAGACTCAAGGCGGCGAAGAAGGTTGACAACGGAACGGTGTCGTTGAAACTTGTGTCAAAACCCGAGAATGGTGAGAGGTGAAGAAACAAATTAAAATCGAATTCAATCAGTAGTCTCACCTGAACCATTGTGTATTCAACTCTTACTTGACAATATTCTTTTGCCGGCCGCCAGTGGTCTCGAAATGAACGATACTCTAAACGACTGTTACGGTAAAATTCAATCATTCTTTTTTTCATACGGGGGTTTTTTGTAAAAATAAAGCAAAGAATCATGTATAAGGAAAGGATTTACACAAAAAAAACACCTGGAAAAACAGTTGAAATTGAATTTTTCTGACCAGTTGAAACACTCAAAACTTTTCCACAGTAATTCGCGCAGGCGCGAAACTGCGGGGGTCGCCTCGAAAACGTTTTCTCGTCAAAATCACGTCTAAATCTTCATTTTGGATGCAACCGATAGTATTTATTATCGCTTCGCTGCTCTCCGTGATAATAAGTTTTCTTGTTCAGAGCTTCATTAGAGTTTACTATGTATTAGTTCGAACAAAAAATGGGGTTTACGAGGGTACGAGGGACGCCGACTCGCTGCTGGTCGCTGACGATCCTGAGAGCGCTGACAGTGCGCTCGCGTTCTCCCACACCTTGAGTAGATCCGGCGAGGTGTCCAGGATGACGAGCTGAGCGTTCCTCTTCTTGAGCATCTCAATAGCTTCTTCCTTGGCTTTCAGCATCTCGTCCAAACCCTCCGCCATGGCCAATGTATTAATCAGCTTGACGTTCAACTCCAACTGGTATTAAACCCCTTTTTGCTGGACTTTCGGCACCGCTTCTTCTTTCTTCTTCTCCATCAACATCTTCATTGCTGGCTTCAACATGCCCAGAATCTCAGGCTTCAAGATTCCACAAATCTCATTTTTTAGCGCATTCGCGAAATCTGTCGCCTCCTGCGCCATTTCCTCTCGCGGATTCGTCTCTTCCATATTCTAAAATCGGCACTTTCCTCCTGTAATCTACTACTATATCTTCACGAAAACACAAACGAATTTCTACACGGTAATATAAATTAAACCCGTACGTAGAATGGCCGCCCCGCGCGTTCGGGACCTCCCAGTCAGGTCGGCGACCGCCCACGGCGCGGCGAGATATTCCCTCCTCAAAATTGTCTGCGCCTTTAAGCTTTTTACTGTCTATGTGAGTTCGCTCTTCACAAGAAAACATAGTATTGTTTTTAAATAAAGATTATCTTATTATAATATTTATGAAAAAAAAATTTTAAAAAAGAGGAACAAAAAGTCGATTTTCTGTACACGTGAAAGTTGTGAAAAACGACACGGCGAACCAGCGGCGGCGTCTAGTAGTAAATTTTTGCAGCATTTTTCCGGGTTCGGCCACCAATCAGCAATCCTCAAACGTGGGCCACGTCTCTTTCGCAACCGCCGCGTGAAATTTTGCAACTTCGCCGCACGCAGGTCCGATTGGCGGAGTCCTCCCAAAAACGCCTTTTGAACGACATCGTCCCCGTATTTTTCGGGGCAATGGTCTTAAATTTTGGGCATGAATTTTTTTTTAATTGTTCGAAAATTAATTTTGAAGGTTTTGTATAAAAAAAATTTGCAACTTTTAAGAAGTTTTTCGAGAAAAATGCGAAAAACCCTCGGGGACTAGGAAACGGTGTCAGGAGGCGGAGTTTCAAAACGCAAATATGGCCTGGATTTTCCTCTAACACGTCGCTCGTGGTTCGCCGTTAACGAGCGAGCGGAATAAATGAATGAGTGAAAAAAAGTGCATAACCACCAGGTATGCACGGAATTCCGTCTTCCGTCTACCGTTTCCAGCTTCCGTTTTCCGTTAAAAAATGTTCGGCGTTCCGTGCAACGACGGCATTTTAGCTGTTTCCGGGGGTGCCAAATAATCAAAAAGAAACAATAATCATTTCCAGTTGATAGGCGAAAACAGTTGAAATCATCCACGTTGATGAACTTTGGCCGCCGCTCTTCGAAAAATGTGTAGCGGAAAAATGAATAAAAAGAAAGAAAGTTGGAGCGAAAATAAATTGCCGAGCGAGAATTCTTTTTTTTTTGCAGCAGCAGCAGCAGCAGAGCACATTCGCGGTTTAGTTTACAGTGCCAAATCAGAGAAAATCAGTTAGATGGAGCACGCTTGCAATTGGAATCAGGAAAAATTTTCTTAGCGGTAGAGCGCAGGTACTTTTGAGCGTCTCTCGTGGAACACACGAGACAAGAGTCGTGGCGAGACCAACACGGGTCTAGCGGAGCGCGTTTGCGCAGGTCCCAAGATTTTTGAAATATATAATACGACACATTCAACTTGAAACTTTTACCGAAACCTTGATTGCGAAAATGCTGCATAACAAATCGAAGAGAACACTAGAATTAGAGAGACGCAGCGAACGTTCAATGGGGCGCACTTGCAGCACACTTGCAAACCGACTTGACAACGTGTTTTGCACCCAACTTTGCCACGCGATTCAACATAAATTATCAGTTTTGTCATGATTTATACAAACACCGAGTTTTTTTTTGGAAAAGGGGAATAAGTTATTGAGTGGAGAGGAAACCAATCCGAAATCACTGAAAAATGGACTTGATCCTCTGCCAGAGGGATGATGAATCCTTCGGCGTCGTCGTTGCCACTGTAGTCGTCGTCGTTGTAGTCGTGGGCGCTGAGCAAGAAGAGCAACAGAACGTGGTCATGACTTTGCAATTGAGCATTTCGCGAGATTTGAGCATTGGACAGATACCCAACCGATCCGTACACTCGACCACTGCGACTGCGGCGACGGCGGGAGCACTGCCGACGATCGGGTTGCCGAGATCGATGTTATCTTTGAGGACGAGCTGTTCGAAGGGTTGGTTCATGCATTTGGAGCAGTGGTAGATGGCACAGATCTTCTTGTAGTCGTTGGCGGAGGCGCCGCGAGGATGGCCGATGACTTTCTGGAAATGTCGGATGCCATCGAAATATCCGCGCAACCGAGGAGAGCTCTGCCGGAGAATTAATTTATCTCGAGATTGATGAGAGATATCAAAAAGTTATCAACAGCAAACTTGTAGTCCTAGTTATGATCTACAAATTTGCAGTTGACAACTTTTTGATATCTCTTATCAGTCTCGAGATATAATTATTCTCCGGCAACGTTTGAGGTTCAGTTGCGGGGCCATTCCGACAGTACGATTCCGTGAAAATCATCTGAATCCCCTCAAGAATGCCCACCTGAAACTTGGTGTCCTTCGTCACCATGCTGATCTTTCCCGGCTTCGCGAACGCCGTCTCATCGTAATGCATCACAGATTGATAGTCGTAGGGGACGTTGTAAGTGGTCGCATCTCGAGTGGCGAGCTTCTCGAATTGGGGGTATTGGGCTGAAAGTGCACTGTTTCTCCGACTTGACGTCCTCTGATTCACTCACCAGGCTCAATATTCTTGTACATGACATTGATGAATGCGTCTCTATCGGCTCTCATATGCTCGTGCCAGAGGCCGATGACGTGGAACAACTCGTGGATTACCGTGTCTTCTTGGATGCATCTGGAAGGGTTTGAAGAGGTTGAGTGCAAGTGCGCTCCATTGCTAATCATTGAATCCGGTGTGTTCACCGCAAGATTAGCAATGGAGCGTGTTTCCATTCCATGCACAACTGTTCGTCTCTGAACACTTGGACCTCAGTTCAAATCGCGCTCTATCGAAGAGAAAAGCCGTTTCTCAAAATTCGCTGCAAGACCCACACTGTTCAGTGGGGCGCATTTGAAACGCGGTTCCGAGATGTCAGAGAGGAAGAGCACAAGGAGTCACACGGGAGCATCGGAGATTTTTGAATTCCCGCGTCGCCTGTGAGTATTCAACCCCTCTCGCTCTCGCAAATCGACACAAATCACACGCTTTAACGTTGAATACTCAGGCGACGCGGTGGCAGCCAAATTCGAAAATTGTGCATTCTGATGGCTCTCCGAAGCTGCCGTGGGTCAAAATGGCCTACGATTGATCGTCGTTGCTCTCCAACATGACCACATTCTTTCCGGGATACCGTCCGATACTCGCGTAGCACCTGAACGGCTCATTGGCATTTCAAACGGAAAACGGCCGAATATCTCAAACCCTTGACCCTTTTTGTTCAGAATCTCTGCGTAATCCGGCTGGTTCGTTCGGGGTATCAGTCGGATGCACGTGTTGTTTGCTATCGTCTCCATGGCGTTTTTGATGACTATCTGCTCGATGGAATCTGAAAAACCCCCCCGCTACAACTATTATTTGTCTCATGGAAAAGTTGACATTTTTGCGCCGACCGCGACGCAGCCTTTTTCAAAGAAAAGTACGGTAGAACCACGCGTAGCGGCTGCGTCGCGGTCGGCACAGCCGCTTCAACTTTTCCGAAAGACAGATAATATTCTTTCGGGGGAAATAAGTCAAAAAGTACCATAAGTGCCGGAAATGACGAACGGGATGAGGTAATTGCCGTCGGCGTCCTGCATTTTGCTCCACTTCAGAGGCGAGTTCGAGAGAAGAGCATTTCGCAATTGGGGCCGCCTGTAATCCACCAGAGGAGGTCATTTTCGTCGCGAGACCCATCCGCTAACCGTTCTCGAATGGGCGAGTTGTAGACGTGTGGCACCCCGCCTCTCAACTGCACAATGTCGCTGTGTCCGTTCTCCGCACCGTAGATGTTTATCCGTCGGCCCTGGAACTCTTGTTCGCTTCCGAATCTTCCCCTCCAACTCACCCTTCCGTTGACAATCGGAACGATAAGGAATAGACCGATGAGGAGCAGTCGTTTGATGCTGCCCATTCTTTCCCTCTCCTGTAAGTTGGCAAGGAATCGAAACGGGCGATCGTTGCGCGAGAATAAGGGGGAGAGAGGGAGGGAGAGAACACAGCTGTTCAGACACACACACGGTTGTGTTCCCACGTTGTATCGACACGCAATGGGCGCCAAGTTCCGGGTGAAAAGAGCTGCGGAGAGGGGCCGAGAAACAATTGTAATGACACCTACAGTGTCTGCCAACTGGAAATTTCTGCATTTACCTTCCCTTACAGTTAGAAGATTATCAGATTTTTCATCATATTATGTACGGTATTTCATAAATCATGGATCCTGCGCAAACGCGCTCCGCTGAATTCGCGTTGGTCTCGACGCGACAATTGTCTCTGTCTCGCGTATTCCACGAGAGACGCAGACAAGAGTCGTGGCGGGACCAACTCGAGTCCAGCGAAGCGCGTTTGTGCAGGTTCCAAGATTTTTGAAATATATAAAATTTCCATTTAAAAAAATCGACGTAATCGTAAATATCTCAAGTACTCAATTTCCAACGACAGCTGTTTTAAAGTTGATTATTGAGAGAAAAATGATGAAAAATCATAAAATATTCTTCCAAATTAAAAGAAAAAACGGAGTGCATTCTCGGAGAGTTCAATTGGGGGAATGTTCATGAAAACAGTTCAACACTCGATACTTTGGAATCAAAGTGCGTGTCGGTTGCACAAGAGCACCGTTGCATACGTATTACTAGGAGAATGACTTGAATAGAATACTTTGTGTACGAAAGAAGAAGAATGACTACAGATGGAGGAGTCGAACATCGACTTTTCAATGTTTCAAGAGAGCAATGCAACGAATACACTTGTTGCCCACAACTTGTGGGGAGTTACTGTTCAATCTCGAACTTCACTGCGTACCGTTTCAATTTGCCGTCGGATTTTGGAATGAGACTCAGTTCGTCCGATAGAGTTTGATATAGTGCGTTCGGCTCTGTTTTCGAATTTGTGGAACGATCTCTATGACTCTCTTCCTGGCGAATTACTATCACAAATGAGAAACCGAATGTTTCGATGCGAAATTCGAATTCAAACTTGAGTTTCTACGAAGCAAGTTGTAATCGCGCCCTCTTGACGTTTTAACTCCGACGCACGGGCTGTTGGAGCGTATTATGAGTTCGCCGCGAGCGTGGACCTCGTTTTTGGCGTGAAAAGTGTTGAACTTGTCTGCGTCTCTGAAATTTACGCGCTGCCTCGCTCTTTCGTTGCGGGACCTTCGCCGAAACGACGACTGCGGAGTCCACGCTCGCGGCGAACTCATAATACCGCTGTTTAAATTCTCGCTTCGCTACAGTAATGCCATGCATCTCTTACTGCGTAACGTTAAAATGATACGCAGCCGTTGAAATGACTGGGGCCTAGAATTCCGGCAACTTGGCCGAACTTTCGCAGGAAATTTTCAAAAAATTTACCGCGACGCATGCCGCAACGCGCCTGTCCAGTAGAGCGCGTTTTCGATTCGGTACGCCCCGACAGCCCGTGCAGACGGTCGAAAATGCCGTGCAAACCCTGCGCTTGTACACCGAGAAAACTGTACCTCCCGAGACAAAACCAGCCAAAATCGGTGTCACGATGTTTTTCGGTTGGCAACAAATTTGCCACTAAATTGCCTGTATTCCCAGGAATTTTCCCTGCACCTGATCTCTTGAGAATTTCAAGTTCACATTTCGTTGCGTACCGTCTTTCACTGCGTCTCTTCTGATTGTTCATGGATGTTCCCCGGATCCCTATAAGCTATTGTAACAAGTAACACAATGGATGATGTTGAAGAGGTATGGATGCAAAGCGCGCTCTATCGCTAAAATCAGAGAAATGCGTCAGTCGCAGTGATATCTCAGAGGGTCATCTTCGGATACTCCTTTCGAAGTACAGACCACAAGAACACAACCATGCCTTCCATAATGTGATCTCGAGTTTTACCAAAAATTCAGCTGTTTTCCTAACCCTAGCGCTGGAGCGAGTTGTGATCCAAAATGCATTCGAAACGTTGCCGGAGAATCATTATATCTCGAGATTGATAAGAGATATCACAAACTTTTCAACAGCAACCTTTTAGTACTAGTAGTGATCTGCAAACTTGCTGTTGTTAACTTTTCGATATCTCTTATCAATCTCGAGATATATTGGTTCTCCGGCAGCGTTTGGGTGTCACTCTCTCCGAGCAGTCCTCTTCATCATCTTTCTACTACTTTTTCTATCGATAAAGCTGATCTTACGGGAGAAAAAGCAGCCTATAGGAATGTGGATTAGCGGGGACTTTGCCGCTACGAAGCTGTGGTGTATAGGTGTCAAATTCAGAGGCAAAGAATTCAGAATAAAAAAAGAAGGAGCACGTGATTCAGAAAAACTTCCAATCAGACAGGGGAATGAACGAATCCACAAATAGCGGCTTCTCCTTTATAGTATAGGGTGGCCTCCTGTGTGCCATTGCCAAGGAGCGCCATGTTTCCATGAATCGGCGCGTTTGCACAGTTGGGATCGTTCGTGCCCCGTGTTTGCCCAATTTGCCTTCTATTCTGCCACTTTCTTTCACGCAACCCCCATTATCACCGTTTTTGATGGGTGCCGTGAACTGTTTCCATTCGTCACCCGCTCTCTCCCACTGACTCACTTATTGATCTGTGAGCGACAGGGGAAGGACCTCCTCTCCCTTCCTCTCTCTCTCCTCCGCCCGATTGCCTCCCCGTCAAATATATTGTAAACCAGATGAGATCTGCTGCCCGGGAGGTGTCGTCCGAGACGCAGATCGTCAGACGACCGAACGAACTTTTTGTTTTTCATTCGTCGTCTCTCTCTCATCATTTTCTCCGTGTTTTCCTCCGCCGTTCTTCGCTCCCGGTGCGCCTGCAAAAACGAAACTTCCCATGCCGGGAATCGAACCCGGGCCGCGTGGGTGAAAACCACGAATCCTAACCACTAGACCACATGGGAGCGGCGACACCGAGAGAGTTTGTAGCCGTTTCGTGTTGCGCGCTCTTTGTAGTCTGGTCACGATGGATGAGAAGGAAAAAGAGAGGAGACTACAGTTTATCAGCAGAAACTGATCGATAATAGTCGTTATCAATGATGCGTTCTTCTCCTCAACCCCTCCGCCACTTGTTATTGATCATCAGTTTGTGTTCGATACAGAGTAGTCGGTGCTAAATAGCCAATGATCACCGAAACTACACAGCAAATGGGAAAAAAGAAAGGACGTACAGGTTTCTTCCCAAAATGTCAGGTGACTTTTCTCCTCTCTCGCGTGTATTTTTTCTTTTCTTATTCATCTCACTTCTCTCCCCTCGTCTTCATTTTTTACAACTAAATAATTAAATAGGTCATCGTGAATTCCACGTTTTCCGATTTTTACCGATCGTTTCAAGTAAAAGATCCCTCTATTTTTATAAATAAATTTATGACGTTTTGTGCAAACACACAAGTGTAAACGTTCACGCGTCGCGTTTATTCGAACTTTTTATGTGGAAAATAGCAGGAAATTCCCCTCATAAATATCTTGCAAACTACGCAAAACACGGTAAATAAGAAATTTCAGCGAAATTGCTCATTTTTAATCGAACCCTGAACCGGTAAAAAGACGCGCATTTCGGCAAATCGGGGCGTCGCTAGCGGCTGATAATGAAGTCCCGGAAGCCCCGCCCCTTTCGCATGAAAAACATAGCGGCAGGCGGAAGCCGCGAGGTGTCGGCTGCGCGTCGAGGGTATATCAATGAGCGGGTTTCTCACCAGCCGCGCGAAATGCCTTACGGATTGCAAATTTAGAGGATCAATGTTTTCTTTCAAAAACAGCAAAGAACATTTGCCGAAGTCACTGAAATTGAGTACACTTGAAGGTCATGAACTCGAAGATCTCAAACATCAGTTTTTGGCAGTGACGCAGAGCAACCAAGCATTCCAGCGTAAGAGAATTCCGTGAAACAGTCTCGACGGACTCTCGCGTCCACTGCCTGCCGATCTTTGCAAGACGCGAGACACGCGTGCTGTTATCAGTGCGCATCTCGCCGTCGTTGTTTCGTTTCTCTTCTCCCCCCAGCCCACATGTTTGTCGCCTTCATTCTCTCTCTCTTTCGCTCTTTCCGTTCTTATCAAACACATATCACACACACACTGTCTCCTGATTCTTCCCCTTCGGCCCCGTGGCTTCCTCGCTTCGCCCCCTTCTTCATCTAAACCATTCGTTTTCTCTCTTTGTCCGGATCAAAAGATGTCTCTCTTTCTCCAGATATCATCCAGAAATGGGCGAGGAATTGTGTCACATTTGCAACGACAAATCGACCGGAAAGCACTACGGAGCCGTGAGTTGTGACGGATGCAAGGGATTCTTCCGGCGCAGCATCCGCAAGCGCTACCACTACGTGTGCAGATTCGAGAAGAGTTGCGACGTGACGAGGAGTGAGTTGGCGGCGGCCCAGATGAGCCAGGAGAGCGTGTTTCAGATAAACGCAATGCGTGCCGAGCGTGTCGACTTCAGAAGTGCGTCAAGGCGGGAATGAAGAGCAATGGTGAGTGGGCCCTCCTTTCCTCAAATAACCTCCACAACACCGGGAAATCGGTTGTTCCCGCTGTGCCTCCCATGCTACAGGCGCGGCCGACACCTCGCGGGTTCCGCCGCTCGCTATGCTTTTCATGCGAAAAGGGGCGGGGCTTGCGGCGCCGCGAAAACCTCGAATACAAACGTTGATGTTCAGCAATTCAAAACGAACGCGACGCTATTGGAAAACGGAAAAAGCCGGTAGAATCGGATAAAGAGGACCTGATACAGCAGTTGGTGACGGCCGAGACGCACTGCCAGCAGCTCAGATCCAGCGTCATCAAAGTGACGTCATCGCTCGTGAGTTCCATCATCCGTCTTCTGTAGCTCTCTCTCTTATCTGAATCACAGGCTCCGTACGATTGCGGGAAAGTGAAATGGAACTACGAGGACGCGAGGGCGGCGACACTGGACGACATCGGAAAGTCGATCCATCAGCAGTTGGTTCTGTTCATCGAGTGGGCAAAGTCGTTGGACAAGTTCCGGAATCTCGCACAACCCGATCAGGTTGGTTTCAACTGGGCAAACACGCTCTACTGCTAAGCAGCTGAAAAGTGCAGCGTTAAGTTTGCTCTAATCCCAAAAAACATGTCTCTGTTAATTTAGAAAGTTCATGTCTATTTCTCTGGGCTAAATCCACCCTCTATTGTGAATCTAGGTGCTTTTCTGTCAGTGACCGAACTTTTACGCTGTGTTTTTCGGCCACAACGCAATTCGCAATGGGGTGCGGATTGTCTTATTAATTTGCGAAAGTTCTTGAAACCATAGGATGCAAACACGCTCCACTGCTCTATGAACACAAAGCGCCTCGTACTGTTCCGAAAATGAGAGAGTGTGAACGGAATCGAGAGACGCAGTGTCCCGAATTCTGAAAAGTACAATTTGTGCAATAACTCAGCGATAGAGCGCGATTGCATCAGACGCATTTCTTCAATGCTTACTGTTAGTGGTCTGCGTCTCTCGATTCACACGTTGCCTCGCTTCCTGCAGTCAATTAGAGCGCATTTGCATTGAGCCACCAATTCTTCTTCCAGGCAGCTCTTCTGAAAGGCGGCGCCGCGTCGATCATCGTGTTGGGAGTGGCGTACAGATCGATATGTCTGACAGTGGACAACACGATCTGCCTCGCCAACGACACGCTGCTGCCGAAGGAGCACGCGACCCAAGTGGGCGACATCAAGTGAGCGTGTTCCGCCCCCGTCGCCACTCCAATCCCACCCCCTACAGCCATTTCAGTTGCGTCGTCGGCCGCATCATCGACGAGATCGTCAACCCGATGCGTCGCCTCAACATGGACCTCATCGAGTACGTGGCTCTGAAGGCGATCCTCTTCTTCAATCCGGTCGTTCGGGAGATCCAGGATCAGGGGCCGGTGGAGGACGCGAGATACGCGTGTTTGAGGTCTCTTCAGAAGCGGTGCACTGAGAAGGCGTTGGAGAACATGGAGGACGACGAGATGGACTGCCGAAGTGGCAAGTTGCTCCTCTTGTTGCCCTCTCTTCAGGCCATCGCTCAGCAACTCGTGAGTTTTCTCACAAGAAGAGAAAAAGAGAGAATCGTTCGGAATTCAGGTAGAAGACGTCCAACTCGCCAGATTATTCGGTCTAGTCAACGTGGATTCGTTGATGGAGGAGCTGATTTTGAACGATTTGAAGCCTTCCGATCCGCAGGTTCGTCGTTTGTTTCGAGTTCCAACCTCATTTGAATGTTCATTGTTTCGCGGGCGGCAAATTCAAAATATGCGGTATCTAACTGAATTTTCGCCGAGATTGTTTGGGTCGGAGGGCAGTTGTAAGAGAACAGTCAACATTTAAAAAATCGTCCGCTAAACCGTGTTTTCAAAGCCGTCTAGAACCTCTCAAAACGAGGTACCGTATATTTTTGGTGGAGCGCACTTGCTGACTACGTTTCCCGTCGTCACAAGTGCTCTACCAGAAGTGCACGCAAAAAGGTCTCGAAGCGATTCTAGCCATTCATACTTCATGTACTTCGATGGAGCGCGTTTGAGAAATGCATTTTGCAAAGACGCGCTCTAGCTCTAGCTCATTGGATTCAAGTGAACTTTCGCTGAGGAGATACGGCCATTGCATTAAAGCCAAACGAGGAGAGTGCATTGGATGTGTAGTCGTGATTCCCCTGAGCACAATCATCTCCACTGATCATCCCTAACTCCGTGCCCCAATCAACACTAACACGTACACATGACTCAAGAGTATTCAGTGTTCAGATCCTTCAAACGAGTCTCTCGTCGCCGGTGGACTCGATAAAAGTGGAAGTGGAAGACTGACGGACGACGTCGTCATCAAGTGCTCTCCCCCCGCGTCTCCATAATCACCTCTTGCCTTCTCCTCCTCCTTCCTAATTCATCAACATTTACTCAATTTGCTCACTCTGTTAGACATCGGGTCCACGCGCGGAGCCTCCTCTCTCGCATGTCACCACCACCACCTCATTTCTTCTACTTTTCCTCTTCTTCTTCTTCTTCTTCTTCTTCTTCTGCTATATTCAATTTCTTCTCCGTTTCGTTGTCATCGTCGACAAGTTATTTGCCATCTACTTTTTACTCACATATAAATATTTGATTTTCAACAACAAAAACGTTCATTATGTGTGTTGGGAAAAGGTGAGAGAGAATGGACATGGAAATGTGATATTGAGTGTGAGATATGCAGATAAAGAACGGAAGAGAAGGTAGATCAAACGCACGCAGAGTTCACTCGACTGTTCGGAGGCCTCAGGAACTGGGGAGCTGGCGTCAGGAACGACGGCTCCTGCGTCAGGTCTTCCCGACTCATCAGCGGCACCAACACTGACGTTTTCCGTCGCATTCCTGCAATTATTATTTCGGATTCTGCTTGGATTTCTCGTTTTCCACAGCAAAGTTTCAATCGTGTCGGTTGCGCAGAGTCATATGGCACACGTACAACGCAAACGCGCCCCACTGCAAGTGTCTGCGTCTCTGTTGTTCGCACACTAATTCGGCTACGCAATGCGAAATAGTTCGAGAAATTTTAGACGCAGGCGCATGAAGAACGCAGTGAAATTTGAATTAGAGCCAAAAAGCGCGATTGCAATGGGTGTGTTTTTGTGACTACCACTACGTATTCAAGTACATGGCTTCCGACCTTATATCACGAGATTGATAAGAGATATCAAACAGTTGTCAACAGCAAAGTTGTAGTCCTAGTTATGATCTACAAGTTCTCTGTTGACAACTTTTTGATATCTCGTATCAATTATGAGATATAATGATTCTCCGGCAGAGCTCTCGTCATGGCATCCGAGAGTAGGTTTTCTGAGAAACGTCAGGTGTCGGAGAAGGAGAAAACGCTCAAAGATTTTTCCTGTTTTATGGAAAATCAAAGATAAAAGTGGTCACAGAATGGCGCTCGTGCTCGCTCACTTGAGTCTCTTAGAAATGAACAAACTCAGTGTTAACCGATCAAATACAGCGAACAAGCGAATCACAAATTACTATCGCAGGCCGATCCTCTATAGAATTCGTCAAGTTTCATTCGAAATCTGATTCACTCGATACGTATCTTCATCCTTCAAAAGGCTCCATCTCACCCTGCTCAATGGACATTCCGCCGGCCGACGGCGCCCTGTCGTCGTCTCCCAAATGGCTCTTCTCCTCGAGCAGTGAGGCGATCACCGCGTGTCCTGAACACTCTTCTCATTTCCGTCAATTCATCTTTCTTCCCTACCAGATTCCGTCAAGAACTGATCCCACATCATGTCGACGACGTCTGTGCAGATGAGGATTCCCGAGTGGATGGTGATCATTCGCAGCACGAATATTCCATCCATTTTGATATAGTCCCGCACGAACTGAATTGCAACCAACCGTTGTATCTCTCTCTCTGTCTCTCTGCCTCTCTCACCTCATCGAGTTCATGTCTGTATCGGTTCTTTTCAAAGTTCACATCGGCCAGTTCCAAGCGTCTGGCCACGAATTGCCGTCGCTGGCTGAAAGGGATCGATGCGAAAATCCACGAGAGGATGGAACCGAACGAGATGAACGAGAGCGCAGTGTACCAGAGCCAGAGAATGAAGAATATCTGGAATCAACGGATTGATCAACGGATCACCCTCTCAACTACCTTCTCTGTGAATATGTTAATGACCAGAACGCACTGTACAGTATGTCTCTGTACGTGGCCCAGAATTCTGATCTGCATGTCACAGTAAGTGACCACTGGGAAGTTGGCCGACTCTCTCCAGCCCTTGCCCATTATCAGATCGTAGAAGATACCGTATCCGTAGTATCGATGAGAGTCGAGTTCCAGGAATCGACTCATGAAGTACATCTGGAACACATGAGACTCAGAAAGTGCGCTCTATTGCACTACCTGAAGGAGGACATTGAACAGGAAGAGCCACTTGATGGCCAGGTACAAGTAGGTGAGATATGACTCGTAGTAGCGGAGGTTCAGGAATTTGAACACTCTGAAAACCTTCGATTGGTCTGAACCGGTAGATCTCCGGCCGGAAAACCCACTTGTGATGGTACGGATGTCGTTCTCCGAACCTGAACCGATGCCGGAAAACCGACGACAGATGGGCGGCAAGTCCTCGGATGTTAGCCGTCCTCTGCGCCGGAACCACATTCGCCTTATCGTTCGCGAATCCCATGATATCTTTCAACCGAATACCCGATTTGTCGTACGCCAACCGCCAGATGAGGCACGGCGCGTAGAACATGAAGGCGACGTAGACGAGGAAGAACGGGACCCATTGGTAGTAGGAGACCATTGTGTACTCTCGGTTGACCACTTCCGGCAGGTTGTCCTCGTCGAATGCGGTCACGTACGTGTTCCGCGCCCAGCAGTACATCTCTGAAGGTGGGGCTGGATGGGGAGAGAGAGGGGGAATCGGAGTCACCTGTGTAGTCTTCCCAACTGCTCTTGTACTCTGCTGGCAGCCAACACTCGATCGGACGACCTCCGAACATCTTCAGAGATATCAGCACCTGAAAGAGAATGCAGTGTATTTTGACATGGTAATGCTCGCGAAAGCGTAAAAAACGATAGACCTATTCTGACTTCAACGTACCGTATTTCCTCTATAGATGGGGCACCCTAAACGCTGCCCCGGAGAATCATTATATCTCGAGATTGATAAGAGTTATGAAAAAGTTGTCAACAGCAAACTTGTAGACCATAACTAGGACTACAAGTTTGCTGTTGACAACTTTTCGATATTTCTTATCAATCTCAAGATATAACGGCGGCTTTTAGGGTGCCCCATCTATCGAGGAAATACGGTAGTTGATGCAAAATCTCAAAAAAAAAAGCGCCAACCCCAAATTCTCCTTTTCTCCGGAGCGTTTGGACATAAACTCCCTACCCCTAGTTGCAATGTCGACGCAGGTCCCGCAACGAAATAGCGAGACAGCGCGCAGAGTTGGACACGCAGACAGTTTCAAAGCGTTTTCCCACCAAAGTCGACAGATTTGATTCGAACTCACCGCTGTCAGCAACAAGAACGTCGTTGTGTAGTAGTAGTGTAGCCGATCGAAAATGTCATCGTCTGCTTGCGGCTGAAGGAACGACAGCGTTCCGACAATCTCCGCGAAGACCATTCTGAAAATGAGCGGATGAATGAATGAATCTATCGGAAAGCAAGAGACAGTTTCAGAGAGAGTGAGGGAGAGAGTTTGAGACAGTACCTGGGAACGGCGACACGTGAACCGCCCGCTTTGTTATTGGAAGAAGCCGAGTGTTGGGGCAGTGTCTGCGAGTCCATCCCGCACAAGAGACACTTATGCCATAATAGGTACAGAACACAGTGGTATTCGGTTTCAAAGGGGGAATGACAGTTGCGGACGTCAATAGTCTAGTTGGGGGGAATGTTTGAGATGTGGATGGATGGATGGATGGATGGATGGGCGCACAAAAAGTGGATATTCCCACGCGACTCATGATTGCACAGTTTCCGACGTACGCTGCCATTTGATCAATCCGTGATGGGAGAATCTCTGCTTTTTTGATCCGACTGAGCTGTGGAAAGAGAGAGGCAAGGAGAGCGACTTTCAAAGATCACACTGTTGCCAAGTTTCACGGAGATTTTATAGGCGACTGTCTGGAGAGAGGGAGCTCACGAAGCATCTTGGCTCCCATGTCGAACGGTTTTCGACAAACAGTTTCATGATACCTAAGTGATGTACATAGTGGTTCTCGCAGCGATTTCTCGTAAATCTGCTCTGAAATCTCTTCCCTCGCGCTGTCGAATAATGAATATCGAAAAAGTCACATTTACAGCGGTTTTGACAACGTACTTTGCAAAGGGAAAAATATCGCGAAAGTGTGTCGAAAAGGTGTTCGAAATGGTCCAAAAATCTGGAGATTCCGGATTTAGAAGTTTCGAATGATTGAGACTAGAGACTGTATTTTGGAACTTGCTCGATCGTGGAGCGTTTTATTGACACACACTTCTGGGCTCTACTATCAGGAAAGCTATGTTCTATAATAGTGCAACCAAAAGATTGAAGCCGACCGATTGATTGATGGACACTTTCATTATACTTATGTGAAGGTATGAACGGCAAGTTGGTCCTCTAAATACATAAATAGCTCTCAAAGTTAGAAAGCCGGAAACAAAATCGACGTTTTCAATAGTCGCCTTTTAACAGTTTAATTTCGACAGACAGACAGATGGGCACAACGAAGACTTGAAACAAAGTGGAAAATGGTATTTGAAAGTTATTTGAAGTGAGCAGAAGGCACAGAATGAGTCAGCTCTTCAAAGAACAGTGACACAGAGAACGACGTCATCCGGAGTCGCCCCCCAATTCAAACACTTCTTTTATTGGCTCTCTTCTTCTATTTTGATTGTTTTTGCACTTCTACACACACACACGCCTCCAAACAACGGAAACGTTCAGCGAGGATGGAGTAAAGATTTCGATTGAAGACACTGTACAGTTCGACAGAACACAAAGTTCTTCTCACAAGGGAAATGATTTCATACGATCGTTCAGATTTTGCTATAAATTTGCAGAGGGACACTTTCTCATGCTGGGAATCGATCCTGCATAGCAGGGATGCACGAAAGTGAAAATGTTTCCAACGGAAAACGGAACGGCTGAGATTTTTTTCCGGAAAACGGAAACGGAAAGTCAAAAATGTGCATCCCTGCTGGATAGTTGCTAACTGCGCAAACTTCTAGTTTTCCAGATATTTTGCCTCAAAGTGCCCAAAATTCCGTTTTTTCCAGAAGTCTGACGTTTTTGAGCACTTTGAAACAACATTTCTCGAAAATTAAAAGTTTGCGGAGTTAACCACTATGCATATTCGATTACCAGTATGATAATTTTCGAGCGATGGTACCCGGGAGAGTTGATAGAAGACAGATGAGTGATGGTATTCCGGAGATTATTATTGAACAGAAATGTAGTCGGAGAGAAGCCATTTAGTGAAATGACAAGAATGCCAAGACTGGGAGCAAGAGGAGCAGAAATGGGGTGATGGACAGTGTTTCGAGGATCCTTGTTAACCAGAAATGTCAGCGAACATCATGGATGAAAGTAGCAGCTTTTCATCTCTACAAATGACAAGAGAAACCAATTAATTGAAGGATTTTTTCGAAATTTGGCATCGAAAATGATAAAATAAAAGAAACCACTTGCTTCGTGAAAATGACCGTAAACAAATCCAGCTAATTTTGCGAAATTCGGTTATTCGCCGACAACGGATTGGATAGGCTGCGAGCTAGAGGAAATTTTTCTGCGGGTTTCCGAAAACTGACAACAAAACGTATGGAAAGTGAGCACTGTCTAAAAGTATTGGTTTTCGCTGACAGAAAATCGACGAATTTCTCAAAAATGCTATATGAAAAGCTTTTCTTCAACCGATGAAAATGACCAAATGATACTATCGCCATCGCAACCAAGGAGAGCTCTGCCGGATAATCATTATATCTCGATATTGATAAGAGATATCAAAAAGATGTCAACGACAAACTTGTAGATCATAACTAGGACTGTAACTTTGCCGTTGACAATTTTTTGATATCTCTTATCGATCGCGAGATATAATGATACTCCTGCAGAGCTCTCCATGGCATCCGATAGTAGGGAATACTGTCCAAAATTGGTGGTTGTCGCAGACAATCGTTGAATTTCTCAAAAAAACTATACGAAATGCACTTTTTCAACCGATAAAAAAGACAAAAATAAGAGATGAAGTGTGCTGAGAGAGTCGATGAGACACAGTCTGTCAACCTTTCCAAAACTGGCTGCTCCTCCAGGGAGAATGAGTCAAAGGGCACTAAGCCGCAATGCTCACACCTTGAAGGGGGGCTATGCAAACTGTTCGAGTGGCTTGGGAAACGGTCACATAGCTCCGTGTCATCGAGAGAAGCGAATTGCAGCAGCCGACGCGGCGGCGGCAGCAGCGGTTTTCCCACACCACTCGTGTCGAATTCGTGTGCTCCATCGTACAGGTGCTCAAACACTTTTCGGAAGCCGAATGGATATTTTGTTCCGCCAACGGGAGGCTTGTGTCAACTTACGATCTTCGCGGCGGCGGCGGAGGCGGACGTGGCATTCTGGAGAGAAGTCGTCTGAAACTGTGGCGATGTGGAAACCCTATTCTGCGGTGACTAATGCATCTCGTGTGTTTATTTTCGGGACGAATACGCATCATAAGAGACAGTATGAGTGCTCTGAAATCTATAAAATTCTCTCCGCAAACATGGTAGAGTGCACAATGATTTGGTGGGTCTCGGACACTGTTAAATGCCAAAAAATGTGTGTGAGTGTGTTGGAAAGTTCAGCGTATCGGAAAGGACTTTGGAAGAGAGAGAGCAAACGAAAACATTAATTAATGAAAATCGGTCAAAATCACAAACGACGACGAGAGCCAGCCCGGATAACGAATGAAGGAGGAGGGAGGTGAAGAAGGGATAATGAAGCGGTGGGAAGGAACCTGATATGATAAGAGATGGCCTAGACGGGGAAGCTTCTAAACGATTGAGGGGTGGAGGGCTATGTACAACTCTCTAGGCTGGGCTCTTGCTACAGTTTGAGACAGTTGCGTGAGGAAGATAACTTGAATAGACATAATAGAATCGCGGTGATTAGACACAGAAGATGATGGGGGAAGATCACAGATGTGGAATAGAACAAGAGATTGGAGAGGTGAGAAAAAAAGAGAAAATTGAATGCGAAAGTTACTCGACCATTGGTGGCTTGTGCTCGAGTAGCGGGTTTCCGTTCAGAAGGGAATCAGGCTTCTGGAGCGGATGGATGGCGAGTGGGGCGGCGAGCGTGGCGGAGAGCATTCCAGTGGGAGTGATTCCCGAGACGACCGACGATACACTGCCTACTGATCCAGCGGCTGTGAGTGGGGACACCTACAACATCTTCAAATGAAACTTCTTCAATAAAAATGGAACATTAAAAACTCACCCCATTGGTTGGCAAAGTCGTCGGCGACGACAAGTGCTGTTGCAATGAGACAGGCGCTGTTGAGTGATCGTTGATGTCGTCGAGAATGAACTCCGAGAGCAGCGAATCAACCTGTGGCTTATGTATTATTATTCAACTGAACTTTCGATTCGTTCTGATATTACCTCTGCCAATCCGAAGAATTTCGTGAGTGTCATGTTCTCGATGAGCAGTTGTGTCAGCGCCTTGAGAGCCGGTGCCAAGAGTAAAATGTTACCGTATCTCGTCGGCGCCTCGTCTGGCATTTGGTCAAGGATAAAGGCGTAGAGCGCCTTGAGCACACGGTTCCGTGCGTCTCTGATCATAATTTGCGAGTTGGCTGAGAGCCCTTTGGCTTCTGG
Source organism: Caenorhabditis macrosperma (assembly GCA_963932285.1). NCBI lineage: Eukaryota > Metazoa > Nematoda > Chromadorea > Rhabditida > Rhabditidae > Caenorhabditis > Caenorhabditis macrosperma. The sequence goes on from OZ010622.1 coordinate 9,670,430, forward strand.
GTGTAGGAAGGCGAGCGCTTTGAGACACACAAACTCCTGCTCTCGCATCTGAAGTTGTCGCATCGGCCAGACGATCTCGTCGAGCACTCGCGGCGTGATGTTGCTCGTTTTGAATGCGGCGAATCCGTTGAGATCCGTGCTGTTGTCACGTGTCATGTACGTGTTGTTGAAGAGGCACACGCGCGTAGTGTCCGGACTCCGGAAAGCAGGCATCAAAATCAAATGTTGTGGAGCGTAGTTTTTCAGAAGAATGATTTTGTCTTCCATCGACAAATCCATGAAAGGTGAGATGGTCTTGGCCCACTCGACCATCAATAGCAGTGTCGTCCTCGAGATCTCGTTTAGATCCTGCAATAAGTATCTTGTCAACATGTTTGCCTCGTTCTTTCTCCACTTACTACCTCGGTTGTGCAAGGCCGATTTGGTGGCGCGAATGCTGAACCGTTCGCATCCGAAGCTTGGATTCCAATGTCGCCGTCTACACCCCCGCCGTTGCCGTTCATGTTGAAGATTTGCGAGCGACGGTATCGATTGCACATCTCCTGATTGACACGAGCCTCCATCTCCATGAGGGCGTCGATGACGCTGCTTGACGAGGATGTTGAGTTGCGCATGTTCTCCTGTCCAGAGCCTCCTCCGTTCAATCCCACACTGTTACCGTTGCCGTTCTCGTATCCCGGGCTGCTTCGGTCTTTTTTGAATGGAGTTCCGTTGAGGCTGGCGCCAGACGTGGGTGAACCAACGGGGTCTCGTTCGAATTGAATGGCTGCAAAATATTCATTTGATGATAAACAGGAAAAAAATGAATTTAATTTTGCAAAAGCAAAAATGCATATTGCGGTAGCTCTCCAAAACAACCCGTTCCATTTGGAGGATCGTAATTTTTTCATCCGAGCCGATATCTCTAAATGACATCTCTCGTTGTGAGAAAACGAGGTCGCTAGGCAATTTTTCAAGAGGTAAGAAAGCCCACCTTCTCGCTTCATTCCGACTTGCACACACTTTTGGAAGCGACAGTAACGACACGCGCATCTGAAGTTCTTGTCGATGACGCAGCGTTTGTTGAAGCGACACGTGAATTTCTGGTCGCGAAGAACTGTTCGTCGGAAGAATCCCTGGAAAATGGAGAAAGATTTCGAGTTGTAATTTATGGGAAAATGTGGACTACTGCGATAGTTATCTATCGATAAATAGTGCGGGAGGCATTTTTGTTTCAACTATAATCTAGTTTTGGCATTGCAGAGATCACAGATCATTCGGCACAGATAATGAACGAGTGCCTCCGAAAACAGCCCCTCCTTCTTGAAATGTACCTCACCTTACACCCATTGCAAGAAATGACTCCATAATGTGTTCCAGTCGATTTATCGCCGCATACTGCACACGGTTCCGCAAGCGGGTCGACTAGGTCCATGACTGAAAGAAACATCGGCGTGTTGTGAGGGGGGAAGATGAGAGATTCTCGATCGAATTCGTCAGCAAACATGCAACAACAACAATGGTGAAAAGTTTTTGGAATTGGAGGGGAGTGAAGGAGGGGAGCGTCATTTGTTCTTGCAACCGACGAGAGATTAGAAGCGAAAAGAAGCCAGATGGTGTACTTTTACACATGACACATGGGAAAGCGGCCGTGGAGGAAAGATGGAGAGAGAAAAGATTGGCAGCTTAACAAGATCACTTATCACCGCTTAAGATAAGATTGCGCGGCGGAAGCGGCGATGAGGGTCCGTGGGAGCAGACATCGATCAGCTGGAAAGTGACCGGCGAGAGAGAGAGAGAGTGACGTTGAAACGTGTTTCGATGATCGAGAGCGGAATATGAGACGAGGCGGCCAGGGAGGCCAAATAAAGCAGGGGGACCGAGAAGTACAACAATTGGGAGAGATGAATGCGCGGAAGCGGGAAGGATTCGAAGGTGGCGAACAAGCGAGAGAGCACGGAACGGCGAGAGGGCGCGAGAGAAATGTTGTTGATGTGGAGAGGAGTCCAGGTATTCATAATAAGGGAGAATATAAAGCCCTTAATGACAAGGCTCTCGGGGAAACAGAGATTATCATAAATAACGCCGCTATACTCTGGTCGCATCTTGTCAGAAAGAAGTGGGATGAAAAGAACTAATGATCAAGAAGAATGCACTATTAGACTATCGAACATAGTTGTTGTTTTTGGATGGACACCATTTGAACTCGATTACTCATCGTCATGACCTAGATTTCAAGACGAGCACGGATCGCAACGATCGTTATCGCTTCGGTCGAAATGTCGACTAGTCCGAAATTTCCTGAAATTCCGTTTCATGAAACCCGAGCTGTGATGACTTGGAGGAGGTGTAAACCGATAGCTCGGCGATCGAGTCGTGTTTTTTTTGAAAGTTCTGACTTTTAAAATGAACAAAAAAGATCGATCTTTCTAAAAAAAGACGCACAGTGTAGAGTACGTCTGTCCGATTAAGTGACCCGCTATACAAAACAGACAAAAAACGGTGAGGAGGCGAATGTATCGTAAAAGGATGGTAGAGGAGGAAGGGAGAGAGGGAATGTTGTATGAGTGAGGAGAGAGAGAGAGAGAGAGAGAGAAACATCGACTTTCTATTTAAAGCAAATAGTAAGTCGGAGAGCACCCGAATCGGAGAGAGAGAGATGGAGATCAAAAATTTACAAAATTTAAACAGTGGAAGTTTTTTTTTCCAGCCGAGAGCACTTTTCCAATTACAAGGAACCCGTCGACATCAAACGCCACTCTCCCATTTCCTCACTAAAATCTTCTTGATCTAGCGAAGAATCGATGGCGGATCGCGTAAAGAACTGACGGGGAGAAAGAACGTACATAATGTTTCGACACGCAGCACCTCTTCGCCTCCTTTTCCTGCTATCGCCGATCCGGATCCGTCCCGAAATCGAGAAGGAGAGGAGCGGCGAGGGGGGACGGGGGCAAGATCATTCAAAATTGACGTTTCGCTTGGAGGTGAGCGGAACCTACTTTGTGTGTTGAACTGTTGCACTCGGACATGAATGAGAAATGAGATTATGATCAGCAAGGTGACACATACGCATTTCCAAGAACTCGAGGGGAGGAGAAGGGAAGGAGGGAGAAGCTTGTGCTCTATGTTTGAACTTTTCGGTCAGACACCTGCTGATCTTTTCAGACGACGCGTTTTCTAGAATAACTGGGTATGGGGAGGGGGAAGCATTAGGAAGTCTCTATTTTTTGTTATTGAAATTCTGGATTGGTTTCGTCTAGCGGGGATTCCTAAACAGGTGTTATTCATGTAAATAAAGGAAAAGATGACGTCAAAAAACAAAACAACTTCTATTGTTGGCCCATCGTTAAAAATAATCTAAACATCGGAATCGAATAAAACAGAAGTTCAGATAGTCCATTGATAAGAAACATTCACTGATCTTCTCATTTGGAGAAGAAGGGAAACAGGAACTCGTTTTTGATCATTCCAACGGGTTGCCGCCTAATGATCGATTCCACCCAGGAGCTTTGAATAGCTAAAATGCGCTGCTCAATAGATGGCAAAAGAGCTATTCGCACGCTCGCTTCGAGAATCGAGAATGAAGTTGGGAGCAGAGATTCCAGAGAAGGGGGAAAAGCTTTCATAAACAAGCAAACGCAATTTTCAGAGAGCGGAAAAAGAGCTCTTTCTTCTCTTTCATTTCTTGTTACAGTCCTTCCCCTCGTCGCTATGCTCTCTTTTAATAACACTTACACTCGTCGGTCTCTGCCGCCTCGTCGTCCTCGTCGTGCAGCTGAAGTAGATTCGGCGCGTCGAGGAGTGCCATTTCGACGTCCATCGTCGGTGAGAGAAGAGTTGGCTAACTGATTGTGTGGGGGAGAGAACAACTGACAGACCGAGTGTCAAGCGGAAACGAAGCGCGGGACGACGAATCACCCCATACGGCTACATGTTATAGTTGTTCGATGCCCCCCGGGGCAATTAGCGGATCGTACTTTGTACTCGACCAAAAGAAAAAGATAAGCTAACTGGAAGTATGTCATACAAGTTTTTTGGGGCTGGTGTCAGGATGGAATTGTGATCTTCGAACAAGGGTGATGACGACGGGAAAAGGTGGACAACACTGATGAAGCTGAAGAAGCAAAAGTTTGTAGGAGGCAGCAGCAGGAGACGCTCGTTGGTCAAACATGACAAGAAAAAATAAGGGAAGGAAAGTTGAGAGAGAGGGAGAGAGAGACAGATGGAAGTATATGGTGAGGCGGACGAGACGGGAAGCGGGCAGCGGAGGACGACAGACCCGTTGACAATCGATAACGTGCGAGACGCAGGTCGGCAGACATCCATCTCCTCACCCTCTCCCGCAGCTACGCTCTACCCCCACGTAGGCCTTCCCGCCGCCCGCCATACGGCCACGAGACACACAGCACCACTACACGTAAATAAAAGAAACGTTTCAGGTATACCGGTCAGGTGACAGTGACACACGGAAAGACAAAGATATGACAGGAGAGAGACAGAGAGCTGCTTTGAAATGCAAAAAATGTTTAATAAAGTTTAACAACAAACAAAACAGAAGTGGTGTAACAAGGTTATGACCGGAAAAGGAACCGACTGAATATGAAAATGGGTGAAAAAAAAAGAAAGAGAACGGTTTAGTGGCAAATATGAGAATCACTTGTTCTTCTTCAAATTCCGCTGCTTCTCCGCCGACTCGACGATCAGATCTTCGGTGGGCAGTCCTTTCCTCCGCCGCACTGCGTCCATGTATCCTCTCGCGTGGTTCGGACTGTCTCCTTTCAATCCGAACTCTTCAATCTCTTCGAGAGTCGAGGGGGTCCAGTAGGGATCTTCGTCGATGACTTGCCAGTGCGAGAATTGCAGTTGAGCCGATGCCATTCCAGAGGTGAATTTGCGAAGTTGATCGCAGAATGAGAACGATTCGACGACGGGCATCAGAGAGACCACCTCGAACAGATTCGTCGCTTCGTTGATGTCTTCCGAGAGAACCTGAATGAAAGAGGCATTGTCATCAGTACGCATTCTTCGAATTATCTGTATTCGAACAGCCGACACACCTACTCATTCGATTCTATTTCGAATTCAATGCACTCTTGTCAAAGACTACTGTAGGTGTTGGTGTATTCAACTGACCTTCGACTTTCTCTGTGACAGCACCGCGTGGACCTTTCCCAGAGCCTGACTAGCCGTCGTTACAGTACACCGATACATGGCAGCCACTAATCGGAGAGCCAACTTCTTCGCGGCAGCCGCACACGTCGCCTTCATCGCCGTCATCATTTGTCCACCGATGGCTCCGTCTTCCACGTCAACCATCCAGTCCTCCACAATCACCGCTATTCCGTGCATAATCTCGTTACAAAGTGGTCCTGTGTTGCAGAAGAGCTCGAATCCGGCGACGAGTCCTTGATCGTAGCGTCGGACGCCGAATTCGGTTTTCCTCCAGATTGAATCACGATCGTAGTTCTGGACGTTGTTGAAGAGAATGTTGGCTCTGGCGCGTTCGGGTCCGAATGACCAAATTCGTTCGACCATCATCTCGATGAGTTCCTTCGGTTTCCGATACCACCACGATCCTTTCAACGCGGGCAGCGTTTCCGTGCACACTGTTGTGAACTTCTTTTGGAACTCCCCAACTTCATTCGGATCCGCTTCTCCGCGTCGCATTGCCGAGATCAGCGCAACATTCTTGTCGAGGACCTGGAATGCGTTTCGTTGGTGTTGGTGTGAGACGCGTGGCGCATAAATCATTTAATAGGTCTGCTCACCTCAACAACGGCGTCTCCCAGTGGCACAACACGCAGTTTGATGTGTAGAGCGTCCCGAATACGACACTCGGTCTCTTGTTCTTGAATCTGGGGAGCCGAGAGAGTCGCATCCTCAATTACAGTCTCCATGAAAGGAACGATCGGTTCGGAGACATCCAAATCGACAAGTCCCAGATCGTTGAGGTCCTTGATACACTTCTGCAGGTGCACTTCTCCGGCGGTTACCATCGCCAGCTCTCCGTTCTCCAGCTCCATCACTTTCAGACTTGTATCCAAGAGGGCAAGAAGTTTCAATTTCTCCCGCAATTCGTCCATATCCTCCAGTTGCTGCGTGCTGATAGAGACTCTCACGAGAGCCTCTCCGGTTTGCGATCCGATTTTGAGGCACGGGTACTTGCCTTCTTCGCAGAGAGTCGTGTTCTGGAGGAGGATCGGAGCATCGATCGCGCACACCATTCCGGCTGTCACAGCGTCGACAGGAATCGAATCACGGCCACGAAGAATCGAGATTCGCTCGATTTTCGTTGATGCAACTTCATTGTTTCCCTGAAAGCATCCCGTTCAGGATAAAGAACAATCGCTCGAAATGACTCACATGTTGCTGAAGAACGTACAAAGTATCTCCTTTTCTCAGAGTTCCACTCAAAATTCGGCAGATTGCTCTTCGAGAAGTGATACTTTTGTCTTCTGTCTGCAGAAGCTTGACGACGAACACAATCTGCATCGCTTCGGGACTGCATCGCAGCACGAAATGCCTCAATGGATGGTCGAGACGGTGTCCGGTGATATGATCCAATCGGTGTTTCGTCTCGAATGTCGATCGAACGTTTGGTGCTCTCGCAACTGCCCGGAAACTGGCTTTCGGAAGAGGCAGCCAACTGCGCATCAGCTCATCGAATGCTTCGTTGGCTCTGCGCGATTTCAACGTGAACCCTAACTTCTTCGCGAATTCCGTCAGCTTCGTCACATCGTTCTCGACCAATCCAAGATCGTGAAGTTTCCAAAGAGGTTCGAGAACGATTCTCTCGAACAAAGTGGCCTTGTTCCGGGCGGCGGCTCCATCCTTGATCTCTCCAGCCGTGTTGATCCAGAAGTCACCGAACATCACCGGCATGATTGCGCTCTTCTCGATTTTCATTTTTTCCGCAGCCAACTGAGCGAAATCCTCACATCCGAATGCATAAGAGTGAAGGGCAGAGGAGAAGATCACATTTCCTTTGGCGGGATCAAAGTGCAGTTTGGCTTCTGCCTCCTCAATGTTTCCCCACGTGTCGTCCTCGAGGACGATTCCTCCGAGCACCTGACTGATGCAACTGTTGACGCGTTCGATGAGACGGGCCATGTGCTGATACGCCTCGCTTGACGACATCTTCAACTCGACTCGCAACCTGTCGATCTTGTTGATAACCAGCGTCATCGCCTGTCCGTTTCGGATCACTTGTCGAATGAGCGCTTCTGTCTGCGAGCAGATACCTTCGATGACATCGATGAGCAGGAGGGCGATGTCAGAGAGAATCAGGGCCGACGTGACTTCTCCAGAGAAGTCCACATGGCCGGGGCTGTCGATCAAATTGATGAGAAGCGGTTCGCAGAGCAAACTGATTCCGCTCGATTTCATCGTGATTCCACGTGTCTGCTCGTCCTCTCGACTGTCCATATAGCGAAGTTTTCCAGCCATTCGACCTGAAATCAATTGCCTTTAATGAGAGAAAGGGGCAGCGGATGAGATGAACTCACTAGAGATCACAGCATTGGCTGATACCAGCGAGTCCGCGAAACTCGTTTTTCCGTGGTCCACGTGCGCGACGAGGCAAACATTTCTGATGTGCTCCGGCGGCTTCTGGAAGACATCAGAGCTCATGGATTTTTCTGTCCGGAATAGAGGAAAAAACAAATGTTTTCGATGCAAAACAAGAAAAATGACGTTATTTCGAGAAACGTATTATTCCCATCGGCATTTGAGTTGACAAGGTCAATTCGCACATCGACTAGAAGACCACTTCACGAAGGAGTTTGTGAACTTTCTAAACGTCGTCCTTACCGTTGCCACTGCTTGTTTCAACGCCGTCTCAAGACTTTCCATTACGAAATAGTCTTCTGAAATTCAGAAAAACTTGAGTTTTCAGTGACAATTGGGCATCACAAAGTAGGTGAGAATGAACGAGACTCCAAAAAGTCAAAAAAAAAACAATGTCGAATTATGTATTTTTATTTAATTTTCAGTCTATTTTTTTCAGCTTCAGCAGTCATAAAACATGAAGATGTAATGTTTTGATTGGACACAAAAAGCGTCTGGAAACCACTGGGAAGACAAATTTCGAGATATATGTCATAATACAAAATAAGAGGTGTGAGAGGGAGTGAGACAAGAGGCTCGGGGAGAAAATGTACATAATCGAATTGGTGTACCCGATGCGTCAAAAGCCGTTAGTTACCGTACCAGCGTTGCCGGCACCGTAAATCGGGACGGGGTACAAGAGGGGGATAGCTGCTACTGGGTGAGGAGAGGACCTGAAGTGTGTGAGAAGTTTGGGAGACGGAGAGAGAGAGAGAGCGAGAGGGGAAACGGTGATATGGCGACTTTGAATTCTGATTGGAGCGCGTTTGGCGATCAGAAGCCATAGTCGACAGTCGCCGTTTTCAATGTGTTCTGAACTTTTAAAGCTCGACGCACATTGTTGCAAGTGTCCAATATGCATAAAAGTGGTGGGGGAGGAGAGTGAGAACAGTTGTGTGGGTTGGTGATAAGTGAACACATCAGATGATTAGGCTGAGGTTATTGTCAGTCAGTCTGCGCATATAATACTACAACAAATCGGAGCCCGTTTCTAGCGTTTTGTATACAATCGTATAAAAGAGTGAAGTGTGGGGGGTGAGAGAGGTAGATGAGGGGGTTGGAGAGGGAGCAGACAGACGGACGGGAGACGAAGAATTGCGAAATGTTTCACCGTCTGTTGTGTCGGATCCACCCGTCCAAGAATTATGGTGAACATACTCAGTTTTAGGGGGTTGGTGAGAGGTATTTGGTTGAAATGTGTACTCGATTAGGTATGCGAAAGGTCAATTAACGGGTGCCCGCGATTCGGTTTAAAACGAGAGGTCCAGTTGCGTACAGAGTGAGAGAGTAACAAAAAAGAGATGAAAGTAACATGGGGGGGAGATGGGAGAAAAAAGAAGAAAAAACACACACAACAGAAAAATCAAACTCAGGGAGGTAAAAAACGATGAGGAAGGATGGGGGAAATCAAGAAACTGATGGTATATACACAAATGGGAAACGAAGGAGAAGTGCGTCCAGAGAAGATGAAGAACGGTTTAGCGGAACTAACGGGGAACTGTTGAGAAGACGCACTTCTCCTATTCGACACATACAAAGAACAGGGAGGACAGGTAGGCTGTGATCTTCGAGAAGAATCACAGCGTTCACCGTCACGCTTTCGGATCGATGGGATGGGTGGAAGAGGAGGATGAGGCCGAGGAAGATGAGCAGGATGTGGATGTTCTGAAAATTACATGTTTGCTCAATTCCTTTTGTCTTCAATCTTCGTTTGGTCTAACTACAGCGTCTCCCTTCAATATTCCCAGTTACTAAATCCCAATCTCATTGTCATTTTCGAAAGCAACATTCTGCTCCGATCACAGAACAAAAAGAGCCCTAGGGAGATCCAGTCATACTTGTTTTCGATCTTACCGCGTGCCCAATTAGAGAAAGATTTTTGCTTTGAGCGAAAACAATACAGCCCGTGAAAACAACTACTCACCCCTCGCCATGATGATCGTCTTCAGTGCTCTCCTCGACTGTGTTCAACGAGCCATTGGGAACGTTGTGATGGTGATGATGATGGTGGTGGTGGTGATGAGAGTTGTTGGTGATCATATCAGGGCTCCCGTTGCTCATCATCTTCTTGTGGTCGACTACTGGAAACTTTGAAAATTGGTTAGATGAAACATAAAGAAAATAAAAGGTCACCTCTGGTCAATTCGATCATATCGACGATGGCTTCTGAGGAAACAAGAGGCATCTTCTCGTGGTCGTTCGACGTGGCAATGTTGTTCGAGACGTCATCTGAGTTGCGAATTTCATCCACATCGTCCTCAATGACGTCATCATCGAGATCATCTTCTGTTTCGTAATCGTCTTCGAGAAGCATTTCTCCGCGAACTTGACTCCGTAAACTCAGCAGATGGTTCTTCAGATCGACGAGGTCGAGGTTTCCTTCGGTTCCTTTCTCGGCCACGGAAACCAAATGAGCAGCTGTTCGAACAGTGACAAGGTGGAGGTTCATCTCGTTGAGCGGCTTCTGGAGAACTTCTTTGAAGCTCGCGTCGAGCAGAGTGTATGGAAGGTACAATGACCAGCACACGGTGCCCAGTGACAGAGCGCGCGCTTCAAGAAGTCTCATGTCGATCGGTTGGGTGGCGAGACTCTCAATCAAATCGTCGAATCGCGGGTAGATGTTACGAAGCGCCATGTTTATAGCATCGTGGAACGGCGACGGGGTCGTTGGCAGCTGCACACCGGACAGCTTGATCGTAATGCTGCGGCAGATGGAGAGCACAGCGACGACATGCTGCATGATTCCACGCGCCTCGTACAACCACGGGTTTTTATCGAGGAGTTCTCCGAGCAGCGCGTTCAGCTGCTCCATCGAATCGATTTCATCGACATTGTCGGTGGCGGGACGAGTGAATCGAGACGGCGGAGATTCGAATGGGACTAGCATCTGGATAAGAGATAAATGAGAATTCGATGGGATTTTGGAAAGCTTACCCTCGATTTGGTACGCTTATGACGCCTCCTTTGGCACGTGATGATGAGAATGACAAGGGAGAGGAGGAAGACGAAGCCTAGCACTACTAGTGCTAATATCACTACTATGTCCATCTGAAACGCAAGTAGTTGAATGGTGAGGAGTAGTTGGAATGGGGAAGGGGGGTCAACTATGAGCCGCGTCTCCTTTACTACTAATATACGCACAATCAACTCGGCAGTGGAACGAAAATGGGAGGAGTCAGAATTATGACTACTGAAATGAGCTCGTTGTTTTGTCTTTCTGACTCTGCGCGCGCACACGCACATCTCATATCATGTGCTTGTTGGCGAGTGTGAGAAAATCAGAGCTCTTTTGGGAAGTGCGCGGTTTGGACTGAGTTGCGGCTCCGTAAATGAAGAGGGCGAGCGGGCGGCGAGCTGGTGACGACTGAATGAGGGGTCTCATCGACGCGCTCGACGCTAAAATGGCATAAAAAGAAAAGGGCACCGGGTGTTGGACACCTGTTACTATTCCGTGTTAGGCGGAGCTTCGAGCCAGCGCACACAATCCACGAGGAGACCGCGCACATTGGTGCCTTACTGGCTTGTAGTTTGAGCAAGTCATTAAGTGCATTCTCACATTTCGAAAGTTACCGAACACCTCTATTTTGGCCGTTGGAAAGAAGTGGGTAGTTGCGAAGTTCTTCGCATAAAAATACGAATCGTCGACTAGTTTTGGCAGACTGAATGGATAAGAAAGGGTAGAAAGCAAACTTTTAAAGAAGATTTTGAGACGATTTGTGTGCCTGTCACGGCCGGAAATAAGGGCTCCGGGGATAATCGGAGGATGAGCACCTCTGCGACAAAGAATAGAGTCCGCATCAGGACGATAGGAAAGGAAAACTAAAATTTTGAACTCGATCACTGCTTTTTAGAAACGTATGTTTACGAAGGTGCACATTTTTGTTCTGAGCCTAAACTAGGGTTTTTGATTCCTTCTATTGTATTCATTTTCCCAGCCAGGTTTAGTGTTTCAAACAGTTCAGTCCTCTTCGAGGGAAATTGCCGATTCCCGGTTTACAAGGCCCTAACATCTGCAGATGGTCGTGTACTCTGCCTGTGCGTGTTGGTTTTGCCCTTTGGGCGAGTGACAAAAAACTCGTTTTCCTATTCCACATTTTCTCATTGACCATGCCCATCGAAATGTTTCATGGGGTCTTTTTCGTTGTCGAGGAGGAAAAACGATACAACAATTTGGTTGGGGTTTACACGGAACTTACCTCGAAAATTCAACCAATTTCACCGAGTTTCGGACAATAATGGCGCATAGGCGACAGCGTGTTTGTTATGTGATTCTGAATTCGGAAAATCAACTAGATGCGCCTGATTTATGGGTTTATGCGGAAAGAAGGGAAGCGAGAAAAGGGAGAATAAATAAGAGAAAAAGGGGAGAGAACGAGAGATAAAGATAAAAAAGATCTTCCGGTAGAGACAGATTGAGAGAAGAACGGCTGATTGTGAAGAGTCGTGATAACGAATCACGGTGACCAAAGACTTGAGAAAACGAAGATAAAATTAAATGAGAAATATAGAAAAATGAGGGGAAAGTAGTGGAGCAAATTCGCCCGAAGACTCAATTCTTCCAATTTTTATTCCACCTATTGGTCAGCGACAACGATGACGACGGTGTATAACAACTTCAAGGACATTTCAGGTTATCGACACCACCCCCTGGCGCGTCGCCGACCCCCGTGCCGGCGAAGAGCGACACCAGAAGAAGAGCGACGGGAAACGAAAACGGTAACGGTCGGTGGCAAGTGGGAAGGGACGGGCGCATAAGAAGGAGATAAGGAATAAGAATACGAGTAGTAGTAGTGGTTGGTCAAAATAATAGTAGAACGAAGAGGAAGAGAGAGTGAGAGGGAAGTGGAAATCATCAGAATGGCAGGATAGTCTCTCGTCCAGAAGAGACACCTTTCTAGAAGTGTTGCTCGATTAGCCGTATATTACCGCGATGAAGCTTGGAATGGACATAGCTGTGGTAGTTACAAACTGTCAAAACATAATCAAGTTTATGTTTTTCTCCCATTTGCTGAGAACATGAAAAGAAAATAGATTTGATGTTGCATCTAGATGGCTCAAAGTGCCAAACCTCCCTTTCATCTTTCCGTCTTGTTTTCGCGGTTTTTCCCTGATCGGAACCACGGAAATGGGGATCGATTTTCTGCTCTCACGTTCCGGAAAATACACACGCATGCTGCTCTCATCTGTTTGGCAGCGCTGAGAAGAAGAGCAAGAAGAGAAAGTGTGCTGCGCCATGAAATCGAAAAAAGCGTGGTGGCCGGGACAGGGCTATGCGAAAAGAGCAACAATCAAGCACAATCAGCAGTGAGCCGATTTTAACACACGCCTGACGCTTCGCTTTCAGTTATCTCTTCTCTTCCACTCTCTTTTCATTTGATTGGTGGGGGGCAATGTGAAATATGATGAAGATGATATGGGCGAATGGCGCAACAACGAGAAGCAACGGGCGCAGAAGGGAAAAAAAGAGTAAGAGAAAAAAGGACACCAAAGATTGCAAGTAAATATGAAGAGCGGATCAAACCGAGTCCTCTACTAGCCTTCAATTAGAGCTTTCGTCGTATGTGATTTCGAAAAAGAGGAGGGGCGGCAGACGAGATCGCAGAGCCCGATCTAATCTGTCAACGGTGGGGTGGCAGAAAAAGAGCAAGACTGCTCCATGAGCTAATTGATAGCCGTGAGCAGACGGAAGCAGAGAGACGACGACGCGGTGGGCTGCTTCAGTCGCCCGGCAAAAAGAGAAACAGAAACAGAAAGAATCAAGAAACAGGTGTAAAAAGGTCGAACGATGGGGGCGTACACCACGGGCGTTTATTGCCGTCTCGCTCTTTTTTCGTGTATTTATTTCAAGCGCCTGTCTTCCAAATAGTAGGCTACAGCAGCTTCCTATCGCATTCGGCCACTACGAATAAGGCTCGTTTTCTGTAAAAGTGCATCTCCACTCTTCGGTTTTTTTCTGCTCGGGTGGGGGGACTGCGGAAACGCACTCGAGTAGTGAAAAAGGGAATGTTTTCCTTTCATCGATGAAGGCATTCGTCAATATTTGCGCCTGGTTTCGAAGAAGTTTCGCCCAAATGCTTTTCCTGTGCTTTTTTCGCTGCTTTTCTTTCACCCCGTCCGGATGACCTCTCTCATGGGTTCTCTCCCTTGGCGATCCATTAACCGGATGAGATGTGTGTGTGTGTGTTCTAACGACGACATCGACGACACCACGCGCCCGCCAGCCTACCCAATGTTTTTCGAAACTCTTCGTTGATCCGAACCGAGGCCACTGGCACACATACATTTCTCTACGCGCACCGTGCACTTTAGCATATTACGAAACATGGCGCTGTGTGAGTGGTGGAGAGACCTTAGCCTGTGATTGGTCACACACACACAAACACACACAAAAAGGACACGTCGAATGAGAAAAGAGAGGGCGAAGAAGGAGACATGCGTAGGCACGCTCACATATGCTCACATTACCTGCCGACGACTAGGTCCCGATATTTGTCTGCCCGTACTCGGGCTCTATTCCTCTATTCAGCTCGTGATATGCGTACACTTTCCCTTTCTATGGGCACACGACGTCCAGCCGACGACTGCCGAAAGTTCAAAAGTACAGTACTCCCGCTGCTTGGCGACGAGCGGCGGCTTGGGGCAGTGCGCCAGATGTTGTATCGACATGACGGGAGTGGAAAAAACAGAGAAAAGCGCCAGATGGTGTGGGTGACGTGAGGCGGGAAAGTAACACGGAAAGGGCGCCTTTTTTAATGGAGAAAAGGACGAATCGAATGGATAGGGGGACGAATGGCCCCGATGGAGCGATGGGGACACAAAAGCGACTGGGGGGAGGAAGAGACCGGACGATGAAGAGAAGGGGGACGGCGGACGACATGCAAATTTCGGCAGCAGCCACCAGCCATTGTCATAAATATTGGAGTAAGTGGTCATTGTGGCGACGAACAAGACGAAGACGGAGGAAGCGTCGGACGGATGGGGCGGCAGCAGCGGCGGGAAAAATTGGACTAAATTAATAGTAGGCTGACCAAAATTTTCAGATGTGTCGCTTCATGTTTACCCCTTTCCTTTCTCGTCCTTCTGTTTCGTGTCGGACCTCTAGGCCTCCCCTATCGAAATAAATTAGGGCGACAGAAACATGGAGCAGCGGAGCAGGAAGAGGGAGAGAGCAGAAGGAGGACGCCGCCGTCGACGACGACGCATCAAACTATTTACATGTGGATTAGAGAAAAGAGCAGTGGACAGAAGGAAAAAGAAGACGTCGTCGAAATGGAATCCCGTCACGAGCGAAGAGGAGAGCCGATTGGAGCGGAAAACGCAGAAACAGAAGGAAAAGCAAAGGAGGAGGAGGAGGCGCCGAGGATGTGCTCTTTGAAAGTTTGTCACCGGAGAGAATCAAATGAATGATGAAGGAACAAACAAAACAAACGAAAAATGAAACGATGATCCCGAAAGTTCAGCGGAATCAAAGCACAACTTGTGGGGGGGGGGGGGGATTGTCATTCAGTCAAATGTCAGAAGGAACTACAATAGGGGGATTAATCGAAAACATCCGGGAAACAAACAGGGAGACTTCAAAAATAAGAAATTTGAATAATTAATTACGGTGTGACTCGAAGGAAGTTTTGAACAAAGAAATACGGGTAATCTTCGACCAAGACCATATGGGCAGAATGATGGAAAGCAAGCAGCGGAGCGTGGACTACGGTACGATGATGAATGAGCAAAAGTAAGAGAACCGAAGACTTTCTTCCACCTGATTAGCAAACGGATGCAAACGGATGACGAGTCGGCTTGATCCGCAATCAGCTGGAGTAGAGGGCGTGCACTGGGCGTCGCGCCCTCTTTACCACCCGCAATAAACCCGCGAAGAGACCAACACGTTTCTCCGGGGGGTGGTGGTGGTATTGGTGGCATGCGAAAAGCACACGCGCACAGAAGAAGACATTCTCTTTTTTGTGTCTATGGGGCTCGGTTTTGGGGTATGTGTATGTAATGGTGAGTGAGTGTGGTGGAGAGTGCGCAGGGTTGGCAGCAGCGCAAGAGCGCAAGCCGGCAAGGACACACAGTCAGACAGACACGTCCCATACAGCCAACCAATACAGGAGGAGGACACCCGATGGGAAGGAAGGAAGGAGGAAGACCGAAAGAAATCGGAGGGCGGGTCGGGCGCGCGAGTGAGCGCGGGCGCCCGTCGTCGCCGAAAAAACTGCCGATGTTGCGCAACTTGAAGGAAAAAACACACAGCCAAGAGGTCGGCACTGGGCTGCCTCCCGGGCAGCAGTCATACCGTCTCTTCTCCTTTTCTTCTTCTTCCTAGTTTCAAAAAGGGCAAACCGCCACGCCGAGAATGCAGCTGATGGCGCGGAATACGCTGCTGTGTAAATGGAGGAGAATCGGATGAGAAAGTGAGAGGCGGAACGAACGCACCTGCGTTGGCCGAGCGAGAAAGGGCATTTTGAGGGCGGAGCGAATAAATAACACCACCCAATTTCGTGACATCAACAAATTGCGGTTTGCGATGATAGAGGATATCAGCGGAACTACCGTAGTCTTGTTAGCCAGGAATGCAACTTGAATGGAAGATCTATGAGGTCTGATTAATTATGACAATTGATAAAAGTTATCGGCAGATCTACTCGATAAGTTATATTACACTACCTGACTTGAACCTAGTCTGAACTATCATTGGAACACGTGACATAGTGAAGTAACTGAAGCGGAAAGGGCATCGTTTCTTGATGTTTGTGAGCGAGACGATCGAACACAACTTTTTCGTCCACGTCGCGAAAAATTGAGCCAATTCGACAAAACTACAACTAATTTTGAGTTTAGTTTATAGACCAATGGTCAGTGGTTTCCGGAACGCCTAATTTCAGTTTTCAGCTGCTCACAAAACATTATTTTCCAGCTGCCAAAGTGCAAAAAGTGATTCTCGTCTTAGCAGCGGTGGTCTCTGAAAGTGTCTGATTGTCATGACGACCACACGGGCACGTGCCCTCTTATGATTCTGACCACGGCGAAACGTGAAGTTTGTCCAAATAGGAAGAAAAACATAAACAGAAGGCTAAATCGCAATCGGAAATTCGTGCCCTTCTCTCATCTCTTCACTCATCTAAATAATATCGTGGGTGTGGTATTCCATATGTATACGTGATTAACGTCATTTTTGGTCACTGGCTGCTTGAAAAGAGGCTCATATTTGATTGTAAAGAGTAGCGATAAGGTGGTTTGCAGCTATAATCTTGCCAAAATGAATGGGAAGCAGAAAAACGAAGCAATATGGCAAAAGTGCAATGTGCACTTTACGCAATTTCTTCCTCCAATCAATAGATAAAACATCACGTTTTAAGACAGAGGCAACAAGAAGAAGCGAGAAAAGTTGGAGCGCGAGAAAAAAGGAATCAAAGTGCAACACAAGGAAAAATTAGAAGCGCCGCACCGAAAACTCGCTGGTGTTGGATAGAGGCACAGAGGCGGCTTGGGAGGCTGATGGGCGACGAGGGAAGCGAAGAGGTGCGGAGACGTAAAGACAGAGAGGCAATTGCAATGACACTCACACAAAAAACGCAAAAACGAGGGGCGGCCGGCCGGCGCGAGAGACGACGGAGAGAAGAGCGAAGAATTTCAGTGTGTGTTTGTGTTGTCTCTCTCTCTCTTTCCCTCTCACCCCACCTTCTCCTCCTCCTCCTCTCGCTCGCTCCGGGGGCCGGCTGGCCGCCGTGCCGAATCGGCTGGCCGGACGGGCGCTTGACGGCCATCGCGCCCCTCCTTTCCCTCGGGTCTCAGCCGTTCATTCAGTGTCTTTCCGCGAGGGGCAAGCATGTCTGCGCATGTTTCAAAGTTAACGCTTCACATCGCACCAAGTGTTCTCTCTCACTCGGCGTCTCGTCGCCTCTCTCATCCCTGCGACGCTAGAGGAGGACGGAGTGCCCGCGCCATGCCGTTCGATACAAGACACGACACGACGAATCGATACTTTTTCGTTGTGCAAGGATGAGCGCCGCTCACTGCTTATGAGTTTTTTATTCTGTCGAATGCAACACCTTATTATTAAGTTCCCGTTTTTTTAGAACGAAATTACCACTTACCCTTTCTCGATTCGTTTCCTTCACTGGAATATCCATGGTTTCCACGGATTCGAAAGCGAAAGGCATGAATAGTTGATCGTCATCTTCTTCCAAACCCATCTAAAAATATGTTTTGTAGAAAATTCCATACAGAAAGAGCAGAACTATGGGAAAATTCGAAAACGCCGATGTTCAGTAAATGCGATAGCTTCTGCGTAAATCTCCCCTAATCTTTAAAGGCGCACAGCTCTCTACCGTATTCTTTTCATACTAAACGGTCTTTCGTTTGAAGACCCGTTGTTTTAAATTGACTTTTTTCTTTTTCAACAGTCCAATTGCGCGGTTGTGATCGCTTATCGAGTGCCATGTTTGTAGGTCAAATCGGTTTGAATTCGTTTACACCTGTCTGTATATCCTCTTCAACATCCGTTTGGCGCCAATTGTCGATCGATTCTCTCTCGCTTTCCCCTCCGCTGCTCCGATCTTCTTAGCCGTCCCACGTGCCCGAACCGAAGAACCCTTGAGGCATCAAGTGCAAACAACTGCGCTCTCCTCTTCCGATATCCTATTTATTTATCAGTGCGTCAATTTGAAGACTAGATCTATTTATCAGTATCCCGTCCGTTGGCGTTCCCGTTTTGGTGTTTCTTTTTTTTTCATTGCATTAAATACTTCGGTGGAAATTAACTCGCGACTGACGAGAATGTTAATGCGGAGAAGAAGGTGAGTCAGATTCCCCCCCCCCCTCTTATTTTCCCGTTTTCAAGTGGAGCTCAGCGAGATTATCGTTTAGCAGACACAGGAGCTAATCCTCTCTCCATGTCTATACGTGACAATTGGCACATGAAACGACGGCGGACAGCGTGAAAAAGTCGTCGTCCGACGACGCTGCTCATTTGCTCGTGCTCCTCATTATCGAACCGGAGAAGGCGGCGCCGTCGCGCACACGCATGTCCACACATGCCCCCGAGCCCGCCTTCTCTGGCTCCCCACTCTCGCCCCGAGCAACAACCTCTTCGTCGTCGTCGTCTTCTTATTCCATAGAAAAGTGTGGCTGCTCGGCACACTCCGTGAGGATTTATCCTTTTCTTCCCCACTCTTTTCCCATTGACGTCAATCGGCGGATTAGGTGCTATGGAAACGGTCCTGATCCTCGGCATAGCTTCACTCCCCTCTTTTCCGCCCATTTCAACACAATAATATAAGTATCGCATGACAGCCTCAGGCGGCCCTCCTCTTCATTTTTTTTTGGGAGGAATGTGTCATGTCTGTACGAGACACCCACCAGTCTTATCACTGTTGGGAAAGGTGTGCTTTCATTCAATCGACAGACGCACTGACTCTCTGATCGAACTGTACGGTGTTTTCATGTCCCCCGCTATTGATTTTGCATCGTTCTCCTCCACCGATGTGTTTTGTTTTCTCGTGCAAGAAGGGAGAAGGGAAAAAGCAGCTTGGAATTATTAATAGGTTCCTCTACCCCCGCTTTCTCCTCGTCCCCTTCCGAGAGTGTTGTTTGGTTGTCACATGCTGATGAAAAGTGGCATTATTGCGAGTGAAATCTGAAGAGTAGAGAAAGAGAGCCTCGCCAAATCTGCCTCTAATTCCGTTGGCGCCGAGCGACGACTACGACCGAAAAATTGCGTTTCCTTCTGACACGATGATTTGTCCCCTCCTCCCCCCTCTCTGACACCATGTTTTTTGTTTTCAATTCTCTATTCCATTCCGCCTTTCTCTCTACTATAGACCGATGATCGACATGAATTCACGGTCGTTCTCCTCACGTCACTCTTTTTGTCATCTACAAGTTTTCCAATCAAACTCGGTCGTGTTCTATTTCGATGAAAATCGAAAAGTTTTATAACGCGTTTTGGAGCTGAATAGAAATAGAACTATGTTTTGTTTATCTGATATCGATTTCATTCTCTTCCTCTCCGCTTCCGCTCGTATCTTTCTCTTTCTGCTCTTAAGCCACACTAAAATGACATCATAAATACGCCCTCATTATTTCTATTTCAGAACTCGGGTAGATCAGCTAAACGTTGTCTCGCGCCTACTCGACGTTTTCAGTCGACAAGTGACTAACAGAAAATAAACGAAAATGCGCGGAGAAGCCGGAGAGTTGGCGGTGAGCAGTGGCGAGATCTCTAACGGAGCCATGTCGCCGGAAAAGCAGCAAGAGCAAGAGCTGATGGGCAAATTGGCGGCGACGGGAAAGTTGCCTGCTCGGCCAGCCAGTTCGTTCCTTCAAAAGAAATTGCAACAGAGGGTGAGTGTTTTCACTTCTCAATATGATCATCAGCAAGAGGAGTCAGTCATTCCTATTTGATTTAATGAGAAGAGTGATTCACTCACCGGAAGCCTAATAGTTGCCATATGAATCATAGATCTGACGAAAGATAACAATTGTGTTTACAGAAGTTCTTCGACTCTGGTGATTACGCAATGGATAAGTCGAAAGCCGGAACTGGCCTCGGATCAAAGCCACATCCGCTTGCTGGTGGACCCCCGCAACCGGCTGCTGCCGTCGCAGCAGCTTCGGTTGCTCAGAAGAGTCCGGCTCCGGCTACGTCTCCATCTCCATCAGCTTCTCCAATTTCGCAGCAGACGAGCCGTCCAAGCACCGAACGAGGAAATGACGATGATAATCTCCAGGTACATTTGCCCTCTTCATCATTCGAAAACAACGTGTTGTTTTCAGATTCCTCGCCCGGACACGGTTCCACAGCGAAAAGCGTCGATAATTAATCCGAGTGTGCATTGCAAGCTGAGTCCTGCGCCGCATGTTCAGGTGAGAAACGAGAGGTGCACGGTAAACAAAAGGGATTCACGCTTTTTTCCTGCACTTTTTTGGTGGTAAAGCCCGAGCCTGAGCTGACTGCCAAACAAACATAGACGATGAATTGAACTATTTAGCGGCGCACAAATGAACGTAATCAGTTTGGCGCGAGAGGAAAACGGAACAAAAAATGACTCGGGTATGAGCAGCGTTGACTTCACTTTTGTGTGCTCAATGGGAAAAGGGCATCCTGAGACTGATGGTGGGCGCGCGAGTGTAAACATTGGCGACAAAGAGCTGATAATTTTGCAAACCGTCGTTTGACCTTTCAAAAATGAAAGGGGATTTTCATATTTTCAGCATCATGACGCAGCGGTTTCGCCAACTGCAAACGAATAGAAGAAGGGGGCGGATGGTGCGAGACGACGAATACAACTGTACACATTACAATCCTCATCATTCGAACCTTCACTCATTCTTCTTCCATGTTTTTATCATCTATATATTGTTCACAGTATTTTGTCACTTTTGG
The DNA here is from genome assembly GCA_963932285.1 of Caenorhabditis macrosperma. Lineage (NCBI taxonomy): Eukaryota > Metazoa > Nematoda > Chromadorea > Rhabditida > Rhabditidae > Caenorhabditis > Caenorhabditis macrosperma. Next base: position 9,691,395 of record OZ010622.1, read on the forward strand.
GAAATGAGATGATTTTACTCGTTTCCCTAATTTTTATTACTGTCCCATCCCGTTTTACCACAAGAAGCCCTTATGGCAAATCATAATCATTGTCACAAATATTCACGCCCACTTCTTAAAGGCTGTTTCTTGCTGAAAATCCGCCCACAAGTCACACGAAAGCACATTTTCACCCTCCAACCTGTTTCTGTTCTCTTCTCTCCCTTCCTCTCTCTCTATCAGTTGCTGTCTGCTATCGTTTTCAAACAGGTCTTACTGTTCTGTCGATCCGCACAACATTTTTTCTTTCCGCACCTACCCTCTGAAAATGTTGCTCGGTATGTAGAGATGATAGTCTTCTTTCTTTTCCCATCAACCTTCCTCTTTCCCGATTTCTCTCTCTCTCCTTCTCTCTCTTCCTCTCTCTTTCTGGTCTGTCTCAACCTTTTGAAACAATCGAAAACACCGATCAAGCGTTTCATCTCCTTTTTTATTGTATTTACCACAAGAAATAAACATTCAGAACGAAGAGGCAAATAAGGCGGACTGAGGTAATCATATGAAAATGAGAAATTACATAAAATGGATTTTAAATGCGATAATAACAGCGCGACTAGTGGTAAGGAAGACTGTGATACACCGTAAGAGAAGGTGAACAGAAGTGTTTGTGTGTGTGTGTGAGCAAGACTTTTAAGCCTAGAATTGGTCCGAGGCAATTTCAGATGACATTAATAGACGAGCCTTCAGACCTTGGAGGCCGCCTTCTTGTTGCGCCATTCGCAGGTGATGATGATGACGGCGAGAAGGAAGAGGATGATGAGGATGACGACAAGCGGATACACCCATTGGTATTCGCCTGCAAAGATTCACACAAGGTTTGGAGAAGTCAGAACCATTTTCAGAGGCCGGAGCACGTCCGACAGAAAGCACTCAGTGCTGAAACGTTTCGAAAAATGCTCCGAGAAGCTCTTAGAAATTCACGAAAGATTCTCCTCATTTTCCCAAAAAATGCTTTCCGAGCACAGCGTTATTTTGGAATAACGGGCTTTGAGATTTCATGACGAAGTGTTTTTCACACGAAATTCGTCGAAAGGCTTGTAAATTTTGCAAAGAATAAACTCGAATGATCTACGGTTTGTTGAAAAACTAAATACCAGGTACCAGAAACATTTTGACCAGAAAAAAGCGCCGAAAACATATCAGAAAATGCTGATCTAAATACTACTCGATGAGGAGTTTTCATTTACAAATTGTGTTCTCCGTTGTTCTGCTCCCCGAGCATAACGTCGTTATTGCTTCGTAATGAGCTCAGAGATCACGATGACTCACTTCTCACGTCGACCATCTTATCGACCACCAGCAGCATCTTGCTCGTTTTTCCATTCACAGTGTACTCGTTGACAGCTTCGCACGAGTAGGTGCCGGCGTCTGTGTAGTTGGCATTCGACACGATTACAGTGCTTCCTTCCATCGAGACCGACTTGCTGAGTGCTGGAAAAGAGGGAAATTCCAGAGGAAATGAGCGGCGGAGTTACCAAGAGGAGAGCCATCCTTGGTCCACTTGACGACGGGTTTCGGGTATCCGGACACTGGACACGTCAGCGAAACGGATTCTCCTTTCTGAAAGACACCGTTTTTCACGGCTCCACGTGCTCCATCACTGGCTCACCTCAATCGTGGTGCCGGTGCTCTCCAAATGGAATTCGTGTCCCTCGTGCTCGGTGAAGTGTTCGTGGGAGTGGACGACAGGGCGCGCTGTAAACTGATCGATCACACACACACCGTCTGACTCTCTTCTCTCTCTCCTGCTCAACAGCTCACTCACAATAAATGAATGCCTTGTGGCTGATCTTGCCGTGCGGTGTGTCCAACTCGCATTTGTACTCGCCGGCGTCTGCAAAAACAAGATGATTCGAAGGCGGATGAGAGCTCGCGGAGCCGGAGAAACATGTGGCCGAATGGCAAACCTTTCACAGATGGCGATCCGAAAGTGTACGTCGCGTTCTTCTTCGTCGGACTCAACGCCGCCTCGAGCTTTTCGTTGTCGGAGGATCGCACGAAGACGGCGGATTTTATGACGACCTGGAGCGAATTTCATGAACCGAGGGCTTTCTTTTGACGTTTTCGTCGGAAAATAACAAAAAATGATTATGAATTTTGCTCAGCAATCGCGCTCCAAAGAGAACAGTTTGAATTTTAACGTTTGAAATTTTTCGAAAAATGCAACTTTTTTGTGTCTTTTCTTTATTTTTCAGAAGATTTTCTTTTAAAAAACACACATTCTTTTTGCGGAAAACAGCACTCACCTGCGGATTATCAGGAGCACACCAGATTGTGATCGGATCAGTGGCGTGGAGTGGATGCGATTCCGAGGATCGGGCGGCGATGAGGACGAGCGCCGACTTGGAACCCCTTCCGGCGAGAGCTGCAGCGCTGCCAAACAGGCAGATGGTGAGGAGGAGCAGGTTTTTCATACTGAAAATTGGATGGGTGAATTCGGAGTTTAATGAGAGGGGGAAAGACTGCACTCTAGTGCTCTCCCCATTTGGATTCAAATTAGGGAGGGGGAATGGCAAGAAGGAGAAGACGGAGGAAAAGGTTCCCCCCTCTCTCTCTCTCTATCGGACGGGGACCTCGCGTCGCCGCCGTCGCCGCGGGGCGAAAATTGGTGGAAAATGTGAGAGTAAAAGGAGGGGCGGTGAGTGAGAGATTAGAAGGGAGAGACCTTAGAGAGAGAGAGAGAGCACGAGATCTCGAGACGACGGGCAGGGGGGCCGGGTGAGCTGTGGAGGAGGGGGCGAAGAAGAAGAGGGAGAAGACGGGCGCTTGACTTCTGGGAGCAATTAGAGAGTGAAGAGGAGCGGAGAGACGCAGATAGTCGAAGAGAGAGAGAGAGAGAGAAGGGTTAAGTGTCCCCGGGGAACTATTCTCATTTTCCATTCTCATCTTCTCATTCGCAAGTTTTCCCCTATTTTCTTCTTCTTTTTCTCCAATTTCCAATTGCTCAATTGAGTGTCTTTTGGAGCGGAAACAATGTTTTGAGAGCTGTTGAGCCTAAAGATGGATTTTCAGAAAAATCCGCCGCCCACTTGAAAAATGGAAAAGTACGAATTGGTCGATCAAACGGAAAATGTAGAACTTCCGGACGGTTTCCGGAGCCTGACTGACACGAAAAAACAGATAAGAACTCGGAAAACCGGTTGAGCATCGTTTCCGCGATACTCGTCTCGGAAAAGAAAACTCATCAAAGTTTAGGTTTCATTGTTTTCGAGGGATCACGACTCAAATGGATGATGATGTCAAGCGGGATACGGTAAGGTGAGTCTCTCGGAGATCATGCAGTTTCCTTGAGGTGGGTGACGGATTCAGGGACAGTTGCAAGACTACGGGTTTTCGCGGGACGCAGAGATTGATACTTCGTTGAGGCGCGTTGTTGGAGGTTCGATAGAGCGAAATTTCACAGATTTCGAAGACTTCGTCGGGACGTACTTGCACAGAGTTCGATGGAGCGCGTTTTCCAAAATTTCCAAAACTTCGATAGACTACATTTTCCCGCAATTCACACAGTTCGATAGTGCGCATTTGCACAAAGTTCTCAGGATTCGACTGAGCGCGCTTTCGCAAAGTTCATACGATGGGACGCCCTTTCGCAAAGTTCGATAGAGCACGCTTCGGAAAGTTCAAAACATAGCGCACTTCCAGAGGTAATGAATGGGGACTCACGCACTTGGAGCCGTCTGCCCTAAGAGCTGAGGAGGAGAAGGAATTGCCTCAGAAAGGGAGCCAAGATGGCTCACTCAATCACGGCTCGGGCGCCCTATGAATGAAACAAAACCGGCCGTCGGCGGCGGCGACGGAGGAGGAGGAGAACCCCTCGGTTCCGCCCATTCGCCAACGGCTCATTCGCAATTCGACGTTTCCCTTTTCTCCGCACTCTCCGCACTTCACACTGTTTCTATTCTGTCACATCTCGTATGCAAACCAAAGACATGTCACAGAATGGAGAAAAAACTCGACAAATTGGTGGAAGGAAAAGTCAAAACGGACATGTGCAAAGAGCAAAAGAAGAAGAAGAAGGGAGTAGAAGGGGGCAGGGGAAAGGCAGAGGAAGGGGGTCCGTGGTTGTTCCGGTCGAGTAGGGGAGGAAATGGTGATGGAGGAGGAGGAGGAGAGTCATGACAACAAACGTCGTCGTCGTCGTTCGATTCCATTACTAAGTGGTTGTATTCACGTGTTTTTTGTTGACATTCATTCGCCCCCCTCTTCACAATTCGAGACGAGACTGCCCCGCTCCGCCCGTGCGTATTCTTGAGATGACATTCGAATCGAAAAACAACACGAAAGAAAGTGGCAGAGGCTGGCACTGTAGAAAAAGAAAAGAGGGCCATTCATTGATACATTTGAAACCACGAGAGAGCTCTCTTCTTCTCAGCCGTTTGATAACTGTAAAGTTTTGAAATCGATCGTCCTGCTCTTCGAAGTAGTCGTGGAACACTGCGGTGATGCTCCTCTTTTCCATTCTCAGAATGAGATATTCACTGAAAAAAGGAAAGACGGGTTGTTCCACGAACAGTGCACATCCGATGCAAACGTGCCCCCATCGGTGTCTGCGTGTCTATTGTTCGCACGCTGTTTCGTCTACGCCCATTGAAAAAATTTGAGATGTTTCTGACGCAAACACATGAAATTCGACTGACTTCAATGCAGTGAAGCCAAAGAGCGCGATTGCATTGCAAGTGCGCACTGCGCTTACGTGCCGGTCTCTCGACATTTTTGGAGTATTTCAATTGAATGAAATGGCATGATTCTGCTTCCAACATCTTCGAGAAGCCATTCTTTTTATTGAAACCATATTTAGCCTGAATGGTTTGGAGTTGATTGTTGAAGATTACCGCATTTTTCGTAAGCATCTATTTTCTGAAGTATCTCCTCATTCAATTTCCGACTTTTTCGGACGTTTGAAAACACAAAATGTGCGGAAGATGGTTCTTCAAAACCTCATTTTTCAAATATTTTCCAGAAACTGCTGATGTTCGGGTTGCTCCGTTGAAGCTTTGGGAGCTATCTGCTGCGTCTTCTTGCGTCCTATAACTATTTCGAGTAGCGTGGAAATCGGTCAAACTGCTCTTTCGACACCCTGAAACGTCGCGGCAAGCGACTTCAGTTCTCAGGCATTTCCTGAGAGGAATACCAGTGCTCGTCTGCACGCGAATCTGGAGTCACTAGAGGTCGCGCTCATGAAGGCGTGGGACGTCATCCGGCAACCAGATGGCAAGAGAGCCTACGTACCGCCAGGACAGTTCAAGCTGTAACTCCTCAATAACCTCTGGATAAACTCTATTCACAATGTCTAGTCGAAAGAGCAGTTTGACCGAAATATGGTTCACAAACACGAAAACCGAGACAATACTTTTGGGCCGTGATTTTTTGTATTCGTGTTAACAAGAAACATCTTTAGGAATCTCGCAAGAAATCAAAGAGTGCGCTTCCGACGCAATTGTGCTCCTCCCCTTCATAGTGACTGCGCCTCCCTTGTTTCCACGCTATTTCTACGAGATATCGATAAGTTGTCAACAGCAACCTTGTAAATCATAACTAGGACTACAAGTTTGCTATTGGCAACTTTTTGATATCTCTTATCAATCTCGAGATATAATGATTCAACGGCAGAGCTAGGTTTCGATGCCACTTCGATGGGATCCGACAGTAGACGATTTGAGATTCTGGCAGCCGGAAGATACTGTTGCACAACTATTCTGGTTTCATTTTTATAACATTTCAATGAATATTTACAGTATTTCATGGCCGTTAAAGTTTTCATGGAAAGCATGTGGATGAATCATCATAATACATAATAATTATTAAAACCAAATCAAATCAAATCATAGCAATACATTTCCGATCATAATAATAAACTGAGAATGCAGCGATTCAAATCGACCCGTCGTCACCATTTCATACAAACAACAGCAGAGTCTCTCAGCTGATTAAGGCGTTTCATACGAGTCGTGGATGAGTTGGACTTCGTGGCAAAGGTATTCACTCGGCACCACGTGCAACACTTCCATCAGTTGGATGTTGTCCGACGTCAAATAGACGAGATTCTGAAGGAGATGTGATGAGACGTCTTCTAGCCGCCGCCTTCTTACCGTTGTCGCCGACAGCAGGATCATCATTTTGGCGATGCGCACGGCCGCCTGGCTCTCGGAGACGTTCGCCGACTCGTCGCTCATCGACGGCTCCCCGTAGTCCTTCGAGTTGACGTGATGGTGGAGCATTTTGACGAACTTGTTGCCGACGACTCGCACGTGTTCCTTGCCGGCCGGCGACAGATCGGCGAGCTCTGTAACCTCTGAAATGGACACTTCACATATAACTAACTACCGACTAGCCACTACGAGCTATCTAGGGGTGACACCTACCGTCGCTGAACAGAATCACGGCGAGCATCAGAACGACTTCGGTCTCATCGAGTTGGAGTTCGTTGATCGGCACGCTGAGCGAGTCGAACATTCGAGAGCTGGAGCCCTTGACGTCGGGCACGCACTGCGCATCCGGATGGCGGGGGAAGTAGGCGCCGTTCGAGTAGCAGACGCCTTCGCAGCCCGCTTGAACTGTCCAGTTGGCACAGAGCCACCAGTGGAAGGGGCCGTATCGGTTCTTGGCGAGAACGATTTGATCCTCGATCGACAGCTGATTGAACTCTGGAAGGGCGCGGAGCCAGTCGGAGAAGAGCACAAAGTTCCTCCTCCACTCGTCCATCACGTCCTGCACAGTGGCTATTCGCTCTCCGGTGATGACGAGCGGAGTCCTCGGAGACATCATTCCGGGGTTGAAGAAGGCGTTCATGAACGCCACCTTCGTCGCCGACACCTCCGTCTCCATCTTCACCGCCTCTCTCTTGACGATCGGATCGACGAACGAGCACACGGCTCTGTGCATTTCGACGAGTTGCTCCGAGAACTTGGCCATCTCCGCCTCCATACTCGGCAGCGGAATCGAGATGTCCGACGGTTTGTGCTCATCGACGTCGGTTTGGATCTCGACTGAGCACGTGTCGGGCGAGGACATCTCCTTGTAGTCGTCCTCTTCCACGTCCTGCACTTGTTCCGTCGATCCGCGCTGCTCGCGTTCCGATTGAACGGCCCGAGGGTTCATTCCGGCGACGAAGCACTGCTTCAGACGACATGCTCGGCACACGTTGCGGTGTTCTGGAATTGTCAGGTTTCTGGAGAAGAGCTTGTGCGGATCTTCTGATAACTTGATTTTGTCACTAAAGTTCTGGGAAACTTCCCCCACATTTCCCAATTACACTTCATTTCGAGGCCAAACAACGTTTTTTCAATAACGATTTTCTGCGGCTCTTTATCAAATTTAAATGTGAAAAGGAATGGTGTATCGGAGCTGAATGAACACTAAATGCTGTGCACAAGTTGAGCACGCGAATCTAGAGAAAATTCATCGAGCTGAGCTCAAGGGCGTTCAAAACGTGCAACACCGTAATTCGGGATTCTAAACGCTGCCGGAGAATCACTATATCTCGAGATTGATAAGAGATATCAAACTGATGTCTACAGCAAATTTGTAGATCATAACTAGGACTATAATTTTGCTGTTGACAACTTTTTGATATCTCTTACCGATCTCGAGATGTAATGATTCTCCTTTGGGGTGCCACTCTATTCGAGGAAAATCGGTATACTGCTAGATCTTCAATCTTTTAGGGGGGGGGGGGGCTGCCGAATTTCAAGTCAATAGTCAGCAATTGCGCTCTAATGTGAACAGGCCTTCGTTGTCGAAATGGAACCAGATAGCAAACAACCAAAATGTGACATATTCCGGTGCTAAAACAGGCGCAAACATCATCGCAGTAGGTCAACTACACCTCTCTGCGCCCAAACATTGTGAACCCCCTGGTGTTTGTAGCTGAAGGGAGGAGGGCACGCAAGTCAGAAAGTTGTCCTCCTCCTCCTTTATCAGCGTTTGCGCCCCTCTGTCCACACATTCCGTGGCGTCTTGTTTGCTCGACGCGCACGTCATCGAAACGTTCATTGACCCCGTTCATGCATAGACACATACCTTTCGCTATTGCGCACCGTCCCTCGAATCGGCACAAGTACTGACGATTGTTCCACACACTGCAATTATGTTATTCTCTCGGGGGTCTTTCTTTCTCTCTCTCTCTCTCTTTCTCTGCGTGTCCGTATCTCTCTTTTAAACGGAGACATCAATATTACAAAAGATCATATGATCGGCGTCGTCGTCTTCTTCTTCTTCTTCTCCGCCGACGGAAGGGAAATAAACTTTTCGGACTTTCCGAGAGTCACGTATGCGACTACGCACTGATATGGGATATCAGTGATAGCGGAAAGAGATGAACTTTGCGAAGGGAACTGTAGTCAATGAAATGTGATTTTTCTTGATGGGCGACCACCAGAAAACGACTACGGTCGCGCATTTTGTAGTTGACAAATGTGACGTCTGGGGACACGGTCAGTGATGTATTCGCTCACAATTATCATCACGGCTGAATGGGTGGCCGAGGAGATGAGGATTGGTTTTCTAGGCCACGGTGTGATAAAGGATGATAATGAAAACACAAAATACGGTGGGCGGGGCGGCGCTAAACCAGGTCCGAGCGGAATTTCGGAGCGTCGTTCAAGTACGCTCTACTGCAAGAAGTATCTATCGCCAACTTTGCAAATGTGCTCTGCTACGCCCTTTTGTCGAAAGTTGAAAATGCGCTCTACTGTGAGACTCCACTGGGATCAGCGTGAGCATTGCTCTATTGCAAACAGCTGAAAGTGCGCTCTACTGCTAACTTCGCTCCAATGCTTCAAATGCGGTCTATTGCACAGTTTTTTGCAGTGGCTCCTCAATTTCCAAAGCGCACTTTCAAGAAACACGTTCATTGGAGCGCACTTCCATCCTCCCCTCTGAAACTCGACTTCCGAGTGTAATGCGATAATTATGTGATCTTGAATCCATCCCGCTCTCAAACACAAATACACACTCGAAATACGATTCGGGTGGTTGAGTCGGTTGTGGCGAGGACCGTGGTTTGTAGCCATGACAGAAGTTTCCCCCCGGAGGGAAAGTGATAGCGGAGGGGGGCTCCAGAGAGCTTCCATGCTATACAGTCCGAAAGATCGCCTGTTTTGCTCTACAGTCAACAATGACGTCATCGGGGAGGGTGCAACGAAACAAATCGTGCACTTCCGGGTGTGTTGCTCTTTGCAGTCACGGGCGGGAAGTAGAAGAAGAAGAAGACATCAAGAGCAGAAAGGGGGGCACTCTCGCCCTTTCCACGCCCCGGTTGATCCACTGATCTCGCGTGGTTGTGGCGGAGAACAGTCTCATCATTTGATCGTTTAACCCGGTGTCTCTCATGAATATACATTGCCTTTTAAAAGTCAACCAGTGCGAGAGATCAGTCCATAAACCAAACGATCGAAAGACCAAAACCGTACCTGCGGCGGAAGAAGCCCTTGCATCCGTTGCACGCGTTCACGCCGTAGTGCTTGCCGAACGCCTGATCGCCGCAAACGACGCACACAAGGTTGACGGTCGAGTTCTTGCGCCGACCCCGTCCGTGGCCTGCAAATAGGGGGCTATTGTTCTGGAGAGGGGACTCTGATCAAGTGGTCTAATGAACCTTCGACTACAGTCTAGTTGCGGACGTCTTCGCCGGTTTTCACAGAGCACCGTTTACTTTAGAAAACACACATTTCGATCTATTCATGATTTCACAATAGTCACGGAATGGAGGCATTCCTAGTCAAAATCGCACTTGAAGAGGGGTCTCTACTATCGGATGCGGCAACCGAGGAGAGCTCTGCCGGAAAATCATTATATCTCAAGATTGATAAGAGATATCAAAAAGTTGTCAACAGCAAACTTGAAGATCATAACTAGGACTATAATTTTGATGTTGACAACTTTTTCATATCTTCTATCAATCTCGAGATATAATGATTCTCCGGCAGAGAGCTCTCCTCGGTTGCTTTCAAGTCTTTCGAACTCTCTAGAGCCTTGGAGCCAAGTTCTAGGATACAAAAGTGAGCGAAATGCACTCTCTTTCCCAACTTTTACAGGAAACGAAACTTGTGCTCCCCAAGTGAACGAGATCTTTGAACAATGCAACTTTTGACGATGCCCAACGAATTCTGTGTCCTCCGCGAGGCATGCAAATGTGTGTCTGACACACTTCCGAACGAGTATAACTGGTTGCCTGGTCACTCTAGACACCCTCGAAGCGGACCCACCTGTGGTGGTGGTGGTTGGATGGCTGCTGACGCTGTGACTGCTGCTCGCCATCATCGACGTCGTCTGAATGCTGGCGGGCAGTGAGTAGTGGTGGAGGGAGGTCGAGTCGAAGACGCCCGGATGATGATAGCCGCCCGTGGTGGTGGCTACGGGCGTCGCGACGCTGATGAAACTGACGGGACTCGGCACGATGGCGGCGGCGACCGTGCCCGGGTTGTTGAAGTGGGCGGCGTGCTGCCGCAGAAGATCGTCGATGGCGCTCGGCGAGAGCGTCGAGAACATCTCGTGGCGGGCCTGAAGGTGGAGAGAGTTTAGAGAAGTTAAGAAACATCGAGAGAGAGAGAGAGAGAGAGAGAGAGAGAGAGAGAGAGAGAGAGAGAGAGAGAGAGAGAGAGGGGAGGAGGGAAAAGGGGCGGAGTCACGGAGGAAGCGGAAAAGGGGGGGGGGGGGCGAAGGAGTACTAGACGAAGACGATGATGATGACAATGAGAGCAACATTTTGATCGACCTCCCCCCTCCCGACTACCAAGATCAGTGTTGTGTGACCAGAGTTCTGTTTCGTCTGTGTTTTCCCTCGACCGTCTGCGTCTCTCGCACTCTCCCCATCGTTTTGTAGTCCTCCAAACTATGCAAATAGGGGTCGCGGAAGGAAAGAGCGAGAGGTTATGAACAATAGCCGGTGGGCTCCGTCGGATGTCGGTTTCTGCACGCACACACGCACACACACGGACTGTTTCGATGGTCTCGTTCCTATGGAGGAGAAGACGTGGATTCATGACGACGTGGCGTGTAGAAGCCACGACGTCATATGCCGGTCTTCTTCTTCTTCGTATTCGATGTCTTCTGATTTGTTGTCTAATTAAGATGTAGGCTAGACACCGCGTGTAAACATCGGCAAGCGAGACCTGATACCAGTCTGATCACATGTTCGTCAGCTCCGTGGCCTTCTCTCCGGAGCCCCAGGATTCTCTAAAAATTCTATGAACACGTGAGAAATCAGAAGATTAGGGGCTTCAGGAGCTTCAAAAGCCATCCGGAAACCGGAGGTCCACGGGAACGAAACACGACCAGTTAGCGGAACACCGTCCTTCCGGCTAGGTCCTGGGCACGATTTCCCGCACAAAGAGAGAAAATGGAAGTGGAATTCACAGTAGAACAAAGTGGGAAATCCTCCGAACACACTATCGGACGCCATCGAAATGTCCCCGAGGAGAGCTCTGCCGTTGAATCATTATATCTCGAGATTGATACGAGATATCAAAAAGTTGTCAACAGCAAAATTATAGCCCTAGTTATGATCTTCCAGTTTGCTGTTGACAACTTTTTGATATCTCTTATCAATCTCGAGATATAATGATTCTCCGGCAGAGCTCCCCTCGGCGTCCGATAGTATCCATTTGCTACTGAACTTGAGGAGGAGATCTCTCGCTGGATAGCCATCCCACTCGACTTCAGTCTCACACCTTATCCTGATATTGATCTCCAAGGATCAAAGGAGTCTTTTTTGGCAGGGAAATTGGGGAGAAACAGTGCTGGAGGTGTCTTGTAAGCATGTCTGCTGCCGTGACAATTCGTCATATTCAAACGCCTTTCCAACCTTTTCTTATCAGTGATTAGACTAGACACGCATTGTCATTGTCACTATTTTACTCACAGTTTGGAACAGAGAATCAAAGAGCAATCAGTAGTGATAAGCAAAGGGGAGTTATCAAAAGAGCGAGACCGTGGGAACTCAGCAAGGGAACGTGAGTATTCTCACACTCGCTGCGAGACCCTGAACTTTCAGTGGAGCGCGGTTGCAGCAGAGGTCTAGAATCAGGGGGGATCAGTGGCTCTGGCACTTACCAGATCTTCAGCGCATCTAAACAAAGAGATCACTCCACACGCAGTCCTCTCGGTGCTCTCTGAAGCTCACGAGATGAATGAATGAACAATGGGTGGCACAATGGGGGCCGTTTTATATAAATCCAGATCATAGCCTACATATATATTCAAAGTCCCGTTGGTGTGTACATTAGTGCAGAACAAGCATGCGGATACGTGACTTCTGACTGTTTTCGGAGATGGTTCCGTGCGCTTCCAATGCGATAACAATAAGCGAGCTCAACAGATCACCAGATCCATTCGAATAGTACACCTTCTGCTTCTTTCTTTCGAGAACATGTCCTAGAATCGCATATTTGTTATTAAGCAATTTCATATTATCGTTGTATCTCAAAATCGGAGTTCTTTTAGATTCTCAAAAATCTTTAATGTTTTCGTGGCGAGACCCAATTCCTCTCACAGCTCTGCCCATTTTCCAGGTTATACATACAATTCTAGGTGGGGAATCGTTCAAAGGCTTTAGGGAAATGGAAAAGTATGTTCAATTGATGGGCTAGAACTTCATCTAGAAGGTTTTCTAGGCAAGCGCTGGTTAGAGGAGCAGTAGAAACTTTGAAGGCATGATTGGAGAATTTCACTTGGTATCCAAGAAACCTACCCTTTCTAAAGATTCCAGGCCATGCTCAAAGCTCCTAACGTTGGCCTAGAATTTCTCCTTTATGGATTCCTAGGCCATCTCCCAACTCAAGTCTCAAGAGTAGCGAGGAACCCGTCTGCTTCTGGGCCACCAGATCCCTATTCCATGAATCCCTTCAGTAGATCTGCTACAGTATCCATCCATGTGGATGATTCAACAGAGCCGCCCGAAATGATCATAAACCTCCTCCTCCTCCCCCACTACATCGAATGATGACAAAACGGCGTGTGTGTGGTTGGGTTTCGTATTCTGTGACATCGGGTTCCCGGGGGGACTTCGGGGTGGGTAGGTACAAAATATCGTCACGAAACACACATTTCCACGTCACGCAGAGATTGTGCAAGTTCACGAAACAGATCACAAACAACAAGAACACAGACCATAAGCATTCGGGGCGGGCGTCGTTTTGGACGGTTTTATGCGAAACTGTGACGCATCGAACGGGACGGGAGGGAGAGTAGGTAGTTGCAGAGGTTTATGTAAATCGGACGGGAGAGAGATTGTTGCGAAATATACAGACGAGTGGATGATACACATTTTGATCTGGAATGGCGCACGGACACGTGTATTTTGTAGTGTGTGTGTGTGTGAGTGCGGGTGAGAGTGTTACCCTTTCTCTTCCCGGCGGCGGGTTCCCGTCGAAAGTCAACAATTAGATGAGAAGAGGAAGAAGAAGGGCGGCTTGTAGTTTGTATTCAACAACGACTATTCGGATTTATCACTGATTGTAGTCGCTGGAGAGGAACGCTAGACTGATTTACTGATAAGAGAGATATGCGGCCAGTGGTCAGAAATGCGGTGAGGGGGAGGAGAGAAGAGAGTAGAGTCTAGGTACTGTATGAAGAAGAACGGCTCGCTGTGTCCTATTTCAGGAAATCCAAGAGCAGTGAGTTCCCTACTACTTCAAGCTCTCCCTCCACTTCCCACAGTTCAGGTTCTTTCGAAAAAGCAGATGCTCTTAATCGAATAGTGAACTTGGCCCATTTCAACGTTAAGTTTTACATATTCATATACTATCGGACGTCTAGACAATTGCGACTTCCTTAACATCATCAGATAGAGCAACATTTCAATGACTAAGAACCCACTGAAAACTCACAAAATCGCCACTTTCCAAGGCAATCGTACACCTATGAATATCCAGATTTCGTATAGCCAACGGTCGAAATGGCCCAATGGGTGCTCTGCCGGAGAATCATTACATCTCGAGAATGATGAGAGTTATCAAAAAGTTGTCAACAGCAAATTTCAAGTCCTAGTTATAATCTACAAGTTTGCTGTTGACCACTTTTTAATATCTTTTACCAATCTCGAGATATAATGATTCTCCGACAGAGCTCCCCTCGGGGCGATTTCAATGGCATCTGAAAGTAGGATGTCTCGAAACGAAGTTCTGGAGTCAGGCCAAAAAGATTCGGATTGAGGAAGATCCGAAACGGAAACTCGATAGCTGACTAAAGAATACGGAAAGGATCGGTTTGTGGGGAATAAGGGGAACCTCTGAAGATCCTCTCCGATTCTCGGGCCGAGTCGGCGATTGGATCTCCGTTCGGCAAAGAGTGGTTTGTGCCGACGAATGGCAAGGAATACAGAAGGATCCACAGGGAACATGGGCCAAATGAGGTTTTAATGGAATCAGAGTTCACTGTGTTGGTTATGTGTTCCGAATAGTTCCGAATGTGAATCAGATTGCGGAAACATACTGTAGTTTCTCGCGACGAGGTCATTTTCAGTGAAAAAAAAAAAAGAAAAGGGGGCCTAGATGTTAATATGAGATATTCAGAAGACGTCCCTCTTCTTTCACACAATTACAGTATCATTGAAGATTCCGATTGCAATCGGTGACTGTCACGAGGCATAAGGCATGGAAGATCATACTAGAGACAAGTGACATCCGCAGGAAGGATCGGTTGAGGATTCAGGTTGTTTCTTCGAGGAGTTCCTCCGGATCTTCAGTGAATATCAAGGCTTTTGGGGTAGGAAGGGTCTCAATGAAGTTCACCGTTGGAATGGAGTGTGAAGGGTCAGAGAGGATCGGAAATCCCTCAGAAAGCCTTCGAATACAAATTGTATGGACAGTTTGACATTTCGGTCATCTCTACTCCTGGTTAATAAGGAACAACTGACCAGTGCCATCGAATGCAAATTTGCTCTACTGCTAACCATTTCATTGGAACTGTAAGTCCCCGTTGCCTGAGCATTCAACACTTCCAAGGCAACGAGACACGCAGTGTTTACAGTGTAATTCCAATCGTTACCAATAGAGCACATTTGCATTCGAGGAACATCTCAGTTGTCCGTCTGATCGCCGATTAACAAGTTCCAACAAATATGGGTGAACGGTCGCAGAATCCCTTGGAATTACAGGATTGGAACGGCGTCTTACGAGCAATACGAAGATCTCGGGTGAGCAGTGCCTAATGGGTTTTTTAAGGCTGTTGTTGATTGCGGTTCACCGGAAAACTGATGGTCTCGCAACGACGTCTCGCTCAATCGCTTCGAGACCATTGAGTGCGGTCAGCCTTCGTCCCAAATTTTCTGTTAAGTAGTGGCAAAAAGAAATGATGCTCTTGATTGATAGTTTGTTGGTCTAGCGAGTCGCTTCAACAAAAACTTGCATAAAAATCGGCCGAAAACCATCTTTCTATTATAGAATAAGGGTTACGGTAACAAACGTTGAGGTGTGTCTCGTTCGTTTCGAGACCACCGGCCGCCGGCATGAAGCTAGAAAACGTTTGCCACTTGCTGTCCGCCGGGTTAGGTTCGAAGGATGTTTTTCCGGACTTGATTAACCGAGAATTGCTCGAATTCCTTGCTCACAGGAGCGTCCTCGAGAAGTGAGAAAAACAAAAGGAAGCGAGAGAGGAGCATGGACTTTTGGCGGCGACGGCGGAGAGGGAATTCCGAGAAAACCGGTGCACCCCTCCATTAACTTCTCTCTTCATTCCCGGCGGCCGTGGTTGTTGTTCGATATAGACCTGAACTGTTGCACTTTTTGGTACAGTCCAGCCAACTACAACCATCATAGATTACGGTGTTGACTCTGTGTGTAGAACTGAGACATTGAACAATTCCAATCGGGAAAACAGGAAAACATAGTAGTAGTAGTAGTAGAGAGACTAGAACGGAGCACATTTTGCAAGGAGAGAGAACCGAATAATAATAAGACGAGTGCACTTGTCGAGAGGGCGGAGCGATGGGGGAGAAAAAATAAGGAGTCGGTTGGGGGGGGAATAGATCGTTGACGATGATGGTTGAGAGAGAGAGAGAAGACGGGCGGTAAGAGGGACCGAAATAAAAAAAAAAACAAGAGAGGATCCTATTCTCGATGGAAGAATGAGGAAATGGAAACATCTCGGTTGGTCGCGATGTTCAGCACTACGGATCTGTGTCTGCCATCTTTCGGCGGCTGGTGTTTCATAGAGAACACACCCGAAATATTGGATAGAGAGACATGTGGAAAGCGTCCCTGTTTTTCCTGGAAAATGGCAGAGACTGGTCTCGCGGGTCTCGCCACGAGAACATTTAACTGTTTTTGAGAATCGACATGCGCCTTTGAGCTTTCAGTTACTTTCTACCGTAGTAGTTTTCTTAAAGGCGCATGACGATTTTCAAAAAAGTTTAATGTTCTCGTGGCGAGACCCGATTCCTGTCACGATCTGCCATTACGCCACATTCCAGGGTTTACTTTGGACACATAATGCTGCATTCAAAGTAGCCAGGCTGGATCCGGTCCGGATTTGAAAAGTGTTCAAAGTGCGCGAGAAACGGCGGGATCCAGCCCGGATTTCACTCGTTCACAGTAACCCAAGTCCGCAATCATACGCAAACACCGCGTCTGATTATTTGAATTTAATTTCCTATTTTTGTGTTTAAGATTTAGAGATGCGTCAATTCCCTCATAAAACAGACGAATTCCGAGGAAAAAAAGGAGCAAATTTGAAACAAGTGCATATGCAAAACCATCGAAGTTATGGTCAATGGAATTCAGATTTGGAGGTACGGTATGCGCCGGAATTTGGGCCGGAAACTAGGCATTTTGAACACTCTTCACTGGGAGACAGGGGCTTGAAGACGACGACGAATGGATGGGAACCAAATGAATATCGGCGGTTTGAATCTTCGAAGTGTTTCGATGAAAACAACGTTCCACACGAGAACACGAAACCAAGGTTAGTCTTTTTCGACGAACATCCACGCTTTTTCCGATCTTCACAGACGACAAGAAACGAAATGTTAAAGATGGTGACCCCCCGAGTGTTTCCGATTCTTTTTGTGCTATTTGAATATTATATTGAGGGAAGGAACGTTTTGAGCAAGACTACCACAGTCAGTTCAGTAGAGCGACTTTACGATTCGGTATATCTTTCTCGCAGATATCATACTTCTACGCTAGACGAGACATCACAAAGCTGTTCTAGTTCGGAAGAGCGCGTTTGCGATTTAGACTCCTCGATTCGAAAGTATACCCAATTCATCCGGAATTCACTCGCAGTTCAATGGAGCGCGTTTTCAACCTGATAGTAGAACTTCTCGCAGAGTGCAATAGCAAACGTCAGCGTCAGGTTCAATGGAGCAACTTTAATCAGCTTGATAGCTTCTTGGAACTTGATATCACTGAATTACCCTCCCGACTAACAGAATCAGAAGCCGTGACAACAGAATGTTCTGATCAGTCAGTCTGGCCTAGAATAAACGCACCCATCTCACAGATCGCACTCTACTCATCAGGAACTCGCCCCCAGTATCAAATATTTAAATCTCCGCGCGACACAAAATCAAGTTGAGGTGAGTCTTTCAGACGATCGATATCTTGTTCGTCGATCGAAAGATGTCTGTTTCTTCGGAAAGTAGATCAAGAAGTCAAAGACGCAAAGAACACCTTCTTTCAGGGCGGATTCTTTTCAGAAACAAGTCCGTGTTCTATGACTTCTCTCTCTTGTTATCACAGCGCTTTAATCGGATTCGGTTCAGTGAGCTCAATTGGATTGGGGGCTGAACGATCAGACGAGAGACACAGAGAGAGAATTGTTTCAGATGTTTGACGTAGGCGACGGGAAAATGAGAGGAGATCCGGGAATAGGTAATTGAATAGAAGAGGCGGCGAAAGGGCGGGGGAGGGGCGGGAGAGCAGAGAGTCGAATGATCAAGTGCAAAGGGTAGAGAACAAGGTGTGCAGGGTGGGGGTGGAAAACAAATTCCGATCGAACGATGGGAAAACAAGAGGGTTACGGTAGGCAAATGGATCGCGAGGGCGGCAAATGAAATCTGAAAACGAAATCAAGTGCTTAGTTTCGGGAAACGGAATACGGAAAAAACCGACGGGAAACGGACAAGTTTTGGATTTTTTGAAAATAGATTTTTCGGTTTCTTTTAACTAGTAATTTGAGTAAAAGGAAAATCATTCTTATTTTTTGACAAATTTAGGTTTTCATGTGAAAATCTGGTTTAATGGGAACAGATTTTGCGGAGAACGGAATGAAATCCTTAGTTTCGGAATCCGGAAAAACGGAGTCTGCCCAACTCTGGTTTGTACCCTCTCATTTGGAAGTGCGCTCTATTGCCAAATTTGCGAAAATGGAATGGGAAATTCAATTTGATATCCATAGAAAACTGTGAAACAGAAGACATAGAAAACGAGCGAAGATCAGTTCTCTTTGGGTCACATTCCAATTTAGGATCTTAGCCAAAAATATTTTTTTGATCCGCAATGTGTACTATTTCCATGAAACTTATGAAAGTTAATCTTCCGAAAGATAAGATAAGGGACAAACAGGAAGTGGCCGAGAGGGTGGAAGAGCCGGAAGTTGGGAGGGGGGCATGTGTTTCGGAAGTGTATCTTCAAAGTTTTTGATAAAACAAATTGAATGAGTGATACAGTAACCTCTCGAACCGGTTCACTACTATCATCTTCCCGGTGCCTACCAAATAAACTGATCTACCCCCCCCCCCCCAAAGCAGTTGGCTCTTACCGTTGTTAATATTGTCCGTTCATTTCGCTGCAAAACGCGCTCCAGTGAGAGGATCTGAATGGGAAGAGAAATATGTTTAGCTGGCCGAGGAACCTCCGCCTCGTCCCCCGTGTGTCGAGCGAGAGAGTGTGCTGCCACCAGAGACGCCAGACGAGCGACACACGACACACGGGGGACGAGGCGGAGGTTTCTAGGCCAGCTAAACATGTTTCTCTTCCCATTCAGATCCTCTCACTGGAGCGCGTTTTGCAGCGAAATGAACGAACAATACCTTCAGTACCGTTAAATAAGGCGTGCCGTTAAGTTTTCCAATCTTATTTTTCTAGGGGCAGCGTTCACTTAGAGGTGCCGTTGAAATAGAGTTTTTTACGGTGATTTTAAACAGCTGAAACAAAGTACGTGTGGTGACCTCGAAAAAGGGAAGAAAACACTAGATCATGAGACATTAAAGGGTGGAGGAGAAGAGCCACTTCCTCGCCCTTTATCTAGTGTCTATTCCTGGCTAATCCCCCCCACTAACGAACTTCTGACTTTTAATATCATCTCCCGCAGCCGCCGCCGTCCGAATCCCTTTTCACGAATCGCCTTCTTCCAAAAATGTCAACTCCGCCCCCCTCTCATCCACTCAACGAGCAATCCATTTGTGACGTGGCAGCAATCCTTTTGGACTATGCGCATCCACCTTCCACAAATCCGTCCAAATCTCATCAAAGCACAAAGTGTGTCGTCGTATTCCGAGGAGAGCAGCCATTAGTTCTCTTCTCTCTCTAATCCCTCCAAAGCCCATAATCATGGATGCGCTAGAGACGAAGAAGAAGAAGAAGAGGAACATTTCAGAAAGCGGCCCGCCCGTCTGATTATCCAGTCCACGGAGACTGATGTGTGCAGACATCACACGCATTTCGACCGACTACATTCCGGTTTGAGATGGATTTGAGAAGATGATGGTCTGACGTAAGTGCTCTTTGGGAGAATCCAATGCAAATGCGCTCTAGAGGACCGATGATTACCGTATTTCATCGAATAGAAAAACGTTGCCGGAGAATCATTATATCTCGACATTGATAAGAGATATCAAAATGATGTCTACAGCAAATTTGTAGATCATAACTAGGACTATAATTTTGCTGTTGACAACTTTTTGATATCTCTTATCAATCTCGAGATATAATGATTTTCCGGCAACGTTTTTCTATTCGAGGAAATACGGTATTTATATTGTAAGTTTCCATGGTGCATTTCTAGACCAAGGTGTTTGCGATGGGGCGCAGATATCTAAGAATAAGTGTCAAGACCATCTGATCAATTTGTTGTGGGTTACTGTACCATGAGGGTCTACGGTGATTGCAGAATGAACACCATAACTCACGCGCAAACTCGGACTCCCCAAAGCAGGGAAAATTGTGATGAAAGGGAAGGGAAATAAGGCTACCGTAGAGTAGTTTGAGCAATCGCTGATAAAAGATGATGTGGTGTCAAATGGGAAACGCGCTCTAGCGAACACGAACACCTTATGGCCTAGAACTAAAACTTGAAAGTTCGGCCATCCGGAACACAACAGGATTTGGTTTTACTGTACAAGGATGCTCTGGGGTGATTGCACAGTTTGAATCTAATCTCACGCAAAAGATCGTAATGTAGAGAAATGAGCAAACGGTGCCTGGAAAACGCTCAAGCTCGAAGTCTGGCGATTCTAACGGCGACAGTGAACTCGGAGATTGATGTCTACGAGGGGGACAGCAGGAAAGGCTTCAGAACATGTCGAAGGGGGGGGGGGGGGAAGAGATCAAATAACACAACGTCTCCCTCTCTTTCTCTCTCTCGCACAGATTCTTCATCCTCCGACGTTCGCGACGATGAGCCGAACGAGGAGAAGGCGGCGAGGGGGCACGCGAGAAGAGAAACTAACCAAAGACCGCCCGGGGAGGACGCTGTTGCTCACGACGTCAGTCTGCTGCTGCTGCTGCGTCCGCGGCGGCGGCGGCGACGCTCGATCCAATTGAACGGCGTCTCGGGGAGGGGAGGCCGGCGGGTCCGTATGAGAAGGGAGGGAGGGCTCAGCGAGCAACAACAAGAAAACAAGAAGAGCAGCAAAAAAGAAGAAGGAGAAGGAGAAGGAGAAGAAAACATTGACGGATTTCTGCTTCTTCTTCTTCTTCTTCGTTTTTCTGCTACCCCGTTAGAGAGCGTGCGAGACGGAGAGACGGAGAGCGGGACGATGCGCGGTGCACGGATTCCGAGGCGCCCGCCAAAACAAGTAGAAGAGGGGCGGGTGCTGCTCTGGAAAAAGAGCGGACGGGGCGCGCGCGCGCGCGAGCACGAAGACATGTTTTCGACACGCTTTCAGAGCTTTCAGCGGTCCGGAATGACGAAGAGAGGAAGTGAAGAGGAGGAGACAGGAGACAGGAAAAGGGACGGACTGGGAAGGAAAGTAGTTGGAGGAAGAGGAAGAGGAGGAGGAAGGATGACGGGAGGATTACTGTAGATCGGAGGAGGAGGAGGAGAGGAATAAATAGAACTCTCGTCGTTGTTTGTTTCCTAATCCTAATCCCATCTTTTTTCGAGTTTCAGACTCATGACATTCTTCTCTAGACATCATCCTCATCACATGCCCTTTTCACTTTTGAGACCTTTTCGGTTATGGGCTCAGAGGCTACTCCCTTCTGATGCTCTCGGAGCAACAGGCGATGCATATCTCCGGGAATGAGGCATTCACACGAACTCTTGAAGTCAGTAGATGCGCTCCAATGCCAAACTCTTTGTCGTGTTTTTTTTGTCAAAAATCACTTATTGTCACGTTCATTTCGCTGCAAAACGCGCTCCAGTGAGAGGATCTGAATGGGAAGAGAAATATGTTTAGCTGGCCGAGAAACCTCCGCCTCGTCCCCCGTGTGTCGAGCGAGAGAGTGTGCTGCCACCAGAGACGCCAGACGAGCGACGCACGACACACGGGGGACGAGGCGGAGGTTTCTCGGCCAGCTAAACATATTTCTCTTCCCATTCAGATCCTCTCACTGGAGCGCGTTTTTCAGCGAAATGAACAAACAATATGAACTTATGAACATCCTGAATAACTGGAAAGTTGCAATCGCGCTCCTCCGCACTTCAAGTTTAAACTTTGAGTCGAAAATAGGTCAGCAAGTATCCAGAACATCCCGAAGAACGCATAAGTTGCAATCGCGCCCCGCTGCACATCGACACATCGAACTCAAACTCCGCTTCTTTCGCTGCGCACTTCTCGCTGTCTGCGTATCTAATTTGTCTATTTTCTTCTGATCTGATTGAGCTACTGTAGAAATCCACGTTCTCTCATTTGAACGGAAAAAAGTCTATTTCGGGAGACGCGGAGAAATGTATTCAAATGGAGCGCACTTGCATCACATTTTATTCCGAAAACTGTTTTTCTCAGTGTGAAATTCGACAATTTTCACTACGACACTCCAGAATTACACTTGCGCACGATTTCCCGCGCATTTTAACGAGAAATTGGAGACGCAGACGACAAAAGGAACACGACGAAGTTTGAATTTGTGGATCAGATGAATGACGAAGAGCACGATTGGAGGGGTCCGCGTGCGCATAAGGACTCACTTTTCTAGACCCCCAGAAGACAAATTTTCCATGTGAAAGTTCACAAACCGAAGAGACGCTCTCGTTTTCTCTTTCGGGAATCCCATTGGAAAACGAATAAAACGAGAGACAAGTGGGAGAGAACTCATAAAACGGCCAGACGTCACGAGGGTCCTTTCTCTCTTTTTGGCACACCACGAACTTTCGAGTGGCCACCCTCTCGAAATGCACTGCAGGCAGGTGGTTTGTTCTTTTCACTAGTACCGACCTCATTATTCTCTCCCGTTTTGGCAACTGATCTCTAATCACGGATATAATCGGAAGGAGAGAAGGTCTTCGGGTACATTCCGACGTTTCCGGGAACACGTCCGGTCGTGTGCTCTCCGGAAGAACACAGCATCGTGGGAGCTGTTTTGATGAACACTGCGTGTCTCCCAGACAGGACTTTGAGGTCCGAAACAACGGAACACTGGACTTTGGGATTTGCAGGAAGAATGCCTCATTTGGAATGAAGGGGCGAAACGCGCGGTGGCCTAGAAATGCAGAAACTTGGCCACCATGATGATGATGATGCCAAGAGCCAAGTTCGCAATGGAGCGCGTTCAGCGTAGAGGAACTAGAGAAGGGGGAAGAAAGCAAACGCGCTCTATCGCGAACATCAATGGTGGCCTAGAAATGCGTCGTAGAAACTCGGCCAGATAAAGGCAAATTCTCAAGAAAGCGCGCTGAGCGTATGGCAGAAAAACTAGAAAATAGAGCGCATTTGCCATCCTTGCGCTCTTAGTGAATCAGTTCGCAATAGAGCGCACTTTCCTCTGAAGCGAAATGCAAATGAAATCGGTAGATCATACGTGAGTTTCTCCACCTGAAACCCCGCATATTTATAGTCAGAACTGGGTCCCGTGATCCTGAGAAAATGCGCTCCAAACGATGGCAATTACCTCGGGGAGGGGTCGATAATCAGTGAGTTTTCTCACGTGCCGTCTTTTTTCTTTCGGAGAGAAGCGATCAGTTGATCAGAGGTATCCACTCATTAATTGTCATCCTCCTGTTATCACTATCACTAATATTCCGTATTTGTCATCATTTTTGTGATAAGCCTTGTCTACCAACGCGAACGGATGGGATTCAATGGATGAGGGATCAATGAGTCTGTGGCCTAACAACTTCTAGGCCACCAAAACCCATTGAGCTCAAAACCAAACCACCCAGAAGAATTGGGGGCCAAATAGCGAACGAGCCAGTGTTTTCTTTGTGCCGTGGTCTGTTCGCTCCGCCTCATAAACGCGTCGCTCCAGAATAAAAAAAAAGTTCGTGGACCAGAAAATAGTGGGAAAACGGGCGGTTCTCGGGAACCACTCGGCTATGCAGCAGCAGCAGGAGCTCTTTTCATAGAACACAGAGCTCTCGGAGTGCACTTCAAATAGGTTGAGAACGCCTTATGAATGGACGAAATCGCGTGGGGGGGCCCGAGTTCCCGGGGATTTCTGATTTTGGAATGTGACAGCAGCAGGCAAGAGACGGCACGTGCTCACGGAATCATAAAGTGTGCACGCAATGCAATCGTGCTCCTCCGCTCCACAGTGGTCTGCGTCTCGCCTGTTTTCCCGCTATTTCGGCTACGCAGCTGGAAATAGTTTGAGAAATGGGGAGACATTCGATATCCGCACCGTGTTTCCGTGGTGCTCTCGGCAGTTCGTGTAAACGAATCATTCGAATGGCGCTCGTTAAACAACGCGAAGGAGTAATTGCGGAGTGTCGTAGTGTCGAGAAAGTAGGTCGTGCACTCAATTGTAGAAAATGGGCTTCGCTAATGGACCTATTCAAGCTGTATTGAAATACTTTTATTTTTCACGAAAATGCGTTCAAAAATGCGTTCAAATCGCTGAAAATCTGTTTGAGTTACGTTACGACCGGGAGCCAAATGGCAAAAAGCGAAACAACGCCGTCGTTTCGGAGTGTCGTTTAGTAGAACAAACATTGGATTTTTGGATTGAACAACTCGAATGCGCTCTACTGCTAAAATCATGTTTTGCTCTCGTTTCGCGGCGCAGATGGCATTCCGGAGTGTCGTAAACGAATGGAATTTCGGATTGAGCAATCAATTTCGAGCATCTACCCCCGCTCTACCGTTCGCTGAGAAAACATATTATTTAGGTTTCGCGGGAAAAATATCGTTTGAACTTGACTGCAACTCAATCGACGCGCGCGCCGACGGAATTTCGGAGCATCGTAGTGAGTAATTCTGACGATTTGCAACGAAAACAACGAAAGCGCTCTACCGCTGAACGGTTTGGGGGGGAAAACTTGAACTTTTTCTTGAACAAAAATGCAAGAAAAGAGCCCACGAACCTCGTCTCATGGCCAAGTGAATGAAGAGAAAAAGGAAAAGAGAATGGGCGAAAATAAGCTCAATTTTTGCGCGCGAGAGAAAGATTCTTCTTCTTCTTCTTCTTCTCAAAAAGTGCGCGTCGTCGACGAACTCTGTGGTGTGTTTTTGCAGAACGGACTAGGAGAGGAGGGGACGGGGAGAAGGACAGAATTGCAAGAAAGCGAGCGATAGACCGAAAACAAGCCCCCCCCCCCTCCGTTCGCACCAAAAACTTGAAGAACGGAAAGAGAGACACAGAATATATTTATATATCAAAGTGTATAGAGAGAGATAAACAAGAGACCTACGGTAGAATCGAAGTGAGTGATCTGCACTCGCCCCGAGACGACCACGGGGTCGATTGGCTCGCATTGGGCGGGTTGGGGGCAGTGGAAAAACACGCGATGATCAGCGTTCTTTGGAGCGAGGAAATGGCGAGAATGAGTACGGTATGTTAAGGGGCATGTGAAGAGCACGGGAACGGGACGGAGACGTTCGGGAGGATGGATTAATGAGGAAGAGGGATCAAGGACTACTGTAGTGGAGCTGTTCCGGAAAAGAGGGGACAATGGATGGGGTGGTGGTCAACAAGAGTCTCTTGGAGGAAATACTCCCGGATCAGAGAGATTTTCGATGAAAAGAAAAGGTCAACTTCGAGAAATGAGCATTTCCAGTCGGATTGCTCGCCAAAGAACGAGACATTCTGCGTCAGACATCATACTGTTATTCAGGAATTTTGGTTCCAAAAGTCACCGACAGCTGGGCAGAACCTATGGTACAGATTGAGCAGGTATTCTTGAGTCAGGCCCATTCAGATTCCATGGTCTATAAGGGAAAATGAAGAGATTCGAGAAGGAAAAAAAAAAGATGAAAAAGGGGAACGCTGCCGGAGAATCATTATATCTCGAGATTGATAAGATATATCAAAAAGTTGTCAACGGCAAACTTGTAGTCCTAGTTATCATTCAGAAGTTTGCTGTTGATAACTTTTTGATATCTCTTATCAATCTCGAGATATAATGATTCATCGGCAGCGTTTGATGTGCCGCTCTATCCGAGGAATTATGTACGGTAGTCCCAAAGAAACACGGTTCTTAGCTCAGAAACACTCGTTATCCACAAAGAGAAGACAGAAAAAATCAAGAAACAATTGGGTAGAATTTGACAGAAAATTTTGAAAAAATAATAACAGAGACAGAGACCATTCAGGAATCCGGAGCAACTAAAGGGTCAGCATAGAAGCATAGAAGGGACATGGATCTTAAAGTAACTTAATTCTCCGAAGGATTCGTTTTTCAGTAACAGTTCGAGGTCGAAAACAAAGAGTACCGGACAGGAGTGGGAGAGGGCAACGTTTGAAAGCTGACTATCAAAAGATCCAGGAGAACATTAGGGAGAGTGAGGAAAAAGAGATGGGGCGGCTGATCAAAGGGACAGCGAATACTGAGAATTAAAATTAGATGCTAGGAAATCGGAAAACGGTTCAAAGTATTATATCTTCCACAAATTTTGAAACCCACGCAAAAGCGCTCCGCTGGATTCGTGTTGGTCTCGCCACGACTCTCATCTGCGTGAGATGACAGTGCCGAGGCCAACTGAATCCAGCAGAGCGCGTTTGCGCAGATTTCAGTATTCATGAAGTACTATATATTTCATAAATCTTGGAATATGCACAGACGCGCTCCGCCGGACTCGTGTTGGTCTCGCCACGACTATTGTCTCTGTCTCGTGTATTCCACGAGCGACGAAGACGACAGTCGTGGTGAGACTAACACGAGTCCAGCGGAGCGCGTCTACGCAGATTCCAAGATTTATGAAATATATAATATATACTTAATAAGGTGGCCAGAAATCAAGAGACAGCATGAACAGACATGAAAAATAGTGCAGTTTGAGATATAAGAGTTGAAGGGGTTAGTTGACAAAATGAATGAAATACAAAGGATTGGAAAAGCGAAGACCATTAGAAGAGAAAGGAGATGGAGATAAAGCGGAAGATCGGGAAGACAAAATGAACGGAATACCAAAGAGCAATGAAATTGAGTCGAAGAGGTTGATTGGAATGAGAGCAAAGCAGATCGGAAAGAGTTGAGAAAGTGACAGAAAACAACGGGCACAGAACTGATCATGGGCTTCGGAGGTTTGAATTTCCGCCGGACTGCAAATTTTCTTAAATTTGGCTGCGACCGTTTCCTGAGTATTCAATGCTCAATAACCACGGAAACACGGTCGAATGCAATCGCGCTCTTTAGCTCTAATGCATTAAATTCAAATTTCGCTGCGTACTTCACGTCTGCGTCTCCCCATTTCTCTAACTATTTCGAGCTGCGTAGCCGAATAGTGGGAAAACAAGCGAGCGAAGGAGCGCGATTGCATTGGACGTGCGCTCTCGTAAATCGACACAAAGAACACGCCTAAACGTTGAATACTCAGGCAGCGCTCGCAGCGAAATAATTTGCAGCGCGGGAATTCAAAAAGCACATCTCCGAAGCTGCTGATGAAGTTTCATGAAATAGTGATGTGAACGGAAGATCGAGGACTAAGGATCAGAGGCTTCGTTGGAGAATCAGACCATGAATCGAGAACCTTCAAAACAAGACGGCGGGAAGTAAGATCAAACATAAAGAGCTCCGCCCGACTGTTCTATTTGCACAAAAAGTCATTCATGTTGAGGAGTTGTTTTCGAAAGTCTAGGGTGTGATCTCAATGTGTTGCAGAGAAACGATCGGAGTTGGAATGCATCGAAGGAAGGCAAATGACAAGAGACGGAGGAAGGAGGTCTATCTACGTGACGATCGGCGGTCCTTTTTGACGACTGAAAGGCACTCTTCGAATGTGCCGAAGAGGGAGAGAACGTTGTAAACAATCAGTTCGAGTTTCATCTTTCAGCCAGACCATCATCAACAACGGGTTCAAGGGGAGGGTGTATCGATCCAATTGGTTGCTTATACTCACACTGAGTATCAAATGTCACGCGTCAACAACGAAATCCGTTCTTGTTTCGTATGGATAGGCGACGCCGCAACAACGCAAAAAAGAGTACATGTGCATTTTGACGTGGTGGTGTTTGCAGAAGGGGGCGCGGAATTCGAAATTCGGTTCGCAGTCTATTACGGTAGCTGCATATCATATCACTCAAGAGAGATAAGGACTGATCTGAGCGCGAACCTCAAGAGTCCACTGGAGCGCACTTGCAGCATCGTACAGTAAGAGGAGTGTGTGGGGAAACTTCTCGCGCACAAGTTGAGAAAACATTCGAAAAACAGCGTCGATGCCGAAGATTCGTCATCGATCAGCTGTTGTTGCGAAACGAGGAACATTTCGAGGTGTGCAATGCCTAATGGCTCGCACCCTCATTTCGAGGCGAATGAGGGGAATGAGGGGAAGAGGGAAACGAAGGGGAAATGGAAATGAGAATGGAGAATGCGCGAATGCCCTCCTCGGCCGGGGGGAGCGAACTGAAAGTGCAACCGGTCGGCGACATCGTCGGACGGACGAAAGGAGTCAGAGAGGTCTCTCGCGAGTCGAAAGATGCTCCGGGGGGAGCACACACACACACGAAAACACGGGAGACCTCCTCCTCCGGGACGGACGGCCGATGAGTTGGAACATGATGAGACGCAGAGAGAGACCCCACGGCGTGCACTGACTGAAAGTGGAAAACACAAAGGGCATGTAAACTGAACGCGCCGGACGAAAACATAGAACGCTCTCTCTCTCTTTCTCTCGTTCTCTCTCTCTTCGTTTCGTTCCTCGCGACTCGTCTCTCCGATCTCCCCACTTCTTCACTTTGTCTGCAATTTTCGGTCGTCTTTTGCCAGCACGAAACCCGCCCGAGTGACGTCTGTCTTCTTCCAGCTGCCCCGCGGATTGCTCTTGTTTTGTATTTTGATGATGACGGGCGGGCCGTTTTCTTGTTTATTTTATACTGCCTGCCAGCCGCACAAAACGTAGACCAATATCAGCCACCACTACACTCGATGCACTCTCCGAAAGGGCCCGTGACCGGGAAGGCGTCGAAGATGAACTTGAACTCTGGAGAGAATGGAATTTGGAGAGAAGGCGAGCAGTGTTCTCTCGAGAGAATATTGAATTGCGCACTGCAAACGAATCACTGCAATTGGCATTTTTAAGGGACAGAGTGGAAGAGAGCTGTGCTCCGATGCTCTCGATGTGGGTTTCCTCCGCTAATTTTGATAATAGCAGATAGAAATGTGACATTGGGGAAGCCGTAGAGAATGGAAAAAGATACGATTGTGGTACTATGGAGAAGTAAATCAATTCAAAAGGTTCGGGAGCTCAAGTCTTCTTTTTTCTAGGCTCCGACAATCAATAATGAACAAATGAAACAGTGAATTTGAAATTTCGCTCCGAGAGCCGGAAGTGAGCAAAGGGTCCCGAAGGAGAAAGATCTTGGTGCAATGTTCTTTCGAGAGCTCTGATCCCAAATGTTGCTCTAGGAGCCGATTGGAACGCAATTTCAGTTGTCATCGGAACTTCAGTTTCCCAAGCATGCTCCAAGAGCCGTCAAACTCTAATTTCGAGGGTTCAGATCGTGAAGATTGCTCCGAGAGCTCGAAAGAGTTTCAGAGCGAGATCTTCGATTTCACAAAAGTTGCTCACAAGGGAAGTGTGTTTCTCCACAAAGTTTTGGAATTTTCTATAAATTTGCACTTGGGGTACACTTTTTGATCTTTTTGATTATCAAAATCAGTGAAAGTGGTGAAGTGTGCAGTTTACGGCATCAACGGGTCTCGCCACGAAAACTTTAAACTTTTTTGAAATCGACATGCGCCTTTAACTCAAAACATGAAATCCACAGTAGTTTGTTCAAAGGCGCATGCCACCCGGCGAAACGGTGAACTGCAGACTTTGCTCGAGAAATTCCAAAAGTTACCCCATGAACCCATATTCGCATCAAACACGCCCTTCAGACAACATTCCGGCGTTCATTGGTTCCGTTGACTGTTGACTTCTCGCTGTTTCTCGTGCTGCTGCTGCTGCTGCCCCCCCACTCGGCTACATTCCCAATGCACTATTGGTCAGTGATCTGGCCGTTTCTCAAAATAGTCGACACCTTCATCATCATCATCGTCGTCGTCGTCGTGAACGCTTCCGGTCGGAGAGCCACGAACCGAAAGCTCGAAAAACACGGCGCCACAGATCTTGCGAATGAGACTGGACTTGTGGATAACTGGTCTCGAATTGTTATTATTCTGATCTGTACTCTCCCGAAATAGGCGTAGAGCAGAAGCAGAATGATATTTTGCAAGGCGATGATTGTTATTCTGTGGCTGCATTCTGTTCTTTTCTCGAGATGATTGCGTGTGGCCTAGGAATCGAAGCCACGAAGGGAGTGTTCGCCTAGCTTTCACCCTGAATTTCTAGGCCACGAAAGGAGTTTTTCCAACTGGGCGTGGTTTCAAAGTTTCCAAAAATTACACCACCTTTTGACCTGGAAAGTGGGATCCATGGCCGAGGTTCAAAGAGATATCGAATGCCATCAATATGGCATCGCAACCGAGGAGAGCTCTGCTGGAGAATGATTATATCTCGAGAGTGATAAGAGATATCAAAAAGTTATCAACAGCAAACTTGTAGTCCTAGTTGAGATCTACACGTTTGCCGTTGATAACTTTTTGATATCTCTTATCACTCTCGAGATATGGCATCCGATAGTACTTTAATGCTCACAATGAGATATCATTGTTCAAATTGATAAATTCAGCTTTCGGCCTAGGAACCACTTCGGAAAGAAGATCATCGCCGTGGCCGAACTTTGCCACTGGGTTTCTAGGCCACACAAGGGATGTTCGAAGTGACCTTCCGCATTCCTCGCTTCGAATAACAATCTTTTCGAAATGACACCGCTCCACGTGTCTCACTGTTTTCATGGTTTCAGAGCGTCATTCTCACCCTCTCGTGACCGATCACAGTGTGGTCTTTCGGGAAAAGGACACGCAAAGGACAGTCTCGAAAACAATTTGGAAAATGGCACGTGTGGAAGAGAACTTTCGACTCGAACAGTTCTCTCTGCTCTCTCTTCCGGAACCCTCCCTCACACATCATTTTTTGATCATTCGTCCAGTCGCCTTCACGTGCACCACCCCCCGCTGCTGCTGCCACTAGCCAGGCGCCAACCGGTTCCTTCTCCCTCTCTTTCTCTCTATTTTGTTCCACTTTGCGCTACATTGAACATTTTCGTGGAATCTATCGCGCGAATTGCCGGTGTGTGTGCGTGTCTCTGGCTGATAACAATAGGTCAATCAGATGAAATAGATGCAATTGGACTCATCGTTTGAGTGTGTGTCTGGGCGGGTGATTGGTGGCTGGGAGGACAGATCGAAAGATCAGAAGAAAGAGCTGATCGTGGATAACTGGGCGTGGATTGGATTACAGAACGAGAGGATCTGGATGGTTGGACACACCTGGAAGCGGGTGATCAGAAGAATCAGAATCATTCAACCTGGACCTGGAAACTTCAAGTCTAGCTGAAACTGACCCCATTCCTTTTAGGAAAACTCTCGAAATACTTGAAAAAGCCTAATCACTACGAGACTTTTTCATTTTTGACAATAAATGTCTGAAAAATAGTGTTTACTGATCAGTTGTTCGTGCTGAATTCGAAAAAATCAACAGTTTTGAATGAAAGTGATTCTCATTGTCAGGTCTCTGTTGGAGTCACGATCAGGGGAGTTCTCCAGATTCCTTTTTCAAATTCCCGCGCTGTCAAACTAAAAAACGTTCATGTTTTCGCTGCGTACCATTGACTGAGTGTTCAACGCATATGCGGTCTTGGGAATCTCCACAAAACACACGATGTGGCGTTGAATGCTCCGGCAGAAGAGTGTTCAGTGAAAAACGCGGGAATTCAAAAACGATGCATCCGTGGAGCTCCTGCATATCCAAACCAAGCGATTCTATGGTTTCTTGAGCTCACAAAGTATTCCGTTCGATGGAGCGCATTTGCGGGCTATGGACTACCTGGGCAATGGAATTCACCGAATCACAGTGAGCATCATTCACTGCGCACTTCATGTCTTCGTCTAAAACTACCGCAAAGATGTATATCAGCGGAGCCCAAACGCTGTCGGAGAATCATTATATCTCGAGATTGATAAGAGATATCAAAAAGTTGTTAACAGCAAACTTGTAGTCCTAGTTGAGATCTACACGTTTGCCGTTGACAACTTTTTGATATCTCTTATCACTCTCGAGATATATTAATTCTCCCGCAGCGTTTGGGGCTCCGTTAAAGTAGAGCTCAATGGAGCGGAGGAACGCGGTTGCATTAGATCCGTTGGTCCTAGAAGCTTCTCTCAAAAGACACAAAAACCTGGCCACACTCACAGACAGATGATCACCCCTAATAGCCGCTCACAACACGATCCTCTCGCGATCGCCTCCTTTCTCTCTCTCTCTCTCTCTCTCTTGACGTCTTCTCTGCCCCCTTCGTCCCCTTCGCGCGCCCTCCCTCTCTCTCTCCTTTCGCTTCTTTCGAATGACCAAAGTATCCTTCTCGCTGGTATCAGATCTTACTCTGGTATAATGTATTATGGAGTCGAAACTGTCGCTTCTACTTCTCCTTCTTCTCCTTCTTCTCCACAGTGTTGATGGTCTTCGGCCACGTGGTATCGGGCTGATTCGACTTCCGTTCGGTGAGTCATCGTGTGTTTTCGTAGCAGCGCCACCACGTCATCTGAACCAAACTGAAAGTGCACACGATTTGTGATTCGGGCTGGAATTGCGGAAGAGAATGTAGAGAGGGAGAGAGAGAGAGAGAGAGAGAGAGAGAGAGAGAGAGGGAGAGGCGCAGACTGTTGGTTTTTGAGTGCCTCTGCTGCAATTTGTAGTCACTTTCTGATAGCAACCCCTCGGGGGTAAACATTTCGAACACAACGCATGCACTTCCTCGTTCGTCCCAACTGTCCTTTGCTGCTGGCTGACAAGGGGAGCGCCTCAGAGAACGCGCTCTGTTCAGGGGTGGCGAGACTTCTTTGGGATTCTAGGCCACGAACTCATTTCTTCCAGGTGTGTCCGATCATCGTTCCGGGCCCTATCTGCCGAATCTCTACATCGCCGGAAACAAGCTCTACCACAAAACGCAGCCGGTTCCCGATGTCTCGTTGCCGGGACAGGAGAAGCATTTCTCCGGACACGCACAACTCAACCCGTTCACTCATATGGTCGCCGTCGGCACCAACAACGACTTTGGAGACTCTTGGGGAGCTGGATACGCTCTTCAGGGAGTCAATTTTCTCGGTGAGCGAGAGGGGCGGCGATGGGGCGCGCTTGTGGAAATGCGAGTTTCTATTGGACTTGTTGAACGTTTAGTACTTGATTGCGTGGTTTTTGAAAAACTCGAAAACGCGCTGAAAATAAATACCTGCGAAAATTCGGCCAAGTTGCCGGAATTCTAGGCCGGTGGCCTAGGAATTATGCGGCCGCGGTCATTTTAAATGATCATTACTGTGACAAGGCGGGAATTCAAACATCGGGGCGCTCTGTGGTTGCCACTTTATTTCAGTAGAGCGCGTTTGCATTCCACGCGATTCTCGTGAGCTAGGGAGCACAAAAAGTCACATGCAAGTGTTCGAATGTTCCGTTCTCCGTCTAGAGCTCTGCCACGCTATCTCGTTGAAGGTAATCAGAGGTACGCAGCGAAATTTGAATATCGTATCACCTAGCTAAGTTACCGTAATCAAGGCGCGCGTTTGCATTTTCTGCCCCCCCCCCTACAGTAGTCCGTGTGATGGCGCATCATGTGTGCCTTGGGGGGTTCAAAACTAGACTATTCGGTCGAAACGTCATTTCGCCTTCTGACCGTCTTGGCCAGTATCATCAATAGAAAGAGGCAATGAATGAATGTTTTGGACAGATTTGAATCTGCGGAAGAACTACCGACAGTACGCCAACATGCCTCACCTGTTCACCGATGGACAGCACCAGCCTTTCCAGGTTCGGAGGATCTCTTAGACCATGATCTACAGGTGCTCTTCTTCCAGAACTCATTCATCGTCGGCGCCGAAATCGATTCGTCAAAGTTCACAAGTCACGCGGTGGCAGTGGACATTCCGCTTCCGGGCATCAACGAGGCACGCATCCCCCCGCCGATTCCCATTGATCCAGTCGCTTTCAGATGTTCGACTTCCAGGAGGAGACGCTCGAGAAGCACGACGAAGAGCTGACGGACATCTACCACACGCGGATGAACTTTCCGATTCCGACGACGAACCAGCGATTCCCGTTCAAGGCGCACTTCTTCGAGCGAGTCAACGACATCGATCTCAACTTTGCACACATCATTCCCAACCTCAACGTTCACGGTATCGATCGGGAGAAGGTGAGGGGGGGATCAGCGAAACAGGACGATTTGTTGTTCAGATCGTCGACCAACTTGTCGAAAACAAAGCGAATCCTACACTTGTCGGGTAACAACACTTCGAGCGGAACTTCTTCTTTTTCTTCTTCTTGTTTCTCTCTCTCTCGAATGAATATGTTTGTGTGGTTGTCTCATCTATCAATCTGTGACAGGTGCTAGAAGGTGTCTCACACATTAAGACTCATTGTCTGCAAGAGCAATTAAGGAGTTTCCCCAGAGGCAAAGAAGGATCAGAGCGGCAGGATCAAAGCGAGAGAAAGACCGTCGGGGACCGTTGAAGAGATGGTACAAAACCGAGCCGATTGGCAATAAAAGAGAGCTGATATTGATCTTTTGAACGTACAGTTTCGGATGTTCTCTACTGTTTTTATCTGGAAACGTTCGCTTATTGAGGCCACGAGAATCGGAACACGAGGGAACAAAGCGATTCAGAACCTGATGTTTAAGCAGAATATTCAAACTGCATCTTCCATCACTTGAACTCAGAATAACCTTCGATTGACTTAAACCGTCCTCATCACCTCACAACGGATCCTTTTCCCTTCAGCTTTTTAGGAATGGCTATAAGTTTTAAGCTCTTGAATTGATTCTGAACAACGGTTCAGTATGTAACTTTCCGTCCGGTTCCGGGTGTGTCTGAATAAGTATTTACCAAGCCTTTGATAACGGACAACAGTTCGATGAACCAGAAAGTTGTGCATTTTGAGGGTTTTATCATACTATCGGATGCCATCGAAATGGCCCCGCAAGTAGGGAAGCTCTGCCAGAAAATTATTATATCTCTTATCGGTATAAAGATATAATGACCGAAAATCTCAGTAGACAGTCATTCAATCCCTCCGACCTGGAAACAACTGGAACCAAGAGGGTTTTAAGGCGTCAGATGTTTCCAGCACTCCGATTGGATGGTGTCCTTGGGCAAGTGACCGAGAGAGGATGTCTTTCCCACGGCACATTGACTCCGGGAAAGGTGCAAATGGAATGAATGATATTGAGAGACTAGGGGAACAACTTGAGTTCAAACCATTACTCCGAAACTGGAATGAGCGATACAACGGCAAGAAATCACTCTAACAGTACATGTTCATGGATTCTCGATGTTAATCAGATCCTTTCTCGCCAGACATGGCATTCCCTTCTGTCTACGTCTGCCATTGTTAGTAGAACATCTGCAATTATAGCCCCTGTATTGTGAATGATGAGTGACAGGTACCAGCTGCTCTCACACACTAATTACCACTCATCCCCCCGCTCGGTCATCTTCCCAGAGGCAGGAACTGTAAGGCGTTCCAGACACAACGACTGTGCGCTCTTTCCCCGCCCTCTCGCAGGTAGACAAGGCTCATTCATTGTTGCCCATATCCCCCATTCCCCCATACGCCATGTCGTCCGCTCGTCAATCGCCAATGCCGATTGACGACGACGACAGCTTCATGGAGGTCGAGGAGCAAGCCGACGACGAGTCGGACCCGTCGGTCGAGGTCGCGATTGACCTCGACGAGTCGGATCTCTCAGAAGGCTCGGAGAGATCCGACTCGAGCCGATCGGGAGACGAGGGCAACCTTGAAGACGTCGTCGGACGCTTCTCGGCCTTCGGCGACCGATCGAGCGACGAGGAGGAGGAGGAGGAGGAGGAGGATGAGAGCAGAGCAGCCTCTGCTGCATCGGACGCTTCGACCGACGGGTCGGAGAGCGACATCGAAGAGGAGGACGTGAGTTTCTTTCCTGTTTCTTCTGTTTCTCAACTTTTCCATTCTTCCAGGTATCCTCGTCGGATTTCTCGGACGACGAGTCCGACGTCTCCATGCCGTCGTCGGACGGATCTGAAGATGAAGAGGAGGCGGAAGAAGAGCCGATGGAAGAGGAGGCAGACGGCGACGTGCGACTCCCGGAGGTGTACGTCCTCCCGAATCCGAGAAGAGGAGGACAAGTCGCCGTTGTGCCGGAACCGCCCGTGGATATGGAGGAGGAGGACGAATCGGATGAAGAGCTCGACGAAGACGAGATGATTGCGATCGAAGGCCTCGTGGCTCTGGGAGAACAGGATGCGGAGGTCGTCCATCCCTCCCCGCCATCGACACCCCTCCTCACCCGTTCCCATTGAACTCCAATGGTCTGGAAGAGTAAGTGAACCTGAAATCGATCCCTGGTTCTAAATAACTGTTCATTTTCAGCTCACCTCAGTTTACAATGGAAGAGGAAGGACTCGAGAGTCAATTGAGAAGAGCCCGACGTCGATGCGATCTTCTTCTCTTCAGATGCTCCACGACGATTACCCCCCCCCCCCCCCCTCCGCCCAAGTTAACATCTCCCTTTATTTTTGTTATTTGGTATTAATTACATTCATCAATTGCTCTTGTTCCTTTTTTAGTTTGATTATTAACTCTTTCTAGTTTTAATAATTATAATAAAAATAATGTAAAACTACAATCCTTCTTGTTTTCTTCTTGAATACCCTCTGTAGAGTGTGTTTTTTATTGATCCGCTCATTCCATCTGCACATTTACCAGTGTCCAAGGGCCATCGAAAGACCCCTCTCTCGGTCACTTTCCCAGAGGCACATCCAGTCGGAGATACGGCGTACTCTAACGAAAAGACACTTTGTTACACAGCCAACGAAGTCATTTGACAAAGGAAATTCATTTGGACGAGAACTGAGCGACTATTTATGTAGTTCCACTTTTGCGATGAGAAAATGTAAGTCGCATTTTTTAAAAATCGTTCCCACTCGAGAACACAGGGCGGACACATGAAATGACATCTCGCTTTTTGGCTCGAATGCATTGAATTCAAATTTCGCTCCGTACTTCGCGTCTGCCTCACGGAATCAAAAAGTGTGCGCCCAATGCAATCGTGCTCCTCCGCTCCACAGTGTCTGCGTCTCGCCTGTTTTCCCGCTATTTCGGCTACGCAGCTGGAAATAGTTAGAGAAATGGAGAGACGTACGCAGCAAAATTTGAATTTAATGCATTAGAGCCGAAAAGCGCGATTGCATTCGACATCCGCACTGTGTTTCCGTGTGCCTCTCAACAATCTTTAACTATTTCAAGCTGCGCAGCCGAAATAGCGAGAAACCAGACGAGACGCAGACACTGTGGACGATTGCATTCGACGCGCTCCGGAACTGTGAAACGCTGTTTAAAAATGATGGTAATTTGTTTGAATATGTTTATAAAATAAGTGGATACAAAAAAGAAAGCGGGGAATTTCGCTCAAATTTCGAAATTCTCCGTTTTGTTCGAAACTATGTCATCTTGCAGATCTTTTTTACTTCAGTGAATGTTGATAATTTTCAAACGATTTTACTACAAAACGAAGTAATTATTTTTCTGGTTTCCGTCTGGAATTCTTACTGGCATCGAGAAACGCGCCAGGCGCGTCACGAAGCGCGCCAGTGTGCGCCGAATCGGCGAAAACCCCCGGTGAGAGCGGTTTCCCAAGAATCATCAACAATCGTTTATCATATACATATCAAACAGCCTAATCCTTATCACTAACTCAGTCGGTTAAGTGTTCATCAATCGACTGCTCCGACGTCTTCTCTCCATCGGCGTGTGCGGTTCCAGCAGCGGTTGCGACTCTCTCTTTTTGGCCGCCTGCGTGAACATTCCGCTATCTGGAGCCGGTTTTTTGCCTTGAAATCGATAATTTGCTGATTGAAATTGAGGGAATCTTTGTATCTTACCGAAATTCTCCGCGTCTTCGATCGTCATTGGCAACGGGGCTCCGAGGGTTTCGGGAAGGAAGAACGTCAGTATCCCCGCAGAAAGAGCCATCAGGCCCATTATCATTAGCGGGAGGATTTTGACGATTTGACCCTGAAACCCCAATGTTGATTGTTCCTTCGACACGGCGCTCACCAATTTGACAATGTGCGGAGCCAACAAGAGCCCCGAGCCAGCGACCATGCTGCTCATTCCCATTCCGATGGCTCTCACGACAGTCGGATACAGCTCCCCGGCGAATATGTAAATGACGGCGAACCCAGACCCGACTCCGAACTTTCCGATGAACGAAGCGCTCGCGACGAGCCACGGATAGCCGTCGGGGACGAACATGGCGGACACGCACCCGATTCCGCAAACGATCATCGTCGCGGCGAGGGTCCATCGACGGCCGGCGCACTGGAGCAACGGCCAGACGACGAAGTAGCCGGGCAGCTCGACGGCGCCGTTGATGATGAAACTCCAGTAGTCGTCGACGGGAAGGTTGGAGACGTTCAGCGTCAGACCGTTGTAGATGATCGCGTTCATCACCCTGAAGAGAGGAAAGAACAATACGGCGAAAAGTGGGAAGATGAAATTCAGAAATGAAGCGCCTATTTTCGCATTTTTTCGAATTGGCTGCTATCATGGGCTGTTGGAACATATTTGACTTTGAATTTCCGCACAACTACATTAATTTTCAGCAGATTTAACTCAAATTCCAGCACTGGATTACTATCGCTGGATTACTAGTCTCAAACCTCGATAAAATGGCCGAAGTTTCGCAAGAAATGTTCAAAAACTTGGCAGCGACGCGGGCACATAACGCGTCTGTCCAGTAGAGCGCATTTTCTGTCCAACGACCCTTGTGTGGCTCACCAGATGTAGGTGACAATGATGGTCTTCTTCCGCAGATTCGGCGTTTTGAAGAGATCCGTCACGTTGTGACTCCTCTTCGTCTCCTCCTCCTCTGCCGCATTCTGATGGCTCTTCATCTGAAAAGGACAACGATCCCTCTCCAATTTCCCTCTCTTCCACTTCTTACACTGTCCACCAACTCATCGACGTCTACATCCGTCTTGCCGTTCATCTTGGCGATCTTCTTCAACTGCGCCTTCGCCTCTGCCCACTTTCCCACTGAAACCGACCATCTCGGCGACTCGGGAAGGAAGAAGTAGTAGCAGAAGAGGACGGCGAACGGCGCGTTGCACACGAATGTCAGTTCACGCCATCTGGAATGGTGGGAGATGAGATCAGATGACGTGAGGAGATTCTGAACCTTCGGATGAACATCGCCACCACTCCAAGAAGAGCCATCGCTGCTCCGAAGAACAGAGAGATCATGAGCCCCGAGAAGATCCTTCCCGAGTTTCCCATGAACTCCATGCCTGTGCAATAGAAGACGTATTTGGGAACTAACCACTTCCAACTCACAAATAATGAACGGAATCTGAAAAAGAGCCGGGAACGCCAATCCGGTGAAAAAGCGAAGAATGATGAACGACTCGATGTCTTTGGCGAACGAATTCGCCGTTCCGCACACCACGAGAACGATGAGGATGACGAAGAACGAACGTCTTCTGCCGAATTTGTCGGCGATGTATCCGAAGAGACAGTTGCCGATGAAGCTGCCCACGTAGAAGGACGTCGTCGAGATCTCGACCCACGACTGCTGCTCGCACACCAGATTGAACTCGGTGACCAGACTGTCGAGGTACGTCGAGTTGTCATAGTCCCAGCCGTTTTGGCACGGAATCAGATCGATTCGCTCACTGAAACGCCGCTCGTTTCGGGAGTATTATATACTCCAGGTGACACACCTATACGTCTCGACAGGCGCCGAGGTGAACGCTCGGAAGACGTCGATTTGGGTCTCGTTGTACTGTTTGCAAGAGAGGATCTTCTGAAGAGAGAACCGATTGAAAAATCGATAAGTGGCGGCTCACCGTATCGTTTGACAAGGGTCTCAAGTACTCTTTCCCAGGGGGAATATGACACGTGTGCGGCGGATTTCCGACGACGAATGGGATGTTGAAGGCTGAAAGTCTCGAATGGAAAGGGCTGGAAGCGAATATCGGTTTCAATGTTTCAGGCGGTCCCTTGTGAGCTCAGCGTTGGCAATTGGCCGATTTGGCATAGAAGCCTTTGAGAAAAGGACTACGAACTGACAGGGGAAATGTTTTTAGACGGCTTTTCAAGTTTTGCTATAAATTTGGCAGAATGACACTTTCGTATACTGGTTATTGATCCCACATAGTGGCTAACTGCGCAAACTTCCAGTTTCTCAGATATTTTGCCTCAAAGTGCTCAAAATCGAAAAAAAAATCAGTTTTTCACGAAATGGGGCGCTCTTTGAGTACTTTGAGACGAAATATCTGGTAAACTGGAAGTTTGTGCAGTTTGTCATTATGTGGGGTCGATTGACAGTTACAAAAAGTGTCAATCTCCAAATTAATAGCAAAATCTGAGAGATCTCTAACTATTTCAAGCTGCGTAGCCAAAATAGCGGGGAAACAGGCGAGACGCAGATACTGTGGAGCGGAGGAGCACGATTGCATCGGAAGTGCCCTTTATGATTCCGTGATTTTGTCATCAATGGTCTATTTCCATTTTCCGAAGATTTCGGTAAACATCTACTTGACAACTGTCCAGTAAACGGCGACGGCGTGTCTCGAAAGTTCACCAGAACAACTAATTGGTCAATTTTGAAAGCAGCGATGCGTAAAATGGCAGAATTTTGAGTTCATGACAGTTCTTGAAGACAGAAACGGTTCCGTTGGGACGAGCCGTAATTGCAAAATGAACATTGAACAGACCACATTCGGGTTCTTAACGGGACACATGCGTCGACACAAATCACACGTGTCTGCACAATCGAATCAAACAATCAGAAGAAGAAGAAGGAGAATTACCTGAAAAGGCGGACGGCAGACTGGCGGGCAGGCAGATGATGAAGAAGAACACGAGCTGATAGGTTCCGTAGTCGCCGACCTGAGTGATCGGCTCAACGATCGGTTCATTCGGAGGGGGCGCTTACTTGCGAGAGCACATGATCAAAGTCCGGCGCCTTCGTCGCAGACATCAATATTTGTTGGCTGATCTCGGCGAAGGTGTCCTGGAGAGAGAGCGAGGTTGGTTTTGGGGGAAATGGGAAGGAGAGGAAGGTCAAAAAGACATCATTATTAGGCAGGTAAGTGGAGGGAAACGACACAACTTTTAAAAGAGGAGACCGTCTAGATCGCTTTCGTTTTCTCTTCGCCCTCTTCGCCCGCCTAATTGTTTCCTCCCCTCGTCTTCTTCCAATTTGAACGAAAAAGTCAAAGTTTGAATCCTCGCGGGTGGGTTTTAATTTGATAAGCGAGGCCACTTACCATCGCCTGGAACGACATTTTGAGACGATGAAGACAGACAGAATACGGGGAAATGAGATGAGGTTGAGGAGGTGAAGTGCTCCGGGAAGAAATGAGATTTTTGAGTGGAGGGGGCAGAAGGATGATTTGAAATGTCAAGAGGCGGCACTTTTTGAATGGGAAAACACGAGAAGCGTCGAAGAACTCTTTCAGGTTTCGCACAGGAGGAGACGTTGGGGCGAGGGAAATGAGCACACAGCGTGAACAAGGAACTAGAAAACACTGGGAGCGTCTTGTTATCAAGGTTCCGGAATTGTTTGCTACTTGGTAAAGGTAGAAATCGAATAGAGCGGTATCCCAGCGGAGAATCATTATATCTCGAGACTGATAAGTTACTTACTTACTTAGTTACTTAGACGATCCGTAGTTCGCCGTGGTGGCGCGGATCACAGCTTTCCATGTTGGGCAGATATCAAAATGTTATCAATAGCAAACTTGTAGTCCTAAATATGATTCACAAACTTTATATTGACAACTTTTTGATATATCTTATCAATCTCGAGATATAACGATTTCTTCGGCAGCGTCAACTCTTACGGAATTATCGAGTTATAACATCTCAAAGGTACGAATTCGCACATTTTGCTCATAATCGAGCAATAGAAAGTAAAGTTTTTCTTTGAAAATCAACTAAAATTTAGTACAGATATTCGTCTTAAAACAGAAAAAATTCGAGAATTTCCCAAAAGTTCTAGCCGAAGCTAGAACTTCACGAGTCAATTCTGTTCAGAAAGAGCAGACTTTCATGTTGCTAATTTTTTACAAAACAGTGTTTTCTCTTATGTAAATAATCTATTTTGTCAAATTTTTTAATAATTTATTTTGAAACTTAAAAAAGGGAACTCGATATTTTTTTTAGATATTTTTCGGGCAATCACTTAAGTATCAACTACACACTCTTCG
The DNA here is from genome assembly GCA_963932285.1 of Caenorhabditis macrosperma. Lineage (NCBI taxonomy): Eukaryota > Metazoa > Nematoda > Chromadorea > Rhabditida > Rhabditidae > Caenorhabditis > Caenorhabditis macrosperma. The sequence continues at coordinate 9,733,473 of OZ010622.1, forward strand.
ACTACGTTTTCTTTCCGACTATAAATAGTCACTTTTCGACTACGTAGTGGAAAAGAAAAGTACACGAAAAGTGTGTAGTTGATCAGTGTTTGTCTATTTTCCGACTTGTTGCCCGATGAAAAAACTGCCGAAAAAACGATATTCCGGGAAGAGCAAGATGTATTTTCTCCCTGTAAACATTGCTTTTCGCCTGGAAATCATAACATAAATATGGGAAAACTGCTCTCGGTGACTTGACGAAAAGGGCAAGCGAACACCGAGAGCAGCTGAACTGCTGTTTTTGAATATTTGTGCGTTTTCAGCAAAAAATGTATCATAAATACGGTTTTTCTGCTTCTTGTGAAATTGTTCAATGGCAAAGTCAATTTCAAGTGATTTTTCGAGGGAACATTCTCTATAACGAGAAAAGAGCGAATGAGCAAGTGGAGCTACAGAGGCTTTTGAAGGTGTCCAAGGGAGAAAGTGGAGCTCGAGAAGGTTCAGTGAAACACCACAACCATCAGCTGTCCCCCTCTCTCGACACCTGTCTCCCGTGTTTTCCATCGAGATCGATCACACGATTCACACGATTTCGGCCGGTGATTGATGTTCGCCAATCAAATCCGATCTCTCGCTCTTTTTTTTTCTAATCCATTTCTCTTTATTCGAAAAACTATTATTTCAATTCAAAATTTACAACTTTCTCACAACCAACTTCTTCGAGTAGCCCTCTGCCGACGAGGCGGAGTTCACGAAATCGCCCGAATCCGGATTTTCGGTGGCCGTGTTCGGGTTCTCTGGTCTCTCGGCATTCTCATCGCCACGAGGTTGTGGGGCACGAGTCGGGAGGAGAGTTGGGGGAGATGAAGGTGATGGAGGAGGTGGTGGCGGTGGGGAGTGGAACGACGGAGACGGAATGAAGGTGTCGGTGAGTGGAGGAGGTCCTCCGGCGGGATTCGCCTTGGAGTACGAACGGCGGGGACATGGACAGTACCCTGGAAATTAATTTGTTCTTACTTGCTCCTAGAGCATGTTTCAAAGACTCACCAGAATCGAATCCGGGAACTCCTTGCTCTCCGGGGATCCCATCGGGTCCTTCTTCGGCACGATCACCCACTTTTCCTGGTGGCCCTTCTGGTCCTTCCGGTCCATCCTGTCCTTCTTCTCCCTCCTCTCCGGTGACTCCTGGCATTCCTGGTTCTCCTTGAGGTCCAGGTAGTCCGGCGGGTCCTGGTGCTCCTACGCCTCGGGTTCCGTTGTTGCCCGGCTTTCCATCGTCTCCCGGGTTTCCGGGGAATCCTGGGAACCCGGGGAATCCTGGCTCTCCGTCGGTTCCCGGTTCACCGTCCTCACCCGGTTTCCCTTGACTTCCCGGCAGTCCGTCGACTCCTCGTTCTCCCTGCGGTCCGTCGTCTCCGGGTGGTCCTGGCTCTCCGGCAGTGCACGGAATGCATTCAACCGGTCCGATCATCTCGCGAAAAACGTCCATTCCGTCTGGTCCCTTGCGTCCTTGTCCTCCATGCGGTCCGTCAGATCCTTTCCTTCCCGGCCTTCCTCGAGGCCCTGGTGGCCCAGCAGGGCAATTCGACGGTCCGTTAGTTGTACAATCACACGGCTCTTTCTTCGGCTCGACTGGAGCATCACGGGGAAGACGGGCGGCCGGCAGCATGTCCTCCCAAGCGCCGTTCGCATAGAGCTGAAAACAAAATGTCATCGGTTAACTGAAAGAGTGGAGTCTCACCTTGAACTCGTCCATTCCATCCATCGCACTCATGTGCATTTGAGCCACTTCGTAGAAAAGTGACAGCGTACACGTGAGCATCGGAATCAGAAACGCGGCACACACGACAGTGACACCCGAAGCCACGTGGGTACCGAAGCCCATGTTGGCCAGAGAATGTCAGGGAATGGCAGCCGACGGCGGCTTTATACGGACGATGGCATAACATTACATAACACGGTGATACATTCGAAACGAAGAGAGATTTGCATTCATTCGTCCGCAAACCGTCTTTTCGACGATCATCATCATCATATCGCATAACTATCCACATTTCTGTCTCTAGACACTAAATACACAGATAATAACAATTAAATTGAAGGAGGGAGGAAGAGGAAGAGAGAGGGAGAGGAAAGGCAACCAGTGTGTTGGAAAGGACAGAAGAAAGTTTGACAGGAAGTTTGGGAAATTGAACAGAAGGAGGTGAGTAAGGGTAGATGTTAATTGGATGAGTAATTAGCGAGGTGGGTAAAGTGTTTCAGTTTATTATAGTCTTTCAGTGACGACTGCGTTTTCGTCGTCAGTCGACACGCTGTTCCGTTCGATTTTCGCGATCGTCTGCTGCAAATAGTGCATTCTCTCGAGCAGCTCCGCGTGTTTCTCGTGTTTGCGCCATTGGCTCAGCGCTTTGTGTCTGGAATGTAAGATTGGAAAATTGCAATTTCGAAGAGGAAATCCTCACTTGGCAAGCATCATTTGCTGCTTCAAATCGAGCACATTCACAAATTCCTTGCATTCTTGGCAATGTTCGTGGAAGATTTTCATGGAGACCTCATTGCGAACGTCCGGATCGACAGGCTGGAGTGAAGGTGATGTTTTTAACAAGTTGATGAACGACTTACTCTCAAATCCTGATCATCGAGCACGGACAGGAAGGCCCGTGTCCGTTCCTCACTGTTCTTGCGGCTGTCCGGTGGCGGAGGCGCTTCTCGGTGTGGTTGTCTGCAAAGAAGGAGAGCCTCATGACTATTTCGTAACAGCGAGTGGCATGCCGAGAATAGCAATGGCGGATATTTCGCAATTCTTTCCTATAGCCTGCCACTCTTTATTTTCGCCCTTTTCCTCACCTATGTCCGTTGCTGCTGGCCGCTGAATTGTGCAAATCGGCAGCGACACTTCGAGATCGTGTGCTCTTGATCGCCGGTGAGACTGGAGCTGTTACCGATGGAGTTGGTACGTTCTAAGCATTATTTTTCTTTTTCTTTTGAAAAAAATCAATTCTTACCAAACTGATCATCGTCGTCTGATCACTTCCAGTTCTCCGATGCGACCGCGCCGGCGTTGGCGGATTGAGTTGATTGGACGGCGTCGGTGTGTTTCCGTGTCCACGAGAGGCATTTCCACTTCCCGATGCCGATCCGGACGCGATGGATGGACGGAGAGCACGTGGCTGAGGAGTTCTAGCGGGCTCGTTCGTCGATTTGTCGACCAGCGGCTCGTTTCCTTCCGGGAACTCTTGCCTCAGTAGATCGAAGTACTCGACGCATTGCTCTGAAGTCGGACGAATCGTCGGATCGTTGTGCCAGCAGCGCTTGTAAAATCCGGAAAGCACGGGGTTGCAGCTGAGCTCTGGTGGCCTCAAATTGGTAACAGCGACGTTGTACAGCAATCCGGGCACCGAGAGGTTCTGGTTGTACGGATGGTTGCGGGCGATGATCTGCCACATGATTATGCCGACGCTGTAGATATCGGACTTTGTGTTGTAGGGCTCGCATCGGAAGATCTCGGGAGCCATCGTGATCGGAGTTCCACGATTCGAAGTCATCGATTGGTGCATGTTGGTGAAGGTTCCGAAGTCGCAGAGCTTCATTGTCCGGTAGCGATCCGACAGGAGCATGCTGTAACAAGAGAGTACAGGTGGCTGGAGACATCATAACTCACTTTTGCAATTTCAGATCACGATGAACCTGATCGTTCCTATGGAAGAAGTCGACGGCGGACGCCAACTGATGCATCCACGAAGCGAAGTGGTGTATGGTGTAGTCGATGTTCTTTCGTGTGTAGATCACTGGAAATCGGTTTGTTTTAGTTCTCGCAACGTTTTTATCATTCTCACATTCAGCCATACTCCCGCAATCCATATACTCCATAACGACTCCTCGGCCGTGCCTCGGGCAGCTGTAGAGACCGTGGATTCTGGAAATTACAACGCTTTGAAAAAGATGTTCTGTTGGAAAAAAGCTCACTTTATGACATTTGGGTGAGCTCTCAACGACATCATCACCTTCGCCTCTCTGATCAGCACGGACAGATGGCTCGGCGACTCGTTGGCATATTTGATGGCGGCCGGGCTGAATAAAACCGAGTTCCGAGAATTTTAATGGAAAACATTTTGAAATCAGAAACAGCTGCTCGGAGCGGAGCTTTCGAGCCAGCGGTTCTTCTTTGAAAATTGAATGGCAAGTAAATAACTCACCGGAACTCATGATTTCTCGATTTCCGGTATCTCGTCTTCTCGACAACGCCATAAGTTCCTCTTCCCAGCCGGATACTGTTCAGGTTGTCGATGCAGAACGAGGGGATTTCAGGAATCTCACTCGTTTGACACAGACCCGAGTCTCGTGTTTTTCGCTCGTCGGGGTTCTGCAGAAACGCTGAGTTATTCTCAATATAATAACACCTCGAAGCTTTCTCCGGGTCTATAATTAGTTTTGCGCAGGTATTGACGAGGTTTTGGGCAGCAAATCTCCATGCTTTTGGCTTTGTTTTCAAAGGAAATGATTAGTTTCAAAACATAGCTTTTCTGCAACATTTCTTCGAGCTTTAGTTAGTTTTGAATCGATCGGAACAAAAAAAGATGAGTCTTTGACATTTCGACAATTGCTTGCGCATTTGCCATCAACAAAACTTGCAAAATGACGAATTGATAACTTCGAAGGGTATTTTTAGACGTTTTCTGTTGTTTTTCGCATTTCAAATGAGAAACACTCACAATAGGTCCGGGACTTGCCGAATGGCTCGACGAGCTCGATGGTTTGCTCCGGGAAGTGTCCATTTTGAGCCGAAAACAGTGAAAAAGTGGTGTAGGACGGCCGGCGGCCGACGAATGGCATGTGTTGTGTGTACTCTCTCTCGTCGTTTCGCAGTGAGATAGCGGACGAGACAGCACGCGGAACGGAGAGACGACGAGTCTGGCGGCGAAGCGAGAGAAAGAGAAGACGGGCCGCCGGATCACGAAACGACGGGAACGGATCGGAAGAACCTTCGGCGACCGAGATACCGTATCATTGTGAAGAGTTTTATGAAGACGTGGAAGATTAATTGGGTAAAAATTTTCGTGGCGAATAACACGGAAGTGGTGAACGGCATTAAAATATTCACGAGAAGATAACTGTATTCTGAAGAACGATGAATATTGAGACACTGGTTTACCGACACAGAACGAATTTATTTGGAAGGAGAAAGAAATAATGATCGAAAATACATAAAAACAGTTGAAACAGAGGGCGAAATATATGAAATTGCAATTATTAGAATGCTTTTTAAAATGTATTTTCACAAAAAAGATGTCAAAAACACGTGAAAAATTGAGAAAACCAGTTACAGAAATGCTACCGTATTAAAGGCGCACATAGTTTTCAAACCGGTGGGTCTCGCAACGTTTCAATTTTTCTGACAGTAATCCTAAAATTTCATTGTAATTTCAGTCTTCTCGAGTTTTTTCAGCTTTCAACGGTACTGCCGCACTCGCTTTATTTTTTAAAAGTGATTAATGATTTGTTTTCAAATTAGCTTCGTTATTTTTAGTTCAGCTCACGGATATATTTCATGGTCGTGATTACCAGTTCATAAATCTATTTGCACAGATGTCGCTCCTAGAGGACTCTCAAGATCCAGATTACCAAGAAGATGAGTTTGCGGAAGATATGGTATGACGAAATAGCAGAAAAAAGATTGTCTTTTGAGAAATACATTTAAGAGAAAGGAGTGCTATCAGTATGGTGGATATGAAGAAGACCTCGCTCCAGTCGCCGTTCATCAGTGCAACGTGTGCAATAAGATCTTTATGAGCTACAAAGGTAAACTTTTCTTTCGGAATAGAAAAATGACGAGTTTCATTTCGAGGTCTCCAACAGCATGCCGTTATCCACACAGACACGAAACCGTACATATGTGATGTTTGTGGACGTGGATTCCGCTTTAAGTCCAATATGTTCGAGCATCGAACAGTGCACACTGGATACACTCCGCATATCTGTCCTTTCTGCGGAAAACAGTTTCGTTTGAAGGGAAACATGAAGAAACACATGCGAGTACACGTGACCACTAAAGAAGAGCTGGAAGCAGCCTACCGGCCTTATTCGAGGTTTGTTGCTAAAAACGTAAACGACACTCCCGACAAACCCCTAGTAATCGCCGTTCCTCTTCAATGGTTCCCGACAATGCTCTTGTTATCCGCGGGTCACCAATGCCCTTTTTCAACAGCGAGAAGCGCCGCGGAGCCGCGAAACTTCAGCTCGGCAAGGATGCGTCGCGATGGGTGAACATGATTTGCCAAAACGAGTTGCTCCCGTCCACTCCCTTCAATGAGAAAGTCGTTCGAGCGAACATGCGATTAATGGGTGATCAAACCTACAGCACCATGTTCGAGATGGCAAAATCGCTGGAATTCGAAATGTAAGAAACTGCACGATATTTTATGCATTCATAATTTTTTATTTAGCTTCTGGTGCCCAATTTGCAAGTGCGAGTGCAGCGGAAGAGAGGAATGCGATTTGCACTTGTACACGGTCCACGGCAAGAAGCCAGACGACATGGACGAAGAACCAAACTATTGTGTGGTAAGTTAACAATTCGCTTTCGCTCATCCACTATTGTCCTTTTCAGAAGTGCATGCGCATGTTTTCCAACGAGAACATGTTCCTTCAACATCAGAGCTATCATTCACGCGTCCAACTCATGATGAGAAACCGAGAAATAGATTATGTGAGTTCATTCATGCTCGCCTAATTGTTCAAGCTCTTGTTTCAGACGGTTCCGGAAATTGGTTTCTCCGAAATTTGCTACAATCTACTCAGCAATCGGGATTCTCTTCCGAGAGATTCAGAGAATCTGCAAAGATCTGTCTATCCAGGAGAAGTCGATCATCAGATGTCCATGAAGAACGTCTACCAAAGATGTACACCTGACACAAGTCTGAATAATCCTGGAAGTACGTTCCCTAAAAGCCCCAGGCAAACAAAACAGATATGTGCTTCAGACATCAGCCTTGCCAGTGAGCATCTCCACGACAATACCTCGGAAAATGGTGAGAAAGACGGAAGTCAAAATTCAAAATTTATAAACCTTTTGCAGTTTACACTTCGGTTGTTATAAAAACCGAGTGCAGCCAATTGTAATTATCATCAGAAATTGCACGCACCCAAGAGCATTTTCGCGCCGGCTGATCTCTCGCGTTCAACGTCGCTAAATCTGTCCCAATCTCATTCGTTCCCTATTCATATTGTTCCCAACTTGTCATATTTTGACTTCAATTTATCATCTCAACTCGATCTCTTTTAGTTTCCCAGAAACCGTCCCCATTTAATAGATACCCATAGATGCATTTACTTAGACCCCCTTAATGTTTCCCGATGTTTTTCTTTCAAATCTTTATCCTATAAACTTTATTTATGGGAGACGATACGGAAAGGTAACGCTTGGAATGTATCATATCAAAATTACTTAAACGATTTAGAAGCCAAAAATAATGGATGGCTTCTTCAAGAGGTCTAGGTACAACGGGGGAGAAAAGGGAAGGGAATAACTTAATAAAAACGAAAAGTTAAAGCACAACCAAAGCAGGAGAGAAAGGAATTGGGTGGAGAGGGGAGTCGGAGGAATGCACATTTGGAGAGAAGATGTATAAAGCTAGAAATGTGAGAAAGAGTGGATCAAACATGATAACTGAATACACACAGGGCTTATTGAGATAAAAGTGGCTGGTGGGAGGGGTTCCATTGATTACGGAGAGCGCTTGGCAACAAAATGAGAAGGATACATTTCGAGAGTGGAAGCAAACACGTTTTGGACGACGACAAAGAAGATAGTCCCCCGGACTTTAGCCTCAGAGGAAAGAGGAGAAACAGAAGAAGAAGACAAGGAGCAGATGTTTTTCCGGGAGGCCGTATGAGCAGTAGCCTGTACAGAGATTCGAAGGAGCGGTAAGCGAGAGAGAGTGTGTGAGAGTGAGAGACGCCGACGAGCAGGTGGCTCGTTAAAACGATTGCATATTGATACTTTGTCTCAAGATTATAGGCTTTTGCGAGCGACGTCTCGGAGAGAAATTCGAAATTTTCGGGGTCTCGCAGCGAAAAGACGAAACCGCCCGTCCCTTCTCTCTCTCTCGCCTATTGTACTGTTCGATGGCATATTGTCCAATTCACTTGATGAAAAGGTCAATGACCGAAAAGTAACTGGCATGGAGAGAGAGAGAAACTAGCGCGCGGACGGTGCAATCTGGCGACATCTGCCACTTCTTAGCACACACACACTCTCTTAGTACCGTCCGTCCGTCCGTACAAGGCTTGATTGATGGCCACCGGGCGGTCGGCCCCCGGAGGGAAAAGAGATACTGTGCTAAAGTGAGGGAGGACGGAGAGAACATTTGAATGAATCGAGTGTGGGGGGAATTTAAAATCCTTGTTGAGCTTGCAATTGCGCGAGCATCAACTGTGCGAACAGTGCGCTCTGGTTGTTGAACATCGCCGCCGGCGGGTACTGGGCGATTGCCGGAGGGGCGGCGGGTAGGGCCGCTGGCGCAGACGCCATCTTCAACAGCTCCGAGAGCCCGGGCACCTGGAGCAGCATCGTCGCCGGTGAGACCTTCTCCTCGAGCGCTGGCGCCGGTTTCGTTGGCGTCGACATTTGCTCGACTGGAGCCGGAGCCACAGCGACTGGAGCCGCCGGCTCGGGCGTCTCGCACTTTGTCTCCTCTTTCGGGAACACTGGCGTCTCAACATCAATCTCCATTTCGTTCTGAAACAACAAAATGGTAATTGAGAATGAACTCAATCCGACGATTACCTCTTTCTTCGACTCCTCCTCAAGTTTCACAAGTGGCTGTTGGGTGTTCTGTGTCTGCGAGAACTGCAGAATCGCGTCCATCACATGGTTGTTCGGTCCCAAGAATCCCGCCTGCGCGGCCGCCAACAACTGTTGAGCGGTCAGACCGCCCGGCAATCCGGTCAGCGTCAGATCCAGCGGAGCCTCGTCAGCGAGTCCGAATCCTTTGGGCGGCGTCCTCGTCCGCTGCGGCGTCACCTTGAGCCCCTTGCGCGCGAGCTTCTCCTGATGAGCAATCGGGCATCCGGAGAGGCTCCGATGCGATGTTCGGTTGCCGTTGACGTGCCCCTTGCCCGAGCATCCGGGTGTTGTGCACCGAAGAACAGTGTCTTGGCGGAGGGCGAGCACTGCAAAAAACAAGTTCCCTCTTGTTTCGTTAAATCGAGTGAGAAGCAGCAGAAGGTGGTGTCGTCGAGTCGCAAAGACACTCTAATAAATCTCGCCTTCCAGTCCAAAATGCATGACACTCATTTGTCACGTCCGTAGTCCCTCTCTCTCTCCCTCCACGGCTCCCCCTTCCCCTCTCCCCCAACTTACTCTGAATCACAGTCTTGTCGGGCCGTCGCGGGCATCCCGAGAGGCTTCGGTGGTGGGTGTAGAGGCCGGTTTGATGTCCAGAACCGTCGCATCCGGGCGTCGGGCAAGCCAGTTTTCCTTCTGAAAGTTGGGACTCAGATGACGTCTTTGAATAGGTCAAGTGCGAGTGGGGCTCAATGAGCAGGAAATGTGAAATGTTAGGTGCGAGTGCTCTTCTCCCTTCCCCCCTCTTAACTCTTCCAGTGATTCTGGGAGCTCCGGGGGCACACAAGGGGCGCGAAACTTAATGGAATTACTTGTGAGAGAAATGCGATTAGTTTCCGAAGACACCACTTCAACTTGTTATTATTATTATTATTAATGTTAGTATATTTGTTTGTTAGTAGTTTCCGACCGAGTCTCTCGGGTAAGTCGTCCCAACTTTCAGTGTGAATAGACCTACCACGTCGAATGCTCCACGAGTATCCGGTGCCTGGCGACGGGATCGAGCCGTTCGGTGTGAACGCAATCGTCGGCGTCGTCGAGATCGAGAGCTCGTCACTCTGAGCCACCGGGGACATGACCCGCGAGCCTGGCTCCTCGGAGCCCGAGTGCGGTGGACTCGCGGCGGCTGCGGGAATGAGCATGTTGAGTGCCGGCGGTGGTGGAGGTGTCTGCAAAAACACGGTAACTCTGAGTGACCCTCCATTTAAACGTTTGGAACCCCCGAGAACCCCTCATTTCGACGAAGAAGAAGACAATGATGACCGAAAAACAAAAATAGTAATCCATCAAAGTTGAACATGCCTCCTCCTTCTCGCTGGTCCCCCCTATTCGCTAACAATCGGAACGGGGGCGTCATTGGTCACGCAATGCCGAGTCGAAAGAGATGAGGGGGGTGGTACAAGGTGTGGACCTCCTCCATAATTAAAGTTGGCGTGTGTGGGGATTACGGTGTCTCTCTCTCTCTTTTCACTTTTTCAAAAATAAAGTTATATGGGGGGCTCTCTTTGTGTGTACATGTGCACCTCCTCATAAATATGCAAGATGACTCTCACTCTCTCTTTTACCGTGTGGCTCTGGGGGAGGTGTCAATTCTTTTCACTCAAAATGCAAATCCCCCCTTCCTTCCTTCCTCAACCCCTTCATGTCACTTTGAGACACATCGCCCTTACCTTTGGGACTCCATCCGATGAGGACGTCATCGAGTCGGCGTCCGACGGCGACGTCTCCGAGTGCGCAATGTGTTGCTGTCCCGTCGTGAAAATCTCCAACTGCTTCTGGAACGTCGGCAGCATCATTTGCTGGTAGAGCACCGATTCGAGGTTCGACGACGAAGAAGAAGAAGCGGCGGCTGCGGCTGCGGCGGCGGCGGCGATCAGCGACGCGGCCGCAGAGGACGAGGTGACATCTGCGTTGTTCTGGAAAGAGATGAATATCTCAAAAGACAGATGTCCTGGACGTCATAACGACACGTTCGTTGCAAGAAAAAAGTTGTGTTGGGTAATACAGTTCGCGCGGAGGCGGCGGCGGCGAAACGCCAAAAGCGAACAGGTGGCTCGTGTCAGCTGTCTTCAGAGACCGGTCTCTCTCCAGAAGCAAGGCCAATTTTTTAATTGGCTGCTATTCGCGAACACTCCTCCCCGTTCCCTTACAGAGATCCTTATCCCCCACCCTACTCACCTGCTCACTGTGGCCGTCGTCGTTCATCTTGTTGTCGACGACTGTCGAATCGCACGTCATCGTCTCGTCGTCTTCCTTCGTGTTCTCCTTGTTCGTCGCTTCGGATTCAGAAGAGCACGATGATGCGGCTGAGGAGGTGGACGAGGTGCAGGTGGGGTTCTCGACGCGGACAATGTCTTTGGCTGGAAAATGAGAAGAATGAGAGAGAGATAATCACAGTGACGGCTAATGGAGGTGACATCTCCTAATGAGTGGCTATGGGAACATCTGGACAGGTGCATTAGGAGGGGTGGCAGAAGACAAAAGTTGACGTGGTCCTGCCACTCCTCAACTTCCCAAGACACCCTCTCTACAGTAATCTCCCATATGGTCGTCTTCTTCTAAACTCTGACCATATGCCTTCTTCTAAATCATCGGCGGTTCCAGAGCGGTGCACTCCAAAAAAGAGGCCATGAATGCATAATTAATGAGGCACGGCAACGGAGGAAAGGGAGTTGCGGTAAAAAAAACTACAATGGACCTCCGTGGGGGGAAGCTTTTGATTGGAGGGAGGAAGCGACCAATGAGCCGAGTCGCACCCTTTCCGATTGCCGCCGCCGCCGATCGTCGGGGTGATGTAATCGGGCAATTAGGCACCGGAAGAAGACAGGAACTCTCGGGAAACGGCGGCTCGTTTGTAGAGAAACTGTTTGAGAGGCGACTTGGTAGGTAAGTAGATGGGTAGAAAGGTAGATAAAGAGAGAGAGAGAGAGAGATGGAGTGTAAAGTGTGATATTGAACTGATATCGAATGACGATATAGTGATAAGGAGATGGAGACGACGACGAAGAACTTCCCCACTTTTCGGTGATTTATGATAAGGGGGCGAAGCGCGGTCAGTCGTAACGAACTTTTTGGCGTTTGAAAACATCTGCACGGAGGCCAATCGACACGAACATCTGGCGGCAGATGGGACACCGAGAGACCTCCAAACTTGAATGAAGAGAAGAAGAAAGGTCACGAATTCAGATGGGGGGGGGGGCTGGAGGGAGCACACGGCTGATCAAACTTTGGCTCATGAGCTCTCGGGTGGTCAGGAGGGAGAAGGACATGACCATCGAAAAGTACTACTACTCCTGTTTGAGCAGCTGCCTCCAATGGTCTCCGCTATTTTTGACCACGGGGGTACCGAAGAACAAACTAGCACTCTGGTCAGCACATGCACACACACACACACACATATCGAATAGTACGACGAGTCAAAGTGAGCTAGAGTTGGATTGGTTCGTGCCGGGGAGGGAAATCAGAAGAGAGAGAGAGAGCACTGACGACGACGACGACGGAGGATTTCGGATTTCAAGTCAAAACGCTACATTTTAATGCGAGTTGACGTGTCGAGCTGTAGATCACAACGGGTTGTAGTTTGCGGGTGATGATGAAGATGTTGACGAAGGTGTGTCGTGGCACTCTTCGCCTCGAAAACTTTCGTCAGAACACAAGAGGATTAGGGGGACTTGCGCGCGCGGGGGACAAAGAGTTCTGAGACAGTCGGGCGTACTATTCCCACGCCAAAAAGGACCCAAAATGGATAATTGCATTAGGCAACAACGTGTCACACAATTGACGTGGCAACAACCTACTTTCTGGTTTGCGGCGTCGCTTCGCCGCCGGCGGTCCTCCTGCGTTCTCGGAGCACACGGACGCCGTCGAGTCGGGCGACTCGGAGCCGTCGGTGTGCGTGTCGGGCGGTGTGTGGAGCGACGCGGCGGCCGCCGAACTCATCAGCATCATCAGCAACGACGGATCGAACATCTCCTGGTTGGTGGACATTCTGTGGGTTCTGAGAGAAGATAAGGAGGATATGTGCGGGAGGGTAGCTGAAATAATTCAAGATGCAGAGGAGGAGGAGGAGCGGGGGAATGAGAGCGGGAGACGAAAGTAGCACAATGCGTGTGCATTCAAGTAAAGGGGCGGGCGATGGTGTGCGCGCGCGCAACGACACCATCTGCTTGGCGGACGGTGCACCTGGCATCACATGCATTCGCCCCGCCCCCTCGCACGGACGGACAGTAATGGGTTTGGAGAGGGAAGAAGGTGGTTCTCAAGTTAACCAGCAGGTGTGGAATGGACGTGAGTAATGAGCGAAGAACGGATTATGCGAGGCAAGTTGTTGCAGGGCGAGAGGGATGAGCAGGCACAGGAGGAGTACAATAATAACTGTTGATGGATCAGAGATTAGATGGTGGCCGGAGGCCAACGCGTATGGATTCCTTTCTTCGACACCTGTCCGGTGGGAAATTGGCGAAAGAATAACTGTAGATTTGGCGAAGAGATACGAGAGAAGCAGATGTTTTCGAGCGAGCATGGAACGGGAACATATGCGAGTTTGAACTCCCGCCAAATTGCGAACTTTCGCTGCGTACCTTTGCCTGAGTATTCAATACTCCTGCAACAGTGTGCAGCGAAAAGCGCGGGAATTCAACCGATGCATACTATCGAACGCAACTAAGGAGAACCATTGTATCTTGATATTGATAAGAGATATCAAACTGTTGTCAACAGCAAACTTGTATTCCTACTTATGATCTACAAGTTTGCTGTTGACAACTTTTTGTTATCTCTTATCAATCTCGATATATAATGATTATCTGACAGAGCTCTCCTCGGTTGCGGGGCCATTGCCATCCGATGGTAAACTCTTGTGACGAGGGAAGTTAGAAATCGATCGATACGTGACCTTAGGAGGGCCGAGGTGCAGTTTCTCCACTTTCACCCAAGTGCTAAACAGGAAGAAAGAGCAAGGTGAGAGAGCAGATGGTCCCAAGTTGTTGCACATTACGAAACTCTTAAGAGGAGGAGGGGGGCACTTAAAGACCACTAATGATGATGGATTGAAGAGCAAAAGAGGGCAGGTTAGACAAATAGACGAGTCGTTTTTTGAGAGAGACTGTATTCGTTGGAGTGGAGGGACAGGAAACTTCCAAGTCACGTCTTCAGAAGAGCGCACGCTCACTCACGGGCGGCTCTCTCTCTCGACGCTCTCCCCCAGCAGCCAATAGTTGGCAACGGGGGGCGGAGTCGCGGCAGGAAAGGGGCGGACGATGGGAGGCTGCAATCGGTGTGGAGAAAAGGACACCTTCTCGCCTTTTTCTCGGACCAATTTCGAAGGGAATAGTGCACGGCGTGTTGAGAAAGTGTGCAAGATGCGGGTAATAAAGTTGCTAAAAGTGCATCAGCTGTGCTTGGAGAGAACGAGAAGAGGACCGGGGGAATGAGAGGGGAAAAGGTGGTGAAAAAGCGATCGTTTCGCTTCATCGTCGCTTATGTCTTGAGAAGAAAGTCGAATAAAACAAAGAGATAGGGAGAAATGAGAGTATACGATGAAAATTGAATTAATAAGAAGGGGGGAGAGGGACCGATGAAAAGGGGGTGGCAGCCAAGATGGATGACGAGATGGATGGGGGGAGAAGGCGAGCACCGGCCAACTTTTTTTTGGCGCCACGCGATGAGGAGGAAATTGGAAAGTTGGAAAAGAGTTCTCGATGAATAGTTAACTTTGGATCGAAGATGGTTGGCGGAAGGAGGTAGATCAAATTACAACTTGGTTCCGGGAGGTAGGTCTGGGTTAGCGCAAGCGGGCTCTATGGCTCTCTACGCCGGAAACCGTCAAAAGTGCTTTTTGAAGTTCGGAGAGCAAGTTCGCTCTATTTAAGTTAAGTTACGAGTGCTTTAATCAAGGCTGGGTAACCGCGCTCCTTTGCACATTCACCAACAGGTGATTAGGCGGGAGATTCGAATTTCCAGGAATCCTAAACATAACCTCTCAATTTCTCTCAATCTCAAATAGCGTTTTGCTCGAGAAAACGAAAAACGCTGGAAATACGTGGATTCGCAGTTGAGCTCATTTGAGGCTGATTTCAGACAATAATTTTTTTAATAATTTATCGCTCAAATACTCCAAAATCTCGTGTTTTTACCGCAAAACACGAGTGCTCGTGGATTTAGAAACTTTTCCGCTCGCCTACCGTACACCTGCATTTAAAGGCGCATGGCAGATTCGCAAAAAGTTTCCGATAAAGTTTGAACTGACGTTTTTCTCTCAAGCCGTGCAGAAACTGTCAGCGGAAGAATTAGAGAAATGCTTCACTCATTTCACAAGACACCCATCTCTACAGTTCTCTTTCGCACCCACTCGTCACTTGCCACGTGTCACGACGACGACACGTTGCAATCTGTCTCGTCCACTTGACTTGATTGTGTTCAGAGTGTGTGGCAGGTGTCATTGTCACGTACTCCTCCTCTTCCTGATCCCATTCAAATATCCCAACACTTGCCTCCTGGCGCCATGGAACATCTGTCTGACTCGTTTCGAATGGGACAGGGAGAGACATTTGTTGCAACTACACACATGGACACACACTTTTCGAATAGCCTCCTCCTCGTTGTCTTCTTCTTCTCCTTCTCCTTCCACGACCGAATTTGCATTTTAATGCGATTCACAAGGCGCGAAATGCGTGTCTCATTCTCTCATTCCATCTCCGTTTATGAGGTGAACTGAGTGTGTGAAGTCAATGGGCAAATTAACAAGCCACCAATTGGGGTTTTCTCGCAAAGTTTCAAAAAAAACAGAAAAGAAGAGAAAGTTACTCACCTACAGTAATCGCGCCGAGTTGCTCCAACTGCTCCAGAAGCGTCGAGGTTGCGAGAGTGAGTGAGTGTGTGTGCTCGGCGAGCCGCCTCTCCTTCACGCCCCGCCCCCTTTTTCCTATGTGGGCCGGGCCCTCTGAATGGCGACAAGGGGCGCCCCATAAATTGGAAAACAACAATGAGACACACACACACACTCTCCAGATATCAATATCTCGGCGTCTCGACACGAACACACAAGAGCTCTCTTCGGAAGACGAATGTGTGTGTGTGTGTGAACGAGTAGGTGTTGTCTCTTGTCGACGTCTTGTTTGATGTGGTGCCGCCAATTCGTGCTTCTTCGAGATCCCGACGACGACGACGACGAATCGGAATTTATGCGAATCGGATACCTTTTCGCCGGCTTCCTTCGCGCCAATTTATAGAGTTTCTCGATGTGTTGGCGAAGAAGAAAAAGGAGGAGAAGAAGACGAAAAGAGCATGACACATTATACTTTATCGCCTTTTTTATTAGCAAAATGGCCAAGTTTGATGGGCGGTGTGTGCAGGGGTTTATTATTTTATTATTGTGAAGGATAATTTGTTCTGCAACATCTGTCATGCGCCTTTAAAGTGAGGTGTACGGTAGGCTCCAACACTCACGGGAGCTTCGGAGATGTGCGGTTTGAATTCCCGCGCTGCGCCGAACTGCCAATTTGTTAAATTTGGCTGCGAGCCGAAGCTCCCGTGACACTCAGCAAGCTCGCTCTACTGAACTCTGCGTTTCTTGAAAATCAATGCTATTTTCTCTGATTCTCACTGTCGAAGTAGTTGTTCGAAGTCGTCGCTGTTTTCTCAATTTGACCATCTCATTTCGCTCGTCATTAATTCACTCAGAAATTCCAAAATTCCCCCTTCGTTTTGCCTCCAATTCGCCATTCGACCGCCCGTCTTCTCTCCTTCTCTCTCTCTCTCTCTTCTCAAACTTCTTCCCGCCCAACCAATCCAAACTTTGCCGAGAAGGCGGAGCTCCAAGTTTTTCGCCAACTACGGTGTGCATTGATTCTCCAGCACGTACCGTCCATGTTTCCGAAGCAGATGGTTATCAAAAGTGGATCATCCGCAAGGATGTGTCATGTATTCCGGAGGAGTGGCGTCTTGATTGATGGTCATTTTTGAGTGATTTGGTGAAAAATGACGACGCGTCCAGTTTCGACAACAGATTTCGTGTTGGTTAAGTGTGTGGTTATGAAGATGAATTGGTCGGATGGAATGGAGAATTCGCCAAGAACGGGTAAAGTTCACGGAGAGAGAGGGGTTCGAGTGAGCTGCAAATG
Source organism: Caenorhabditis macrosperma (assembly GCA_963932285.1). NCBI lineage: Eukaryota > Metazoa > Nematoda > Chromadorea > Rhabditida > Rhabditidae > Caenorhabditis > Caenorhabditis macrosperma. The sequence continues at coordinate 9,750,417 of OZ010622.1, forward strand.
CGCTCCAGTGAACGACCGACTGAAGATACTCATGCGTTGCGTACGCGTCGCGGTCGAGCCAAAGCACAGTGTGTTTGGAGCGCACTTTCAGTGTCTATCTAGGGCAAAGTTGTTCCTGAAATCCTGTCATGCGCCTTTAAAGTGATGGGTACGGTAGGCGAGAAGTTTCGGTTGAATTGTGTTCCGGGGGGAAGCGCGCGCGTTTCGAACAGTTCGACAACACATTCCTCCGAATAGTGGGGGCCATACGCGGCCACGCATTCGCCAACTTAATCGTCTAAATGCGTGTTTAATTGAGTAGACACACACACATACACAGAGACGAAATGAACAAAACACGGTTGCTGACTGACTGACTCTGCTCTCTTTCTCTCACCAACCATTGCCACCATTGCCACCATCGCCAACTTACTCACTTTTATCGCTTTTATTATTCGATTCCACCTCCCCTTCCACCACCACCACCACTCGTCTCATTCGCCTCACACACGCCACACAAATTGAACAACAACTCTCACTCTAACTAACTAACTAAATGACTGACTAACTGATGCGGACCACGAGCACTACGGTAGAAGGGGGGCGAAGAAGAAGACATGAAAGAAGTTGGAAACCTGATCTGTCGCCACTTAAAGACGCCAAAAGCCTCCCCAGATACTTGGGCGCATTGAAAGTCACTGCTGCTGCTGCCAAGACGTACATAGTTATCAAGTTTCTTCTTCTTCTCCCCCCACTTCTACTACTTTCGAATTTTAGTGCTGCGTGTCAAACATTTTTCGTTGGTTGTTCCATGAGCCGGGATCAGGGAAAGTTCAGTGGAGCGCACTTGAGCACCAACTGACAAGAGAGTCGAAGAGGTCTCGTGCTCTCCCCATCGGAGCTAATTTCCATTTTAGCGGAAGAAGAAGATTCGGCGGATTCCTAGGCCATCGGAGGTTTCTCGACCGCCGAGCAAGAAATTTTCAAAATTCCAAACAGAATAATTTTTGTGTCAAAAATTACTTCTATCATTAAATTTTCGTTTCGTCAAAAATTTCGCTTGAAAAACCACCGAAAATCTCGTCGATTTTGAACAGAAGCCCAGTTGAAACAAGTGTTACAGTATACCGCCGATCGCTGCAGGAAGCACCTTTACGCAATGTACCAAATGAGCACATCTTGGCTCATCTTCGAAATTTAACAGTTTGAGGAGCTAGAAACATGATCCAGTCCACTATCAAGTGGAAACAAGAAGGGACTTGTTTTCATTCTTCTTCCCACTCAAAGATGACCCGAAACGGACGGTTTCTCTCTGAGATATGCACATTTGTAGTCAGCCCAATCATCCATTTCTCGTCCTCAATCGATCATTCGTAATGTATATTTAGTAAACGAGGCGATGTTTCAACCAAATCGCCTCACGGGATTTATATATTACGGTAATTTTAAATGAGAGACAAAAGGAGCGGCGGGGCGCTTGAAAGGCGCGCGCGCGCGCGAGACACAACGACTACATAATTAGACGTCGTTGAGTCGACTGTGATCATTCATCAGAACGCTGCACGAATGTTTCCATATGGCTGCAAGGTCTCGACAAAGCGCGTTTCTTGTTCAAACGCACAAATACAGTAGTGGGGCGGCGGAAAGTCTAATCCGATCGAAAACATCTGCTCTTTCAAGTTGCGCAACGCGACATCCAATCAAGATGAGCAGATGAGAGAGGGGCGTCTTCTCGGTCGGTAGTAAACCGATTGTGTATGTGTTCTTTTGATGGATGCCCACAAAAACTAATGGAAACGAAACCGGGATTAGGTCTCGCGGACAGAAAGAACGCACGGCGCGGCCCAAGACGGAATTGGATTTCAGACGACGGATTAGCTAGTTGCTTCTGCTGCTGCTACTGCTTGTGTGTCGGCGGTAATCTTTGTTTGTACAACATGACGAGATGAGGCACATAAGAGGGGGGCCATCCTTTTCTAGCTTTTCCGCGAGGGGGACAAATGAGGGTTATAACCGCGGGAGAAACCGGAAGTGCGCCGGAGAAAAGTTTTTGAAAATCTTGTGTGCGCCTTTAAAGTGTGGTATACGGTAGCGAAGAGAAAAGTGGAGTTATTCTGGAAAAAAACGGTAAAGGCGAACTTTTCTCCGGAGAAAAAACGCATAGCGTTGAGAACGATTCGAAGTCAAAAACTAGAAAACGGAACGAATTTGCAATTTCGAACCAAACTGAAAAATACAAATTTTGCAAAAATGCGAAAAACGATGAATCGCCACGAGGTTTTTCGAGATTTCAGGGTTGAATTCGACAAGTTTTTGCGAGAAGAATATGAGAAAATCAATCTGAATTTCAATTTTAATTTCAGGGGATTTCCTGAAAAACTTGAAGAAACTGTTGAAAGTGATATTCGCAATAACGGCGGAAGTTTGGCTGGTTTAGCTGAAATTTAAAGACAGATTCGATGGAAAATCAGTGGAAGTTATCTGGAGTTTTTATCAATCGATTGATAAGGAATTGATTTCTCAAGTGGTCCTTTTTAAATTCACCGGGAATGAAAGCGCATTGCTCCTCCGAGATTTTATCAAACGCTGCCGGAGAATCATTATATCTCGAGATTGACAAGATATATCAAAAAGTTGTCAACAGCAAACTTGTAGATCACAAGTAGGACTACAAGTTTGCTGTTGACAACTTTTTGATATCTCTTATCATTCTCGATATATAATGATTCTCCTTTGGGGTGCCGCTCTATTCGAAGAAATACGGTAATCCGGAGATTCTCGAATCCCATCGGAGAAGAAGAAGTACCGGCCGAACATCTAATTATTTTCCATTTCTCCCAATCCATCCGCTCGTAATCCTTCCGGTTCCACCTGCAAAAGAAGAAGAAGAGCCGTCTCTGGCAATTACTCGTCGATCAAGCTTCATCCTCCCCCCTCATTCTTCCCCCGGAAGGGTCAAACACAAATAAGTATCGGATTACTGTGTTCCCCCTATCATCATGAGGGGGGCCAGGTGTTCCCTCCTCCTCCCCTTCTTCTCGCCACAACTCGTTCGGTCAATCCGCCCATAAAAGTGCCATAAATCCCGAGAGAAGCGGTCGGCCGGTCGGCGGCAAAGTCGAAAAGGACACGTCCTTAATCGGGCACCCTTGTTGCCAGGTGTCTTTTCTCTCTGACTACCGTATCGGAGAGAGAGAGAAGGCCGGAGCGAGAGACGCAGACGCGTGGCAGATGCTCGAGTGGCTTTTTGATGGCCAGAGCGCGTGAGATTGTGGAGGAGAACGAGCGGGGAGGAGGACGAGGAAGCGCAATCTCTTCTCCGTAATGTTCGGATACTATTGCTCATTTGGAGAGAGAGAGATGAATGATGGCCTCAAAAATGGGGGACTTACTGGGGAGGGCCTAGAATCCGACAAATGGAAAAGTTAGGCCAGGTGGAGGTTTTCATTGTTTTACAGTATTCTTGGATATTTCACGAAATGCGGCAAGAAAGCCATGTGGCAATATAAAAATAAATGTAAATTTTCAGTGAATTGCCGACTCAAATCGGTGAAAAACTTGAGAAAAACGATAATTTCAAAAAAAAACATTTAATTTTTACTGTAATTTTTTTTCGTTTTCCACCCAATTGTTTTAATTCGCTTTTAGAATTAAAACTTGCAGAAAAAACGAAGGTTACAGTAATTTTTTTCCGTGGCGAGACCCGAGAGCGGTGCTCAAGGCCTATATCAAGAGCTATCTTTCGTGGTGATGTAAAACTGAAAAAATAGTAGAATTCTCTTCTTTATTTTAAAAATCGTTCAAATTGACATTTCGCTTTTCACTTTTCACCCCTTTTTTGCGAAATAGTGTTTTTAACACGCAATTTTCAGCTGGAAAATTGACAAAATCTTCCGGAAACTCGCTTTAAGACCCATTTAGCACATACTCTCTTACAATTTTCCCAGTTTCCTCAGTGGAACTTTGAATCCTCCTGCCGCCGATTCACTTTCCTTATCTTGCCACGTCATCTTTGCTCATTTCCCACTTCGTTTTCCAACTTTCCACTTCTCCTTCTCACTCCTTGTCGCGGATTCATTTCGCGCCGCCGCAACACGTCTCGCTCAACTAATTGAGCTTCTTCCCCTCGGGACCCGTCTGCGTCTCTCGTCTCCGCGCGCTCTCTCGCCTCTTCTCACCGGTCCAACTTTTATCGCGCGGCGGCGTCAAAGACTGCGTTGCGCGAGGGGATTTATAAGTAAATTGAAACTCGACTAAAAGTTGGAATGAATTGAAAATAAAACACAGAGGCAAAGGGCGCGAAAAGGGCGCGAAGGGGAGAAGGGGGAAGGGAGGGAGGGGGACGATTGGCAATTCTGATGGGAACGGGAGAAAAGAGTACCGGAAAGTGACAAATGGGACACTTGACGGGAGGAAATTGCGACGAGACGCGAGTCACTCACGGAAACAACTACCGTATTTCGCTGAATTTCGGACAACTGCGCGGGGGATCTTTGACAGAGTCGAAACAAAAAGACTTGTGCGTTCGGGGGGAATCGAACCCCCGTCGAATGCTTGGAAGGCATCCATGCTGACCATTACACCACGAACGCGCTGTTGCGGAAGCCTCGGAGGATCAGAGACAAGATAATGGAGAGGGAGAAGTACGTGATCCCGCGTGATGAAGATGCGTATCGGGAAGTTTCTATATTCTCGCCGCGCCATTAACCGGCTTCTGTTTCGTCTGTAGAGGCTGCCGAATCGGCGCGTTCGTGGTGTAATGGTCAGCATGGATGCCTTCCAAGCATTCGACGGGGGTTCGATTCCCCCCGAACGCACAAGTCTTTTGCACGTTTTTGTTCTGTTATTTATTATTTTTCTAGCGTTCACGTGGTCACCCGGGTCTGTAGTCCGAGAACGGCCAGTGTTTTCGTTCATTTATTTTTTGTTTTCGCATTCATCCATCGACACTATACTGACCATTTCGGAAAGGTAGCCAACGTCCTGCTCGTAATCTGAAATTCCGTTTGATTTTCAGTTCGCTAAAAAACGAAAAATGGCGACAGCGGTCGTGCAGCGGAAAGGCTACGATAACGTGGAGTTGAGTCTGAGTGAAGACGAGGAGCCGAAGAAAAGGAAGCAGAAGAAGAGCAGTACGGAGAGCAAGAGTAAGGATAGTAAGGAGATGAGTAAGGATGAGGATGAGAAGAAAAAGGTGAGGAAGAGGAAAGAAGGAGGAGGAAAGGAGGAGGAGGAAGAGGAGGATTGCAGATGAGCACACAACCGACACAATCGGCCACAGAGGAGGAGAAGGAGGTGAAAGAGAAGGAAGTGAAGCAGCCGAAAGTCGAGGCTCCAGAGCAGAAAAAAAACAGTGACGATGCGAGTAAAAAGGCGAAGAAGGAGCCGGCGGCGGCGGCGGCGGCGGCTCCCCCGGCAGCGCCTCCGGTGACACCGACAGTCGTTCCGACGCCAGAGATCAAGAGCAAAATGGACGGAAAACCGGCGGCGGCGGTGGGCAATCAGAAGCCCAAATCGACCGGATGCTGCGTTATCTTGTAGAGAACTATTACTCGGTTTTCGAATTGTAAAGCGCTTCGTTTGAGGATAAACAAGATGTGGTTTTTAAAAAAACTGTTCTTATTTGCTCTTTCATCATGGAAGATGTCGGGGAAGAATAATTGATACGGGAATATTCGATTTTGAAACAATTTCAGTTTTACAATTTTTTTTTCTGATTTTCCGTTTCTGAAAATCGATGAAATCGAAAAACGATCGTTCAATGTTTGAACTTTAAGACTTTGAATTCATTGCGAAGGTCCTGGGAACGGAAGAACGGGGAGAAATGGACGATTTGTTGACACAGAGAGAAAGGGGTTACGGTTGACGAGGAAACGAGGCGTCTCTGGAGGGTTCGAATCCATCGGAATATGGAAAAGAGCGCCAGCAAAAGACTTGTGCGTTCGGGGGGAATCGAACCCCCGTCGAATGCTTGGAAGGCATCCATGCTGACCATTACACCACGAACGCGCCGACTCGGCAGCCTCTACAGACGAAACAGAAGCCGGTTAATGGCGCGGCGAGAATATGGAAACTTCCCGATATGCATCTTTCTCACGCGGGATCACGTACTTCTCCCCAGTATCCCATTTATCTCTGATCCTCCGAGGCTTCCGCAACAGCGCGTTCGTGGTGTAATGGTCAGCATGCACACGTGAAAAGCGATGGGCCCATTGCGAAGGCATATATGCCTCGCAACTGAAAAGCGCGGTAAGCTATACGGATGGGGAGCAACGCCCATTGTGGGTCCATAATGGACCCACGCGCATCCCTACCCATATGGAAGGCACGCGCAGCTCCCACATGCTTCCGGCGTGCCTCCACCCATGCGCCCCGCTCCCTCCCTTCCCATTCGTTCCAATTAAAATAGAACAACAAAAACTATAATTCATCTGCTTTATTATGGCAAAAATACACAATTTATCATTAGTCGTCTTGAGTTTTCGTGTTGACTGTCCTTGAAAGTTGTCCACTTTGTCCGATTCCAGTCTTGTTCCTCACTTGATGACAGCCAAAAATGTTGAAGTCCGGAGATGGTGAAGACATTTTTTTCTTGCAGCTTCTGGAAACCAATAGTCAGTAAATGCTGAGAATTGTTATTAACTCACCACTTTTGTCTCGGTTTCAACTTTCGCTAAAAATGACATTTTTGTTGTCCATGACGAACGAAGATGTCGTGGAAAAAGTCTGGCTGTCGTCTGAACAGAAATTATCTCAAAAAGTAAGAAAAAAATGTATCTTACATTTATTTCATTTGACGGCATTCAAATTGTTCCCGCCGCAACTCCATGATCCGCTAGAGAGTGTGCGAATTTGTACCAGACACCTGAAAAATCGAGAATGTGGTGAAATTTATGGTATTGTGAGGGGAAAAATAACGGAAGACAGAAGAAAAAAGATTGACAACGTTTTGTGCGGTAAAAATACGGGAAAAAATGATAAAAATCAACCGAAAAATAAGAAAAAACAGAAGGGAAGACTATTTTCGATAAAATAAAAAATTTTCGCACAAGTTTAGAGTCTTAGGCCACGGCCGCTCGGCCACCCATATATGCCTGGGGCGCATTTACCCATATGGGAGCCACGAGCGTCTCACCCATATGGGAGGCACACGCCACCCTGTAATGGGTCCGTCGCTTTTGAAGCCGCGGCTAGCCGACGAAGCCTGCTACCCATTTATGCCTCGCTCGCTGCTGGCCATATGGGAGACATATTAGACCCGCGTGGGAGGCATCACTTGTCCGTGGGCCCATATCCTGCCCATTGTGGACCCATATGGGTCGTTGGGCATATATGCCTCCGTAATGGGCCCATCGCTTTTCACGTGTGTGGATGCCTTCCAAGCATTCGACGGGGGTTCGATTCCCCCCGAACGCATCGATTGTTTTGCAAAAGAGCCTGCAGCTGCAATGCTACCGTAATCGAGTGGTCGACTTCCTGCTTTTCGCTCTTCAACTTGTCCTCTCCACCGCTTCCGCCGCTTCCATCGCAATATCTTCTTCTAGGCGAGAGACCGCCCGAAGTGCCACTTTCCGGCTCATCGATATTGCGTTTCGAGGCGTCTTCCGCCGGAAACAAACACACTTCCATTCTTCTCCTTCTCATTTTCCGACGGATGGCTCACGAGGAGGCAATTGTTGGTGTCTCACAGGGAGGGACCTTGTCTTTCGTAATTACGACACCTATCCACCCGACCGTATGCTGTGTTTTCTCCCCCTTCGAACAAAAGAACAACAGGATCGCATTTCTCTCCCATGATGATGTTATCTCATGTGTACACGCAACACGTATTGCGTACCTAATTGGATTACTGTAGCCCACCCACTCCCGGTCATTTGTCTATCCGGTGACTTGTTTCCGGGGGGATCGGTGTGTTTTCCTTGTTTTCCGGAAAATCCGGAATGTGCACTCTTTCCGGAAATCATGGAAACGTGGCGCCCACGCTTAATTCACAATGCATTTCATCATTCGTATTGATCGGAAGAGCGTCGAAATCGAATTAGTTCCAACAAAAATCTCACTCGAATTCCGAAAATGGCTGAGAAAAAACAATACATTTCCACAGAGCCAGCTGACAAGGTAAGGCTCCGCCCACTTTTGCATGCGAAGTATAGCGGCGCGCGGAACCCGCGAGGTGTCGGCTGCGCCAGATGCATACATCTTCGAGTTATGGGACTTGAAACTTTCCTGGCTTTTCAGAGAAGACCGGAAAGAAAAAAAAAGAAAAATGGGTGATTGCAGATCAAATTTCGCGCTGAGCCACAAGAAGAGCAGAAGACGTACATGAAGATTACGAACAAGAGCGAAATGAAGCAGGCGTTCAAAGTGAAATGCACGCGAAACGACCTGTTCCGCATCAAACCCGCCACCGGCATCCTCGACTACAACCAGACACTCACCGTGATGCTCATCTACCGCGGCGGACAGGAGAAGGTGCCGTCCGACGAGCGACACCACTTCGGCGTCTACCACATTCCGGCGCCCGAGGGATGCACTTGCGAGGGCGCTTGGGCCGAACACTACGGACCGCCGCAAGGAGAGCACAAACTGAGAGTGGTCTGGAACGAGTAACTGACCCTTTTCCTTCATGTATTATTCTTTATCACTATGTATCACTAATAAATGGAATATTGTTTGAAAAAATCACAAAAAGGCTTGTGCGTTCGGGGGGAATCGAACCCCCGTCGAATGCTTGGAAGGCATCCATGCTGACCATTACACCACGAACGCGCCGTTGCGGAAGCCTCGGAGGATCAGAGACAAATGGGATAAGAGAGGGAGAAGTACGTGATCCCGCGTGATGAAGATGCATATCGAGAAGTTTCCATATTCCCGCCGCGCCATTAACCGGCTTCTGTTTCGTCTGTAGAGGCTGCCGAATCGGCGCGTTCGTGGTGTAATGGTCAGCATGGATGCCTTCCAAGCATTCGACGGGGGTTCGATTCCCCCCGAACGCACAAGTCTTTTGCTGGCGCTCTTTTCCAGATTCCGATGGATTCGAACCCTCCAGTGACGCCTCGTTTCTTCGTCAACCGTAACCCCGTGTGTCAACAAATCGTCCATTCCTCCCCGTTCTTCCGTTCCCAGGACCTCCATCAAAAACCAAGTGAGCGTGGTGATAAAATGTGCAAGATAAACGAGACGGGAAATATAAAAGACAATCGAATAAATGGGCATTCTTGCCGTTTCCCTGCCCCCATTCCCCCTCTGAAAATTTGCAACAAATGAGACTGAAAATGCTGCGAAAAGCCAACGTGAGTCTCCAATTTCCCATCTTCCTCGTTTTCGACCATTCGACATTTCCACGTGGCAACAGGAAACACGTCGAATTTTCCGATCAACGGAGGGAAATGCTGAAAGAAAAAACTGCTAGAAATGTGGGTTTTTCAGCGGAGAACCATGCCCAAATTCGTGTTCCTCCTGTTTTGTTTCTGTCTTGTGAGTTTCCATCTCGTTTTCTTTTTCGATTTTGGAGCATTTTCAGGCCCTTCAAGCCACTAAAATGTGCTTCCGAGAGCCCGAATTGACGAGCGAACAGTTCCACGATACGCTTGTTGTCGACTATTTCAACCACGATTCGTACAAAGTGATGTAAGTGCGCTCTATTGACAACGGAACTGTTTTCAGACGACATTTCAGATTTTGTTATAAATTTGCAAAAGGACACTTTCTCACACTGGAAATCGATCCCGCATAGTGGCTAACTGCGAAAACTTCTAGATTTCCGGATATTTTGTCTCAAAGTGCTCAAAATTGTCGTTTTTCCCGAAATCGGACTTTTTTGAGCACTTTGAGATGAAATTTCTCCGAAACTAGAAGTGTTCGCATTTAGACACTATGTGGGTTCGATTGCCCGTATCAGAAAGTGTCGTTCTGCAAATTTATAACAAAATCTGAAAGGTTGTCTGAAAACAGTTCCCTCGTGAGAAACGATGAGATGACGTCGATTTCAGAGCAATCGAATGTTCGAATCCACGTGACAACTCGACGTGTTTGTACATTCTGGACAAGATTGGATACGAACCTGACGGGTTGGAGGACGAATTTCAGTTGAAACTCATGCGAATTTCTCGTTACAGAAGCTGGTTCGTCGGCCGATTCCTCACTCCGGCGCCTTCTCTTGACAAGGGATTCCTCTCGATTTCCAAACTGATCGCTCCTGTTTTCAAAAGAAAAAGTACCATTAACACGGCCGATTGGAAAGTAGACATTGGAACTTTGGACCCATTCACTCCGAATGGTGTTGAATTCGGTGAGGAGTCGAAACAAAAAAACTATGCGTTCGGGGGGAATCGAACCCCCGTCGAATGCTTGGAAGGCATCCATGCTGACCATTACACCACGAACGCGCTGTTGGGGAAGCTTCGGAGGATCAGAGACAAATGGGATAATGGAGAGAGGGAGAAGTACGTGATTCCGCGTGATCTAGATGCATATCGGGAAGTTTCCGTATTCCCGCCGCGCCATTAACCGGCTTCTGTTTCGTCTGTAGAGGCTGCAGAATCGGCGCGTTCGTGGTGTAATGGTCAGCATGGATGCCTTCCAAGCATTCGACGGGGGTTCGATTCCCCCCGAACGCACAAGTCTTTTGCTGGCGTTCTTTTCCAGATTCCGCTAACACCTCGTTCCGTTATTATTTTCTCTTGCAGCCACCCTCTTCACCACCGGACACCTCCCACAGAATCTCCAGCTCTCCGGAAACTTCCATTTCATCGGGGTGGCCACAGGATCTCTCATGTCCTATCTTGGCCATGTCATGAAAAATGTGCGTTTTGGAGTGTCTCTGGTATATGTTTGGTTTTGCAGGTGAACCTGATCGGAGTCGATATTGATCCGCAATCAGAGTATCTGGCGAAAAAGTGGTTCGGCTACGTGGACAGAAAAAATTCGAAAATTCTCATTGGCGACGGAGCGGAGTTTATCGGGAAAATGGCGGAGAGAGGTGCTCTTCCGAGGCTCAATTGCTCTCTGATGGAAGGTATTTTCCAGGAGAAACATCGGATGCGGTGCTCGTCGACGCGTGTCACAGCCACGAACCAGCCGACGGCTTCTTCTGTCCGGTGGCCGCAATCCGAAGTGCGGAATTCATGGAGAACCTGTCGAAAGTCATCGGAACACGAGGTACCCCCCGATAGAGCGAACTTTCGATAAAGACGACAACTCACAGGAATCACCACATTCAACTTGTTTCACGTGAAGAACACGATGGATGTTTACGAGGAGCTGAAGGCGTCGTTCCTCGAATACTTCTCCTATTGCCGCCTCTTTTCGTCGACCAAATCTATCGGCAACGTGGTTGGGAAATGCTTTCCGGGTGTTTCGCTCCAATCAGATTTCAGTTTCTGGCCTGCTCCAACAGACAACTGGCATCGGATAGTGTGAACCGGACACAAGTGAAAGAGTTCTTCCGGAGAGTTCGATTGGATCGGTTCATGGTGAGGACTACTCAGCAGTTGTGTACTTTCGACCCGCAACACATTCCAGCAATACGTGGTCTGAAACGCGGCGCCAACTGTCGCTCTTTGACTGCCCCATTAATCAAAAAACGAACCAGCTGTCCACGCGATTCGGTCAACTCATCCGCCGCCATTCTCTGATGCTTCTCTCACCGCTGCAACTACTTCTTAACAGCAGCAGCAGCACAAAATGATTTCCCCTCGTTCCTTCTCTACTATTTTCTTATTTTCCCTCTTTTTCCCGGGTATTGGTGAGTTTTTTTTTTTGCTTTTATCAGTTTGTTGGAATAGACGAATAAACAAGTGCTTCACTGATTAAACAACGTTCGTTCTCGCTCTTTCTTTCTCTTTTTTTTCGCAAATCAAAAATGCGTTGGCTTCTGTGAACACGGCGACGCACATTCGCGGACTCTCTACTTGTTACGTTTCCGCCTTTTGTTTTTGTGCAATATGTATATTTCGGGGTGGCGCCCGCGATGATTTTCCAGCTGCGTCTAGAAAAATGTCATTTGATCGAACAGCAGCCAAGTAAACAGGTGGAAATTCAGTTGACACCCGTCCTTTTTTTCAGTGATGAGTGACAAGAACAGCTTGACTCTTCACGGCGTCACCGACAAACTAGGCAACGATGATGAGAAGGTAGGTTCTCCCTAGTACGCTCTTCATCCGAACCCGCACGTTTTCCAGTACGCAGACGCTCTGAAAACGTGTGGAGAAGTGTTCGCTGAAGTGGAGGCGCTGTTCAACGATGACAAGTACGAGAGCCGCGGTGGATGGTTCAAAGACGAGTCGAACGACGAAGGAGACGTTGTCTACGCGAAGGACACACCGCAGGGACGCATGGTCACCATTTCGACAGAGCTTCCGATGTCCGTGGATGACGTGATGCGGGAGACGTGGGAAGGAATGGAGACGTTGCCGCAGTGGAACCAGAACATCAACTTCGCCGCCAGAATCGCCGCGCCTACTCCGAACTTTGACGTTGTCACTGTGAGTTATTTCTTTGTTTTACTTACAATTAGTTACACAAGTTTCCAAGGCTACATGTAGCTGAAATGTAGCCTCAAACTCTCGATGCTCACAAGTGTCAAAGCCACAAAACAATACGAATTGGTGATCTATGATTTATGAAAAGTGATATCATCGCACCTCAAACACCAATTGTGTTTTCAGTATGGCAACAACGATGTCTTGGTGGTCAGTGGTCGTGAGTTCGTTTCAGCGAGAATCTGGAGAAAAGTCGACGACGGCTACATCCTCGCGTCTAGAAGTGTGACGGTCCCGTCGTACAAGTCGAAGCAAAAGGGCAAAGTTCGGTGAGTAGGAAATGACCGGTTCAATTGACCAATCCCTGTTTCCAGTGCTCACCTTCACCTCGCCGGCGCTCGCTTCCGCCCGAACCCGAAAAACCCGGAGACCACTCTCACCGACGTCGTCATGCTGGCGGATCTGAAGGGATTCCTTCCGAAACTCATAGTCAACCAAGTGATCGGACGAGTGATGCTCATGGACACTGTCACCAACCGCCGCCACTTCACCGACCTGAAAGCCGAACGGGATCAGAACAAAGCCTAAGCAATTGAGAAAAAACGGTTGTCTAGTCATATTTAACGATACACACTGTGCCTTCCGAATACTCCTTGTAATAATATTTCACTGATTGTGCCAAAAAACTTGTTCGTAAGTAAGTTGCTGTCATTAACGCCACTGAATGCGTTCGGAGAAGAAGTAGGAGGATGGCCTAGCAATTCGGAACGTGTGTTTTCCCATCGCTCAATGTTCATTTTGTTCATTTCTGCGGTGTAATCCGGAAAGAAGAACCACGAAACAATGGCAAGTAAAGCGCTGAGTATCATGGGGAGAAAGTCGGATGGGAATCGATGGATCAAGTGAGTTCTGCAGCGAAAAACATTAATTTGAACAAATACCTTTCAGAGACCGCGGTGGGTTCGAAGAGGACATTCTGTTGCTGTCCGACGACGCGAGCATCCTCTACGACAGCGCCGTGGATCTGATGAAGGGATTGCAGAACTTCACAAAGGCCATCGGCGAAGACGAGAAGAAGCATCCGTACGGGAAGGCGTCGAGGGCCTGTCAGAATTACGCGAGTGGCGTGAGTTCTTGAGAAAACTTCTCACTAGAGCGAGCTTTGCTCTTTCCAGATGAAAACTCCAGGAGCCGCGTTCACCAAGGCGTCCGAGCAGTTCGCCAACTCGTTTGCCGCTTGCCAAGGACTCAAAGAGCACATTCGCTCGACGGTGCTAGCCAAAATGATCAGTTTCAAGGAGACCGACTGCAAAGAGTGCGATCAGCTGATGACACTGCTCAAGAAGACGCAGAACGAGTACAAAAAGAAGAAGTCGAGCAACATCGATCCGGTGCTCATCGAGGCCGCCGAGCAGAGTTTGAAGAAGCTGCTCGAGGAGGCCAAATCCACGTTGGCTACGTTCAACAAGACGGGAATCGAGTTGATGAATGTGCTGTCGACGGAGATGAAGGCCGGATTCGACAAGTACTGCGAGACGGGAGCTTGAGGGAAAAGAGGGGGAACATGGATATTCTGAGGTTTTGAATTCATTTAATGTACACGTGAAGAAAATGCGAAAAGATTGATTGGGAAAATGAAATGAAATGCGGTAGAGAAAATGTGAAACAAGGAGGAGGAGGGGGTCAAAATTAGACAGAACTTACAACATTATATTGTACAAAAGCTACAAGTGTACATGTTAGTCGACAAAGATCCACGACTCGTCGACGTCATCCTTCTTCTGGAACTCTTCTGGGCGTTGAGCGGCGATGAGAGCATGAACTTCAGAAAGATCACACGTTGGGCGGCTCTGAAAATAAAAATTAGATTTTTAAACAGAAACCGAAGTTCGATTACCCCAATTCTCCGAATTTTGTCCGGATTGTTACGAACGAAAGAGTGAAGTGCGATGAGGTTCTCGTGTGGGTCCATGTACTTGAGTTCGGACGGGGACATTCCGATGAAGACACAGAGGTAGACGACGGCTTTGCGCAGTTTCGACCAGTCTCTATCCAACGACTCTTTGGTCCAGCGGTCGCGAATGCACAGATCATGATGGGAGAGGCTCTCTGGCGGCCGGAAGTTGAAGATCACACTGAGCAAGTGGACGAGTTGGAGGGTATTGGTGAAGGCGGCGAAGCACGGATGGAGATCTTTCGGAAGGCTGATGGTCCCGTTTGAGAGCTGGTTAGCCAGCTTCGCGTGATATTTCTCGTTGATGTAGGAACCGCGAATCTGAATTTTCCAGTTCGTCGTATGGGATTCGAGAGAAAAAATCTTACATAAGTGCGTAGTCCTTTCTCCAGCTCCGAGTCGTTCACTACTGTCCAGGTTTTCGAGTTCATGTTCTTCTGCGATACAGTGGTCTCGCTTTCCTGCGGAACACCGTCCTTTATCTTGACTGGGAAGATGCGGCACGCGATCATACAGTACTGGAAGCGCTTCTTGGCGACTTCTGCCTCGATTTCGGCTAGTTTGGCCATTTTCTGCTTCTTCGCTTCGGCGGAACGGATGACGTGTTTCTTTTGAGAGGCGAACACCGTCGCAAACTGTGAGGCAACCGTCGGTTTGGTGGCATCCAACTGATTGATCTCTTTCTGCTTCAAGCCGATTCTGAGCTTGGCGTTCTCAACGGCGACACGAAGAGCGATCAGTTTGTGCTCTTTCGCTGTTATCTGTTTCTTGATAGTCTCCTGGAAATGTGAAATAAATCAGAATATGCTGAACGGGAAAGGCGAATGTACCGTTGCTTCGACGAATCCAACCACTTCCGCCTGAAGACGTTCGTTCTCATCGTACCGAAGTGCAATGTTCTCGCGACGAGAGTAGGGCTTCACCTTCTCCAATGAGCACTTTTTACAGAGACAGTTGCACTTCTTGTTGCAGTTCTTGCACATCATCTTCTTCGGTGGACCGAGAGAGCTGAAAACAATGATTGCTATTCGAGATTTCGAAACACCGTACTGTTAGTGTTGTAAATATTCTAATTTTACAACTTTCTGTGACAAAGACACTTTTTGACAAAAAGGAAAAAGGACAGTTTCTAGAAACTAAAGACATGGATGGTGGTAAAAAGCGCACCTGGGCGGCGCCGGGGGCGACGTTTTTTTCGTCTGAATCGAATCGATTTTAGTCACGACGCCGGGCGGAGGATGTGCGGTGTCGGTCGGCGAGCCGATTCCATCCGCAATGATTCCTGAGAATAGACGTGAAACCGCCATCTCGAAAAACTCCATTTGAATTGAGTAAATAGATTTCTTTGATTATTCAAATAGTAGCAGCAGGAAATTGGTATTAGGTGAATGAATATTGCATAGAGTCACCGGGAGAGATGAAGGGGAGCTTTCAAAAGAAATAGACAACTAAGCCCGCAGAGGTTAGATAGACGCTCTCCTTCTACCAGAACGGCAGCCAGTTCCCCTCTACACTGACCGTCCGCAGTGGCTCTCTGTCTGCAGATCGCGCGTGCGGCCTTGTTGCGTCTTACCTAATATCGGGACACCGGTCACCGTGTGCGAGTGTCTGCGTATCCTATGCAACACTACAGGTGACGACTTGCTCTCAACGGTCCGCAGACCATCCATTCATTTATTGATCCGCAGCGTTGACAGTGGCTCTGCCGGACGCCAACACCTGTAAAAATGTATTTGAGAAGATTAGAATTATATGTAATCAATGGAGAAAAGAGAGGGAGTTATTCAACGATGAGGAAACGGAGAGTGCGAAATTCAATTATTCTTGTAGACACAAAACGGTTTCGCAAGACAACTGATAAGAAGTTATATTGAGGAACACTAAGGAAATAGAGTAAGGGTGGGAGATGTGTGATATTTTTTTAAAATTTCAATGCCATTTAAATTTCAACGAGAATTTGAAAATTTTCTCCAGCAATAAGTGGCAATTTCAAGGATTATGCTACTTTTTCACTTTCCAAATGAACATTTCAACGGAAAGCAGACCTTCTTCTATTGATTCTCACTAAATTTAACATCTCCCGTCCTGCCTTGAAGCTGTGAATCAATTTTCTCTCTCAGCGTCCAGTTGATCACGCGCGCGCGTGAATTTAGAGGCGTTAAGTCTGCAGTTGTCCGTGGCGGTGACTGCACATTTTCAAGTAAAATATCAAAAATGGCAAGGAAAAGCCGAGCTAAATAACTTCAATGAAAATTCATTCTGATTGTATGGTTTTATTTTGAGTTGCTCCAAAAGCAATTGCGTACAGATAAAAAAGTACAGGGATTATTGATACATAAGGCGATGATGACAGCGGACATGAACATTCAGCAAACTCTGCAAAATCGAGTTTGGGATTAATAAAATAAGGATATTGCGTGAGAAAGGGAAAGATAGCGATAGAGAAAAGAGAAAGAGACTAGGACGATAAGGAAAGGGAAAGATTGGTTGAACCAAAATAGAATCACAGGGTCTTGCAGTGAACGTATTCAAGGGATTTGAAGGTTTTTCGACGACAAAAACTCTTCCAGCATCACCTCTTCTTGTTGCTCCTTAGCAGCGTCTTCTGGGCGGGAGCGGAGGGTGGCTGAAGGTTCAATTAGAATGTTTTACGAAAAATCAGCCAACCAGTGAGAACGCTCGGCGAATCGCATTCGATCTGCACAATGGTAGCTGCCGATCTGGCCTGTTGTCTGATCAGGTCGACTTCTCCTTCCGTGTGAGCCACTTGACACAGAGCCTCCAAATACGTCATCGCCTGTTCGGTTTGGTTGCAGAAGCGAGTGAGCTTGAGGATTTGGTTGTTGATCTCGCGAATCTTCTTATCGAACTCGGTGGAATTGCGGAGGAACTCGTCGATTTCCATGACGGCGTCGGCCTTCTCCTTGCACATTTGCTGGCATCTACCCATACGGGTACTGCACAGATTCGCCAGTCGACCGCCTTCCGCGCCGTTCTCTTCCACTTCGGAGATAAGGGTTTGGAAACTGGAGCAGCGGTTACTCATTAACTGATTCACTCAGAAAACTCACTTTTGAAGAAGCTCACTCCCAGCTCCAGTGTTCAACACCTCGTTTATCGAATCGGTGGAGACTCTGAAAAAGGGAATTTAGAGGAGCAAACATAGCTGAAACTTTCAAAGTGTCGGAGTTCCAGAACCACATAACCGCTCAGTGACAGAGAGTATCAAATGGGACTGAATGGGGAAAAGAGAGAGAGAACCTGGAGTGCGTCATGAATTCGAAACAGCGCACAGTTTTATGGAAATTCAAGTGACTGTTTGTGCGTATGAGGGAGGGGATGTACTTTGAATGAACGCCATGTTCGGAATTAATGTCGGCAGCAGTTGTAATGATTTTGTTTTATCTTTTGTCGTCTTTAGAACACGCGTTAGTCATAAATTATAACTTTTCTTCATAAGACACAGCTGATTGAGAAAAGCACAAAATTCACAAATGATCCGTTTTTTCACTTTTTGTCCACTATTTCTCTTGTGCTTACAGTAAATGTTTTGGATAGTCAACAAGTACATGATCTTCATTTTTCGCACCGGCGTTGTTTGGCTGAGAAGTTGAAGCAGCTCTCGGTGTGACTCATCAAGCTCACATGAGCCATAACTTTTAGTGAATAAACCGAATAAAATACTCACTTTTGCTGAGCGGCCATGTTCGCCGTCACGTTCATGCGCAACTTCTCCACTCCGGTGCTCAATTCCGCTTGCACACTGCTCAGCGTGTCCCGCAACGTGTTCAACATTTCCATTTTTTCTGTCTGCCTGAAAATTATTTTTCGCAAAAACGAGAGAATCCCCGATTCTTCCAGTGAACAACAAGTATAATCAGCGGATTAGTGAACGCTTTCGTTTTTGATATCGCTCTCTCGCCATGATGGAACTATTTATGTACACGTGGGCATTTTTAAGTGACTAGAAGTGAAGTGAAGTATCTCGTAAAGGGGGAGTGAATGGCAAAGAGAGAAATGGAGAGGGCGGCTAGAAGAAGCCGTCGAAATCGTCCTGATCGTCGTCTTCAACGGGCTCCTGGAGCACCGGGAGCTCTAGAAGAGTGTTGGCGTACGGTCGAGTGGCCACCGGCTGCAGCATCATTTTTGCCATTTCGACGAGATCTTTATCGACTTTTTCGTTAGTCTAAAATCAGCTTTTGTCATTGTTTCCGATAATCGGTTTGTTTTTTGTTGACTCACCATTATTCGTGGCGGGCTAGCCTCTAATATATGAGGAACTGTGATCGGATGCTCTCCTTCGATGGCCCAGGGATAGATCCCAGTATACATTTCGATGACGATCACCCCGAGACTCCAGATATCCGACCGGCGTCCGGCAACTTCTCTTCCGATTGATACACCCGGGTCGGTGTACTTCGGAGTCCTTCCTTGCGATCCGGCTCTGGTCTTCAGAGAGGCGAACTTGCTGGATCCAAAGTCGGCGATTTTGATGAGTCGTTCGCGATGCGTGTTCTTGAGCAACAAGTTCGCCGGCTTCAAATCTTGATGAATAATGTTTTTAGAGTGCAGAAAATCGAGACCTTCCAGAATCTGAACTTTTTTTTTCAATTTTTGCATCGAAATTCTTTGACTAACTTGTTTAGTGTAAGCCTTGACTAACTCGTGATCCAAAGAGCCATTCCTTTCGATGTACTCTTTCAACGACCCGGTATGCATGTATTCCATGAGAATATGGATATCGTTCGATCCGGACGGCTCTATTATGAACAGGTACTCCACGATTCGTTTGTTCTTGCTCACCGCTCCTGAAAGAGTAAGAAATGTTCGAAATGTGATAGTTTGAACGAAAACTCACTGAGAAAGTCTATATCGGCTTCTTGTGGAAGATGCCTGCCGTGTTTGGGAATAATTTTGGCTGCGTAGGTGCCACCACTTTTCGCCTCGGCGATATACACGGCTCCCAGAGTTCCTTCCCCTAGTTTTCTAGAAAAATTCATTGATTGATTAAAGTTTTTGGGAAAAGCTCACCTTCCGAGGTTATATCTTCCTGGCATACTGCGTAGTTTTTCCGAGTATCTGCTTGCTTGACTTGGCACTCCGTACGATTTTCCGTACAATGTCCCTGCATTGCTCACTCGATCCACCTGGAAGCATGGGTTTATTAATTTACTGCAGTTGGGCGACGAAAATTGAATGATAAATTACACATTTGTTCTGTTAGATTTTAGAAAAATCAGGAATTGTTGTGAAATTTCGAAAAGAGAAAAGTAAAAATTGAGAAATCTTACCAGAGCTTCCAAATGAAAACGCGCTCCTTCGAGCATGATTTTTACATTTCTCGTTATGCGCCTTTAAGGTACGGTAGTTAATTTTTATTTTCCTGGCGCGAATCTGACTCATTCTTTTTTTCCGGTTTTTACTTTTTTCTCCCTTTTTTTCTTTTTTTAAATTCAATTCCAAACTATTTTCCACTCGTGAAGCCTCCAAAACACTCACATCCGGTAGAGCTGGCGCCAAATTCATGTCGAAGTTCGTAACCTTTGTGATGCCCCCGACCTGCACACTAATCGTCTCCTCATCGCTCTTTTGCAACAAAAATTCGACGACCAGCTTCTTGCCATTGTGCTAGAAAACTAATTGGCTGTCTCCCAACATCTCCCGCTTCGTTTCAAAATTACTTTAATTGCCTCGTCGAGCGTTTTCTGTCCGTCGACGACGATCCGATAGTTTCCCATATCGTAGAGAATTTCGAAATCGTCCAAACTCGTCATTTTTCGTACTTTTTTTACAAGCTGCTCGTACTGCTGACACGCACGTGCCAACACCTCAACCGACTGCTTCGCCTTCTGTTTCTCCTTCTCTGATGCGACCGCCATTCCGACTTAATGACCACAGCCGATGATGCTTCGGCTTCTTCGTCTTCTGCTGCTGCTGCTGCTTTTTTCCGAATAACCATCACATTACGGAGACAAAATGGAGAGTAGGTGGTTGGCAGCAGAAGAAGACAAGTTTGGAAGGTGAAGGCACCTAGAAAATGGCCATATTCGCGGGGGCAACGAACGAGAAGCGGAGGAGTGTCTCTCAAAGTGGACAAAAAGAGTGTATGACGAGGAGAAAAGAGTGGTGGAGAGGGGGGCCAATCGAAGTGAATTCGTGTGCACGCGCTAGTCGCACAGAAGCCGCTTAACATCGTCCCAGTCGCCCGTCGGCCCGCTGTGCTCTCTTATGGGGTCTGCTTTCCTGAGTAAACGAACCGAATGCAGTGGGGGTCACGCGGGAAGCGTCGGCGTTTCTCATGCTGGCGCTTTTCAAGTGCGCCCATCGAAATGCTTTGTTTCTGTGTGTGTGGGTGAGAAAGACGATTAATAATTGGCCAATGTTATCATTCCGTGTGTGGCGTCACCATCTGAAGCTTATCGAGACGGGGAGGTACATCAAATCATATCAGGGAAATCAATGAAGCGAAATTCGTGGGAGGAGGAAGGAAGAGAGCAAAAGTGCGTAAGCGAATGTGATCGGAATGCGATTCTTTGATGAGATTGATTAGGGTCTTCCGAACAGAGAATTCGAATTATGCAATCGCAAAGGAAGAAGTTCAGAAAACGCTGAACGCGCAGAAGAACGCTTTTCATACCTTTATGAAGTTGTTGTTCCCTTTCTTCCGTCCTGATATTGATTATCACTCTGAAAACATCAAAAACATTCCATTTCCGACGCATGTGTATACTTTCTGAATTCGAATTCTCGAAATGTTGTGAACTGTGTGTACTAACCTTGCACATCTTGTTTAGATTGTCAAGTCTCCAGTTTCCATCTAAGAGATCAGAGTACCACTGATCACTTCCGGTGAGCACAGAAGAACCTACAACACGTGAGCAGTCGACAGTCTGTTTGAACGTTTCTTGGCACTATTTGAACTTGTTTGAGCAGCGACCGCCCGGCTTGCACCTGCGCTGCAACATTTCTCATGTCTTCTCCAGATTTTTGTTCGCTTCCGACGCTTCCACACACTTATTTGTGTCTTTCAATCGGGCCGCGGCGCCAAGCCTACTTGAATCGAAAAGAGAATACCTTATCAATCGTCGCACCTGCCAGAAGTCTCGGCTATTCGACTCTCGCGACAGCGATCCGGTGTGACGACGATGAAGCGACTACGAGAGGCAAAAAACAACAGAGAACGCCAATCATTCTCGTTTCGGCATTAACTATGCCCTCCCCCTCATCTCCTCCTGCGGCTTCCCCTCCTCCTCCTCTTCATCATCGCCAACGCGTCGTCTTCCCACCCGAACAAGGGGAGATGCTTCGGGATGATGATTGCGCCAGAAGCCATTCCCATTGGTGATGCCACAACTTCTCCCTCGCTCTCTCACGATCGTCGTGGCATCCTGCCAATTCCGTTCGTTTCGTTTGCAAATCAACTCGATTTCCTCCCTTTTTCCACCACCGTCGTCATCTTCGTCTTCTTCTCATTCGATTCGGATTCCGAAGGCCGTGTGCGGGTTCGTCAGTGTGTCTCTGTGTGTGTGTACATGCCCAGTTTGGTAAGCAAATGAGATTTGGTGTGTGTTGGCTTGCTAAAGTGCACCTGTACGACAAGATATATGTTTCGTTCTTGTTTGTGGAAGTTCGGCCTTGATGTCTACGACTCCTTCCACGCTTTTTGCCACGTTCGGACATTGCGAGGGCCTTGTCTGTGCGTGTCTGTCACTTGAAAAAAGGAAGAGTGAACACATAATTCCGCCACCGCCGTCATTTTACTTTCCGGACAGCTGTCCAGAGATCTTCGGTGGTATGTTTCCCTCGGATCCCTCCGTATAACATTCCCACTCCCCGGGAGTGTGATTCACCTTGATAGGCGTCTGCTGCCACGACGACACGGCAAATTAGTGTTCCTCCACCCTCTTCCCATCACATCATTTTTTGAAGGCCGCAAAAACTTGAATGGTTGCGGGATGATGCGCTCTTGAAAGTGCAAGACTTTCCTTCTTCTCCTCATTCCCCTTCGTTATCTGGCAGCGTGCCAGACGCCGGAATTTGTGACCTAGATAATCAAAGATCTAATTTAGTTTTTCTCGCGCCCACTTCAGACTAAGCACTTCGTACCAGCTTACAAGGTCGAAACTGTAATTTCCCTCGAACTTTTTTCTGTTCCAAGGTAATATAACAAAGCTCTTCTGTATAATAACGCAAAACTGTTAATACTGTAGAAATGTGAACGAAAAAGAGAAAATGTGTCCCACGGTATCTTTCCTATTCGAAAAGCAGTCGTCAAATGGGAAAGACCCCGTAGCGCACATGTGGCACATTAGTGTCATTTGGCCCTGCAAAAAGCCAGAATATTGTGCGTTTCTCTCATCCCATCGCTTTTGCACACCGTCCATATTGTGTCGAATTCCATCGCCCTCTCCTCCCCCGCCTCCTCCTCCTCATCTCGTATGCGGTTCGGCCGTGTCGGTATTGCGCAGTCGCACACAGATGTTGCGCATTCGTCGCTCACACTTCCTCCCTCCTCGTCGCAATCACCTCTTCCGCGGTCGACTGGGTCGTCTCTTCCGAGCCGCCTTGTCCCTCCCCCCTTCCCCTCAACCAATCCATTTACAATAGATTCCTCGTCTTTCTTTCGTTCTTTATTCATCTGACCCCACCCCAATCATAATTCTTGTGCGGCGCGCGCAGGAGTGAGCATCACCCAACAAACGGAACAAAACGGCCTTTGTTTCTTGTCTCGCGGGGTCCTCCACCACTGCGCTCTTGACGTCTCCTAGAGTCTTCTTCTCTCGGCCATTCCTTATTTGTACTGTATTCTCTTGACTGTGTCAGGTGCAACATGGCCGTCAATGTTCTTTGGATCGCAATTCTAAATATACACCCTTTTTGCCCTCATGATTATTTTTCAACACGGAGAAACAAGCGATCTGCCCGCCCACCGACTAACGCATAGTTTTGATTTGAAACGAGTCTTTGATCTATCTGTCGCGAAGAGATATTTTTCGATTTCGAAGAAGCGAAAGTTTTGGATATCGCTGACTGACTGACGACGCATACCTCCCCCGAAGCGGCGACTGTTTTTATTTGTGTTTCGTCACTGTCCCAATCGTGTTACTGCTGGCAGTTAATTGCGGCTACATAGTTGTTTTCAATCTAAAGTGCAAAGTTTCGAATAGTTTGTTGAAGAGAGTGGTGTAGAAACAGTGTTAACGGCCTTTTTATGGGTGACGTTTCGGGAGAAGCTTCATTTCTAGAATCAAGAAATCACTGTATCGTTTAAAGTTTAGAAAGCATCAGTTTGGCGTCGTCAAGAAACTCTTGTTCCACTTCCGAATACGGTTCGATTCCCTCCATCTCCGTCAAATACTTGCGAGCACTTTCCTGAAAAAAACAAGTTTCACGTCTTCACTGTATTCAACCGAAATCACCTTATCCTTCATGGCGACGTAACACTTTGCGATGAAGATGAGATTCTCCATCCATTTCGGATTGATCGCGTAAGCGGCGAGGAAGTCCTCATTAGCCTCCTCGTACGTGTGCGACGGTGGCTGCGAATAGAACGCGGATGCCAACTTCCTCTCGACCCACGACAGAGCTGCCACCGAAAACTTGAAGCGACCGCGCAAATGGAGCAGAGTTGTGTCTCTTGGATCCTTGGCGATCGCCTTGTCGAGCAGCTCCTTGAACTTCTTACTGACCTCCAACTTTTGCTTCGTCGCCATGAACTCTGTCGATTGTCCGGTCAACACGGCCATCCATTTCATCGCTTTGAAGTTGTTCGGATCCTTCTGATTCGCCTCCTCCGCGTACTTGAGCCCTTCGTTGATAGCCGCCTGTCTTTGGGCTTTTGGAAGACATGCAGAACGTTCGTGGCAGAACTGAGCCATTCGCCAGAGCACCTCCGCCGAACGGTCTTTCTTCTCCATCCGCTGAAAATTCCCAAAAAGAAATAAATCTAAGTGCTCTCACAAACCGCTTTCAACATCTCATACCCCTGGTCGCGATTCTTCGTTCCGAACATTTTGTCGATTTCATCGAAGCTCTGATGGAATACGTTCCGAAAAAGAGATAGATTTTGAAGAGCTCACCATGGTTGTCGGTACGTCACAATCCACTGGCATTAAAATTAATAAAAACAAGTGATATTGATTACCAATCAGCACTTCCTATCTACATTTTCTTCGAAACGTTAGATTTATTTGACGAAATCCACGTGCACAGTTCACGTATCACCGTTTTTACGCTACACTTTCAATGAACTGGTTTAGCAACTACTGAAATTGACTTCTCTATCCAAATCCGGGTCACTTCTTTTTTCCCATCATCCGAAGCAGTTCCATCGCTCGTCCTCCTAATAACACCTTTCCTGGTCTATTCCTGAAAAACGCCCCCATCCATCCAAACGTACCGAAATAAAAAGAGAGTGAGAAAGGTCAACGAACGCGAAGAATGTTTGGACACGCTGACCGCAAACATTTTTGGAACTCCGCCGTCGTCGCAACCGCCGCCAAAAGTCGTTTTTCGCGCCCTTGCCACCCGTTTCATGACACTCGATACATACAGTTTACACACAAAAAACAAGAGAGCAGCGCAATGTACTATTTTGCTTCTCCAAAAAATTCCACATTCGTAGAGGCACAGATGGTTTTGAAGCAGCAGCGTGTTTCTCCCGCCGTTGCCTGATCTCTCCGCCTCGATTCCACCACCACTCGTGTGAATCTGTTTGAACAGTGGCGCCGGCGGTCGCGGCTCTCTGGCCCCTAGTAGTGGAGGAGGAGGAGAGGGGAGGAAGAAGAAGGAGAAGCGTGTCGTTCGTTTGTCGGTAGCTATGCTGCTAGTTCATCGACAAATAAGCATGCTTGTCCTACATTATTTTCTGGTCATTCTCCTCCCCCCTACTTCATTCATTGGTTATTTGTCGGATAACAATAGCCATATTGCTGGTTACACTACCAGAAAACGAAACTCCCTCTCTCTCTCAGTTGTTCTGATCGAAAGAGCACCTTGCTGCCTGTCCTACATAAATCTTCCATTTCTCGTTTATCTAGATTCATCCTCACTAGCTGTGGGTAGCAAAGAAAAGAAGGTTCGTCGTCGTCTCAGCAGCCACCCGACCCCAACAACCGATTCTTATCTTTGCCGCCTTTTCTTCGACCTCTATCGTAGGTAGTAGTAGTAGACGAATGAGCGTTAAGATTCTTTCTCACCCGGTTTTTGTGTATTTAGATTAGGCGCTAGAACAAGGTGGTTTTACTTTTTACACCAAAACCCTCGTTTTATCACCGTTCTCCTCTCCTTTCTCCACATCTGTTCCTTTGGATCTATCATCTTCAACCTGCTTTTTTTCTTTCCGTTAAATACCTCAAACTGTTCCGATTAAGTACCGATTCTTCCGAATAATGTTGCGAATGCCTAGGAAACGACGACGACGATCGTTTTATTATCTTTTTTTATTTTCAATGAAAGTCGAGTTCAGTGCAGCTGATCGTGGTCAGAGATACGAATGTTTATTATCGCAGGACGCACGGCTTCTTCCTCTTTCGTGCGGTTGAACCCAAACTTATCTACTCTAACAGATCTTGGATTACGAGAGGCTTAGAGAGAGAGAGAGAAAGAGACGGAGACATCCGAACAGTGAGGCCGCAATCGGACCATTTGATAGACGAAGGCTGACCTTTATCAGATTATCGAAGACTATGTTGTTGGCCTGATCCAAACTCGCTCCTTACCTTTTTTCTTCTGAACAGTCAAAAATTGTGGCCGAGCAAAAACAATTTCAGTGCTATTTTGGTGCCGTCAGACCTAATTCCGATCCTTCCGAATACTTTTTCCCTCTCTTTGATCCCAGTGTCTTCTTTTTTTCTCTGTCGGAAATCCGCAAACAATCTCGTCTGCTTCCAAGTCCACCGAGTCCATAATGTCTTCTCGCTCCGCTTTCAAAAGTGAGTGTGTGAATGAATGTGTTTATTATATGAATTATAACAGTCATCTCAGTGTCTCATCGCCCTCTCTTTCTCTCCCCTCTTCGTCTTCTTCGATTGGTCACCAAAAGCCGGAGCGATTTGTTTACAAGTGACACGTGCCTCTCTGTCTCGCACTTCGATGGGCTCTCTCGCTCTCTTCATCACTAGTTGCTCCTTCTCCAATCACCGCTGCTCCAGTGTACGTACCACTTGCCATTTCATTCACTATCCTCCGACCTCTGATCTCTCTGCGTCTCTCATCCTTTAACTCCTCCAGTTGCAAGTGCAAAAACGTCTCGTATAACGGAGTGTCGGGCGTCTTCTCGTAATGTGCTATAATTGCTGTTGCTGCTGTGACCGTTCTCACATGACTACTACCGTAGCAGCTCTAAATGACCTTTGGCTGATGTCCCCGCAATTAGTACCGAACACCGTCTTCCGAAGATAATTGCAAGTTGAGATGTGATGGAAGAAAACTGATAGATTTGAACGGCGGCTAGTGTGTGTGACCGATCCGCACTTTTTGGCGGCTCTCTCTCTCTCTTCGTCTCGTGTGTTGTACTTTGCGCCGAGTGTCTTTGAAGCATATCTTTTTGAAGTGACTATTTGCTTTCGAGTGTCGAGTAGGTGCAAAATTAGTTGTCCTGAAGCAGCGTTCCAAACTCAACGGAGCCAGCAGAGCACGAGATAAGAGATTCGAGTAGTTGCACAAACCACGGTTAACCAGTTTCTGAGTGTGTTAAGGTTACTTTTGCTACAGGTACAATCGAAAAGTTAAATGTTAAAAACCAATAAGTTATAGTGGTTTTCGAGTGGGTGGTTTCACATTTCATGTACAGCATCTCATCATCCCTTTTTCGAATTCAAATCAAAATTCAGTCGAAACCCATCAGTTCTGAATCATTCTCCGTCTACCAGTAGTGCAAAAACCTTGTCTTCTCAGAAATAGGCAAACACCATTGTACCTTGGATCGTTTGCTTGTTTATCTGAATGTTTACTCCGCATTCTGCGAGTTTTCCCTCTCCCTCCAGCCTTTGGCCTCTGACCACCTGATGCTCGTTGTCTCGATGGTGGTTAATGACGTGGCAAAGAGAAAGTCCATTACACCAAAAACACTGACAAATTGTGTACTTTCATAAAGCGAGAAGAAGGTCACACCTGTTTTGCAGCTGTCCCACTCTCCTCATTTTCCCATTTTTCTTCCACTCACCCTCTCTCGATGAACTTTCCACATTTTTCTCTTCTTAACAAATTAGCAACCGAAATTAGCGTTCAGTAATTCAGCGCTTAAAACGTTTACTTTCACTTCAACTCTCGCACATTTCCTTCGAAAACCCGCACACGTTAAACCGAATTAAAAAGAGAAAGCGGGGGGTGTTCTTCAGAATAAGATTGGTATCTAACGTGCGGAATTCCTGAATCACGCGGTGGCAATATAGTTACTGATGCGCTCTTTGAGTCATTCGGGTCAATTGCAGGTGACTTCATTCACATTGTTCACTTCTCCTCACTCTCTTGATGCAGAGGACGTTGTCGTCTTCGCGGGCCGATCGCTTCTAGCTGTCACTCACTTATCATCACAGCAGTACTCCACCCTCCGAATGCTTATCACTCTCATTTGCCTTCTGATTTGATATGGTATTGTCAATAGACACCCCCACCAGAAGTCGCCCTCGTCGTCGTCGTTGTCAAATCGGTTACAACATGTTGCTTTCCGCCGTTTTATTCGCTTCCTCCTCTTTCTTCACTCTCGAGAACTGACGACTGACTGAGTGAGGCTGACACAATTATTTTCTTCGATTTCGCTTTTTCCCACTCGCTGTCTCGGCTATCATCCGTCCACCTTCTCTTATCTCTTTCCTATCAATCCTTTCCGATTCCCGAAGCCTTTTGTCCGGAGAAGACAAGGTAGCGCTGACTTTTTGTTGTTTTCCGATTGATCTGTTACCTGATTGCACGTTATCTGTGCAGTGCACTCTGAGCATTAAAACGAATTAGGAAAGGAGTTATTAAGAATGTTTATGGTGTTTGTCAAAATCTGCAATTAACACTGTTCCTATTTTGCCCATCGTCCTTCAATTTCTCTGGTTCCTGT
This sequence comes from Caenorhabditis macrosperma, assembly GCA_963932285.1. Lineage (NCBI taxonomy): Eukaryota > Metazoa > Nematoda > Chromadorea > Rhabditida > Rhabditidae > Caenorhabditis > Caenorhabditis macrosperma. Next base: position 9,778,882 of record OZ010622.1, read on the forward strand.
CTCTTTAATAATAATCATTTATTCAGTGAATAAGTGAAAGAGAGGTATGACCCCGCAAGAGGCTTAACCAATGACGGCGGGGTGAGTGAGGATAAGTGAAATTGAGGAGAGAATCTATAGTTCCTCTGTTTCTTTTTCTGAAATCCCACCGTTTCAGCTCGCAGTATAAGTAACTGTTACACACACACGTTGTCCGTTGTTTCCTTCGCTGAGTCTCTCGAAGTTGGCGTTCAATCTCTCGATCTCTCACCGACCCCAATCATACCACCCATGTGTGATTTTATGGCCCGAAAGGCGGAAAAGAGAAGAGATCTCTGCTAGTTTCACACTTTTTTTTCGCTCGTGCCCGACGGGAGGATGTGACTTACTGGCCCGCTTTCCCGCAGTCTCCTCGGTTTTCTCCAGTCTCTGCCATTTTGTTATTTTTCAGTCGAGATTGATAGATAGCCGTGGAACCCGGTGGCGAGAAGAAATTTGTGTCTTTCTTTCTTTTTTTTGAGTGCATGACCACCTTGTGATCATTTTTCCCCTCCTTCTCACCTTGTTCTGCGCCATCCTCTTGAAGTTTACTACATCAGTATCGGCCATTTCTGCACTAGACAGAAGTCTCAAGTTTTTTGTCTTTTTGCGCACCGCCCTTCTCGTCTTGGTTGCTAACTTTTTTCAAGTTCCTGTGAATCGTTTTGTGGTTCGAAGCGATATTCGTCGAATCTGAATCATCATGTTTGTTTTCTACCACTCACTGAAAAAACGGCGATGAGGTACAAAGACTTCTCAGCGATTCTCTTCGCCAGCACCGTCAATATCTCACTTTACTCTCCTCCCGCTAGTCAGTTTTTCGTCTAAGGCGGTCACCGTCCCGTCGGAAATGTCGCAATCATTCATAATCGAGACGGAAGAAGTGGATGTTGCGTGGCAGTCTCTTTCTCTCTCTCCCACAAAGTTCGGAAGAATTCCATGAATTTCGCCTTCTTTTCTGCGCCTGTCGCTCGTCACTTTAATTGTTGGCCCCTCTCGTTTCGCTCTCTCTCGCTGTGTTTCGGACAGTCTTCGTCGTCAAGTGCCAACCGCACACAGTCGTTTCCTCCTCCCGTTACTAGCCTCGTTTTCAATCTTCCTCCCACATTTTTTCTCTCTGCAATCGCACTAGGTGGCTGCAATTTTTTCCTTGCGCTGTTTGCTCTCGCCTGCTCGCGAAAATAATGATGTAGGCGTGTTTCGCTGGTTGTTGTTTCATTCGACATACCGTATTCCTTCTCCCCACGATACGAGACTATCAGAGAAGAGAAACCGCGTCAGTTGTGCGTTTCCTAGAGTTGTGACTCGTGAGTCGATCTCGCTCAGTGTCGAAAATGAGTCATTCATTGGACAGATGCAACTTCTCGTCTTCTTCTTTAGATTTGTCTTCCCGAGTTGTCTTGAGTTCTCTTTATCCATTATTTCTTTCGTTTGTCTTCTTTTCATTGATATGACTACTTACTTGAATTTAATCAACCCGATTAATTAAGTTATTTCAGCTTCTCGCTCAAATCTCAGTTTCGAGACGAAAGCGGCGGCGGCGAAAACGCGACGCAAATCGATGAATCAGAGTGCCATCTGACGTGCAATTATATGTCGCCACCTGCTCATCTCCCCAGTGTTAATCATCGTCATCATCAAACGAATCAACGCGAGTGCACCATCGCCCCATACCTGAACAAGTTCGACAATAGTAGCAACGCCAGCAGCAGAAACGACGAGAGCCATCAGCAAAATCGGGCGGTATCGTATCGGTGGCGGAGAGCGGGAGCCGGAAGAAGAGACACAGGCGCTGCTCGACGACTCGTTCGATAATCGCGAATCAGAGAGCATGCGAGTGGTGAGCTTCCTGATTGAGAGAGATTTTCAGTACATTGAACTTTCAATTTTCAGAAGGGCGGTTGTAGGATGCCCATCACACGAGCCACCTTTACCATCTTGGTCGGCATTCTCTTCGGTTTCTCTGCCACCTACTATCTGACCGCTCTCAAGTCCCTTACCGATGCCACGGTTTGCGGAGCTGAGCAACAGCTCGCAGCCGAAGAGCTCGACATTGTGAATCTGCGTGCGGACGCGGATGTCTTCACCAGATCGCAAACCCTTCCCGGGCATCGAAGGGGACTCATTCTCGTTGCGATTATGACTGCGGCCAAGTATGTTGACACTCGAGCCTACAATGTATGGAAGACTTGGGCTCAACATATTCCTGGCCGAGTGCTCATCTTTGTTGCCGAGGGAACGGAATCGATCCACGAGGACATGCCATTGATCCGATTGAAAGGCGTCGATGACACGTATCCACCGCAGAAGAAGAGTTTTGCAATGGTGAAATGGTTAGCTGAGAACATGGCCGACGAATATGACTGGTTCCTCCGAGCCGACGACGACCTCTACATCAGAGGAGAAGAGCTCGCGACGTTCCTCAGATCAGTAGATTCCTCGAGAGGTCACGTCATCGGACAAGCTGGGCTCGGAAACAGCGCCGAGTACGGTCTACTAGCTCTTGGATCCACGGATAACTACTGTATGGGAGGTCCTGGAATCGTGATGAGTCGAGCTACTTTGCTGTAGGTTTCCGCATCATATTAAAATTTCTAAACGTCTGATTTTAGAAAAGTGTCTCCCTACCTTGAATCGTGTTTGCAACATCTGCTTACTTCGCACGAAGACGTCGAACTCGGACGATGCATCCGGAAACACGTCGGCGTTGCATGCACATGGAACTACGAAATGCAGAAGCTGTTCCACAACAATCAAAGTGCCATCAAAGAGTCGTATGCGAAAAACATGAAAGAGCTGAAAGATGCGATCACTCTTCATCCTATCAAAGATCCCGCTGTGATGAGGAAAGTTCATCTACGGAATCGAGAGATCAAACTTCGGGAGGCGCGAGCACAACGAAGTCTTCTGAGCTCCGAACTGAGCACAGCTAAGGCGCAGACGCTGGTGCGAATCACTCCGAATCGAACGCTCGATCTCACACCATGGGATTACATCAACAACAACAAGATTCTGTTCTGCGCGGACCGAGTGAATTGTCCTCGGCACACTGTTGATTTGAGCATCCGAACCGAAATGGCAGACACTATCGCACAGGTACATTTGGCGTTTTCTCTTGATCAATCGCACTTTCTTGTTCAGCTGTTCGACGAATTCAACACGAATGCACGTCAAAGAGGTCGTGTGCTGCAGTTCCAGAGCCTTCAATACGGCTACATGCGAGTTGAACCCACGAAAGGTGTCGACTATGTTCTTGACATGCTCCTCTGGTTCAAAAAGTTCCGCCCTCCAAACAGAACCACAATTTCTGTCCGCCGACACGCCTATGTTCAGCAAACGTTCGGAAAGTTGCGAAGCCTTTCGGAGAACGTTTTCCGATCGAATATGCGGGCTAACTCGACACTCATCGAAGATCCAACCCTCCACATGATCATGCCACTACGCGGAAGAGCTGCTATATTCGCTCGGTTCGCGCAGCATTTGAAGAGCATTTGTGCAAGAGGTGGTAACGATTTGGCTGTGTCACTGACCATTGTGCTGTATGCAAGCGACGATGAGCTCGAGAATAGGTAACACTGCTTGTAAGCTTAATTTGAGTTACGAAACGATTTTCAGAGAAACCATTGAGATGCTCCGTTCAAGTGCTATTCCAGTCTCGGTCATCGAGATGGGCGAAGTGCCCTTCTCTCGTGGAATAGCTCTAATGCGTGGTGCAGAGACGCTCCCGGCGAACGCTCTTCTCTTCTTCACCGACGTCGATATGCTCTTCACATGCGATGCTCTGAAGCGGATCAAATCGAACACAATCTTGAACGCGCAAATCTATTTCCCGATCGTCTTCTCGGAGTTCTCCCATGAAAGCTGGTCGGAAAACGACAAGTTGCTTGCGGACGCATTCCATTATGGCCGCGGACGTGGCTACTTTAGACACTTTGGTTATGGACTTGCAGCCATGTATAAGGTAAAGATTCATTTCAATGAACTGTATTTAGAAACATTGTTTGTTTGCAGGCTGATCTAATGGACATTGGAGGATTTGACACAAAAATTGAAGGGTGGGGTAAAGAAGATGTTGACTTGTTTGAGAAGGTGGGTGTGGAATTTGGGGGTTGTTTTGTCAATCAGCATATTTTCAGGTTATCAAAAACGGTCGTCTGCGTGTCATTCGTTCTCCCGAGCCAGGACTCGTCCACATTTACCACCCGATACACTGCGATGAGAACATGCCGACCGCACAGAAAGATATGTGCCACGGCTCGAAAGCAGCTAGTCTTGCGTCCATTGACACTCTCGTGGAACAGATCACACAGTACACCTGATGAACAAGATCCCACACATGTCACTCATTTCTCAATCTCCTCTGTTTTCCATTCGAATACGCGTCCTCCAATTGTTTCGGGTACTTGAACCGAGCCACTTTCTCCCGTCGAAAATCTTTCTCTCACTGCTCACTTTCTATTTTTCTCACATTTATTGCACGCTTTCTTCTCCCGGTTTGTTTTATCGAATTCCCCTAATTATGTCATCCACTCATTCATAAGTACCGACTTTGATGCTTGCCACCGTATTATCAGTTCAATTTCAGCCTCGCCCCATGAGGTTTCTCAAATGATCCCTTTGTTTTCATGTCAAATGATGTACTCTCCAGTCCTCCCCCACAACCCATGAAACGAGTATTCTCCTCCCAAAGCTCAGCCTTTTGCTCTTTTTCTTCCCTGAAATTCGTCACTTTTCACTTTTACAATGATTTTCCTCGCTTTAATATAGATTTCGAAAATATCCCTTTCCACCTTCACATCTACAATTGTTGCTAGCTTTAAACACATTCTCACTCTCAATTGTCCCCTCTTATCTTCGTTTGAACCTCGATGCCATGCTTCTCGCCTTTTCTACGTTTCTCCCAATCAATATCGGTGCTCTCTTTAAAAATGAATAAGCCTCTATTTTGCCGTCTTCTGATCGACACGCTACAATGTTTCTTCTTCGTAAGAGTTGGAGCTGGAGAGAAAAAAAAAATTATTAAACATTTAATAATGCAAAGCATAATCTATACGAAAATAAGAAGAACCTCAAGTTGCCGTCTTGATGACTGTGATCGTCTCGGTTTCTTCAGTCTCCTCCTCAAAGTAGTTGTGGAAGATGGCGGAGGTGAATGTTTCTTCAGTTCTCATAACAAGACACTCTTTGGAATGAAACTATTTTCGAAAGGAATCTTCTCTTCGAAACGCCGAAACCTTCCATCGTGAACCGCCTCCGACGCATTAGGATACTTCTACGTGCCAAATCCCAAATGTATTCCTACAGATCATATTCCTTCAGATCATGTATTCCTTCAGATCAGGTGACTTTTCACAAATAGAAGTGACGAAGGAGCACACCAGGAGCTGACGAAGTGCTCGACTGCGGAAGTGTCGCTTGAATCAACTCATCTTTGAGAGCGGTATTAGCGAGCACCGACACAGACAGATTGAGTATAACTTCAATTGTTGTGTATGATATTGCTTGTGAGCCAAAGTCAGTTTGCAGTCACGATATTAGTTGTAGTTGTAGTTCGAGCACGGTAACTTATGAAACTAGCAAGATTGATCGCTGTCGTGTCGTAACGTTTTTCCTCTAAAAGTTCAGTCGACTTTATTATTTTGGTTAAACCTTTTATTATGCCACAGACAGAAGGACACAGCATCAATCAAGAACACACATTCAAATAGCCGAAAAACGCGCTCCAGTGAGAGTATTCTCTTCCCTTTCAGATCCTCTCACTGGAGCGCGTTTTCTGGCGATTTGAATGGACAACATGACCGTTATGTCTCTCGATGTGATGCTGATGTGATACAAACAATAAATTATAAAAAAAGATTTTATTCATTTAAAAAGAATTCTGAATAAAAAATCAAGTTGCGGTGCCTATTATATATTTAATAAATCTGCAGAGTCCACACTCGCGGCGAACTCATTATACACTGCTCGTCACAATTATAGCCTCACCCCCAAATTTGACGGTAGGGCAGGTATTTTGAATTTTCCGACTGCGCCATGTTGGAATTCGGTTAGAGCACGCCAAATTACTATACTAGGACAATTTTCAAGTATCTATACGGAAAAATGTTCGTGTGACGGCAAAAAATTGATTCATTCGGAAAGGATTCGGAAAATTCAAAATACCTGCCCTACCGTCAAATTTGGGGGTGAGGCTATAATTGTGACGAGCAGTGTATACTTATGTACATGATAGAAACGTGGAATGAACGAAACAGGAAAGAATAAAAGGAAGAGAATGTAAATGAATTGCGAGCAGTGCTCATTTGGCCAGTTTGATGACAGTGAACGTCTCCGTTTCGAAGGTGGCCCGCTCGAAATAGTTATGGAAGACGGCCGTGATGAACGATTCGTCTGTTTTCAGAACAAGACACTCTCTGAAAGAAAACCATCTGATGGGCATTCACGACGCCGAACCTCTCATCGAAAACTGTCTCCACCACATTCCGATGCTTCTCTTTCACTTTCATCCAAACCTCCCTCTTCAGATCAGGCGAAATTTCAACAATGCTCGTGAAGAAGGATCCCTCGTCCAAGTTATTGTTCAAAATGATCTACAATACTGTATGTTGCTCAGAAGTCCCAGTTGGCCACTCTTACATTACACCAGCTATCCACAAAAGTATCAATACTGCAAACGCGTAGAGTGACTTGGAGTCTCTTGTCCCTGAGCAATCCATAGAATATGTGAAGCAACAAGTCCCAATTCGCCACCAATGGATCGTTTTCCGTCGAGCTGACTATCAACGTTCTCGCATACATCTCCTGGAAAAACATCTACACTTTATCGTTTAATAAGTGAAAAGATCACCGCAAAATCGAAGGGAAAGTTTTTTCCCGGTTGGAACACATTGAATCTTTCGAAAACGTGACCTTGCAGTCCGCCCAAAGTCCTTCGCGAATCGGGATTATTCATCCGCCATGTGAGGCAAGGACAGCGAATTTGGTAGATTCCCATGAATGGTTCGGAGCACTCCTGAAAAAAAGACGATTCGGAGGATTAGAAGAGTCGAACGGAAACGAACAAATAGTTCCAGATGCCTAATTGGGAACTGCAGGAAGTAGGAAAAGTATCTCCTGATCACATTCTCTTCGTCGACTATCCGACTCGAATTGGGTCTCAGATTGCATGCTATGGTCACTTTCTTGGTCGATTCATCGTGATTAAACATCCAAATGATCCCCTCAACCTCTAATTCTCCCGAATATTCTGGAATGCGCTGAGCCGTTGCTCTTTCAGTTTTCTCATATTTCTGGTGAAAGTACACATTTTTCAGTGTGCACATCTCATTCGGCTTGATGTTCCGGACTGACTTTGACATTCCGTAGAGTTTCATCCTGGAATATAACGTGTGTTCGATTTTTTAAATAATCCAATAATCAAGAGACTGTTTGTTTCACATCAATCTCTATGAATCGGAAATCGCTTCGGAAATGGAACATGTTATTTTTATCCAGAAACATCCTTCAGAATAGAGAAAAACATCCGCCGGGATGCCCAGCCGTGTCCCCATGATATTTTGGCGTATCTCACGGAAAAGTTTCGAACAAAAACGAACCGTAGAGATGGAGAATGAACATACACGGAATCATAAAGTGTGCGCCGAATGCAATCGTGCTCCTCCGCTCCACAGTGTCTGCGTCTCGCCTGTTTTCCCGCTATTTCGGCTACACAGCTTGAAATAGTTAGAGAAATGGAGAGACGTACGCAGCAAAATTTGAATTTAATGCATTAGAACTAAAAAGCGCGATTGCATCCGACATCCGCACTGTGTTTCCGTGTCGTACAAATGACTATATCCGTCAGGATAGGCCCGGATATTTCCCTGATGTTTTCAGGACTGCGGATGTTTTAGTTGTTGCCGAGCGAGCTTTTTATGTTCTTATTATTTGAAAAAAGAGGTCTTCAAGAGAAAAATTCGGTATTCTGGAAAAAATGTCCAGGCTGTCCTGCAGATATTTTCTGGATAAAAATCACCTGAAATATTTAGAAATGTGGACTGGCGAAATGATTTTAACATTGATGGTCTCGCAGCAGCAAATCAATTTTTTTTGTCCGGGTGCCATTCAAACGGGCGAATTTCGAATCGAGTGAAAACCATTTTCGTGTTTTCACATTTTTTTTTCTTGCCAATAGCATTTTCTCGTTTCCTATTAAACCGAACTATCTATACAAAAGACAAGCCGTCCTCTAGTGTCTCACACTTGTCACACATGTCGATTATTTGTTTCTGTCAACGTTCTCTGAATACCTTTTGCCAAAACAAAGTCGAGGAATAATCGCTTGCAGAGATGCATCGGAAAAGCGGCAGTCCATTGGTATCAATGTGAGTCGAACTGATACGTGTCCTTATTGGCCATAATATTATGACGAATCAATACGAACTGTGTCTCGCGGAAGGTCCGTGCGGGAGAGAAAGAGCGGGGGGAAGAGCAGAGACACAGAGATGCAGAGATGGCAGACGCATACGCTTTCTGCGGAATGCACGGAAATGTTGCTGAAGTGCACGTGATCGAACAAGCAATCTCGAAGATTGGTTTCGCAAAAGAAATTTTCATAGATCGCCTTCTCCAAATGTTCTTTATGTGGATAAACATCAGACAGAGATTCCATAGGACAGTTTGAAAGGAAAGAGGTACATTTGGTTATGTGCAATAGAAAAAGTAAATTGGAACAAGATGGGATAGGGTTGACGAGGGTGCAGTTAGTGAAATTTTCGATTGATACGAGTATTCAGTTCATAAACAAGGGCAAGATACCATTACGAGGTAGAGGATGACGATGACGATCCAGCGTTAGACGATGTAGATTTGTTCTCCTTTTCGCGGAGTTTTTCGATATTTTTCATCAGAAGAACTGATGGGCGAATGTTCCATTCGGCACGGCACAAGGGGCACGAGGATCCTTCATAGGTATTGCGACGGGCAGCATGCCAACGATTGACGCAGCTGAAATAAAACAATGACCCATCGTTTAAAAAAAATTCGACTCACTCAGTGCATCCGAGAAATTGCAGACACTTCTTACATCCTTGCGGTTTCACTGGTGTATTCGAGCACATCGTACAATCTCCCCACGTCGCATCTCTGTATCGAAAAAGTTTTTAACAAACACTATATTCGAATGACTCACGGCGCAACAGGCTTTCCATTTGACAATTGCTCTTTTGGTGGTGGTACATCATACTCGTCATCATTGTGGTAGAGATCCAACTCATGGTTGTACATTTCGCGATCTTCTTCGAAAATCGGCTGGTTAATGTGGTTGATGTCAGCATGAACCGGACCAAATTCGTCTTCGTCTTCATCTTCAGAATCCGAGCCAAGAACGATTTCTTGCAAATCAGCAAAGGCTAATTCCTCCATTTCGCTTCCATCGCTTTCATCGGAAATGTCGCTGGCGAGGTTCTCTTCGATATCATCGTCGTCGCCAGACTCTTCATAGTCAGGCGAACCGTCGTCAATCGGTTCCATCATTCCATGAAGAAGCATTTGGATATAATCTCCATTGACAGCCGGGCGACGACCACCGCGGCCTCTTTGAGAAGTTCCGCCGCGAGCAGAACCAGCGGTGTGTATGGCACGAATAACGCTTCGAGGTATAGGTATAGCCAGTGATGAATAAGGAGCAGAGTTTCGAACCGACGGCCTGGATCGAGCAGCGCTTTGACCACGACGAGCAGCTAGGCCGCGAGCAGAAACTGGAGTTTCCCTGGGACGAACAGCGCTTCGAGGTACAGCGGCGCTTTGAGCAGAAGCAGGACCACGACGAACAGCGCCTTGGGAAGTTCTACCGCGAGCAGTACCACCGGATGCTCGTCGCGGCGTGTAATCGTCATCATCATCGTCACTGGGAAAATAGGTTGATGAACTGAAAGAAACTAATCATCTTGTGAACGCTCTTCCTGAACCTACGTGACATCCGCAGATTGATTTCCTTGTCTGGCGATAACTCGATCACCTTCGAATGCAAAGAGCGGAGCTGAAAGTCAAGATTCTCATGAACATATTTCACAATTTTGCATAAATGTTCAAGCAAGAAGTGGGGTATTCAAAACTTTTTAGAGATTGTGCATTAATAATTCTAATATCTTTGGATTGTGGTCATTTGTGTCTTGAATAACTCCCCTATCTCTGGAACTCACTAACCTCCCGTATTTCTTCGAGACGTACGCTCTCTTCTGTTTTGATTGCCAGATTGTCTTCCTCTGTTGCTCGTCGCCGCGGCTGTTCGAGCTCTTCTAATCGGACCACCAGAAGTCGACGGAGTATTCGATGCGCTTGTGTTATCCCTTAGGCGAGATCCGTTTGGTGGATTACTAGCAGAGCCCGCCGCTCTCGCGCCACGCGCAGTACGCCGAGCACTGCCTCGTTCCCTGATGCCTCCGACGCGCCCATTTTGACGATTTAGTTGAGGCGTGGGCGCTTGATAGTTCTCCTGTTGCAATCTCATAGCGAACTCATGGTCTGCTCGTTCTTGCTCTATTTGCTCCATTATTCGTCTGAATGGTGAAAATCGATTTAAAAAGAGCCAAATTTCGAAATATTGCACAAAAAATGTGCGAATTGATTTACCTTTGCTCTTCTGCTGTCGAATTTCCCATGCTGCTTTGAGCAGCGCCAGATCTGCTAGTTCTGGAATCACGGGGCATTTGGCTCACCCGAGGCCTGCAAAAGGAAAACAAAATCAATTACACACTAATTTAGCAGAGGGGCCTGGTGCGGATTCAAACGCAAGAAATGACTGCCGGGTCGATCGAATACCCGCGCACGGCCACCAGTCCGCACACTGTCAGATTACTAGGCCGCGGCCACAAATTCAAATTCGAGTGCGAGACTCGACGTCATTAGAATTACCAGGTAATCAATGGATGTGCCACAACCCAAGATAAAAAATGCAATGAAACAGTGAGATCTACAAGTGTTCATCAGAAAAACTCGTACAGATAAAAAATAGGGTGAGGGGACAAATAGAGGATTCGGGTAAATAGACAAACTTGAAATTCTAAGACACTAGAAGTTGATAAATATCGAGTGGAAATGTGATACAGGACAAGAGATGTAAGAAAGGCGTATTGAACTGGTGAACAAGATGACATCGTGATTCATAGAAAAATGATTGACAGAGAAAACGGAAATTGGAGAGGTCAGCGGCGATGAGAAGTGAGGGTTTCGAGCATTTAGTTGACGAGGTTGTCCCCGGACCTGGTTGCCATACGATTTCGGTCTCGAATACGACGACGACGTTCGATGGTCGTCATGAGCGCCACATCCGGTTTACGATGCCACTTTCGGCGACACAAAGGACATGAGGGGCGTTCGGAGGCCTGGAACCAATTCTGAACGCATCTGAAATAAGAGGGCGAGTGAGCGGTAACTCATTTGATAATCTCACGTTTTGCATCCGAGTATCTGATGGCATCCATTGCACCCCTGTGGAGTAATTGGGCTCTCGAAGCAGATTGTACAATCTCCCCATGTTGAATTTGGAGTTCCCATCCGTGGTGGTGTGCTACAAGCATTTGCAGCAGTAGCTGAAGTACTTTGCCCGGATTCCGAGGTGTTTGGCTCGTACTCTCGGGTATACATTAGTCCATCGTTTCTGATAAATGAGCGGATCGCCTCGATTGCCCGAGTAGGAGGTTCCGGTGATAGAGAACTTGAAGATCCAGGTTCTGTGGTATCATGGATATGGTTACCCGCACTCGAGTCGAACGACGATGCATCTGATTCCGAGGTGGAGACTTCGCCATCGCTTCCAGATTCTTCTTCGCCCGACGACCTGAAAAGGACCATTTGACGAACGGAACAGTTTAACTCAGAAACTCACTCTGGGCTGATTATCGAGGGAGTCATTAGATTGTATCTCGTTGATGCATGGTCGGGATCCTCCGGCACCATTCTGCCCCTAACGATTGTCCTGGACATTCCACGAGTCGACCTATTACGAACGACGGTAGCGTGTATAGGAGGAGGAGGGCTTCCGTGATGTGTAACAGTATTCTCGCTTCGGCGCCGGCGCCGGCGTCGAACAGCAGAATCACGAAGTTGAGCATGAGCATCTCTTCCCCGAGCAGGGGAACCGCGATGTTGGCCAGAAGTACCTCGTCGTTGGGAAGGGGCGTCGCGGCGCTGAGCAGGGGAATCCTGGCGTTGAGCCGAAACGTCACGAACAGGAGAATCATGGTGCAGAGCAGAAGCACCTCGGCGTTGAGAAAAAACGTCGCGGCGGTTAGCAGAGGCATCGCGGAGTAGAACTGGAGAATCATCGTGTCTAGCAGGACCATTTCGAAGTTGATGAGCGCGTTGAGCGTCCGCTTCCCGATCCTCTTGTTGCAACTGAAGGGCCAGTTGTCGATCGGCGCTCTCTTGCTCGAGCCTCTCCAACGCTCTTCTGAAATCATGCTGTGAACTGGGAAATGAAGTCTATTGAATTGATACCTTTGCTCATCAACATCGAAAGAAGACAAGTTAACCGTAATTGATGAACGACGAGTCGCCGGCATTGCTTTGGTCCTTACGTTTCGCCGGTCTTCAAAACAAAATTCTCATGCGGGGAAAATGATACAAAATTGAAGAACGAGGGATGAGAACATGAGAAAACGCATGACCAATTGTGTAGAGTGAGGCAGCTAGAGTTGATCGCAAATAAGCCGCGCGCTTAAATATATTCGCACATGTTGACTGATAATCATTTTTTAAATACATAGCATTTATTACCCATAAACAGATAATTCGATCCCGCAAAACTGAAAGCAAGCTTACCGAGTAGAAGGAACAGATAAATTTAGTATACAAAAATGAAAGCAAATGGAAACGTCCATGAAGATGGTAACACGCGACGCAAATTTTGTTTTATGAAAAAGAAAAAAAGACCGGAGAGTCTCAGAACATGATTCTCTGTTTGACTCCTGGCTCATTTGGCCATTCGAACGTTTTGAAAAGAAATAGTGCGAAAAGGCCGCAGAAAATAGCAATTTGGGACAACAGTTCGAGAAGGAGAAGCGATTTCCGGGGACTGTCCGTTGTGGCGAGTCTCCAAATCACGTAGGGGACGATGTAGTAGCGCATTTCGAAGAGATGAGCGGGAACCAAAACCAGGCACGATGCGATGAGGAACATTGCTTTGTAGAAAACATGGACATTTTGAGTCGACGTGACCATGAATCTAATGGAGAAGACGTAGAGAGGAGCCAGTGTGACACGAATCGCCGGACTAGACAGTATCCTCCTCCATAAATAGAATGTCAAATGACGGTTATCGGCAAGAAGATAGGGATGATCATAACTGAAGTAGTAGACGAGAACTCCAATTATGACCTGAAGAGCCAGTGACTTCAAGTCAGTCAGATGACGCAAGTGAGAGAAAAGGTTGGGTAGAATCTGAGGCCAAGTGTGAGCAGCACTGAACGCGAACATGTACAACAACTGTGCCACGTGGAACTTTGGCTGGTGAGCTTTCGCATCTCCCAGTACAATTTGGAAGTTGTTGAAATAGAGAAAACCAAGGAATCCAACAGCTAAGCCAACGAAGGGCCATAAGGTGAATGCAGTGGAGATCAGAATTTTAAAATTGGCCAGTTTCGAGCGCGAAATATCAATTTTCGATCCAAGAACCGAAACGGCATAAATAGCCGCCCAGATAATATTGGTTTGGCGGGTGAGAAGGGAGATCAAGAAAAATGTGGCCGAGACGAGAGGATTACTGAAAGTTCGCATTGAGAAGAGATCATTTACACTTTCAGCCAATACCTTATCGAGAATCCCCACATGACAGTGGTGAGCGATAACAAATCAGTGTAGAACAGAACGGACGACGCCATAAGAACTGGAAGCATTCCGACAATTGACACGGTTATCAAGGTGTCTTCCTGCAACTTCTTCCGTCTTTCAGAAATCAAAAATAACCACATACTCTCTCGAACATTCGCCGGAAGCGACAGAACGCTGGAATAGCCAGGAACATAAGAATCGAGTTGGCATATCTCTCATAGCCACACAATGGCATCGAGAGAATATAGAGAGCCGGCGGCGTAGTGATCAACGGATTCCATGTATAATTCCCTGCACAATAAGACCGAGTTTGTGCTGGAAAGATGTGCATTTTTAACAAAGTCGACTAAATTCACTTACGAATATGACAGATCTCGTCCATATACGGGTCTGGAACATAGTGATAAACGACGGTGGTCAGAAGTACATGGATGCAGGAGAAGAACGCGGCTAGCAGAAAATCGCCTGAAACAAAAATAGTGGTCTCAATGGTCTGTGGTCTCATACTTTTCCGAGTAACTGCGACAAATGGTAGCTTGATTCGCGGAGGCTTACTCATCTGAAACTTTGATGGAAATTATTTTTTGTCGAGTGATGAATTAAGTTCAACAAAATGTTCCTACATAGTAATGAGATTTAGACTCCCGAAAATGGTTTTGTAAACAACGAGTTTGCAAAACAAGCTCAAACACCAGACACTACGCAAACTTGCGTACCAGCGAGCTTTTCGGTTGAAATTTCAGATTTTCGAGGTCATCACCAGTTTGATGAAAATTTTCAAAAATGTCTGAACAGCACAAGAAAAATAGTTATTATTAAAATAAATTTTTAGCGGTCACCAACCAGCGAGAAGTGAATAGATTCAATGAGAAGTCGCTTCATTTGATATGTACATAGTCTTAGACCAGAGTTTTAAATACAAAATAATACAAATTTTCTGTTGTTGGTGCATCCGGTACCTCGCTTCGACTAGAAGAGTTTCGACTTCTGTCCGTCTTTCACAGCAAGACGCTCAGTGAGTAGGGAGAAAAATCCAGATCCTTCGGAGGAGGAGTGGAACACGAGGAATCCTTGAACGCCGCTGTGGCTATCGACAAGACGGAGGATTCTCGTGAGGACAGTGTTGTTGATTCCATTTCCGACTGTACAATGCTCGCCGACACCGTTGGCGGCGATCTCTTCCGTTCCGGTTCCGCTGATTATTTGCTCTGTTGGGATTGGACCATTGCAGGCGTCGATGCGGAACCCATCTGAAATTTAAAGTTACCAGGTACCTGAAGATCAGCACTCACCAACGATAGGTGGTTCGACGAAGAGCAAGCTCGGCTGGGATTTTTTCTTTTCAGAGTCAACGAAGAAGACATCTAAAGACTGTCCGTCTTCTATGTGCTCCAACGGATAAATGTTCAGAAGCCCAGCGTTGTTATGCAAAATCTGGAACGGCGGTCTTCCTGCCTGGCGACGTTCTCGACGATTGAAAACCGGTTGTGGTGCATGTGCCAGTTTGCGATCATTCCTAAACGCGTCTATACTTTTTTGCTGTGGGCAGAGAAAATTATCAGAATTTACCCCTAAAAAAGTTAACACAGAACTTACTCATCCGATCGGATCACGAGGTGAGCATGTCCGGGAGCCAAAATGACGACCGGCCATCTGGGAGCAATCGCTTCGCACAAGGCCCACAAAAACGGGACGTTTTGAAGACTCGAGGGAGGATTTCTTGGCTTTAAATATTAGTTTTATTTCACTTCATTATTTCCAGCATTAACTTACATTGAATAATCCACCATCGTATTTCGTTTCCTCTTCATCAGAAAGAATCGTAGCTAGGAATCGGAGACCATCGACTCTCAATTCTTCACGGTGATCGGCTAGAAATCTCTGGAAAACTTTTGACGCTCGATTTTACCGGAAAATTGGGATCACTCACTTAGACAGGTGGAGAGCCCGTTGGGGCGATACGCGCTCGACAAATGGTAGTACATTGCTGAAAATGTAGACGTACGATGATAAAATGATAAATGAGTTCCATATTTACAGAGTGAGGTGGGTGGAGAGCACGGTTCGGGAAGGGAGATTAGAAACAAAGAAGTGTTCAAGCTGTATGCTTTGAAATTTAAAATGTGCCGAGATGAAATGCTGAATAGAGCCTAATTTGTCCAGAAGTTCAAACTCATAAGAAATCGAAAGCATTTAACCAATCGACACGGTTGACAAGAGCTTCCTGCAAGCAAATAACGGAATCGAGAGAGCCACAGGAGTTATGATTCAACAAATTGTATACAATGGGTCATGCGACCGCCAGAGTGAGAGTAATAAACAAAATTCACTTTATGATATCCTAATTAATGTCCAGAAATATTCGAAAAACTCTGTAAAAACTAAAATTTTGAAATAAATCGAGTTTGATCGAAAAACAAACTTTGCCTCGCAAAACAGTTTTGAACACCAGATCGTACGCAAACTTGCGTACCGGCGGGAAAGTACTCCGCGCTCAATTCTCGAGACTCTCGATTTTCAAGGTCAGCTTCTCGACTGGTTTTTTCCGTTTTCTCCCTCCCTTTCACCCTCCAATTTTTCCTGAATTTCGACGTGTGAGTGGTACTCCCAAGGGAGAAACAAGAAGATAGTTTTCGACATGACACTCCACAAATATTCGGGACCGATTCACTCGAGGGTCTCGAAAACTTGTCACGCCTATCAAAAAGTTTGTGTGAGTTTCGAAGGAAAAGTTTCGAAGATTTCCACTTTACATTTTCGCCCAATCTCAATGCGAACCGGCAGGACTGTCCCAAAAGAACACATCGGTCCGTCTGCCAATTACTCTGGCAAATCGTTTGGAATCAAATTTGACAAAAGTGGAAGTCCCACGGAACCAAATTTAACTCCAATTCCTTCAAATCTAATTGTAATTCTCTTAGAATTTAATTCCAAATTCATCAAATCTAATTCCAAACTTGGTGTTGGAATCAAATTTGATTAAATCTAATTCACATTTTGTTAAATTTAATTCCAAAAAAAGTGGAATTAAATTTAACAAAATGTGAATTAGATTTAATCAAATTTGATTCCAACACCAAGTTTGGAATTAGATTTGATGAATTTGGAATTAAATTCTAAGAGAATTACAATTAGATTTGAAGGAATTGGAGTTAAATTTGGTTCCGTGGGACTTCCACTTTTGTCAAATTTGATTCCAAACGATTTGCCAGAGTAGAATTCAGTCGCCCCCCTCCTCTTACGCTCATCCACTGCGAAAACAGACAATGAAACAAGAGAAGGACCCGTCTATCTCTCTATCCAAAAGTGCTAATTCGCAATTGTTCATGAATAAATAGAAAGAGTCGTCCATCCCCGTCGCGTCCCCCTCCATCCATCCATCGTCTTGCCTCCTCCGAATTAGGCCCGGCACTCGCCGGAGGGGGCTCAAGAGACATCGGAGCACTCCATCATTCGGCCAGTCGTCCCGCTCGAAACAACACAAAACCGATCCATCTAACACCTCGCTCCCCTCCCGCCAGTCCCTCCCTTCTCCCACTTCGTGCCTCATTGATTACTTTTTCGTTCCTCCTTCCCCCTCCCTC
The DNA here is from genome assembly GCA_963932285.1 of Caenorhabditis macrosperma. Lineage (NCBI taxonomy): Eukaryota > Metazoa > Nematoda > Chromadorea > Rhabditida > Rhabditidae > Caenorhabditis > Caenorhabditis macrosperma. Next base: position 9,796,293 of record OZ010622.1, read on the forward strand.
CCATCTCCTCTTTTCTTCTTGTTGCAAACACCCCATTCACCTTGATTTATGGCGCCGCCTCACCCCGCAGCCGGGACCGAGACTCCGGGCGAGAAGAGAGAGAAAGAGGATACGTTATTGCTTTTCGCGGGTGTTTTATGTGTTTTATGGCACGCTTGATGGGCGTTTAGAGATGTCTGTTTTATGGGGTGTTCGTGTTTTTGTTAATTGAGTTATTTATGTTTCGAGAAATAAGCCAACTGACACATTCCTTTGATCTTCACACCTAGGCCAGGAAACCAGAGAAATGGCTCTTTCAGTAATCGAGTATTACCGTAACAAGATGATCAAAGAGGAGTTTCTGAACATTCAGTTGTTTTGTGAATCTGAAAAATTGTGTACTAATAGTAAAAGCACATATGTTTTGTCCATGAAACGTGCTAAATTTCCGCACAAAAAGGACAGTGAGCCATCAAAAAATTTCCAACTGACCGCCCGTTTCATCTTCGTAATTCGCTCAACGGGCAGGTGGAGAACATCTGGATCATCAAATCATCTCTTGTGGGCCGTCTGTTGCATAAGAGTGCCCATTTCGCTTCTCTCAGTGTGTTTTTAGGAACAATAAATCGTGTACTTTACGAGCGTACCAATGCGGGTCGTTAACCCCCAGACACCTCTATTGGGCGGTCACTGTAACTCCCCCAAAATGTTGTTCTCGTAGTGAAAGGAGCAAGCGACGAAAATTGCCGGCTCCGGAACAATTCCGTCGCTCTTATCAAATCTCTGGGTCTCCGATGCTGCCGTGCTGCCGCCGCCCGTCATTTTTCATTTCTTTATCAATCACCAATCACTCTTGTGCTCCTTGCGTGCCGTGGTCACACGCCAGCACCGCGGAGCCCTGTCCCAGTACTTTTTGTCGAGAAAAGAGCAAACCTAGTGGTCCATTTGATTTGATTTTATTCATTTCAAATTGAATTTGACACCAACACGACTCTTCTCCTCGTTGCCGCTCGCCCCCTCTCTCACTCTCTACTGTCTATATCATGTCCAGCTCTCGGAGTTGCGAAATTTGAGAATGAGACGGACCACGGAAACGTTTACTTTTGTAGAAAATGTTATGAAGAGACCTCCCCGTCAGCCGAGACACCGCCAACTCTGGCTCTTATCGGTGCCGCGAATCGAGATCGTCTCTCCTCGTTTTTGTCGATTTCAATCTGCTGCGTAGAACACGAGACGAGGATGTTTTTCGAATGAATCACGCACCGTTTCGAGCGGTCCTCTCGGTTCCGTGTCATGCCCTCATTTGACACTCAACACTCGGAGCAGCAGGTGGCGGCGGCGGTCCGTTTTCCCCTTCTCCTCCGCCCTTTCGCCCTGCTCTTCCCTCGCATTCTTCGCGTCGGTTGATCATCGTAATTACTATGAAAGAATTCCGTCTCTTATAATTACCCCCAGCTCAGTGAGCTCTGCGTATATTTGTGTTCTCGAAGATTACGCAACTCTGGAGAAAGATTAGAGATGCGTTGTACCGTAATCTGAAGATTAGATAATTGAGCGATTGGGTCTTTCTCTTCTCTTGTGCCTCGTTCTGTTTGAATCTCTTGCAATTTTCCACATTATCCTTACGAGTCATTGAGTTGAAACAAGCGTCAATGTCAACATCGTTACTGCATCATTGAACTTTTTCTCTAGCAGGCAATGTTGGTTTTTTTCGGCAAATATCACTGTCTCTCAATGGCCTTTACTTCTTTCGAATGTGTTCATTCAAATTATCGTTCTCTTCATCAGAATAACAGCTATTTTTAGATCCACTGTGCTATGAACTAACCTCTTCTATAAATCGGAATCAATCGAAATGTCTCGGACGTTCGTTCTCTCGCTCCTCTTCTTCGCCGTCTGCGGATATGCGTCGAATACCGATCAGCGCCTCTCCTCCACGTCGATTTCCTCGATGCACGGCTTCTCGACGACGCGAAAGTGCGAGCCGATCGCCATTCCGATGTGCAAGAACCTCGACTACAACATGACCGTCTTCCCGAATCTGCTCGGCCACACGACACAATCGGAAGCAAACCCGGCCATCTCGCAATTCAATCCGCTGATCAAGGTCAAGTGCTCCGAAGACATTCGACTCTTTCTGTGCACCGTCTACGCGCCGGTTTGCACTGTTCTCGAGAAGCCTATTCAGCCGTGTCGTGAGCTGTGCCTGTCGGCGAAGAACGGATGCGAATCGTTGATGAAGAAGTTCGGCTTCCAGTGGCCAGACCAACTCGACTGCAACAAGTTCCCGGTGAGCGATCTGTGCGTCGGGAAGAACTCGAGCGATTCGAGCTCCTCCAAGAAGTGAGTCTTCCAGCTGTGGCTGCTAAACATGCAAAATAACCGCTTTCAGAAGTAGCAGCGACGTCTCATTCGGAGTTTCGACCAGCGCCAACGAAGTGGTTCTGTCGCCCAAAAAATGCCCCCACGTGATGCACACAACCAGCGGATCGCACTTCTCCCTTCCACTCCTCAGCGGACGACTTCCCGAGTGCTCGCTGACGTGCGAAGCCGACAACCAGGTGCCGATGATGTTCGACGCACGTGTCCGACGGCTCCTCCGCATCTGGACGGCAGCATGGGCGGTTGCGTGTTTCGTCTGTTCCTTCTTCACCATCATAACGTTCCTCGTCGATTTGTCACGATTCGCGTACCCGGTACGACCGATTCTATACCTCGCGATGTGCTACATGGCCATTTCGATTGTTTTCATGTTTGGTAATTCAAAGGTTCCGTGACATTTCGAAACAATTCATATATTCCAGGCGTTGGTGGTGAGGACGCATTCTCCTGTGGAACATACGGATCTACGCCGACTCTCCTTGTCACTCAAGGAGGAGAAAACGTGGGTTGCAGCGCTCTCGCCGTCGCTCACTACTTCTTCTTCATGGCCAGCTGCGCATGGTGAGCGTCGAAACGGATCGGTTTTCGAATGCGTGATCTCATATTTTCAGGTGGCTCGTTCTGTGTCTCGCCTGGTTCCTGGCCGCCAATCTCAAATGGGGAGCCGAGTCGATCGCCGCTCTCTCGCCCTACTTCCACGCGATGAGCTGGGGAGCTCCCGCCGTTCTCTCGGTGGCAGTTCTCGTCACCAACTCTGTCGACGGAGACGTTTTCACCGGCATCTGCTCTGTGGGCAACCTGAATCCCTCGGCGCTCGTCTACTTCTTCTTCACGCCAATCGTCGTCTCGCTGGGTGAGTCTCTCCTCTCTCGGTCTGGGTGGCCGTGCGTGGCAAATCGAATTCAACGCGCCGCTCCTGTTCCGTCGGTAATCTATCGTCTCGCCTATTTGCGTCTATTTGCAGCTCTCGGAGCTCTTCTTCTCGTGTGCGGCATCTGGTCAATGCTCCGAATCCGCAGCTACATCAAACTGCAGCACGCCGACGTCGAGAGGAATATAAGCAAACTGGAGAAGCTCATGCTGAGGTGGGAGAGTCTTTGAAGTCACAAGACACCTAATTTCGTGTGTCATTTCCAGAATCGGCGCATTCGCTATCATGTACTCTCTGCCGACAGCTATGAATGCAGCGATAATGTGGTATCAAGCTGTCAACATGCCATCGTGGCTCGAGGGGTGGCTACATCTCCGATGTATCCGACTGCAGGATCGCGAACTTTTCGGCTTCACCTACCCGATAGACGACTGTCCGCCGGAGCCGAAAGGCGCTTCTCCGGAAATCGCAGTGTTTTTAGTAAAGTGAGTTTTCGTTTCTCCCCCTCTCCAAATCAAGCAATGCTTTCAGATACGTCTCCCAACTCGTCGTCGGTATCACTTGTGCCGTCTGGGTGGTCTCTTCGAAGACACTGTCCAGCTATCACAAGGCCTACCTGGCTCTTTCGTCAAAGTCACCCGCAGTACCCGCTCACGTAGATCAGGTCAATATGCGATGAGCTCGTTTCGTATTCCTATTCTCGAATATCTCATTAACTCGTTTTTCATGTCCCTCTCATCGCTCCGAAACTATATTCTGACCCATCTCTCATGTCTCTCTCACTTTCTTCTTTTGTACTTTTCATTTAGTTCTCCCGTGCCATACCCGAATCACCTGTACAACCGCCTCCCCCCACTTAACACGTTCTCGTTCTGTTGTCGTCAGCTCCAGACAAGGTTCTCATCTCGTTTTCTCTCCCCAAACCGAACACACACACACACTTACACTTTGAGCACTCAAACCAGGGTAAAACTCCGATTCATCCCAGTCGCCCTTTCCACACCGTTCCCCCTTTCATGCTATCTATCTAGTTTCTGTCTGTATTTCTTGACTCATTTTTCTTATAAATTATTTCCGACTTTAACCTCCAACACGTTTCCAGTCTCACTAAACTAGTCTCTCGATCCCCTTCAAACCCAAACTTTTTGTTCCGGCGGTGCCCCTCTCTCTTTGTGACTTTTCCCCCCTCCTCTCCCCGTCCCTCCAGAATCATTCCCCAGAGCATGATCCATCTTGATATCTGCGCCCTCCTCGTCTCGCGTGCTCTCTCGCACCCGCACCGCTTCCTGATTTGAGTTGCGAGCACATTTTGAAGAAGCGCTGGCGGCGGAGGCTCCAAGCTGCTCTCACTCCTTTACCACCACAACACACGAAACGAGGCGGGAGAGATGAGAAAAATTGATATTTTTGGAAGCGTCTGAGCGCAAAAGAGAGAGAGAGGAGGGGAGATTGATTGGAAAGTGCAAAAGAGCAATGCGCCAGGTTACGGTAGGCTCGGGATCTTTTTCCATTTATGAATTATATATTATTTTTCAACGCCAAACCAAATCAATTTGGTTCAATTTTAATTATTCAGAATTCAGCATTGAGGAGAAAAATAGCCTAAATGTGTGTGGGAAATGAGAGAAAAATGGACGGAAATCGGAAGAAAAAAGACGAATGGAACGGAACGGACTAATAGTAAAAGTCATGGAAATCCTTGAGAATCGACTTTGAAAGACAACACGCGAAGCAGACGCCGACGAGTTGGATGGCCGCCAGCACTGCGCAGATTCCGCCCACCATTGCGCCGTTCTTCAGCACCCATTCTGCAAAGAAAACGACTGAAGAATCGTTGGGAGAACGCTTACGCTCGACACTGTGAATGCAGCCGGGCTCGAAGAGCGGCGCGTTCTCTCGCGCGCATCCCTCCATCTCTTCAATGCAACACGAGTCGGGGATGGTGGTGAAGGTGAGCCAGTCGGAGGAGTTGGTCACTCCGCAGCACTCGAACAGCTGAAATACGGAAATAGAGCTTCAGAGAGAACTCAGACGTTTTCACTTGTTTCGCGAAAAGAAGGCTTTTGAGACTTTGATCAATGTTAATACACTTTGATGAATAGCACCAGCATGATGATTCGTTTTATTTACTATTTCAAAGGGAAAATAATGAAATTGTATTTACGCTGAACTGGGGAAGCGAACAGCTCTGATGATAGATTTCGGGTACTTTCACTGATTTCGCGAAACGAAAAGAAAATTCATTTTTTTTTTATTTTCAGAGTCTTCCCCGAATTGTAAAGCGAACAGTTTTCAGACACTGGCTATTCATCAGGTCTTCATTTATTTTTGTCCGCATTTTTGTTCTGAAACTTCCGTGTTCGCGGCATGAAAAATTCCGAGTTTTGAGGATTTTCAGCTAAATGATTTTCGTGGGAAATCCAGTATCAAGTCCAGAACACGTATAATTTGTTATGTGTAAATACTGTAAAAACTCTATTTTAACGGCACCCCAAACGCTGCCGGAGGATCATTATATCTCGAAATTGATAATAGATATCAAAAAGTTGTCAACAGTAAACTTGTAGTCCTAGTTATGCTCTACAATGTTGCTGTTGACAACTTTTTGATTCCTCTTATCAATATCAAGATATAATGGTTCTGCGGCAGCGTCTCAGGTGCCGTTGAAATAGAGTTTCATCAAACATTTTAAAGCTCTGAGTTTTGAAAAATGCCTACTTTAACCCGACATAAGCTCTCTGAAAAGAAATCAACAATTGCTGATTATTTCAGGAACTTGAAGATCCCCCTCTCCTTCTCCCACAATCCCCCGTCGTATCATCATTATTCTCCCCTTCCTTCCCCTCCAGTGAGCCACCAAAGAGCATAATTTATTGCAGCAGTTTGCTTTCGAAAATAGAAGGTCCTTCTCTTGCCACAAATCCCCCCCCCCCCGGGTAATCCGTATGCATTACTTTCCAACACACACCCACCCTCTTCTCACCTGATGCGTCTTATCCCACGCGGTCTCGACGCCGCGGCTCTCGTGATACCGAACCATACCCGTCTGCAGTTGATTCGAGATGCCGAGTCGGAAGCTGTCGTGCAGTGCGTAGCCGATGATGACCGCTGCTATCTCGCACGTCTTCAAGAGGAGGAAAAGAGCAATTAGTGGGGGAAAGGGAGGACTCACGATGAGAAGGGCGAGCAGGACGGCGAACGAGACGGTGAGGCAGTAGTTCTCGCGAATCGCTCCGCAGCACCCGAGGAATCCGAGCAATGTGCACAACGAGCCGATGACTAGCAGCAGGATCGGAGTGGCCAGCCGCTCGTCGCCTAGTATGTCTAACACATTGTCGAACTTCAGCTGCAGTATCGATCCGACAATGATCAGTGATAGACCGCCAACCTGGAAAACGCGCGTTGTCCCGCAAGATCCCTCCGATTTCTACCATACCCATAGAACTAGATTAGCGAGGAATAGTAGGTACTTGACTATGGTGACGCCTCCTTCGACCATTTCTTTTTCAGGATGTCATCGAAAAAACGACAATGTAAGAGATGAGGGGATGAAGGGGGAGACGAAGAAGAAGACGTCAGTGGGAATGGGGAACAAGAATAAGAAGAGGGGGGACCAAGCAGAGGAAAGGGGCGACAACACAATTGAGTCCGGCGGCGGCGAAGGGGCGGATGCTCTCCACGACTCCGCCCACCAGAGCAGTTGATACTTCTTCTTCTTGTTGCCTCCCTCTCGCTGCTGCTGCTTCTTCATCTCTTGAGTCGGCGAGCTTTGGGGAATAAGGAGGAATATTCTGAAGATAGAAGAGCTGAGACAGCGGCCGTCTCCTCACCACACAAGGGCGCACGCGGCGATAAAATCTCGACATTTCACTGCTCAAATTCATCAAAAAAGAAAAAGAGACGACGACAAAGAAAACAAAACATTTGAAGAAAAACAAGGCAAATCTGAGAAACAGCGATCTGGGACTATTCGACGATGAAGCAGAATGAATGGGGGGAATCGAGGGGTGAACAAGAAACAAAAAACAAGTGAATATTAGAACAGCGTTCGGAGACGATTGAGTGAAGTAGGCGATCAGATAGGACGAGCTTTGATCTGCCCGATGCGTCCTTTGGCGAGCTGAAAACAGAAGAATTCGAAATGATCATTGATCGATTATATTCTCTTACTTTTCGCTTCTCTTCCGCGAACATCGTCTTGTTGGCCTTCTTTTCAACCCGTCTCAGCTTCCTTGCCTCTTTGACTGCCTTCTTTCGCGCATTCCTTTGCTCTGGTGTTTCACCTTTCGGTCGGAAAGTCGAAACTGTTGAGAACACGCTCTCAGCGTCATCGTCCTCCATATCTTCATCCTCTTCCTCTCCTTCCTCTTCCTCTTCAGCAATCTCCATCTCTTCTACAGCCTTATCGAATCGTTTCAACGCTCGTTTTGACAATCCACGTGGTTCCTTGATGAGAGTCGGATGGTTGTAGATGTTCGTGTACTGAGTAGCGAACGATTCGCAATCCCACTTCATTTTCTTGCGCGTGCTCTCGTCGACCTCCACAATCTCCATCTCCTCCTTCTCTTTAATGACTCCCGCTTCGATGAGGCGCATTCGTTCGCGCACCCATTGCTTGGCGAGCTGCAAAGAGTTTAGTTGAATAATTAATACGCGATGAATGCAACGCTTCAAGTAGTACCTCTTCATCGTACTCCGTATTCCTCGATCCTTTGTCGTTGACCAATTGATGAAGGCGTCCAGCGTTAGGCTCGAGTGCTCCTCCGACATCGTAGTCGTCGCCATCAAGCTCTCCAATCTGAAAGTAGGAGAGTTGGCAATCTATGGAGAGAGGGAAAAGTCGGAGATTACCTGCTCATTGTTATATTCTCTGTCCATAAGCTCTTCGAAAGCATCATCGATAACTCGCTGCTCCGTTCTTTCCGGGCGAAGCGTTGAATCAGCTTCTTCTCCGAACAGCTCATCGTCATCGTAATCATCATACAGCTCTCCACCGTCGTCTTCGTCATCCTCTTCGTCGGAGTCTCCTCGGCTCCGGTAGAAAGTTGTGCGTTCGTCAAGAACACCTCCAGCCAACGAGATGAAGTTGTCTTCGAGCTCACCGCCGGATTTGTCATCTGTGACGTCTTCCAGTGCGTTCGCAACGTCTTCGTCGAAGAACTCGCTCTTTTTTCCAGCCCCAACCAGCCCGAAAAGTGGTGGTGCCGGAGGAAATGACGGCGCGGAGGTTTTGATTGTCGTCTTCTCGACTTCTTCATTAACATTTTGAAGTTTCATCGGCTGCGAAAAGAAAATTGGAAACCAGAAAGATTCCGTTAAATACCTCATTCAAAGCTCTCATGTGCTGCAAGTAGTCGTAGTCGTCGTCATAGTAGACTCCGTACTTTTGCTGCTCCTCCAGATGTTCGGTCGACGGTTTGAACCGTTCGCTTTTCTCGCGATTGTCCGGCACAAGTCGGAAGCTTTGGCTGTTCTTCTTATTGATAAACGCCTTCTTCTTTCCCATTTTCGCTGCGCGAGTACGAGGGGCCCAGAAACCTGAACAATGTTCTTGTTAGTGCAAAGAAGCCGCTCACTTCCCAGTGAAAATAGTAGTTTGGCTAGATAACCAACAGCTGAACAGTAAATTTGAAGATATCTCACTTTTGAATGTATTTATTATAAACGATAACGAAGACGGCCAGCAAACCCAATGATAGTTAGCAAAAACAAAAAGAATTATAGGTGCGATGCGGAAGAGCATAAATTACTACTAACCGGAAAAATTAGGTTGGACAGAACAAAAAGACATTCAATCGAACAAACAAAACAAGTATTGGCGCCTGCAAACAGTTCCGGAAACGGCTTGCAGGCGCCACGAAAGGCTCATTAATGGGTTCAACAGATGGGTGAGACATTTAAAGGGAAACGAATTAGAAAGCACGCTGCTTCTGCGGGTGGCGACGCTGTTGGCCTCCTTGAGATCCCCACGCTCCTCTCTTCCCGTCCTGTCCGGATCCTCCACGTCGTTCTCCCTGGTATCCACCAGATCCCTTCTGCTTATCTCCTTGCCGCTCGTTCCTTCCCGGAAACCACGATCCTGGTCCCTGGTAGCCACCACGTCCAGTTCGGGGCTCCAGAATTTGCTCATTGTTCTCAGCGAGCGTCTGAAGTTTGTCGGAGAGGTTGAGAGCCAACATTTGGAGACGGGATGGCTCAACACGGTGCATAATGAGACAATCAGTCGGCTCATCAAGCGTTGCGGAAAGCTCTTCTTGGATAATCATTTTGCTGAAAAGAAATGTTTTGATTTGTGCAAAACCGAGATATGAACTCACCTGATGATACTGTGAACATCTTTCTTGGAAAGCTCGAAAAGAGCAGCCAGCTTTTTGAGCGAGACGGTAGCGTAAACAGTCGAGTAAGTGAGAAGGTAAGTTCTCAACGACTCCTCTTGGATACGTCGAATAACCATCTCTTTCACTGGCTCAGAATTGTGGAACAAATTCCACACCTTTTGGTTCATCTTCTCATTGACTATGTACTCCTGGCACTTCTTCCAGTCTCCATTCAACATAGCCTTCGAGGCAGCAACAACGTGCTCACGGGTGTTCTCTGGAGGTCCGGTGAGAGACGCCTTTTCGCTTTGCTTCAGCTGGTAGTGGAAACTGCGGCTGAGCATGCGACGACGCATTTCGAACTCACAGCTAGCCATGTGAGGAATTTCCAGCAGCATGGAGCAGATGAGATACACGCATTCCATGAGTTCAACATTGATGTGCATATGATATGGAACTTGACGGGAACGATCGATTTTCTCTTGTTCGGCAGTCTTTTCGTGTTGGCGGGTACCGACGGCCTGGGCGAGGAGTTCCTTTGCACGCTGAGTGTTCTGGATCTCCGAAAGTCCTTGATGAGCCTCACGAATGAATCCGTGTCGGAAAGCGCAAAGTCCCAATTGGCAGATAGTACGGTTGTAAAGAATCTGGGTGTCTACATCAGAGTGGTCAACGATTGCCTGCATGTGACTCATGAGGAGCAGATCTCGGGCCCGGTGCCATTGGTCGTGCACAGCAAGCCAGTAGACGTGGCAGAGCATAGCTCTTTGTCTGAGTCTCTTCTCGTCATCCAATGCGTAGATCTTGTTGCAAAGGTAGTCCATAACCTTGCCAACATCACCCTCGATGTCACATTGATCCTTGTATTTGTAATAGATATGCTCGATGCGCATCATGTACACTTTGCACACTTCGTGCTTGTCAAAGATTCCGAAATGATTGCGAACTTCAACGTACTTCTCGGCCTTCTCGATCAACGAGCACATGTCCTTCTCAGCCTTGAGCTTTTCAATGTAATCGTTCGAATGACAATCAGCATTTTGCAAGATCTTAGCCAACTCGGCATCCAATCTTTGGACAGCAATCAGGATACTTCCTTGTATACGATACTCTTCGGTCTCGTCCTGAATTTACACTTGATTATATTGAATTGTGATTTTCAACAAACCTTCAGATTTTCATCTTCTTCGGCATAGGTGACGGAGAGCTTGACGCGGTCAGTGGCAAGAAGAACATCGAGAAGCTTGTTGACTGTTTGTAGAGTGTTCATGAATGTTTCATACTCCATGTAGTCGTTGATTTTCGCATTCAGCTCGAAAAGAGCGGAAATGATACAGAAGTTGATCTTGACAGAGATTCCTAGACCCAGCTCCTTTTCTTCGGACACTTCCAACAGCTTTTGAAGGTTCGCCACATGTTGGTTGCGGTCGGTGGTTCTCTTACCACGGCCCGCCATTACTTCGTTCAACTTCTTGATCAGTACGTCGTGAGTGACCTCTTCTTTAGGATCAAAGTGAACCACAGATTTCTCGCGATTAACTGGAGTCCAATCATCGTCATCCTCTTGCTCGACGACTTCCTTGACCTTGATAACACGCTTTCGCTTGTCCTTCTTGTCGTCCTTGCTATCCTCACGGAACTCCTTCTTCAAGAAGTACCGCCGAAGTTGTTCCATCTTGGTGACACTGTCCTCATCAGAATCGGATCCACTAGTGTCTGGTTCGGAAGACCAACTTGACGAGTCGTCATCGTCGCTGTTACTGTCGCTATCACTGTCCAGTGCTTTGTCGGCAGGCTTTCCTGGAGACTTTTCAGCCTTTGCTTCTGGGACAATTTCGAGGTCATCATCGTCCTCATCTTCTGGAGTCTCGTAGCCATCCTCATCCGGTGTAGCACGGTAGTCGCTGACCAATTCGGCAAGCGACTGCTCTTTGATGTATTTCTTCACCTTCTGACGGAGAGCTGGCAAAGCCTTCGCATTATTCTTCGAGAGTGACGACTTCAGCTCCTTATCCTCCCACAACTTGTTAGCATAGTCTTCTATCTCGACAAGTGAGCTGAAGGTATTATTTGAGATTTGTAATACTGTTATTTCCTTACCGGATATAGAAACGCGGAGTGGACACATTTTGACGCTGGAAAATGGTCTTCGATCTTTCGTACGCTTTCGTTAGAGTATCGAATCCGGTCAGCAACTTGTTCAGATCTTTGTTGCTTTTAGCGTCACGATTTTGCTTGATAATTCCTTTCAGTTCATCAAACTTCTTGTCCTTCTGAGCACGAACCACACGTTTCTCGTCGTCTTCTGGACCAGCCATGAAGTCGAGGTCATCGCTAGAGAAATATTTTTAATTTCAACACTCGAATTACGAAACACTCACCGGAAGTTGGTTTTCTTTGCTTTTTGGTCCTCAACCTCCTCATCGCTGGATTCAGTTTCAGAGTCCGAGTCGCCTTTAGCACGGAAGAAACGAGACATCGCTGAAAAACAAAGATCGGCTACGAATGAGAAGAGCAAAAAGAAAATCCCAAAAACAGGTTGAAACGGATCGATAGGCAACAGAACTTTAAGAATTTAGACTTTTAATAATGAGGATTCTATTGGTTTTTCATAAAATGAGAAAATAAAAATAATGTTTTGTCTGGAAACGATTACAGCCGTAAAAAGAGCGAAAAATCGGATGTGGAACGCTCGGAAATCGCTTCAAGACCATTGACGCACAACTCGATTTTTGCTGCACGAGAAATGCGTCAGTAACGGTGATTGACGGAATGCGCGTTTTGTGCGCGGCAAGTTAGAATCCGAACCGAGAAAAGTTTTATCAAAAGTATGGCAAATAGTCAAAAAGTCAATTAATGGTTTTTTAACAATTCATTTGTTTTCAGTGTTACGTTGTAAAGTTAATTTTTCGATATATTCTGGAAATTCCCTGAATCACTGATTTTCAGATTTTATCATTACAATTAGATTTTTCCCATGAAGACCTCAAATGTTCTTCTATTGTTTCTTCTATCTAACTATCTGATGTTTTGACTTTAAACGAACTTTATTAGAAAGGATGATTGGATGATGAGAATACGGAAAACATACGTGCAAGATTTAAAATTCAACATGAGATGGAACGATAAATTATTGGTGAGATTATTCCTTTTCGAAGCGTAGATCAGCGAGAAACTTTCCGCCATCCCCAATTTCCTTTCGGTCGCAATACGGAACTGCTTTGAACGAAGACACTTTCTTCCCATTCACATCGAAGCAGAACTCTCGGAAACAATCGCTGCACACGTGTCCTGGAGATTTAACCATGAGATCCTCGTGCTCCAAAATCATCCATTTCGCGGACTCCTCCTTGCAACAGTCACACGCGATTCTCCGGAAGTTTCGTTCGATGATCCGACGAGGGAATTCGATTCCATCGTGCATCTCGTCGCGAAGGGAAAGTTCATTGAAGACGATCAAGTGCTCGCAGACTCCCTGATGAATGAAAACGTACGGCTGTCCGAGACGCGCAGTCAAGTCGCCGAGTCTAGAAATTTCGGGGAGTTTTCTGTTTAAAATACGTTCAAGACTCACTTCGTCGTCATCGAAAGACAGTTCATCGGTCCAAACGTCTCTCGTTTCGCTGCCCAATTCCTCACAATTCTGAAAACGACGTTTAACTATAAATGATCGCCTATCACTAACGCAGATGGATCTTCCTTCAGATTCGGATCAACGAAGAATGTGTCGTGGATGAAGAACATATTAGACGGGTATTTGTTCTAAAGAATTCAAAAACTATACTGAATTGACTCAAGTCCTCTCTCGAATACCTTCGTAATGTCCTCAATCCGTGGAGTCTTCTCGCTGAAATCCTCGGTAAACGCGAAATCGGCCGGGCACGAGAACGACTGTTTCAGATCTTCCAACGTGTGCTCTCCAGTCAACTCAATCCGATCGGTGACCTTCATAAGACGGCCAAGACGTATCTCATGGTATTCGAGTTCCCTCGTGTATCCCAAGTACACCGACACAGCCACTAGTAGATCCTTCTAAACGAATTGAATTCTGTGGAGTTTTCTGAATGAAAAGAGGTCGAAACTCACATAATCAACAGCTCCAACCGGTTTCATCGCCGCCTTTTCCATCTCCTCGATTTGTCTCACAAACTGCGCCTTTTCATCTTCTGCTTTTTCTCAAATCAATATCTCTATATGACGCTCGAACTCAAATCGTTCACTCACTGATGTAAAACGGAGAGTTCCTTGCGATCGCCTTCATATCAATGTGATCGTGGCGAAGGGCTCGAAGAGCAATCGATTTGTATTGTGCGTTGCGACGACGCGAGTTCTCTTCGGTGACTATTCTATTTAAATTATTCATATAGTATACTCATTTTATTTTTAACTCAAGTCACGCAGAGCTCACTTTTGAGATTTGAACAGGGGAATCTCGTCGGGTTCGTCCATTTCCGGGTTGAACATTCCTTCTTGTAGATCGGTGACACTAAAAACGAAAACGTTAGCCCAATGATTTTTTCGAATCAATACTTCTTGAAAATGTGAAAAACTCACTCTAGTGACTCGAGAATACTTCCATAATCGACACCTTCCATTCTCTTTAAAACATTCGAGAATGACAAATCGTCGACGACGGCTTTGAATGAGAGTTTCGCCGATTCGAGGAACAGTCTGTGAGAGATCGGTTGGCTGAAAATGCACCAAATTACCTGAATTCGAAAGGAGGCGTCACGAATCGCTGCTCGTCGGCCTTCAGAAGCGCGTCCATCGACATCTTGGCTGTTGAGAGTGTCGGAGAAGACGTGCAGAAGAATGGCTATTTCATTTTTTCAACGTGGGTGGCCAATCTACAGTATCTGCCGTGACCCAGATTCACGTCCGGTTAATATTTAAGACTCTTTATTCCACTTTCAGGTTTTGAGAAAATTAAAAGAAGAAAAAAGAAAGACATCCATGGAACAGGAACATGTAAGAGAGACAGAAAACGCATAGGAAACACTTATTGAGAGGAGGGTGGAGGGGAGAAATTGAAGGAATTATGCCAAGAAATTTTGGATGGAAAACCGAGAAAAAGGGAAAAGTGCTATAAATTGGAGGAAGGGGGGGGGCATTAAATAAATGTGCTAATTGATGCGAGCGAGATGGAGAAAGTATTCAAAATGAAGAATGAGAAGGGAAGGAGGCAATAGACCGGTAGGATTGGGGGCGAGGAAACGAAACGAAACGACTCTGATACACTGAAACCGACTATGTACACACTAGGAATTCGCAACTAGAAGAGCAGATGGCAACTGAGGGAGAAGAAAGAGCAGGCGAGAGAAGTGGCGGCGATCAGAAGAACTCGCTCGAGGTGAGGTATCCGGCTAGAAGATCACTGTCCGGGAAGCGAGTCAGCAGTTTGTTAGCCAATATTGCTGAAAACAAGGATGGTTGAAAATAGGGTGACTTCTTGTCGTGGAAACTCACCGATATCTGCGTTCTGATGATTCGTGAGTCCCTCCAGCATCGGTCGATCAATCGTCCAAATATCGGCTCTCGTCGGGCAGTGCTCTAGAATTTTGTCGCAAACCAAGAGCACCGTGTGCAGAAACGTTTGCTTCGTGTTATCTTTGAGCAGGTTCAACGGGCATTCGATTGAGTAGGAGCACTCGGCAACTTGTCGTTCGGCTCCACATTGCTCCATGAGCACTTTCAGCACATTGATCGTTCGCTCCATCAGCTGATGTTTCGTCGCTGTCGTCCTCGGTTCATCTCGTTGCCTTCGCGACCACGAGAAAGCTGCGCAAATGTGACCGACGAGATTCTCATTGCGGCACTCGTCGATGATATTCAGCAAACCGTCTTTCGGCACGAACGGCGTTCGGAATAACACTTGGAGGAAGCGAATAATCGTACTTCGCAACTCCATCAATCCGGAGGTCTCGATGTCATCGGCAGACAGACAACTCATCAGTTTTCTCAACATTTCCTGGAAGCCGATATTTATTTATCTTTCTCAAAATGGTCGAACATACTGGCTCGATGAATCTGCACACTTGCTGCTTCTCCTTCTCGCCGGCTATCTGCATTCCGTTGTTTGTTGGTACCCAGAGAAGGAGAAAGTTGTTGAGTGTTCGCATGCAATTGCACAGAATGTCGCACGCCCTGCTTCGTTTCGGCGTCTCTTTCAGTTCTGTCAACCGGGGTATCCGTTGGATGAGCAGGTAGAGAAGTGATATCGCTTCGTTCTGAATCGCCAGCTCTTTGACGTGCTGCTTGTTCGCCACGACGTTGCTCAGAAACCCGGTGCCATAGTAGAGAACCTCGTTGTCCGGTGAGTTGCTTATGAATCGGAGAAGCTGAAAAGTCGGAATAAGCGTTGAAATGACGCAAATCACTTACGAATGGCAGCATATGGGTCAACGGGATAGTCCCGAGAGCTGGAGAGTCTGAGATTTTCGACAAAAAACTGAATGCGGCCCGCGCAACTTCAGGGCTCGGAATCTGGAGAACTGTGCAGATGACGTTCATTCCTTCGCTCCTAACGAATCCATCGATCGTGACACTGTTGTAGAGGAGGATGCTGAGCAATTGGAATGAGTTGACGATCACTTGTATCACGGTTTGTACACTGAAATGATGACATGAACTAATGAACGAATATCTACAATGACTCACTGTTCGGGATTCTGTCCGCCTTCGCCGACAAGAGACTGTTGAGCTCGCAGCAAAACAGAGTTGAGGCGATAAATTATACTGTTTTTTGAGAAGACTTCGCGTTGCGGTTCGCTGTTCCAGATGATGCAGTCCTTGAGAGCGTTGTCTTTGCTCATAATGAACCGCAGAATCGTGAACACGTGCTGGTTGATGAAATGAACCGGTATCCGCTGGTCAAAATATTCAAGGAGCGAATAAACGAGCCGTTGGAACTTGAGACTTCGTGCGAACTCTACTCGCCACTTCTCCTGCTTCGTGTGACTGATTATACAGTTTATCGTTTGGAACACCACGTTGGAACACGATCGCAACGAGTCTATCATGAACTGCGGATGGACGAATTGGCAGGCGAGTTCTCGAAAATCGTTCACCCCGTTCTCAGTGGGACTGAACCGTTGAATGATGAGATAGAGATAGGCAGAAGTGCTGGAAAGCACTGTGACGTATCGGAGGGTGTCCAAGAGGTAATAGAAGAGGTGGGCCTGAAGATGTTTGGATAAAGAACGATTTGAAGCAAAACGACTTACGAAGTATTGAATTGGCATCTGAGGATTTTGAGTCTTCAGTCCGTCATGAATGACATCGAGAATTTTTTGTATCAATTTCTGAAGTTATCAAATGTTCGAATATGTCATATTTTAGATGGTATTACCGAAAGACTGGCTTGATCCACGTGCGCGAACTTGTCCTCTCTGAGCCAATCTCGTATGGCTTTCGCCATTTTGACCCTCTGGTGCATGTCCGGCGTGCTTGACCAAAGCTGAAAAAGAAACAATTGATAAGGTTTTCCATTTTGTTACTAACCATCAGCGCCTGCTCAGCTGCATGTGCCACATTGACCTGCATCAACTCGGGATTCACATTTTCACACGTGGAGCCATTGGAAGAGTAGCACCGCTGCGACTCCGGATACTGATTGGTCATTTGAGTGTTGACACTCAACACCGACATCCGATCGTCTTGGTGGTAAGACATGACGGATGGGTTGATCGGCGGCGCCGGAGACTGCGCGTAGGGCCATGCTTGATTGCTTATCCATTGCTCCGTCCGGATCTTTTGATTCTGCGTCGGAGCCGAAGGTCCTCGTGAGGGCGAGGGTGTTGAGTAGCTTATCGGCCTGAAATGACATTGAATAGACCTAGAGCCGTTTTTTTTTCCGGACGACCTCCCATCAAGAATACGCTCGTTAGCCCCATTTCGTCTCCACACGCCCACTCTCTCTCTCTCTCTCTCTCTCTCTCTCTTCCTCCCGTTCCCCTCCATTTCCGCCGTTTCTCCCTCGCCCGGCGCCAACTTCCTCCGTCTGTTCGAGGGGAGCGGCCACCAATCAATATGAGGTGTGGCGTCGGACACAAAATTCAGATAACCATCTTTGACGACTCCGGTCAATACATTTCAAACGGAAGAATTGGGAGGGAGGGGTGGGAGTTGATGTTTCACTCACCTTTGCTGCTGCTGCTGAATTTGCTGTTGTTGGTGACGTTGTTGTTGCTGTTGTTGCTGCTGGAGATGGTGCTGTTGTTGTTGTTGTTGCTGCTGTTGCTGGTGAGCCGCCAGTGCTTGCGGAGGGATCGGTGGATGGTGCTGCTGTTGGGGATGCGGTTGCGCCATCGGGTAGCTGACCGTCTGTGGCCCTGGATGCTGCTGATGGGCATGTTGTTGCGGGTGCGGGACGTGATGAGGGTAGGGTGGAGGCGTCGGGAGACCTGCATGCGGACCTTGGTGCCATGACGGATGCGATGTCGTTGGGACCTGAAACGACGATTTTTCAAATGCTTTCTAGCAGCAGAAACGCCCATTTCGGTTCTTCTTTTTCGTTTTCAAATTCAAATTCGAATAAAAACGCACCTGCTCGACATGATAGGGCATATGATGGGGTGGAAGATGGTGTGGAGGCATGGCATGATGATAAGGGCCGACGGGCCCGATTTGCGGGTCTCCGGACGGACGCATAAAAAAGATGAAGAGACGTTGTCAGTTTGCCGCTCGGCTCGGGTGGTGCGACGCAAACTGAAAACGGGCGATGAACATTTAACGAGAGAATAAGAACAGTTTGAAAAAAAGGCATAAAATTTGAGAAAAGGAGACACTTTGAACTCAATGAGTTTGTTATCTTATCAATTTTTGTGGTTTCAAAGAGGCGATAAAGGTGAGAAACGGACGGGAAATGGGAGAAGAAGGCAGGAAAAGACGACGTACCGACAGGCCTGCATTTGAATTCTTCGGCTACCCACCGTTTCTTAGTCTCTCGCCGTCTGCGCTCTCTTTTCTTGACACACTACCTCCCTCGACGCCCCTCGTCGTCTTGCCGGGCAGAGTGCGCATGTGTGCTGCGTAGAGACGACAACAGGCCCAGACTGTATGGGGACACTTGCCGAGGGTCAGTCGGGAGACAGTGTGCAAGACGGGGAGACGAAGAGATAAGACGGAGAGATTGCGGGAGGGCGAAGAGACGCAGCAGGAAGTGATGTACGGGGGGTGAAAAATGGATGAGGGAGCAAGCACACCCACTGGCCCACCAACCTAGTTTCGATGGCAATCATTTCGAAGGTGGAAATGGATGCGCCATTTTCGTTTTTTTTGTGTTATTGGCCATGAATCTAGCGAAAGAATAGTTTAGGGATTCGGATTACGAGGAGAAATGAACGATGACTGTAGCGGTTTTTGTAATATTTAGTTGTGAAAAAGATAACGGTCGTCGCAGCGCCGGCGATTTTAACGAGAATCGGGAATGGCTGGCAATTGTTGGTTTTTGTACGAACTGATTGTAATATGAAATTATCATGATAAGAAACGGTTCTCGTTAAAAAATGTTCAATTTTTATTGCGTGCAGTGTGACGAGCGAAAGAGAGAACTTGCAGAAAACTCACATTACAGTATTTTATGTTTCAGAAATCTTGGAACCTGCGCAAGCGCGCTCCGCTAGACCCGTGTTGGTCTCGCCACGACTCTTGTCTGCGTCTCTCGTGGAACACACGAGACAGAGGCAATAGTCGTGGCGAGACCAACACGGGTCTAGCGGAGCGCGTTTGCGCAGGTTCCAAGATTTCTGAAATATATAATAGCCAACTACTGTAACTTTGTGCATTTTCAGAAACCTGCGAAGGGAAATGGGAAAAATGAGGAGAACTGCAGCGAACCGGGAAAAAAACTCGAATCAGGAACGACTGAATCAGGAAACAGCGAACCGGGGAAAAAGCTAGCGAACCAGGAATAACAAAACCGGTCGTTTTTTAGCCAATTCGGGAATTAGACTAAGTTTCCATATTTCTCGTGATAGTATGCTGGAGAATACCTGCGAACTAGTTAAAGAATGCTGAGAAAATTTTCTAACTGGCTCAAAAACTCTCAAACAGGCTCAAAAACGACCGGTTTCGTTTTTCCTGGTTCACTAGCTTTTTTCCCGGTTCGCTGTTTCCTGATTCAGTCGTTCCTGATTCGAGTTTTTTTCCCGGTTCGCTGCAGTTCTCAAAAATGAGAGAAAGAGAAACGAATTTGTGAAACTAATGTAAAACTTTGAAAATCCTCGAAGCCATGGGAACACGAAACGCAGTCTTGTACATATTTATGGCGGATCGTAAAAAAGTATTGTGGCTAATGTACTCTGTTCAGCGGAGAGAGAGAGAGAGAGAGATCGGAACACTTGACGACGATAAAAAGAGAGCGTTCTTCGTCTGAAACCTGACACGTTAATTGCGGCGATAATTGGTGAGCCGTTTGACACGTGGCTCCTCGTCTCTCACGGTTGTCACCAACTGTTGGCAAGTTCACTGATTTTTATCGTGATCGAGTGGGAGAGAAGGTGTAATTAGTAATTAGTGCGAGACAAGTTAAGACCTATTATACATGGAAATAAGGGGGAATTTGTGAAAGAAATATTATTTATTTCAAAAAACTTGGAACCTGCGCAAACGCGCTCCGCTAGACCCGTGTTGGTCTCGCCACGACAATTGTCTCTGTCTCGTGTGTTCAACGAGAGACGCAGACAAGAGTCGTGGCGAGACCAATACGGGTCTAGCGGAGCGCGTTTGCGCAGGTTCCAAGTTTTTTGAAATATATAATATATATATATCGCATTTCGACAAGACACTTGCAAATTCGAACGCGAAGAAAAAGTGATTCGATTCGAAAAACACTTTGGCGGATTGGAACGACGAGCCGGCGAACAGCTGGCGATGAACGAAGAACGGCTGGCGGGCGCGACCTATGACTTTTTATGAGATGAAACGACACGGATTCAACCGGCCCCCGAGAATCCGATCATCATCAACCATCACTACCGTATGCACACATTCTTGTGCAAACAGCGTGACATAAGGGACCAAGTACTAGAATTACAAGTGGACCCCCTATCAAATAATACACCTGTGTTCCGGTGGGATTGCATTGGATTGGATTGGATTACTGGCGATGAGACTGTGACCAAAGTTTTTTGGAATGATTAAATACATTTTCTTTCCGTTTTCGCCGATGGCACAAAAAAAAATATTCATAAATCGAATATTTAAAAAAACCACCGAACTTTAGAGAGTAGGCACCGTTAAATTATAGCTCTAATTAAAGGTTTTGCTCCGAATTCACGAAATATAAAAATGCATTTAAATGTATCGAAAAAATTGAGAAACAGCTGAGATTTCAAACTTTTTTGAACACCAAATTTAAACATTGTAAAAACAAACGAAACATTTTCACTTTCGTCGGGGGGCCAAAAGTGCATATTTACACACACTGCCGATGAATCAACTAGCCGGGGGCGCGCGCTTCCAATTCAAACCGTCCCCCCTCCCCCCTAATTACTGTTACCTATCGGGCTCTCTCTCGAGTGTCCTTGCCACGAGCACTTGGAGCATGAACAGATGGGTGAACCATTGTTCCGCACGGCGACGCATTGTTGGACGCTTTTTTCGAAAGTGAGAGGAAATACAAAAAGAGCGACGACGATGGGTGGGTCGTTTGACTTCTTAGCTTCTTCTCCTTCTCCTTATTCTCCTCGAGAATCGTCACAAAATTGAGCAATTGGTCCATAAATCTTTGCGACGCGTCGTCGTCGTCGTCGTCGTCGACGAAAAGGGAATTTGGCGACGAATTATGGGTTTTTTCTCGGGACGAGCGCCGCGAGAGCACGAAACGAACTATTTGATTGTATTCATTCACGCAATTCCAATTTCGCCTGGCTTTTTTGTTTTGCCGATTTGCCAAAAAAAAGTTTTAAAAAGAAAGGGGTCAAAATGAACGCTGGTTCAGCATATTTAAAACTTCGGAAAAATGGGCGGAGCATTGGTCGACCGCTACGCGAAAGGTGGCGGGAGAGACGGTAGGAGACGACGAGAAACGTCGTAAACCGTGTGAAAAATTCGAAAAGTAGTGAGAATAACGAGTTTTTCGAATTTTTCTCATTTCGCGACAGTGCACGGGACCCCTGCGAATGACGAATCGAGATGGTGAACTGGGATAGTATGATGATGCCACCTGGGTATGGGAAATATGGTTTTGTTTCAAAGTAGCCACGACATGTCGCCTGCATTTATTCAAATACTTCGCGCGCGCTAGTGGCCGAGCATTTTCCCTGCATTTCTAGGCCACCAATCATATTCACAATAGAGCACAAATAGCGCTGAACTGTAAATGTAAAACAAACGTTTTTTTCTTCATTAAATTCATTTTATTTCAGATCAAAGTCAAAAGTTCTCTTTACTTCTTTTCGCTCGACTTCTCCTCCTCCTTCTTCTCATCCGCCTTCTCATCCTTCTCTTCCTTCTCCTCCTTCTTTTCTTCCTTCTTTTCCTCCTTCTTCTCTTCCTTCTTCTCCTCCTTCTTCTCTTCCTTCTTTTCCTCCTTCTTTTCCTCCTTCTTATCATCCTTCTTCTCCTCCTTCTTCTCATCCTTTCCCTTCTTATCCTTCTTATCATCTGTCTTCTCGTCATTATTGAAAATTCCCTTGTCGACCTCATTGAGTGTCTCGTACTGCGGATCCTTCGCGTCCGCCTTCACCACCTTCTCTGGCGGCTTGAACTCCTTCTTCTTACCGTCGTCGTCCTTCTTGTCCTCCTTGAACAAATCCTCGCCGAGTCCGTTCAACGTCTCGTACTGCGGGTCCTTCACGTCCGCCTTCTCGACCTTTGTCGGCGCCTTGAACTGCTTCTTCGGGTTCTTGTCGGGTCCGAACAAATCGTTGTTCAGTCCGCAAAGTGTCTGAAAGAACTTCGCGTGTACTTTTATTGCTTATCGATTTCGAAAGAGCGCACTCCGCTGAATTTTGGTGGTCTCGCCACGACTTTCACCTACGACTCTCGCGAAATACACGAGACAGAGACGATAATCGTGGCGAGACCAACAAAATTCAGCGGAGCGCGTTTGCGCAGGTTTCAGGGTTGTTCTTCAGGACTTTCTAGAGCGCACTTGCCCCTTGTTTCCCCATACTCACCTGATAGTTGGGGTCTTTCTTGGCGGCAACCGCCTTCTCATCAGTCGGCTTCTTGAACGCGTCCTTTCCATTGACGTCCTCCTTCTTATCGTCCTTCTTGCTGTCGGCCTTCTCATCCTTCTTCTCCTCCTTCTTCGAGTCTTTCTTCGAGTCCTTCTTCGACTTCTCCTTCTTACTCTTCGACTTCTCCTCCTTCTTCTTCTCTTCTTCGCCCTCCTTCTTCTCTCCTTCGCCCTCCTTCTTCGACTTTTTCGATTTCTTCGACCCGTTCGCCGCTTCATCGGGCTTCTTCTCCTCCTCCTTCTTCTCCTGCTTACTTCCACCCTCGGCGGCCGCTGGCGCCGGTTTCGGCTCCTCCGGTGCCTTCGGCGGCTCAGACGGCGGCTTCGGAGAGGCGATGGGTTGGCGTTTCGAAGCAGCCGGCGCCGGTGGCTTCTTCTTTCCGCACACAGCCCAGACGAGCGAGAGACACGCGATTCCGATCAGAGACCATGCTCGAAGTGCCAGCTGATTCCAGTTGACCTGAAAGAACAGAGTTGAGGAGCAACGACGCTCCGGTAGACTTACAAGATGCCAAATCGATGAGGTCATAACGTCTTCTGAGATCGGACCACACGAATTAAGAATTGACCGGTCGACCACTCGACGATGGAATGGTGAAAATAACGAAAAGGTGTTTTGACAATGCGCAGGAAACGCGATTGAAATCAGCAGAAGCACTCGTTCCACGTGAAACGCGAAATCGAAGAAATCTGATAATGAAGTTTGAACAGAGGCCACGCAATTGTTTTCGATTTTAATCGATCGAAAATAGGAAGAACACTCGTAACCTTCTCGCGTTTTTTGAATACGATTTTCTTGAATTTCTGTGAAATTCGAATAGAAGAATAAATGTATCATGTTATTAACGCAATTCAGTGATCACTGTTCGAAAATCATCTGCTCAACTTCTGCACTTGATTGAGGGCAGAATGCAACACAACACCGCCAGCTCCTGCCGGGTTATATTGGCTTCCCATTCGGGACCATCCACAACTATCGATAGCTATCATCTCCTTTCTCACGACGTTTCTTTGTTCTTCTCACTCCCATTCACGATTCCTTCTTAAAGAATTGCCGAATCCAATTGGCAAGAACTCTGCGTGTTGGCGCTGATCAATCTTCGAAGAGAGCTTTTCTTTATCGAGAATTCTCTAATTCTGAATGCACGTCCGCTGAAATTGTACTGAAAACGAATAGTAAAGAGTGGTTTCGTCAAAACATCCATTTCGCTAATCATCGGTACGTCAATTTGCAATTTCGAAATCTGCAGACGTCGCTTTCGAATGCAAATATATAATTGGATGCCATCGAAATGGTCAACTGAGGAGAGCTCTGCCGGAAAATCAATTTATCGTCAAACTGATAATAAATATCAAAAAGTTGTCAACAGCAAACTTGTAGTCCTACTTATGATCCAAAAGTTTGCTGTTGACAACTTCCATATCTCTTATCAATCTCGAGATGTCCGGTAGACCTCTCTTCTCCGGCAGAGCTCTCCTCGATTGCATTTCGGGGTCATTTCGATGGCATCCGATAGTATTAATAGAAATTAGAAAGTTTTTTGGTTTGGGTTTGGGAAAAGTTTGGGAAAAGTTTGGGAAAAGGCAACTCCCGGTAAAATGGCGAGTCTGAAAAAGGCTGGAACGCCGCGCAGAGCTCTACTTCAGAAAAAATTTCCAGATTTTCAGATATATTTCAGATGAATGCCGAGTCGAGCCGAGCCGAAATTCCCTTATTGCTCATCCTCGCGTTGGTGGAAATGAACAAATGAACAAACAGAACAAAACAGACAACAAAATCACAAAGTTTATTGGTTTCAGGTGTTAGTAATTGTCGAGTATTTGAAATTTAGTTGTTTTCGTTGGGGGGCACGATTCAGGCACGATTACGGCGCGCGCGGGTGCTCTTTCCACCTCTTCCTTTGGCCGACGGCGCTCGACGAGAGGCACTGCGACTGCGGCTACGGCTTCTGCTCGCATTCTTCTTCGATAGACCTCCCTTCTTAACGGCGGCACGACGAGTTCTTGTCACCTTCTTCTCCGAACGAGAAGACGTCGAACGAGACGAGGAACCAGAGCGGGAGGCAGTGCGAGACCGGGAGCGGCGAGACTTGGAGCGAGACGAGCGAGAGCGACGAGACGACGATCTGGCGGACTTGCCCGAGCGGCCGTAGACGGATCCGCGAGACGAGCGACGCGACGAAGAACGACGAGACGAGCTTCTCATGAGAGAGCGGCGGGAGCGACGCGAAGAGCTGAAACTCCCTGGGCGTCTAGCTCTTCTAGCTCTCTTCGGACTCACCTGGGCGATCTCGCAGTGTGAAGAGATTCAGAGAGCGAGGCACGACGAGACGGTCCTCTCGAGGCTCTGCTGTAGCGGCGGACACGGCTGCCGCTTCTTCCGGCGGATTTGGTGCTGCGAACGCTTCGGCTGCGGCTGCGACTCGACGATCGAGAGCGAGAGCTCAACGCCTTTCCCTTGCGCGGGGTGAAGCGTCCGGCGCTGTCGCGGGGTGCCGCGGAGGCGACACGGCTTCTTCTTTTTCTTTCCTCCGGTCGCATCGATTCGATTGTTGGGGTTCGAGTAGAGAGCAGGTGGTCTAGTAGACAAACGATAATACGAAAGTCCGATGCGAGCTTCTCTTTTTATGTACACTTTTAGATGACCTTTTGAGATAAGGAGTGGAAAGGGCAGGTCGGTCTGGGAGATCGTGTCACGCGACAAACACCTGTACGCGTAAAATAAGCTAAAATCGGTTCTTAATAAATGCTAAACACTGATTTTTAAATAAGTAAAAACAAATAAAATTTATTTAAACAAGTAATTTATGGATTTTTCTTATTTGAGGCCCTAAAGAGGA
Source organism: Caenorhabditis macrosperma (assembly GCA_963932285.1). Lineage (NCBI taxonomy): Eukaryota > Metazoa > Nematoda > Chromadorea > Rhabditida > Rhabditidae > Caenorhabditis > Caenorhabditis macrosperma. The sequence goes on from OZ010622.1 coordinate 9,821,865, forward strand.
CCGTTTGGTTTGTCTGAATCCTTGTGGAGTTCTTTGCGGTGATGGAAACTGTTAAGAATGCGAGAAGCGTTTTTATATTTCACTTCCGGTGCGATGGGCGGAGTCAACTTGAACCACCCTGCGGGGACACATCTGCGTTTGTGCGCGCTCGCAGCGGCCGAAACGAAACTTTCTCTTTTTTCTCTCGATTTCGCTTTTTTTTCAAATAAATGGCATCAATTTAAAAAAATGTATTTTATTTCTAAGTTATTTCCATCTTTTTCTCGTTGCTTTTTTCCGAATTCGTAGTATTAAAGGCCACAAACGTCTTTTCTGTAAAAATCAATATTTCTTGCACAACGCGAATTTCGCCAAAATTGACGCTATTTCGCAAATTATCACTGAAAACAGCAAAATTATAAGTGCAAAGTAAACCCAAAAGCATTTTTTCTTGACCGCCTCCGATTTTCCAGTGTATTAATCGTGTTTTCCCCCTTTTATCAATGAAACGATACGAAAACTACGTTGTGTTTTCAGATGGAAGTCCTCACGGGCAGCACAGAAGAAGAAAGGGGTAGTCGAATACAGGTTAGTAGTTGAATTTTCATTTCTTCCAATTTATTAAACGTTTCAGCCTGTGCAGAGGACGAATCTCATCGCAAACCGATCGAATGGCCAGTCGGAGATCGACAATCAAGTCGAAGAAGCGGAGCTCAAATATGGAGCCTCGCACGTGATACATCTCTTCGTTCCGGTTTCCCTCTGCATGGCACTCGTCGTTCTCACCATGAACACGATAACCTTTTACAATCAGAATAATGGGAGGCACTTGTGAGTCGATTCGTTTTTTTTCTGTAAATGAAAAAATATTCAGGCTCTACACGCCGTTTGTTAAAGAGACGGACAGTATAGTCGAGCAAGGACTTATGTCGCTGGGAAACGCTCTCGTGATGCTCTGCGTCGTAATAGTGATGACTGTTCTGCTGATCGTTTTCTACAAGTACAGATGGTACAGAGTGAGTTCAGTTCTCTGGTTCGTGTAAATTGAAATAGTTTATTCCAGTTGATCCATGGATGGCTTATATTGAGCAGTTTTTTGCTTCTTTTCATGTTTACGTCGATATACGTCCAGTGAGTTACAATTTAATAATACTTTGATAATACTTGTTCTACAGAGAAGTGATGAAAAGCTTCAACGTTGCCCTCTCCTCGTTACTTGTTATGTTTGGATTGGCCAACTACGGGGTTATGGGAATGATGTGCATCCACTGGAAAGGACCTCTTCGGCTACAGCAGGTGAGCATCAAACTTTCCCAGTGTTCTATTGGAATTTCAATTTGCAGTGTTACCTAATAACCATGTCAGCACTGATGGCTCTCGTCTTCATCAAGTACCTACCCGAATGGACGGTTTGGTTCGTACTGCTCGTCATTTCGATCTGGGATCTTGTCGCAGTTCTCACACCAAAGGGGCCTCTCAGATATCTGGTGGAAACGGCTCAGGAGAGAAACGAACCGATATTCCCTGCTCTTATATACTCCTGTAAGTATTTTTTAAAGTTTCTCATCTGAAATTACCTTTTCCAGCCGGTCTCCTTTATCCCTACGTTCTTGTGACCGCCGCCACTCAAGAATCCACCGAGCCTACAGAAAATGAATCTGAGGCTGGGACTAGCTCTCAAACGACATACCAGTCAACGAGCACACGACCGAAAGTGAAACGGATTCCACAAAAAGTTCAAGTCGAAACGAGTTTCTCGAACAATGACCAGACGGAAACGGTTCGCGTGGACAGGAGAAACGAGCAGAACGTGCCGAATGACAACCAGAACCGCCAGCCGGAATTCCACGAAGAGAGTAAGTTATCCTCTTTTCCTGCTTATCATTATGCTCTTCTTCTTTCAGAAGGCGTGAAACTCGGCCTCGGAGACTTCATATTCTACTCGGTGCTCCTCGGCAAAGCATCCTCCTACTTCGACTGGAACACCACTCTGGCTTGCTACGTCGCCATCCTCATCGGTCTCTGCTTCACACTCGTCCTTCTTGCCGTCTTCAAACGCGCCTTGCCAGCACTTCCGATCTCTATTTTCTCAGGTCTCATCTTCTACTTCTGTACCCGTTGGATTATCACTCCCTTCGTCACAAACTTAACAAGGTCATGTATTCTTTACTGAAAACCCCCCCGCAAATCTTCCTGTGCATTGATGATTTATTTATTTTCCTGAAATCGCCCCCAGAATGTACAAATTGATTGCATGTTTTGATTTCTTTCCGAATTGTTGTCTTTAGAGAGTTAAATAAATTATTTGAATTATAATTTATAATTTAACATTTTCCACTCGATATGTTGAGTTCTGATTTTGCTTACTTCATTAATCGATCGAATTTTCGAATCAACCGAAGTCACTTTCGCTTTTGAAAAAATTGGCTCCCAGTTCTCTTGTTTCGCGCTCGCGGCAAAGGGAAAAGAATACAAAAACAGTTATTTTCGCGCCGATCGAGATCATTTCACTGCTACTATCTATTTACTTTCCTCGAAACAAAAACATCATGCATTTTGTTTTTTAATTACAATTGTTGATCCTCTAAAAAAAATTCCAATCGTAAATATTCAACATTTGAAGGGTCTTCCCAAAATGGAAGATATCATCACGAATTTGCTGGCGTTTGTGTGCGAGATCGGCGAGACGCATGTGAAGGTTTACCGACTAATTACCGACCGGCTAATTAGAGATTTCGATTCGATGATTTTCAGCTGTTCGATATCAAATGGCAGCTGGTCACCGTGTCGATTGGTCGGTTTCAGGAGCGAGTCTCCCTCGGGCAGTTTTACGAGCACATTCCGAGATTCCACGTGAGAGAACAGAAGGAAAGCGGGAAGTTGAAACGCTTCAAGTTCAGGTGTACACGAGCTGCGATTGGTCCAATAAACTGCAAGTCTTCGCGAGAACCGGCAGAGTTCATGCGAAGGTGTTGGCATTTGCTCCGACGCTAGGACACCTTCCGGCGAATCTGCGAAAGAAGTATAAGAATACCGCGTGGTCTCCGTTCCTCCAAATGCTCACTGACCCAGATAATATACTCATTGACTTCCCGTCCAGTGAAATGGCACTGGTTAGTTGGCCAATTAAGTGGATGATCATCGAATGATTGCTGCAGGTGACTGTGGTGTACGCTCCGAAGGGAAGGAGGATATTCCAAGTCGTCGGAGTGGAAGAGCCCACTCCGCAAATGAATGCGCAATTCAATGGCTACGACATTTTCTTCGCTTCCGCTGTGAGTTGAGCTCTGCCTCAAAGGAAGTGCAACACAATTGTTTTTCAGCCGTGGTTGATCGAGGCGAGAGAATCGGTGAAGCTGATCTACGCAGTTCCGCCACCGACGCTTCCGGTGAGGCAATTTATCAAAGGAAAATGCAAGAATTTTATTTCAGCGGTTCCATCAGCGGAGAATTATTGACAGGAACCTGGAATTCATTGGAATCAACTTGATTAAAACCCACAGACGAGGTAATCGAAACTTTGAGAGGCCGACGATTTCAAAACCCATGAATCTTTCAGAAGACGAGAACTTGCTTCCGGCGGACGATGACATTTTGTACGCGAGGCCCATTGGCCTGTTACGTGCTGTCAATGAAGGTCTGGAGGTGGGTGTCGTGTGATTCATTCAGTTTTCGAGAAGGATTTGCTTCCAGATCGGACAGTGGTACAGGTTCCAAGTGCTCGATGGGAAAACGCGAAGAAGGGTCACGGGGAATATCGACCATCTGACGACTATAAAAGCGCTCAAAATCAGAGCAATCGAGCCACCGGTGTATACTAAAATCACGAGATTTCAATCCCAACCCTTTGTACAAGTGAGTGACTCCAAGAAATCAACTCAAACAAGCTCTATTCAGATGACAGCAAGTTTCCTTTTCAAATACGACATGTTCGAGCGTCCCAGTAATCGAGACATGTATTGGGGATACCGAGAGCAAAACATGCGTGATGTACATTTTCACGACGTTTTCTTCGGCAAAGTCCTAATAGACAAACCCGTTTGCAAGGAAATCATCGAGGTGAGTGCACTCGATTCCAATCATCAGCTTCCGTATCATTTTCAGAAAATTGAGGAGTACGTGGAGAATCTCAAGAAGGATCCCGTCGTCTACGCAGATTTCAAAGATGAGCAAATCGCCGTGGAGGTGCTCGTGCAACCAGTTCAGGACTTCTTGAGAAAATTCCAATCGGATCCTGGAATTGCTATTTTCTGCGCCGCGAGTCTCGGACGCATCTCGTACCTCATCGGCGGAAACCCGATTCATGAGTGCTAACCAAACATGTCCCATGTATAAAAACATCAGAAGTCTCTAGCAGAATTACTTTCTCACCTTGGTCTTCTTGTAATATATGTGTTTCTTTGAACTCTACGATATTGTGTAAATATTTTTATTTGGATATTTAATAAATCCGTGTATTTTTGTGTATTTGCTGACTTTGTAATGGACCTATGCACGCAGTGCATTTTTTGCATTTTTTTCCTTTTTTTTCCTTTTTTCGGACTATTTTTTCACAGGAAAAAATGGCAAAAAAAGGCAAAAAATGGCAGAAAATTGCTACAAAAATCGCTCGTTGCGAGACCCTTCCTTCACTTAAATATCCGCTCCTTTAAAAGTTTACTCAGATTTTCTCCTTTTTTTCCGGAATGACAAGCTCTAAAATTCAGGAAACAGTGGATGCGCTTTAGAAAGGACCGTTTCGAACTATTAATCTAGGAAAAACACGAAATTAGTGAGAATCCGCAAAGAAATTAAAGGCGCATTCTTAAAAACGGCGAATAGGTCTCGGTACGATGCGAAAAAAATTCCGAAAAAAGGAAAAAAAAGGAAAAAAATGCAAAAAATGCACTGCGTGCATAGGTCCATAAAGTCTCGTTTTTTTTCGTTTGCTAGCGAGCATGCTGCAATACATTTTGATGAGTTTAATGTAATGTTTTTCAACAACACTTGTAATAATCTCTACTGAAATACTAATATTTTCTTTTGAATTTTCGAATATTCAAATTCGTAATTCAAACTGCCGCCTTCTCGTCGTCGCTGGCGCAGAAACTGTGCTTTTCATTTTCGAAACTTATTTCACACTTTTACGAGATTTTCCACTTTAAGCACGTTTCTCGACGGTTATTCCTTCTTTCTTCATGCGTTTTTTTAAAAAATTCATAATGAAAATCCTCAATTGAATTTAAATTTCTCGTGTGCTTGTAAATTTTTTTTAAAAACGTTGTATTTCCAGATATGGAGGACCAGTGGCTGATCTCAGCCATTTTCGATGACGAATTGGTCGAAAAAATAAGAGAAAGTAGGAGTAACTCGTCGCGATACACATCCATCAACCTCGCGACCATCGAAGATGAGGTTAGTTTTTTCATTCGTTGAACTTAAATTTTCAAAAAGTCAAAGTGGCAATTTTATCATGTAATCACCGGAAAATTAAAATTTTTCAGTTTCCAAAAAAAAAAACGGAAATTTGGAATCATTTATTTTACAGAAAACTCTGACAGGTACTTTTTTTGTAAAATCAAAATTTTTTCAGCTAATGAGCTCTTCTTCTGGCTCTCGTTTCCAAGACGACGAAGTATTCCGCCGCTCCGAAGACGGATCAGTCAAGACTACTAGAACGGATCGCAGAGAGAAGCTGAGTCTCGTGCCGAAACCGAATCCCTCCTCTGACGGCCGCCTCTTGTCGCTTTTCGCGAACCATTTCCGGATTCAATGCCGTGGTCCTCCGGTCTACCAGTATCATGTGAGGATTACTCCGGACATTCCATCGAAGAAGCTCAACAGGAAGATTGTACAACATCTGAAAGACCGTCAGCCGATTCTTCAAGATGCGAAGATCGTCTACGACGGATGGCACACTGTCTACGCGACAAAGTTCTTTGACGCGAAGTCGGTGAGCTCGAAAGTGGTGGCAGAGAACGGAATAGTGGGCACAAGAGAATCCCCGAACACTTTTCAAGTGCATTTCGAGTACATCGACAATTTCTCACTGGACAGTAACGTGTAAGTACTCATTCTTGTTTTTCAACTTGTTCCCACTGAAAAATTGCAGCACTTCTTTGCAACAAGAACAGGACCCGCATCACAAACTGAAAGTGATGAACGCCATCGACACGATTCTCCGCCAGTCCTCTTGCAGTCGGTTTCACGTCGTCCTCCAGTCGTTCTTCTCGATCACTCCTCAACGACCGTCGGATCCGTCTCGTGGTCTCGGATGGGGAACTGTCAATTTGGGATTGGGCCGCGAGGTTTGCTACGGATTTTATCAAAACGTCGTGGAGACATTCGATGCGCTCACATTGAACCTGGACGTGGCGACGACTACGTTCTATCGCCCTGTGGCACTCGTCGAGTTTCTCGCCGAAGTTCTTGACGTTCCAGTGGAGACTGTGCGAGACGGTCGACCGCTGAGTGATGTTCAGAAGAAGAGGTTCACAAAGGAAGTCGCTGGACTGAAGATTGAAACGCGACATTGCAACGCCGTGAGGCGATTCCGAGCGTCGAGGTGCACTTCGAAGCCGATGGACAGTCTGACAGTGAATCTGGCGAGAGGCATAGAAGAAAAAAGAATGGTGTCACTGGTGCAATACTACAAAATGCGATATAATGTCGATCTGAGGCACAAACATCTTCCGTGTATTGAAGTGGGCCGCAGTCGTGACTGTCTCCTCCCGCTCGAGCTCTGCTACGTCGTCAGCGGTCAACGATGCATCAAAAAGCTCAATGAGCAGCAGATTGCCAATCTTATAAAAGCAACAAGTCGGAATGCGTTGGAACGAAACGACGCGATCCTGAAGCTTCGAAACCGCATCGGATTGGACGCCGACGAGCACGCGGCAAACTTCGGACTCGAAATTGACGCGCGAATGGTACAGCTGAAGGGCCGAGTGCTCCCAGCACCCCGTCTACTGTACTGCTCTCCGTTCAACAATCAGCAAGTGTGTGTTGCGACTCCGAACAATGGAGCATGGGATATGCGAGGAAAGAACTTCTATACCGGAGTTCGAATCCACGTGAGTTCTCCAACTTCGTGAATGATTTTAAATGCACTGGCACATTTCAGAAATGGGCAATCGTATGCTTCGCCCCATCAGCAGTCGTGATTCCAAACACAATACAAAACTTCGTGCTGAGTCTTCAGAAGGTGGCCAAAGAGATCGGAATGCCATTCCTCGAGAGTCACAGTTTCTGCAGGTTTATCAGTTATGATTTCACATCTATTCAAACTCATTTCAGATACGCTCAGCCGGATCAAGCTGTCAAGATCCTCGAGCATCTTCATGAAGAACTTCCCGATCTCCAACTCATACTTTGTGTCGTTCCCGGAAAGTCGGCGATTTACGGTGATTTGAAACGAAAAGGCGACATGTTGGGACTGACGACACAATGCGTTCGCACACACAATGTCACCAAAATATCTCCTCACACACTGTCAAATTTGTGCATGAAAATCAACTCAAAACTCGGCGGAATCAATGTTGTGATATCGTCACCGCCACGACCAATGACCGAGGAGCCTGTGCTGTTCATCGGATGCCATCTGTCCCGCAATTCGGTGCTCCCCCCTCCATGCGACGCCTCGGTATCGTCACAAAACTCTGAAACATCCGTCGCGTGTCTCGTTGGTTCCATGGATGGTCATCCCACTCGATTCTCGCCATTCTTCCGCACGCAGTCACGTCATCTGAACACTATCGCCGATATGAGCGAAATGGTTCGAGAGGCGATCCTCAATTTCCGATGCGCCACTGGCTTCAAGCCGCACAAGATCGTCGTCTACCGTGCCGGTATTTCGGACAGTACCATCGACGAGATTCTACAAACGGAGCTGCGTGGAATTCGGAATGCGTGTGCAATGATCGAGCCAGATTTCCAACCGGGAATCACTTTCATCGGACTCGACGTCACTCACCACACCCGCTTGTTCGCCTCAATTGCTAATGTGAGTTCAGGCGACGTATGAGTGAATAATTTGGATATCTCATTGCAGGATCGAGTCGGCAACAGTCAGAACGTACCAGCAGGAACACTTGTGGAGACGGGAATCACTGTCAACAACCTCTTCGAGTTCTACCTCGTCTCTCACGCCGGCATCCAAGGAACTTCTCGTCCGACCAAGTACGTCGTCATGTGGGATGACAATCGAATGCCTTCAGCTGACATTCACGAGATGACTTATCAGGTAATCTGTTAGAGAATATTCAATTGAAACTGATTGTTCTTTAGCTGTGCCACACGCAATCTCGGTGCACCAGAAGCGTTTCTATTCCGTCGCCGGTGTACTACGCGAAACTGGTCGCGCAACGAGCCAAAATCCTCATGGCTGAGGACAACTTCAACATTGACAACTTCCAGGTAATAAATTATGAATTGGAGAAGAAGTTTTGACTGTATAATTTACAGGAAATAACACGCCACTGCGAAGGAATGCTGTTCACCTGAAAAACAGCCGTCGTTCCTTTTCCAATCACCTCATAAGTACTAACACTTCTTCGGGTGTTCTTAACAACATTTATCTTTTTTTTCCCACATTTCCCAACTAGATTTTATTGTTTTCCATTCTGCTTCAGAAGCTTCTAAACCACTAGTTACTACACTTTGAATACTTGGTAAACTTCACTTGCCACGTCACACTGTCGTTCTTTTTGTTACTTTGTTGTTTTCTCTCCGTGTCTCTCATCTTTATGTGTGCTGTTTCGAGACTCGTTTTTCATTGTTGTCATCCCTGTTGGTTAGTTTTTCATGAATTTATAGTGTGTTCAAGCTGTTTGAAGGGCTTCCGAAGAGAACAATTTGCAGGAAGATTAGTATGAGAGAGCTGTCGAGCGTTCTTCTTCGCCATTGAGCTCAGGTTGACGTCGTTGCCAATTTGAGGCTTCAGTATGGGTTGGGTTCCTGGGAAGATTCCCTTTGGCATCGGATTTTCGAGGAGGAAGTGGCAGGGGTGGGATACGTCGGTCGCCGCTGCCAGTGCGCATTGCTCTCTGGCTGGTATCATTTCTTCCGACGCCGGTAGGCAGCCGGACTCCGAGTCTATGTGCGGAGTCGGCGTGTCCTTCCAGTGCAGCATCGGAGCTCATTTCGGTGCACCCTATTGATTATTTCGCATTGGGAGGGTGAGGCCAGCGAGTTCCAACAGGGGGCGGCGAAGAGAAACATCGGTTTGATTAGAGTTTCGTATGTAGTCGTCAATGTTTCCATGGCGTTCCGGTGAGATCTCTTATGATTTTCGTCTTTTCCGTCATCTTCCTCGTCAACTCGGAGACATGGTCCGTCACGCAGAGCATCGTGTCTAACGTGACGCCGAGTAACTTGATTGAGTTCTTCGTGGGGATGGTGTCACTATTCCATGTGAGCATCGGGTTTAAGTTGTATTTCGGGTCTTTATAACCTGGTTTCGCGATGAAAATGACCCAAAATAACAGTTTCCATAATTCCGGGGTATGATTGTGGTTGACAGAATTTGGGGTGTTTCTATGCTGCGTTTGGGAGGTTTCTGACATGTATCTGGCCGATATCGCCCGCCTCGAAACCTTTGTTTCATCGTTATGGCGACCTCCATCCAGTGGTCAGTGGTCCCGCCGGGGCTTTTTTCGGCATTTCGAACTTGGCGAGCTTCCATTTGGCGTCTCTTCGGCTTCGTCCGCTGGTATTCCGGCCGTTTAGAGTTCATTCCGCGGGAGCTACGTCTTCGAAGTTCAGAGCGCTCTGTCGAGCTGATTTCGAGTTCCTCTTGCGGATCAGGTTCCGCCTGATTCGGAATTGATTACCGAGTAGTCGGAATCGCCCTCGACAATCAGGGCGACGCCGCCACCTCTTCTGTTTCTCGGCATAGCGGATGCGTTTGGAATGCCGTTGTAGAATTTTTATGGTCTCTTTTTCAGGGTAAGCTGCTGCAACGGTACCGAAAACTCTGTGACAGTGAGGACCGGAGTTTAGCAACATATTTGTATTCCCTTTTGCTGGGTGCCTGTAACTCACCGAATACAAACTTCCACTCCTCCAATCGATGTCTCCACCGCGGAGAATCCCAGTTTAGGTCTCCGAATCCTGCTCGGTCATTCTCGATTGAAGGTTGTTTCTGACTATCCGTTGCCATCTTGCTTTGTGTCTACTATTCATTGCATTCGGCACCCAGCGATGGTCCGATAGACACTGCGGGTCAAGGCTAAGTAGAGGGTCCTTCCGAGAGACTCATTCACTCATTCTATTGGCCCCACAATGTCTTCGTTTCCTCTTTTCGATCTGCCATTCGTTCCTCTTCTTCAGATCATTTTACACATGAACATCAAGGATTTGTGAGTTTAACTCTGGATTTCCATCACGTTCTCTCTCTTCTATTTTCAGATTCATGTTCTCGTTCATTTCACAGAAAGCAAAGGATTTAGTGAAGATGGGATGGAAACACACTGATCGGATGCTTATTTATATCTGCAAGAACTATGCGCTGGTGGCCCGGCCGGACGAAATACACGCAAATTTGATGATAATAGTGGAGGATTCGGAGACACCTAGACCCGGATTCTCTGTGGTGGAGACATCGACTGGAGGAGTGGAAGTTAATTTTAGGTGAGTAATTGCAACAACACGGCGAATGCTGATTGGCAATGCTTCTTCAGACACGATCCTAATGATGTCAAACTGGCAATGAACGGCACACGAGAGAACCGGAAAAACACTCTTTTCCTTCTACTCGACGTACTCACGGATCTGTTTCCCTGTGAATATTATGGTGTACACGCTGATACGAAATTTGAAGTTGATAAGATCCTGGGTGACCAACTGATGCTTCAAAGTCGCCAACTGCATTTCAATGAAATATCCAACGATTCGCTCAAGTCCATTTTGGATACGCACGAATGCAAAGATCTGAACTTCTTTAATCCTGTTGAAGAGCCATTCGTTTATGAAAAACCAATGAAGGTGCAGCGATTGCGCGTCTGGCAGGGCTCCTGGGTGACCCGGAGCAATCTGTTGAGTCTGGAGTGTGAAGACGTTATCCTTTTCGAGACCAATCTAGTCAACGATGATTTCAATCAATTCATCGTGAACTGGCTGAACGGAGCTGCCGAGAAAACTGGAGAAGTACACGTTGGAAGCATACACAAACTGGATCTGACACAGATTCTCTCGGGGATCGACACAATTCCAGGAGCCAAGAAACGGCCGAGTGCCTCGAAGTTAGTTGATACGAATGGAAGAACAAATGAGAGGAACGGCATTTCAGGCATTTCAGCAGCTACGTGAACTACGAGGACGGGCGAGATATTCGAAGAAAAGACGGAGTTCTGGCAACAATTCAACTCGAAGGGGACAAGTGTTTCCGGATGACAGTGTGGGATGATCCCTCTCCGAACATGCGCTTCGACCACTTACGCATGGAATACGTCTGAAATTTTCCAATGTGCCGTGACGATGATAATTCATGTTACTTGATTTCTTTGTTGCTTCTTCTACAACCAGAGTATTTTCGAAATGAATACATTCATGAATTCATGACAAACTAACCGATAGCAATGAACAACATTGAATTGTAAACGGTAAAGATGAGAGACACGGAGAGAAAACAACAAAGTAACAAAAAGAACGACAGTGTGACGTGACTAGTGAAGTTTGCCAAGTATTAGTAAGTACCAGCCAAATCGAGGCGGCTAAAGCCGCCTCTCTGCCTGGGCTATGCAGTTCTTTCCTTTTACCCAACCTGCCTCTGGGAAGATAGGCGAGTCGAGTCGACGCAACCTACCCACAGACGCAATTTAGAGGGAATATACACAAAAAACATTCCAGAAGCCGTAAAAGTTGACGGATCGCCGGACCGCAGCGGGTAACATGTGGGTTCGCAGCGGGTTGTACCAGCGGCGTGATCCCATGAACCCGCAGCGTGTCCACCAGCGGTTCTCATTTGTACGTTGCGATTTTGTGGAAAATCAGGATTTTGGTTGATGTTTCAACTTGCTTTTTTCGGCCTTCTTTAGTAATTCACTTAGTTTTTGAGCAATCCTGGCAGTAAGCGCTAGAAATCGTGGACACGCAGCGAATTCGGTCGCTGGGCTGGCGGGTACGCAGCGGACCCGCAGTGGGCATTTATCGTGCACCCTTTAGCTCCCGCAGCGGTTCGACGGGCCCGCTGCGTACATGCGAGCGGTTCATCAGTGTCGATGGCATTTCGCGACGTTTCGCCACGTTTTTTTCCAATTCAAACGACGTTTGTAACCCAACGTTTGTAACCGTAAGCCTTGGTCTAAAAAGACGGTAATTGGCCGATTTTCATTCGGATTTCTCGATAAAACAAATTAAGCATGATAAGAGAACCAATTGACACAAAAACATTTGGAAAAACGGCTGGAATTGAAATTTCCTGGCCATTTGATATTTCCAAAGCTTTTCCACAGTAATTCGCGCCGGCGCGAAATTGTCGGTGGCCTAGAAAACTCTTTCTCGCAAAAACTCGTCAAAATCTTCATCTCAGATGCATCCGATAGTAGGTCCATTAGAACATTTCCGTGCACCTTGCGGTCAATACTTCTGACCTATGTCCCAGAAATGGGCTAAAACGATCCAGTAGCGGCTGAGAAACGGCTGTAGAAAAAGCTTTTTCTTCGCGTGAACTGTTGCAGGACAGCTAATATTTAGAACCGATTCCATGATGGGCAAGTCAGGAAAGCGACTGTATAGAGCACTGCGATTCATAAAATGTAGTTGAAAGGCAGATTTTTTCCCGAAACTGAGACAATCTCATAAGCCGAGTTACCAAATATGGCGATTTGAACGAAGGCGTACTGACTTTTTGCTACTCGCGTACTGTCGGTTGTGTTGTTTTCAATGAGTTTGTAGGGTTTTTATTGCGTGCTAAGCAGCGTTGTTTCATGAATAATTATGATAAGAAGAGAAGGAAAAGAGGAGAGAGAGAGGCGGGTTTCTTGAATTCTTAAATTATAGAGAGAAACGGGAAGAAGAGAAAAATTTTCAGAAAAAACAGAAAAGGAGGAAAAAAAAAGTGTTTCACCATGAAATATAAGCTCACAACTAGAGATTTCGGGAGGGGAGAAGGGGGGAAGTTTCGGAGGACGAGACAGGGCTGGAGGGGGTCTAGAAGGGGGGAAAGCTCGTTTTGTTCATTTGTCATAAAAGCTCGCGAATCATCATTTAGAAAGGGATGGGAAGAGAGGGGCGAATCGGTGGGAGAGGAGGTGTGCTCACGGAGCAATTGGTTTTTTGTATCGGAAACAGAGAGAGAGAGAGTTACGATTCGGAGACCGTTTCGTCGAGGGCGAATAATACTCCTTGGTACGTGATGCCGTTGATTTCCATCGACACCGACATTGAGTTCTTCGAGCCGTCTGCAATTATCGATTTTGTTGAGGAGAAGTTTTCAGTTTGCTCTTTGGAAGTTACCGTTTCCTCGAAGAGAGCGCCACCCCAGCAGAGAATCATTATATCTCGAGATTGATAAGAGATATCAAAAAGTTGTCAACAGCAAACTTGTAGTCCTACTTATGATCTACATGATTGCTTTTGACAACTTTTTGATATCTCTTATCAATCTCGAGATATAACGGTTCTCCGCTAGGATGCCGCTCTATTTGAGGAAGTACAACACGGAATGAAACTACTCCAATGCAAACGCGCTCCTCTGCTCCATTTATATCTGCGTGTCGTTTTTCGCAAGCTATTCCGTCTACGCAGTTTGGAATAGTTCTCCAAATTGCAGACGCTTACTCGAATTTTGCTGTGTGTTTTAATTTTTCTGTACCCGATAGCATTGGATGAGCACGATTCGCAATTCCGCCACGTCACTTCGCTTTCGAAACCCGCGGCTCCTCTACCGTACCAAGTTCCCGGGTCTCGCAGCGAACTGACGTGTCATTTCGTTTCTTCGTCAGGGTTTCCGCCTCGAACAGATTAACAGAAAAGGCGCGGAAAGGGCGAGTTGCCAGGAACTCGAAACACACGGAATTTGAGATAAATGAGCATTTCGGTATGTCTCTAGGAAATCTTGAATTATCGTTTTTCTAATCGCGCTCTACGGAAAATGATGGTTTCGACGTTCTGACAACTAATTTCCTCAAGACCATCACTTCTCAATAGAGCGCGCTTGAGCATCCGCTTCCAATGCAGTCATGTTTTTTGGCTCTAACTCGTTGAATTCAACATTCACTGCGAAGTTCATATCTGCGGAGACGAGACGCTGACAACAATGAAGCGGAGGAGCGCGTTTGCATTGGAGATGTCTCATTTGAGTTCCTTTGAACTTTTCGTTGCGAGACCCCGTCGTACATTGGCTTCAGCCCCATCACTGCACAAACCTGAGTTCTTTGTGCAAATCCGCAGCGAAGACGATCCATTCGGTTTCTCGTTCTCCAACTTTGGCCTTTTCGCTGAAAACTCTCCTCGATTCAAAGCGCTCTCCTTCAAATGCTCACCGGGAATGTCGGAATCGTTGCTCGAAGTGGACTCTCTTCCGGAAGTGTGATGGTGTCCTCCGCCGTTTCCGTTCCCATTCGAAGTGAGTCCCAAACTCTGTCGGGCGACCCGTTCCGCCTCTCGCTGTGCCCTCTCGAGGTTCCTCTGGTGGACCTCGAGAATCGCCATCTGATCGGCACCGTAGGCAGTTCCGAACAGGCCACTCGCCTGGAGATTCAGCGTGTTCTCATCGTCGAGTAGGTCTGAAACGAGAGAGAGAGAGAGTGGTTGAAGTCGTTCTCGGCCTCCACTCACCGTTCCGCATCGCCAATCCGTTCAACTGCTTATTGAGCATACTTGCCGCTGCGTTCGCCGCGTGGGGAAGGGGAAACGGGATGGGAAACGAGGGAGCGGTCCGTCTTCCGGGCGCCTCTCGTCGGTTTCCGTCGATCGCCTGCTGCAGATCCGCTTGATTCGAGAGCTTCTCCTTCTCGCACTCGTAGTCGTACAGGTACTTTTGGTATTGTGTTCGGAGAGTGAAAGCGGCGGAGGTGATGGACGAGGGCAGGTTGAGGCCTTTCGTGATCTCCCTCCACAGCTTCTTGTTGATTATTTCGACGAGGCCACCGTGTTGGACGACGAGTCGGTAGAGTTCGTACAGGTCGAGCACTTGTTTCGCCATTATTGGAATGCGCGTCACTGGTTTTCCTGGAATCGAGTGAATCTTGAATGGTTCTAGATCAAGAGTCTTGGTTTCCGTTTTGCGACCACTTTGTGTCCATCAGATGCAATCGCGCTCTACCGAAATCACTAAGAAAACTGGGGCAATGCAATCGCGCTCTACGGCTCTAATGTATTGAATTCAAATTTCCCCCCGAGATCTTAACTATTCTTCGTAGACGAAATAGTGTGCGGAAGATGAGTCGCAGAGACCGATAGAGCAGAGGAGCGCGATTGCATTGGTCGTTTCAAGCGCATTTCCAACTTCCAAAGAATGCTCAATGTGCACTAGAACACGTGACATGTATCATCTCGACAATAAGTGGTGGGCGTCCAGTGACGTCAATTCGAATGCAAATACTATCGGATGCCATCGAAATGACCCCCACAAGAGCTATGCCGGAGAATCATCATATCTCGAGATTGATAAGAGATATCACAAAGTTGTCAACAGAACATTTGTAGTCCTAGTTATGATCTACAAGTTTGTTGTTGACAACGTTTCGATATCTCTTATCAATCTCGAGATAGCTCTCCTCGTACACTCAACCCACCTATTCTGTGCATGAAATTGAGCCAATCGTCGAGCCACTCCTTCCGTTTCACATCGTCCGACAGTTCGTACAACTGCAAACAGAACATGTACATCGGCGGTCCCTCTCGTCTCATTCGGCCCTCCCCCATCAAAACATGCTCGTTGAGTTCGAAATTGCCCCCAAAATGTAATATGGCCATTTGAGAGTAATAATACATTGGCTTTCCAAAAACTTTTTCGCTCTTCTTCTTCTTCTTCTCATAATTGAATATTCGTTGGCTCCACCACTCAATTAGCGGTTTTGTTTCTTGAGGGGGAGGCGGAAAGTGGAAATGAAGAGGAGGAGGAGGAGGAGGAGGATAATTGATGGATAGAATTGCGAAGATGGATTAGAGAGAGAGAGAGAGTACTGTAGGTGCTCCGTTGAATTCGAGGCCATAAATCAGATGAGGCGGAATGGTGTAGCCACCAGCCGCCCGTCTTCCTCCCATTATTACATGTTGTAAACTCGCAATTCTTCCCTTCTCCCCCCCTTCCCTTCCCATTATATTCTCCACTATAATGATTATTAGTTTTGGTTTGGTTTATTGCCACTGCTACTGCTCTCTCTCTCTCTCACTCTCTTTCGCTTTTCGAAAAGCAGGAAACGAAGGAAACAGCGAATGCGATATGGTAGCAAGCAAATCGAATTGGCGCAGTTATCAGACGGAGCGGCGGAGCGCGTTTGCATTCTATGCTCCAGGTGGCCGAGGATCCCGAAAAGGAGAAAGTTCGGCCATGTTCGGACCATTTTATAGTTATCAATGAAGCACATCAACTGAACTCCATCAAAATCCAATAGAGCGCAAATGCTCAGTGTTACAAGCTTCCCTACTATCGGATGCCAACCGACGAGAGCTCTGTGGGAGACTCATTATATCCCGAGACTGATAAGAGATATCAAAAAGTTGTCAACAGCAAATTTGTTGATCATAACTAGGACTACAAGTTTGCTGTTAATAACTTTCTGATATCTCTTATCAATCTCGAGATATAATGATTCTCCGGCAGAGCTCTTCTCGGTTGCGAGGCCATTCCGATGGCACACGATAGTATCATAACTCAATTCGCACTGACTCTGCGCTCTATTGATAAATCTTGCAATCCCATAATTTATCAATGGAGCGCAGTTAGCCGATCCCTGCCGTTGCATGAACCCTCCATCATTCCCCCAACTTGTTCCGTGTCCCCCAGAGTCAGCTGATGAGAAGAAATATGTGAAGAACACAAAAGCGACAATGAGTTGTATGTTTCTTTTCTAACATTATTAATCCGACGAGATTCGAGCCAATCGGCTCGGCAAACAACAGTCCTCTGCTCCTGCTGCTGGTGCTCCTCCGCGCACTTCTCGCCCCGCTTCCTCTCCTCTCCGCACAATCACTTGATATGATAACATGATGTGAAGGTGGTCGTTTCAAAACAAGTTCAATGGAGCATGAATTGAGGAGCCGGGCTCTCATTGGCAAAGTTGACGCAAATAATGGGAGGAGGAGGGGGGAATTAGTGATTCGGTGTGAACAATAGATTTGTAAATGTGTGAACACAATGCTTCATCGCGTATGCTCGAGGAGTACGGTAGGTGGAGGAGGCCATGAAGAAGACTTCGGCGGAGGAGGAGTTGTTGTTCATAATTAACTAGGAGAAGACCCAACTAAGCGTCACTATGGTAATTGGAAGCATCGAATTGCTTCGCTATTCTGACATGTAGCCTCCGCCGCCAAAAAATGAGATGGAGGGGAGAAGACAAAATGGCAATTAGTTTCGACGGGGGGAAAACACGCTCCCAAACACATCCCCACCTGCTTGAACTGCTCCTCGTACGACCACGCGGGCCCTGAAGCGTTGGCTCCGGACTCCGACGGCTCTTCCGATTTGACAGACGTTTCTTTGCGGAAGCCGCCGAGCGTCAGGTCTTCCGGCTCTCCCTGATTCGTGTTCTCCTCGTCGTAGTCGTCGATGCCGGGCGAGACGGCCGAGAGTCCAGACGCGAGTCCGAGGAGTTGCTGCTGAAAGAGGGAAGGATGCGAAGGAAGAGGATCCGGTGGGTGTACCTGGATGTTGAACGGTCCCTGAAGGGCCTGGAATATTGGCGGAAGATTGAGGGGCGTTCGAAGGGCGGACAGGTTGAGTTGCGAGTTGAGCAGTCGCTGGACGACCTTCTGGCGGGACTCCAAGTCGAACACGTTCAGGTTGGAAGCCAGATCCGGCGACGGGGCGGGAGAGCACTTCTGCTGAAACGCGGGGATGTTGAGGAAGCCCCACGGATCCAACTGATCTACCTCTTCCGTCTGGTCGTCGGGCCTCTCGTCACACGTGCTGCCGGTCTCATCGTTCTGCACTGTCGTCTCTTGAGCGTTCTCTTTGGACATGCTGACGAACAGTTGCGGTTCGTCGATCCGCACGGACATTTGCTTCTGCTGCAATCACGGGAATGATCCAGAGAATGATATCCAAAGACAAAGCGAGAAAGAGAGATCGAGAGAGGAAGAGCTAAGAAGAGTTCGTATCGGACATGTCTTCCGTTGTTCCCCAAAAAATCTAATGGGTAACACATGTCCCCCCCCGTCCGGCAGTCTTTCGCGGGCGGGAAAAATGGGCGGCCATTATAGTTTCATATCGCATCAATTAGCGAGAGGGGGACCCCAGTGACGGGCGGCACAGATGCACACAGAAAGAGAAAACGGGGGACAACTGTTTCGCGGGGCGACGAGGTTTTTCTGTGCGCCGACGATGATTCGGATCGCGGGGAGCCGCGGCGGTGGCGGTGGCGGCGGACGGACGGACGGACGGACTCGCGGAGAGCACCAAGTGGCATTTTATGGGGGGAAGGGAGGACGTTTAATCGAGATTGACACCACATTCCAGGGGGAAAGTGAGAGAAGAGATGATGATGATAGGGGGGGGGGGTCTGGGGCTTTTGAATGCTAGAGGTGGTATGGTAGTGCCACGTCGTTAAGAGAAGGTTTCTTCGAGATAATGGACTGGATGTTAATATAAAGCATATCAAAAGAAACGGTAGTGCCAAGTGGTCTGAATGTCAAAAGAGCCAAAATCTAGTGTCATATCATGAGACTATATCTAGCGGAAGAAATGGTGTTGCCATGTCATCAAAGATAGAGGAGCTTTTTTCGAGAGACTGGCAATGGAACCTAGCTTAGCAAAATGGTGGTGCCAGATCTTTAAGAACAATATGAGTTTGGGAGTTCCACTGAGAGATTAAGGTCTACAGAGCCAAGACATAGTGCCACGTCATTTAGGAAGTGATCGTATTGAGATTAAGGATGCTGCCACGTCACTAAGAGTAGTTGATGTGGATATTACATTGAATTCAATAGGAAATGATGATGAAGAGGCAGTGCCACGTCACTAAACTACAGTTTCGAGATAATCACCGTAATCAGAAAAGAAGCGATTGAAACTGAGAAGACAAGGAACATCACAGATCGGAAGGAGAGCGAGAGGAGGGAGGGAGCCGCGCGAGGAAGGTGAAGAGGATTACATCGATTACCGTAATCCGTTCTGAACTTTGCGCTATATATCAATCGCTTCGCGCGAGAAGACACTACACGGGGCGACGGAGACACAGTGTGCTGCAGCCGATTTTTGTGTGTTTCAAACACTGTCTTTCCGTTGTCAATTGAGCGAGAAGAAGGGGGGGGGGGGGCGCAATCTGAGGCAAACAAGCGAAGAAGAGAGGAGGAGAAGGAGGAGGAGGAGGAGGAGATGATATTGTTGCGCAGCCACCACCACCTCACTTTCGAATGCGCCTCTGATTTGCTCTCGCGATACGGTAATCGACGATTTGTCTCGCAGATTGTCTTGACAAATAATGTGTCTTTCACTCTCTCTCTCTCTTGTCTTTCGATTATCAAGGGGGAAGGAGAAGAAGTTTACGGAAGGATGATGATGATGCTGCTGATGGTGGTGGTGGAGGGAATGGAATTGTGAAGAGTTGAGAAGCGAGAAGGGGGAAGGGTCTCTCTGACCAATCAAGCCGCATATTAACGCCACGCCCAGTTTGGCGTTGAAGCGACTTCTGAAGCGACGCGACGCGAGACGCAGACAATGCGACGATTACGATAGATGGGGTGGTGGAGGAGGAGGAGCGGCGGCGGCTGTGTGTGAAAACGCGCTCTATCGGACTATCTCATCATCAAGAGAGAGAGAGAGAGAGCACAAAAGATGAGACATCTTTGGACTGGAAACAAGAACAAGAAGATCGTAGTTGGCAGAGTAAACACGGTGGGGGAACAAGTGCGAGAGGGGGGAGAGACACGAACCGGTCAAAAACGTTTCGAAACTTCGAAGGCTCTTTTGAGAGAGAGAGCGAGGAGAAGGGCTGTGTGATCTGCCCCCACATCACATTATCTTATCTTTCATTGCCCGAGGGGGCCGCCCGAAGTGATGATTCTTGCGTTTTTTTGTTCCGTGCTCCCTGCGGCGGCGGCGGCGACGGCGACGGCTGGTGTTGAGACGAGAGGGGCCGCACCGGGGGTTACATGTCCGAACACTCCTCTCCGATGAGAGAGAGAGAGGCTCTTGCTCTTTCTTCTCATATCATTTATCACTTATCTTTTTTCAATAGACACACGACAACTCGAGAGAGAGAGAGAGAGAGGCGATGAGAGATAGGACCTCGATAAATATATATTTCTGTATAGAAAGATTGGAAGAGCAAGAAGAAGAAGAAGAGGCTCAGAGGATTGATTGATATCGCGACATGAGGGTCGCCGCAATGTGATCAATGATAGCTTATCAGTTCATTGGCTTATCGAAACCCCTCAAGGAACGCTTCTTTTTTGAGCAGAAAAGTACACGAGACCGGACACATGAGGTGACATGTCGAGTCTCGGGAAGAAAAATGAGGGGGGAATGGGGGGAGAGGAGTGGTGTCAAATGAGAGAGAGAGAGAGTGAGCAAAGTGGAAGGGGAAGAAGAATGGAACACACACGCGGCCAGGGGACAAACGGACCAGCAGCAGCAGCAGAAGCAACAGGTGACGATGGTTATAATTAGATTGAAAAGGGGGGAATACAGTAATCAGAGGACATGGTTTGTCTTTGGCTGTGGTTTGTAGCTTCTGTGACCACTGGGGAGCTACAGGTTGTGAGAGTCATTCAGAGAACACATCGGTAATTTCAATGGATTCTCAGTCATGAAGCAATGATAGAAGGTTCGGGGAGATCGATGGTTACTGTAGTTTGAGAGAAGTGCGGTGTGTTTGCGGACTGAAATCAAGTGGAATACATAGAACTGGTGAGTTTGGGACAGTTGGAAATGGGCCTGTGTTTCTAGTAAGTACGGTGCTTGGAAAGATTCTTGAATACTGTATTTCCTGGAATAAACGCTGTTGGAGAATCATTATATCTCGAAATTGATAAGAGATATCAAAAAGTTGTCAACAGCAAACTTGTAGTCCTAGTTGTGATCTACAAGTTTGCTGTTGACAATTTTTTGATATCTCTTATCAATCTCGAGATATATTGATTCTCCGGCAGTGTTTCGGATGCCGTTCTGCTCAATACGGTGTCAACAAACGATCTGCGAGTGCGATGCAAACGCGCTCAATTGCTAACTTACTATTTCTGTCAACAAGTTTTGCAACAACAAGATTGACAAATTCAATGCAAATATTGTCTCAATGGAGCGCGTTTTCTCCCCATGTGCTTCTCACAAGTCTGCACTTCCATTTTCACTATTTCGACATAGTTTTAATAGGAAAAAACGTCGAGCGTCAATTTCGATGCATCCTGTGCAATCACCAAGAGGAACTACAGTACTCGAAGAAGTCCAAAAATCGACATTTTTCGACACTACAAAAATGCGTTCGGTTAGAAATACGAGAGATCGAGGCGAGACCAAAAGTTTCAGTTGAAGCTGGTCCGCCGCTCAAAAACAGTGAAAATGATAGGGAAGCAGCTCCTTCCCACTACCATCTCCAGAAGCGCCACGTCACGTCCCAAATGGCTCTAAAATGCGCAGATTCCCATCGCAAATGAGTTGTGAGAAATGAGAGGTGTGTGTGTAAGTGAGAGTTAGTGAGAGTCAGTGACGCACTTCGTCAAGTGCATTCTCTTCAGAATACATTGCGTCTCCCCGTCGTCATCTACCGTATGCCCCCTCCCAATCGGATTGGCGCCTGAGATAATTGAGTGGGGGTGACTGCTCCACCACACACACACATACATACTTCATAAATTAATCAATAAAACAAAATATTGTCTTCTCTTCCCCCTCTTGGTCGTCGCTTCGAAAGAGTGAATACAATTGAAGAGGACACACGGCGGGCAATAAGGGGGCACGGGTAATTAGGGGGAGGATGTTGTTATAGAGAGCAGCATAAGTCAGCTGCCATCCGAGAGAGAGAGGGAGACCCAGAGAAAGAGTATTGTTCTTCCCGTGTTTCCATTGCGATGAGCATGCGCGGGAGGCGAGAGAGAGAGAGCACAAGAGTCAATTCTCGATTCATCTCGATGTACAAAATGGGATCTACAGGGAATATGGCTAGCTCTAGGCTCCCTCGCACCGGACAATGGGGAACTGACTTTAAAGCATCTACAGTAACCTAGAGAAGTACAGTACCCTTTGTTGTTCTTACAGTATCTACCAGACCACTGTTATACCCATCCTCTGGAAACTTTGAAACCACCTAAATACCGTATTTCCTCGAATAGAGCGGCACCCCAGCGGAGAATCATTATATCTCGAAATTGATAAGAGATATCAAAAAGTTGTCAACAGGAAAGTTGTAGTCCTAGTTGGGTTCTACAAGTTTGTTGTTGACTGCTCTTTGATATCTCTTATCAATCTCGAGATATAATGGTTCTCCGCTAGGATGCCGCTGACGTGACGCCTTGTGGAGGTCTTCAGGACAACGGAAACACAGTTCTAGCAGCCCAAGATTCGCGTCGAAATCAGTCTATTTTGAGGAAATTTATGGGAGTCTCGTGCAAACGCGCTCTATTGGAATGCCTTTCGGTCTCACAACAATCCAGTGGTTTGGCAGCGAAAACGAGATCATCACTATTTCACTAGAGCGCACTTGCACCAGGCCTCAAGTTATTGGTAGAAAAGGCGACAACGCTAACAAGGGAAGTGTTTTTACACAAAGTTCTGGAATTCGCTATAAATTTGCAAGGGTACACTTTTCGATACTGGGAATCGATTCCACATAGTGGCTTCCTGCGCAAACGTCTAGTTTTCAAGATATTTCCTGTCAAAATGGCCAAAATAGTATTTGTTCACGAAATCGGGCGTTTTTGGACACTTCGAGACAAAATATCTTGAAAACTAGACGGTTGCGCAGGAAGCCGTTATGCGGGATCAATTTCTAGTATCAAAAAGTGCACCCTTACAAATTTATGGACAGTTCCAAAATTTTGTGCAAAAACACTTCCCTGGTAAATATCGACGACTTTCTCACTATTCCAATGGAGCGCACTTGCACCAGGCTCCCGGTTTCAAGAGACGGATAGTTCAGAAGACATGGGCAACAGGGGGGAATGTGAGAAACGAAGTGAAGAACGAACCGCGTCGTCTGCCCCCTTCGTCTTTAATGTCTTCCATTCTAGAAATGAAATGGTGACCTGATAATAAAAGTGACTAATCTCAACGTCCCCCCCCCCCTCTTCCAACCTCCATTATCATTGGAGCGCACTTTACACACCTCCTCCTCCTCACACCTCTAACCATCCACGTCATAAATCAACGTGTCATGTCGGCCGGAGGGCTCTCTAATCACTCATCTCTCCTCATCAATATGTCTGCACTCCCCCCGTTCCACGTGCTATCCCCCCCTCTCTCTCTCGTCATAACCTCATTTTTGCAAAGAGAGCATTTCATAAATACCTCTCACTCCTTGTCGTCGTCTTATTACACCCTCCCGCCGCTCCTCTCTGACAAAATAATGATGTAATGGATGGGGCGAATGTGCGGCAAAATGCGTCTCTCTCTTCAGAAGACGACGAGGAGGATCCATCAAAATTGTGTGTGTGTGTTTTCGGCGGCGGCGCCAAAAGAAGAAGAAGACGATCATTACCGTATGACACTTTAATCGGTGTCTGTACGCGTTCAGCAGTAACATGTGTTCGAAGAAACTGGTAGTCCGTTGTTGTACGGGGATGATTACCTAGAGGGAAGAACACAAAAAGTTATTAAATCTCTCTCTCTTCCTCCTCGCGCATAATTGGCCCCACGAGTGACAGCGTACGGCCGTGTGTTGATGATGCGATCATTTTGACCCGTTTTGCAAGTCGAAACGATCGCTTTTTCTTCGCCCATTAATGGTTTTATTATGAAAAGAAAGAGAGGGGAATGGGGGGGAATGAAGGGCTTTGATAAGGTCATCAATAGAAGTTCATTGAAGACGATGACAATGGTGATGACGTGGCATCGGGTAGAGGGACTGTTCGAGATGTGATCTTGGACTCGGTGGAGCATCAGAGAGTCCAGAACCAAGATTGCAAGAGAACAATGCAACTACCGTATTTCCTAGAGCGACACCTCAGCGAAGAATCATTATATCTCGATATTGATAAGAGATATCAAAAAGGTATCAACTGCAAACTTGTAGTCCTGATTATGATCTATAAGTTTGCTGTAGACAACTTTTTGACAACTCTTATCAATCTTGAAGTATAATGATTCTCCCGCGGCATTCAAGAAAATACGGTAATCGGGGATAGAGCTCGGATTGCTAGGATTCCTTGAGCCGGTAACTGACTGGTTTAATGTCAAATATAACAAATGTCTCTAGATTACTGTAGGTTCTATGAGCTTGAAGATTTGGAGCATCTGCACCAAAAGAGAAAAGAGCAAAGGGGTATTTAGATTGGAAACTCGTTGCCTTGGAGTCGGTAACTGATGTCTCTGAGATCATGGTTACAGTTAGATACCTCTAGGTTACTGTATGATCTATGGGCGCGTCCTTGAGATGAGAGCATCTGATCCGGAATAGCAAGAGAGCAGTGTAGCTCAAACCGATTTAGAGCATGGCCTCGGAGCCGATAACTAATGTATTTGGGCTGATTTCGGAGTTGGAAACTATAAGATACATACTATCGAATTCATTCGAAATGACGGCTGACAGTGGTCTCGAAACGAATGAGACACAGCTCTAAACGATTGTTACAGTACACTTCAGTTACCGTAAAGTCTCTAATAGAAGGGCACCCCCAAAAGCTGCCGGAGAATCAATACATCTCGAGATTGATAAGAGATATCAAAAAGTTGTTAACAGCAAACTTGTTGATCAAAACTAGGACTACAAGTTTGCTGTTGACAACTTTTTGATATCTCATATCAATCTCGAGATATAATGAGTCTCCGGCAGCGTTTGGGGTGCCCTTCAATTAGAAACTTTACGGTATATTGTTTAAAAATACCGTATTCAGTCATTTTTCATGCGGATGTTTTGATGAAACAAATTAAACATTAGAAAAGAATGAATTAACACAAAAAATACCCGGAAAAACGGCTGAAATTGAGTTTTTATGTTGAAACTTTTGAAAACTTTTCTACGGTAATACACACCGGTGCGAAACTGTTGGTGGCCTAGAAAACTCTTGTTCGTCAAAATGTTCATTTTGGATGCATCGGATAGTCCCGATTGCTGGAAGTTGTGCGAGACTGCGATTGGGACCGAGATCCGACAGAGGAAGTGGTTTTAGACGAAAACTTCGAATTTTGCTCAAAGTTTACACTGATACCGGGAATCGATTCCACTTAGTCGCCACCAGCACAGAATTCTAAGTTCCCAGATATATTGTCTCAAAGTGTGTGCTCAAAAACGGGATTTTGAGCATTTTGAGACAAGATATTTGGAAAATGAGAAGTTGGAGAAAGTGGTCACAATGTGAGATCAATTACCAGCATGAACAAAAGTCTGCAATGTCTTTGTCCAAAAACGCTTTCCCTTGTGAGCCAAATGAGCATCGCCGCCGGGAGCAAAGAGACAAGAGAGCAAGAGAGCTGACGAGGAGAGCTCAAGACGGTTTGTTCGGGGACAGGGGGGCTCAAATCAGAAAAAAGTGGAAGAACGTCCGAAACTGGCTTTCCGGGGGGTTTGAGACGCTCTTGACATCTTGGCAACATGCCAATTGGAGAGGAGGAACTAGGAGGAGACAAACTTTCAGGGTAGATCGGAAGTGCTCCCATTCCAGGAAAGAAGTCATCATTCGGCAATCAATTCGAAACGACCATTCAGTTTCCGATTTCAGTCTTGAAACGGGCGGCCAATATCAAAGAAACGGTAATTGAAGGGGCCATTCCGGTAATGGTTACTGATAACGGACAGAAAGTTACGAGTATTGTCGGAAACGAGGGAAGGAGTCATCGATAAATCTGGTCTCTCTGTGCCTCTCTCTCTCCTACCAACTACAACTGCTACTAGTGCACTATTTATTGACGATGTTCTTCTCGCTGTTGATTATGTTGGAGAGCAAATAAAACTGGGGGTAAGACGATCTCGGGGCACAGAGGGACTGTGCGCGCACAAATCAACAATTACCTCTCTTATTCGATTCGCGGCTGCGGTATAAATCGGAAGAGTCTGTGACTGTGATTGAAATCACAGGTGGTGTCGGGTTTCAATTGATGTTCTCCTCCTCTCGCAAACCGAACAGTTCATTGAAACCAAGAAGAATGTGCTCAAAAACGCTTATATTTTCCATCTTTCGCGTCGACCGCGACGCAGACGCGTCGCGCTGGTTCTTACTCCGATAGCCTGTGTACTTCTCGTGGACAGCCGAATTAATAGAAAATTGTTTGCCGTTTTCACGCTTTTCACACTCAAAATGCTTTTTTTTTTTCAAAAAAAATGCTTA
Source organism: Caenorhabditis macrosperma (assembly GCA_963932285.1). Lineage (NCBI taxonomy): Eukaryota > Metazoa > Nematoda > Chromadorea > Rhabditida > Rhabditidae > Caenorhabditis > Caenorhabditis macrosperma. The sequence goes on from OZ010622.1 coordinate 9,848,403, forward strand.
AAACTCTCAGAAACGCGCATTTTTACTCTTAATCGCCATTAATTACCTGAAAATTACGAGGAACTCTTCGCGATTTCGGCTGTCCACGAGAAGTACACAGGCTATCGGGGTGAGAACCAGCGCGACGCGTCTGCGTCGCGGTCGGCGCAAAAGTTCCAACTTTTGCAGGACGGATAATAGCTGGGTTGCATGCGGAAGAGAATACGGAAGTAACAGAACAACTGAAATGACAATTTTCAGAAATTTTCCTGGCTGATTTTGTAAACTGGGTAAATATTATTATATGGTTGTTTCCTTACAGAACAGAAAAAACAGGACCTGTCTCACTATTTCTAAAAGAAAGTCTTTCCAGTCGTTCCGTCAAAACTTCCGTTTGGATTTCCGTTTGGAACTTTGATGGAACGACTGGAAACACTTTCTTTAAAAAATAGTGAGACTGGTCCTGTTTGTTTTTCTATTTTGTAAGGAAACAACCATATACCGGGAAAATTTTTGAAAATTGTTATGTTTCAGTTGTTCCGTTACTTCCGCGTATTCTCTTCCGTGCAACCCTGGTTTCTAGACTAAATCTCAGTTTTCGCCAATGCTGGGAACTCTTCCGAAGTGACAATTTTGAAGAGAAAACTGTTCTATCGGCCGCCGGCGGTCTCGAAACGAACGAGTCGCAGCTCTAAACGATTGTTACCGTAACCCTTATCCAGAAAAGCCTGTATCCGGCCGTTTTCCTAGAGTTTCCAAGAGATTCTTCCAATATTGGCATATTTATGTCATCTTCAAACCCTTATTCACCGACAAGAAAACGTTGGAGCGACACACGTTTTCATAGCAGTAGAGTGCATTTTTTGTTCGTTCAGACTGAAATTGTCTGATTCCGGCGCCAATTTTCAGATGTTTTCTCACTACGACACTCCGAAATTACGAAGGCACACAGTTTAACGCCAAAAATCTATTGCGCGCGTTGTTCGGATTGCCGCATGGAGATTCTACGAAACATGTTTTTAGCAGAAATTGAGCTCATTTTAACTTGTTTTTCTCGGGAAAATTGATTCGTATTCCTGTTGCCATTCTTTAGATTTCTTGAACAAGTGCGCTCTATTGTCAATTTCTCACTTTTTCTAAAAATCTATTGATGACCAAGTTTCCCGCTGCACTTCGAATCAAATTCCAGAAGAAGCACGGTGAACGTCCATAAAAGTTATCAACGTCCCGATAAACAAGAGTAATTAGGTGTTCGAGAGCAAATGGCACAGTGGATGAGATGTGTGCAAACAATATGTACATACTGTATATACATATATATGTATATATCATGGCAACGGAACCACCCGCATATGAGCAGAATCGGGGGGAAGGAGCAAATTCGATTGTCTTGTGCTCGTTTTGAATTCAATGAGATTTCGCGTTGTGCGGTGGTGGTAATGGCCCGTTGGTTCGGAGTTGACACCCTTGCAACCGCGCTCTATTGAGAAATAGTGTTAAGAGCGTCATTAGAGGAATGAGCGGGGGCTTTCCTAAATTATCGAAAGTTACAAGAACCTGCCTCTTTAGGAGGCTTGTGTAATCGCGCTCTATCGAGAAATGGGTCCTTTGACGCCACTTTTGGAGTTTTGCCTTGATCGCGCTCTATTGAGAAATCTTGTTCAATGGAGCAGCTTTTCTCGTGCTCCACCGAAACCTGACAGCCCTGAAAACACAATCGAACTCTAGACTAAAGCCAAAAGAGCACACAATCATCGTTATGATCTCGCTATCGCGTTGAGAAGAGAGTCCAATGGAGCGCGATTGCGGCAGCGGAGGAACCACACCGCACCCACCTAATTAATCAAAAACGTCGTCGTCGCGAGGGAAAAAAGCGAGGCGGCCGAGGGCCCGTGTTGTTGAATTGGAGTAATAAATCAAAGTGTCGAGTGGAAGAGTCTCTTCTCGAGAGAGAGAGAGAGGTATCTTCTTTTTCTTCGCCCCTCCTGTCACATTTTCATCAATTCCATCACTCGGTTCGAACCGGAGGGCGACACGAGACACTGTGCAAGACGGAGAGACGGCCGAGAGTGCGAGGCATCGGATAAGCAATTAAAATGAAACATTTGACAGACACCTGAAGGTTGGGGGCGAGAGATCGTATCTGGCAGCAGGAGAGCGTCTCCGTGTTGCCAAAAGAGTCCAATGTTTGTTAAATAATTTGTGTCGGCGGTCGACATCATCAAAATAATCCCGACGGCATTGTTGAGCCCCCGGACCACTTCTCTATTTTGGTGGTGGCCGCGCGGGGGAGACACAGATTCATTTATAAACATTTTAATTTGGGAGGGGGCCGAGAGGCTCTACAAGTGGCCGGGGTAATTGATGATGCGGGGGGAAAGTCGAAATGAGGAGCAAATGAACCGTGAGAGAGATCGCCACGTGGCATGAGGTCTGAGGTTCTTTTCAATAGAGCGAGGTAATCAATTGTGAACATTAGTGGACCACGTGGCAAACTATCACATACATAGGCGTTTGGCTCCGTAGTCATATACTATCGGAATGCCCTGAACGCTGCCGGAGAATCATTATATCTCGAGATTGATAAGAGATATCAAAATGTTGTCAACAGCAAACTTGCAGTTCTAGTTGTGGCCTACAAGTTTTCTGTTGACATCTTTTTGATATCTCTTATCAATCTCGAGATATAATGATTCTCCGACATAGCTATTCTCGGTTGCGAGGTCATTTCGATGGCATCCGATAGAAAGCTCACTGCCAAGATTGAGATTATACAGAGAATCAGAGTGAGCTCTAGGGAACTTGGAACGGAATCAGTTATAGCGGCGGTTCACTGCGAAATTCCGAGGAAGAAATCAGTCCATGGATGATCACAGAGGAACTAGGTGTTTATTTGACAGCGATGGAGCCAGTTAAATGACAACAAGAGTAGAACAAAACAAAGAAACTTTTCTCGGGAAATTTTCGGCACGTTTGCCGAATTTTGCCCAAATCATGCCGGCAAACGTGCCGGAAATTTCCCGAGTTATGTATACTGAAAATTGTCTTGAGATCATCCACTCTACATTCTTACATTTAGATCGCGGACTTTGCAAGGTCCGCAAGAATCGGAGCTTCTGTGAGACATTTGGCTAGAATTACAGCAGTGGGCACAGATGAACTCGAGATTGAGTTGAAAAATGAGCAAGGGGAGGGTTCCAGAAACCAACGACTAGCTGTCGAATTACAAATTGGGTTGAAATCTTCCGGTAGGGGTTAAGATGTTCTAATGCGAACCCAATTCAAAGCGAAGTATGCTCTAGTGCAGAAAACTTTGATTTTGGCAGTAGAGCACGGTATTTCCTTGAGCAAGTTGGAATATTTCCCGGGTGTCACTGGGAAGCAATCAGTGAGAAATCTAGAATACAGAGTTTTAAATCCTGAAGCTCATTCGGTGGCTCTTCATGTCTTCCGAGGTTTTGGGACAAGTTCCACTTCTAAATGGGTCCAGATGCTCAACCTGCGGAACTTTCCAAATCACGGCAGATGCTACTAGATGCGCCTTTAAAGAAACTACGGTAGAGAGTAACTCACAGTAGTTTTTTCAAAGGCGCATGTCGATTTTCGAAAAAGTTTAATGTTTTCGTGGCAATACCCGATTCCTCTCCACATTACAAAAAATAGGTGAAAGTCCCAGACTCAAGAAACTCATCGATACTATAATACAATGCGTTTGCAAAGAGTTCGCGGGGGATCAGTGAAAGTTCAAGAATGCTCCTTCCGAGTTCTTCCGAGAGCTACAGTACTCCATCGGAACACTTGGAAAGCCTCAAAACGCCAACAAATGCATTTTGTTTGGAGGGGAGGGGCTCCTCTTCATGGCCATAGAGAAAAATATAAAAGTGATAAAGAATGGGGTGGCTCCTCTGGAGAGAGAGAGTCTTCGTTTGGGTCCACCGGGGGCCCTGGAAGACGAATCTCTCCTCGTTTTGAAGACGACGGAGGAGGAGGAAGAGACACGAGAAGAGACGGCGGTTGGGACGTGTCCGAAACGAGGAGAGAAGTTAAAACTCTGGGGCACACACACACACACGCACAGAGGGCCCCCCTTCGGCGGCGGCGCGCACTGCCTGCACACCACACAAATATGCGACTCTAGATGTAATTTATCATATGAGGCTCAAATCTGCTGAATTTGCTTTTCTTTCCCCCTGCCTAACCCACATCGTTTCGTGTGTGTGTGTGTCTTTTCGTTCCACCCACACCCACAGAGACCACTATATATTTGGGACACCGCCCGGCAGAGAATTCGCCTCCGAGGAACACAGAACGAAACGGCCGAGAAGACCGATGATGCATTCCTCTCGTTCCATCTCATTCCGTGTCTTGGGGGAAGAGGAAGAGGAGGAGTTACAAATGGAATAACATTGGAAGTATGTGTGAGGGATCGCTTTAGGCGGAGGATTTGGAAGTACGGTAGGTGTCCATCGGATCTTGATGGTTAACAGCTTAAGATCAGGGGAAGCGGAGCCAATAAGCACTTTCTTTGAAGTGGAAACTTTAAATGTGTCAAAGAGGATCCTAGTGAGACTCCACCAGGAGATCTGAAGCCAAATGCCACTGGAGTTCCTAGCTTTTCCGGAAGCCCTCTGCGGGGAACGATGGTCAAACACTGAAGCGTCTGACCTTGACAAGAAAGTTTTAAATGGTCATAACCAAACATCTGACACTACCCCAAAAACAAATGTTCGTCTCAATTTGACCCGTGACACTGAAAATAGGCGATGGGTGCTGAGGCTTTTCGGCTTCAGGAGAGCTTCGAGGGTTGAGTATGAACGTCAGGAAAACCGCAAAAGCTTCTCGGTCAACATGGTCAAAAACAGACCTGTCTGGAGACCTCCCCAATGTTCGTGTACACTTCAACTGACTTTCAATGTTCGTTAGAGTTGTGCCACCCGGAAAACGTCAAGGCTGCGGCTCTTGAGCTGCGAGGGAGCTTCGAGAGAATTGGAATGTCTGGAACATCGGCTGCCAATTCAAAGATAGCAAATTCCAATCGGAGCTTCCTCCGCAACTCTGTACTCTTGATGTCGATCGGCCAAAAAGGTGGCCTAGGAATGTATCGTGGGAGCTCGGCCACCGTCAACACTGACAGACAATGTTGCCGAACTCTTCGAAGACCTACGATGTTGGCAATGGAGCGCGATTGCATTCCACTTTGAAAAGCGAACACTTCTCGAAAGAACTGCTCGTAAGAAGAACGAAAAGCGTTGAGAAAAAGGCCGAAGAGAGTCGTCATTTGGTGTCTGCGCTCGATTACAATGAGGGGGCACACATTGGGCGCACACGCCGTTTGAGAAACGGACTGAATTGGAATCAAAGCGCACCGAATCGCATTCTCATTTCATTGCAATTTATTCGCCTTCTTGTCGCCCTGCTCGGCTCAAAAAAGGGATAGAGAGGGGGAGAGAGAAAGAGAGAGAGAGAGATGAGCAAGAAAATGTGAAGTGGGGGGATGGGAGGGCGGAGGGAGGCTCATGGAAACCCGCACGCACCGTAATCCAATCCGTGACTGATACCGAATGAAACGAGAGGGAAACGGGCGGTCGGTGACGAGGGAAAGTGAGAGAGAGAGATATAAAAAACCTTCGAGGAGGCGCGGAGCGGGCAGGCGGGCCCCCTGCTCTTCGTTGAAACCCGATCTCATCATATCCTTCATATTTATCAATCAATGTGTGGCTCATCATCATCATCATCATCATTCGACGCCCTTCTTATCATGATCTCATGGGGCGGCGGCGGCGGCTGCTCTCCTCCTCCTCATATCAGAAATATTACTCTTCTCCTCGGATGACGCCTGTCCCCCCTCCACTCTCTCTCTCTGCGTCTCTTCAACCTACACACTATACCATTTTTGAGAGGGGGTTCGGATGGGGGGAAAATGAGCAGGAGAAGGGGCCGAAGGGGAAAAAGTTCGGGAGAAGAATGAAGTGGAAAGTGAGCGGGGAAGGGCGATAGTACTGTCAAAATTGGGTGACACCGGGTGACACGTGTAATCGAGTTAGACAGGGGCCAGTGACAACAGAAAACACGCACTTTAGTGCAAGATGTTCTTGTTCTGAGAAGAGAGAGTGTTGGAGAAGGAGAGACGCAGACATTGAGATGAATGACAGACAGACGAGAGCAGACCGGAGAGGTCGATTTGAGCTCTATTCTCGCTCAGCTCCATTCAGGATCACAGGCGGCTCAATTAAATGAAAATGAAACATTCAGGAACTTTCCACATCATTTAGTAATTGAGCTGTTCACAGATTGCCACGGGGTGTGAAGGTACCGAATTTAATAAGTCGAACTGTTTTGAACGGGAATTTTGTTAGGGTATTAAGTATCTGTCCTGCAACTGTTGAATCATCTGCGCCGACCGCGACGCTACCGCTCATTCGTTCTCTCGCTACGAAAACTGTTTTTTTCGACGAAAAGTATGGTAGAAAAAGCGGCGTCGCTGCTGCGTCGCGGTCGGCGCAGAAGTTTCAACTTTTGCAGGACAGATAATGGCTTGTAATTGATTGACAGGCGAAATTTTGCATTTCTCGAAGGAATCACTGGAGTTTCAGTGGAGCACATTTTCAGACTACGCCGGCCGCCTTTTAAGTTCATTTTCGAATTCGAGAGGTTGTTTCGTTACACGGATACGCAGTGCGGATGTCGAATGCAATCGCGCTTTTTGGTTCTAATGCATTGATTTCAAACTTCGCTGCATACTTTGCGGTTACGTCTCCACAATTCTCTAACTATTTCAAGCTGCGTAGCCGAAATAGCGGGACAACAGACGAGACGCAGAAGACTCTGTGCAGCGAGGGAGCACGATTGCATCGGACGCGCACTTTATGATTCCGTGTCGTTCTCAGTGTAAGATAGTAACAATCGTGACAATCTATCGGAAACTATGTCAACGAGCAAACGATTCTTCGAAAGTTCCGTGGAGAACTCACGGGAGCTTCGGAGATGTGCGGTTCGAATTCACGCGCTGCCGGACTGCACATTTTTCGAATTTGGCTGCGACCGCGTTGCCTGAGTATTCAACGTTTAACCATGTTCTTTGTGTCGATTTACGAGAGCGCATATGATTAAGCGTTGAATATTCAGGCAACGCTCGCAGCCAAATTTGAAAAATTTGCAGTCCGGTAGCGCGTCAAACAGCACATCTCCGAAGCTCCCGTGAGTCTTCGGACTACTCAAATCGCTTCGAGACCATCAAAATGGGAAGTAGAATGCGAGTGGAACACTTGCTTCCATTCATCGTTAATTTGCATTGAATATTTCATTTTAGATTGCTCGAAATTAAGTTTTTAAAAAAGTATGAATAACTGTCGATTGCAGTGTATTTATTTTGTTCTGCAGAACAATGAGTCAGAGCCGGAAACGAATGGAATGGCATCTAGTCACGAATTCATCTCGAATTCCTTCTTGCCCCCCACCTGCTCACCAATTCCATATCCCGGCGACCTTTTTCTTTTTTCTCTTTATTCCATTCATTGCCATGGAAAAACGATGCCACTCGAAATCGAGAATTTGAGATTTGGAAGATTGAGACGGAGGAGAAGACACAATGGAATGACGTCCTGCAATAGTTGCCATGTCATGCGATATGTAACGAGAAGACGTGGCCACGAGAAGACGTCGAATTGGACGGACGGGGGGTCGAAACCGTCTTCCAGGTGCTCTGTCGTTTCCTGTCAGAGAGACGCCGACAACGAGAGTGCCATTGAGAAATGACGGGTTGATAGAATCGTTGAAACGGTTTCGCGGACATTTTTTCTCGTTCAAACTTTGCCGAAAAGTTTCACCGTCACGGGAAAAGGCTTTGGCGATGATTTACGAACGATCGCTGCGAGACCCGTCGTCGCGAAACTCTTCTACTGTTGCGAAACTGAACAGTTTCCCGGTGGTGTTCGAATAGGGAAACACAAGAGAGTTTCTTTAAATTTCAAGTGTTTTAAAAATGCATTTCGAAAACGAAAAGGTAATATTTGTTGTTATTCAAAAAGCCACATTAATTATTACCAGGTAGAAAGTGAGAAGCAAATCAATATCGTATTTGAATCATTATTTACTCGATCTCGCTTTTCGAAACGGAGAGAAGCTGCAGAGGTTCTATTAAAAATTGAAATCGGGATTTATTTCGCTCAAACGATCAAACGCGCTCTCCTGCTCCTTTATAATCTGCGTCTCGTAATTTACACTATTACGGGCAGAATGAACTTCTTGGAAAACCTGGGGAAGTCTTCATGCGGACTTGGGAAGTCTACCGGCAGAGACGCCGGTCTTCCCAAGTCCGCATGAAGACTTCTCCAGGTTTTCCAAATTTGGAGAGTTTTGACGCAGACGCGAAACAGAGAAATTGCTTCTCGGAAGCGTCGGAGTGCGGTTTGAATTCCCGCGCTGTCGGACTGCAAATTTTTCGAATTTGGCTGCGATAGCGTTGCCTGAGTATTCAACGTTTAAGCGTGTAACTGTGTCGATTTATGAGAGCGCATATGGTTAAGCAGTAAATACTTAGGCAACACTCGCAGCCTAATTCGAAAAAATTTGCAGTTCGGCGACGCGGGAAATTAAACCGCACATCTCCGAAGCTCCCGTGTGTTTTCGAAGACGACGACTTGTGACTAATTTCAAAGTTTCGACTATTGGTTCAATAAAAGACATACGGGGATACAGTAACGTTGCATGACAGCTGCTGCCAAGCACTCTGAAATTACCTGATCAGTTGACCGCAAGACACCACTGGCCGTGACTTTTGAATTCGCTTTCTTTTCTCCGCTAGTTCCCTTCTTCTCTGAGCACTCGTCAAAGTATTTCGACGATAAGATCGGATAGGCACGTGGGAAACTTCGCGCGCCTCGCGTGACCCCCGTAACCCTGCCCATCCTCGCCTCATTCTCGATTCTCTCGGAACGCTCGTCTACTCACTGCGCATCGAATCGAATCGAGGCATTCCGTTATTGCCGGAAGAAGAAAAGATGGCAGAGTCAAGTGACACATTGCTACACTTGGTCCAACTCGGATACAACGTGCTGGCGCCGATCGCGATCGCCGGCTACGCGGCCGCAAAGTGCGGTGGAAAGGTGAGCAGCACGGAGCTCCGATTGATCAGGTGATTTTCAGAAGAAGAAGGAGTCGGCGGAAGGTGGAGGAGGCGACGACGGCGGTGCTGCTAGCTCTGTGGGAGATCCGAAACCGGGCGGTGGAGGTGGGGGAGCCGGTGGAGGAGCCGGTGGAGGAGGCGCCGGAGGAGGAGGTGGCGCTGCTTCGGGAGCTCCGAAGCCACCAGGACCAAAGGCTCCAGCCGATCAGGCCGCCGTCGCAGGAACCCACGACCCCAACTATCAAACTCTCGCTGGAGTCGATGGAAACGTGTTCGCTGATAAGGGAGGTGGCAAGGGAGGCGGCGGTGGGGGTGGAGGGGCTGCGGCTCCTGCTCCTGCTCCAGCAGCCAATGCGCCGAAAGCTGGAGGTCCTGCAATGGCCGGAACTCACGATCCGAACTATCAGACGCTGGCCGGACTTGGCAACGATTGCTTCGAGAAGAAGGGCGGCGACGCGAAGGGAGGAGGCGGTGGCGGAGGGGCTGCCCCGGCGGCTCCGAAGCCCGGCGGTCCCGGAATGGCTGCCACTCACGATCCGAACTATCAGACGCTGGCCGGTCTCGGAAACGATTGCTTCCAGAAGAAGTAGTCGGAGAGAGAGCGATGACACGAAGATGATGGATGCAGTAAAACAAGATCGTATTTGCTCTTTTTTAATTAGTGAAAATGAAGGATTTTTGAGTGAACAGCAGCAAGTTCATTGACGAACGAAGGGTATTCATGGTTATTCTAGTCCTTCGGAACCTCTTCATCGTTTCCCATTCGGGTTCTCGCCAAAAGTCCATCGCTTTGTTCAATGTTTTTGAAGTGCCTGAAGTTGTATTTTAAAGTCACTATCATTGAAACCATTCTCCAAATCCTCACTTCTTTTCTCGGTTCGCAAAGTTCAGCCACCGTGAGAAATGCGGGAAAAATGAATGCAATCAGGTAAAACACCGTATTTCCTCGAATACAGCGGCACCCAAAACGCTGCCGAAGAATCATTATATCTCCATATTGATAAGAGATATCAAAAAGTTGTCAACAGCAAACGTGTAGTTCTAGTTATGATCTACAAGTTTGCTGTTGACAACTTTTTGATATCTCCTATCAATCTCGAGATAAAATGATTGTCCTCAGATGTTGACTCTACCGAAAAGCGTTCGTCTCTACCGAAAAGCGTTCGTCTCGCAAACGTTTTGAGAACATTATTGTTCGGCGGAGCGCGTTTGGAACAAAGTTTTCCTATGAAAGATTTCTTCTAGAAGTCGTCATTTGATAATAAATAGGGAAAAATTTGCAACTTTTCAGAAGATTTTCGAGAAAAATGCGAAAAACCCTCGGGGACTATGAAACGGTGTCAGGAGGTGGAGTTTCAAAACGCAAATGTGGCCTGGATTTTCCTCTAACACGTCGCTCGTGGTTTGCCGTGATTGATGACCAAGTTTCCCGCTGCAATTCTAAGCCAGCCTGTTCCAGAAGACAGAAGACGTGAACCTTTCCTCTAGTTCGCCGTGTCATACACATGTTTGAATAGGACCATGAAAGACTCAGTTTGATGAGCATTTCTCGTCAATGATTGCTCCATTCCTCCCGTTCTATAGCTCAATGGCTCCCCGCAGTTCCCGCGGATTTAAAGTCTCCATCTCAATTTACTCAGTGCCACTTTTCCGATGAGATCAGCCAGCGATGAAATGTTGTTGTTGTTGTTAGAGAAAGAGGTCGCTGTACGATGTATTTTCCATTTCGAGGGGTCTTTCCAAAACAGACTGTAGTTGTTTTTCGAATCGGCGATGACCATGCGAAGGCGTCGACTAATGCACATTCGTACAGTCACGCCCATTCTCCTCTCCAACAACATCTTCGAGAGAAGACGTCCATTTGGATGAATCTTCTTTAATGGACGTCATCAGAGAGCCGGAACTCGTGCTCGGCCGTTTGAGCCATAAGAAGCTGTTCATGGATCGTTCGGATCTCTGGGTGCCCGTATTTGAGGTCAGTGGGATGTTTCCATAACCATACGTTCTGTATTTCAGAGACTGAACATGATGGCCGATAAGAACACGTTGGACGGATTCCATTCGGTTTCGAAGGCGTGCAGTGTGGGCAACGTGCAGCGCAACTTGTTCCCCTCCGCTGTACCGTGTGAGTTTATAAGAGTTGAACTCTGTTTTCCGTATGCATAAAACAGTTTACGATACGAAGTCTGTCCGCACGATTTTACTAAATCATCATTAAATGAGAAAAGTGATAGTTTCGGGTGGTTTTCCGTATTCCTGAGAAAAATTGAGTTGAGACCCTGAAAACGTTTCCTTCTTACTTTTAGAATAATCATCTTTTTTCTGTTATTAATCGGCAAGACTGAAACCGTGTTTATTGTTCGAACGGGCGCTTCTCGTCGCTGTAGTACTGCCAGGGACGCTTCTCGGCGCTGTAGTACTGCCAAGGACGCTCTTCGTCGCTGTAGTACTGCCAAGGGCGCTCTTCGTCGCGGTAGTACTGCCAGGGACGCTTCTAGTCGCTGTAGTACTGCCAGGGACGCTTCTAGTCGCTGTAGTACTGCCAGGGACGCTTCTAGTCGCTGTAGTACTGCCAGGGACGCTTCTAGTCGCTGTAGTACTGCCAAGGACTTGTCGCTGTAAATAGTGCCGCCAGGACACTTCTTATCGGTGCTCTCTCTGTTCTGCGCCCAACTGAAATGACTGTTCCAGACGACGAAAACCGTGTGAAGATCGGCAGATCGGCGAAGAACAAGTCGGGGTACATAAACGCGTCGACGGTTCTGTTCAAAGAGCTCGATCGGCAGTACATCCTGGCGTCGCTGCCTCCGTCTTCGGAACACGAACACTTCTGGCAGATGGTTCTCGAGCAGCGCGTGCCCGGAATCGTCATCTTCTCGGTGTTCTTCGAGTTTCGACCAGGTCCTCTCAAGATGTATTACCCGCAACTCAAGGACGATATGATAATGTACGGACGGTACGAAGTGCTGTGTGAGGAGTGCGAGCACGAGCCCACCTACATCTATCGAAAGCTCACTGTGAAGTATGGATCTGGTGAGGAGGGGATGCTGTAGAAACATGAATTCGGCGTTTGCAGTGAAACATTCGTTGTTGCACTTCGAGTACACTGGAGACTCGGAGAACAGCTACGAAGACAACGCGCAGGACTTTGTCCGCTTCCACAGCACCGTCCGTTGTGAGGGGCTGTTTGGCAGTATCCAGAGTGCAAAGTCCCTTTTTCAGACCATGGACTGCTGCGCCCACTCCCAAAAACTGTCAAAGACGGATCATTCAGAAGGTTCAAGCCGACGGTTCGCTCCGAAGCGCTCGTTGTGCAGTGCTCGAACGGCGTTGGGAGGTCCGCAGTGTTCATAGTGCTCGACGTCATCTCGCAGATGCTGCGAATGGAAATGGCCGGGAACTACAGCGTCGAGGAGACGATCCTCGGACTCCGATCGCAGCGGAGGCTCAGTGTGCGGACGGTGTCCAACTACCGTTTCCTCTACGACACCATCATCTATCTCATTGGCAAGACGTTCCCCTCGATGAAGCACATTCCAGAAAGCGTCGAAGAGTACGTGAACAGCATCCCTGTGGTCAGAGCGAGTGTGGAGAACGCGATAAAGTTCCTGGAATCGGACGACTCGGTTCTGAACGAAGCGAAACGAGAGGAGTACATCGAAAAGAAGGAACAGCGAACGGTGGGCAACTGAGAAGGGAAAACACGAGAGACTCGATGCTTCTTTCAGAGATTCTATTGGGATCGGCCATATCGGTCGCTGCTGTCACTCACTTGAGAAATGGACTCCACGTGCACTCAAGATTTCTGGAACTTCTTGGGATCCTCCGAATTAATAACTTTTAAGTTTGAATTGATATTTACTATTCATCATTCTGAAAAAATACATTTAAGAAACAGATCTTGAATGAAGAACTATTAATATAATTATGCGCAGACTGAAACACCTCTGGTGAGCATCTATGAAGAGCATTGATGTTAATAACCGACGATGGTCGGCTCAAGATCGACGAAGATCGAGACTCGTCTCTGTCCAGAAGACACCACTGTTGCAGATACGATTTGGCGTCGTTCCACTTCTCGTTGTCGATGAAGTGCTTCAGACGCGGGCAGAAGACTATTCTGACGAACGCGCGGCAGTGCTCAATGCCCTGATCCACGTAAAGTGCTCCTATGAACGCTTCCACGAGATCCGCCTTGTCCTCCATCTTGAGCTGCAGATCCTTGCGAGGCGCTTTAATTACAAACTTTGGATGGTGCAGCGAGAAGTTCTTATAGAGGTAGTCAGTCTAAGCTTTCGTCGCACACTTGTACTCTGAAGACCTAGTGGGGAATGAACTCGTACAGATCCTTCGTGTCTTTCGCCTCTTTTCGTTGAAAATACAAGAACAACTGGGCGGTCAGCAATTGCCGATTCGAATAGAAAGCGTCGGTCTCTTCGGACCATTATATGAGGGTCAAGGCCGCCGAACGGACCCAGATAAGAAGAGGGCACTCGTCGCATTCTCTCCCTCTCGCCCTCCCCCACCATGCCGTTTCCTCTATTCCAACTTCCCTGGGTTCCTCTTTTGCAAGTGATGATGATGATGGACTACGTGGAGTTGTGAGCATCTTCCTTTCTCATTTCCCCTAATCTCCTCCTTGATCTCACAGGTTGGAGTTCTCTTTCTGTTCTCGGAAAGCCAAGGAATTGGTGAAGATGGCGTGGAGGAATTCCGGAAAACTACGCGTGTCAATTTCCGACCATTTCTCTGTTTTCAAGGATCACCGAGCGGTTATGCTGGTGAGAGTGTCGAAGGACGAGACATTGTATCCTGGTTTTGTGGATGTAGGCTCAAGGATGATCGGAGGGGAATTGTTAGAAGTTCAGTGAGTTTAATAAGGAAGGATGATGTGTGTGAACTCGGTTTAGATGTAAAGAAGATTTCTTGAAAGTAATCGATAAGTCGGAGAACAACCAGAAGACATTGTTGCTGATAATGGATCTCTTTGTCGATTTGTTCCCGTGCACTTTGTTCTCTGTATTTATCAAAAATCGGACACTCTGGGACAGATTTCTTAGTAGCAGACAAATGCAAGAGTGCGAGAATTTGACGATTTTTATAAAGTTGACTGACGAAGAGCTCACTTTCGTTTTCGACATTGTCGACTGCGAAGATCTATCCATTGGTCGCGGTGCTGAAGAGACATTCTCCTATGAGAAACCGATCAGGGTGTCCAAGTGTTTGAGTATATCCCATGCTTCCTGGGTGACACGGAACAACTTGTTGAGTCTGAACTGTGAAGATGTACACATTTATGACTCCAAAACTGTCAACGCCGATTTGAATGAATTCGTCAAAAACTGGCTGAATGGAGGAGCTGAGAAAAGTGAAGAAGTCTGCGTTACAAGCATACACAAACTGGATCAGACACAAGTTCTTTTGGGGATCGACACAATTCCAGGGGCAAAGAAACGGCCGAGTGCTTCAGAGTGAGTTGATGGAGAAGGGAGAATGGATGAGAGGAACGGCATTTCAGGCATTTCGATGAAAATGTCAAATACGAGAACGGACGAGATATTCGAAGGAAAGACGGCGTACTCGCAACAATTCTCATCGAAGAGGACAAGTGTTTCCTGATGACAGTGTGGGATGATCCCTCTCCGAACATGCGCTTCGACCACTTGCGCATGGAATACGTCTAAATATCTCAATGCGCCGTGATGATGATAATTCATGTTACTTGATTTCTTCGTTGCTTCTTCTATATCTAAAGTATTTTCGAACACACTATGAACTTACGAGGTGATTGTAAAAGGAATGACAACAATGAAAAACCAGTCTCGAAACAGTCAACAGAAAATACTGCCCAAGTTTCCCGCACACAGTCACTATCGTCTCGTCCGGCGATCAAATCACGGGTGCCCAGGTCACAGGACGGAAAGGAAACCATCACCGCCAACACCATTCACCCCGACCCCAACTCCAGCCGCTGTCAGAGACAAAACCCTGCACTCGAAACGAGAGGACGCTCGACTAGATCACCTTGTCCAAGAGCTCGACAAATACAAATACGACGTGTTGGGACTATGCGAAACCAAAAGGAAACACACAGAAAGAAAGCAGTCCACTCAAACAGCACGGGAGTCTATTTGGGAAAGGAAGGAACAACTTCAGGATGGGTTGGCTTCATAGTTCATAACTCACCGAATACTAACTTCCGCTCCTCCAATCGATGTCTCCACCGCGGAGAATCCGGGTTCGGGAACCTCAAAATCCTCCTCGGTCATTCTCGATTGTGGGTTGTTTCTGACTATCGGTTGCCATCTTGCTTTGTGTCTACTATTCATTGCATTCGGCACCCAGCGATGGTCCGATAGACACTGCGGGTCAAGGCTAAGTAGAGGGTCCTTCCGAGAGACTCATTCACTCATTCTATTGGCCCCACAATGTCTTCGTTTCCTCTTTTCGATCTGCCATTCGTTCCTCTTCTTCAGATCATTTTACACATGAACATCAAGGATTTGTGAGTTGAACTCTGGATTTCCATCACATTCTCTCTCTTCTATTTTCAGATTCATGTTCTCGTTCATTTCACAGAAAGCAAAGAATTTAGTGAAAATGGGATGGAAACACACTGATCGAATGCTGATTTTTATCGGCAGTGACTATGTGATGGTGTTCCAGTCGGACGGAAACAACATACAATTGATAATGATCGAGGAGGATTCAGAGACCCCTAGACCCGGATTCTCTGTGGTGGAGATATCGATTGGAGGAGTGGAAGTTAGCATTCGGTGAGTGATTGCAACAGAACGCTGATTGGCAATGATTCTTCAGACACGATCCGAATAATGTCAAACTGGCAATGAACGGCACACATGAGAACCGGAGAGACACTATTTTCCTTCTACTCGACGTACTCACGAATCTGTTTCCGTGTGAATATTTTGGTGTACACGCTGATACGAAAATTGACGTTGATAAGATTCTGAGTGACCGACTGATGATTCAAAGTCGCCAACTGCATTTCAATAGACAAATGTCCAACGATTCGCTCAAGTCCCTTCTGGATACGCACGAATGCAAAGATCTGAGTCTACATGGTTCTATTGTAGAGCCATTCGTTTATGGAAAACCAATGAAGGCTCAACGATTGACCATCTTTAAGGGCTCCTGGGTGACCCGGAGCAATCTGTTGAGTCTCGAGTGTGAAGACGTTACCCTTTACAATGTCAATCTAGTCAACGATGATTTAAATCAATTCATCGTGAACTGGCTGAATGGAGCTGCTGAGAAAACTGGAAGAGTGAACGTTGGAAGCATGCATGAACTGGATCTGACGCAGATTCTCTCGGGGATCGACACGATTCCAGGAGCAAAGAAACGGCCGAGTGCTTCGAAGTGAGTTGATATGAATGGAAGAACGGAAGAGAAGAACAGATTTCAGGCGTTTCAGCAGCTACGTGAACTACGAGAACGGACGAGATATTCGAAGGAAAGACGGAGTTCTGGCAACAATTCTCATCGAACAGGACACCTATTTCCTGATGACAGTGTGGGATGATCCCTCTCCAAACATGCGCTTCGATCACTTGCGCATGGAATTCGTCTAAATATTTCACTGTGCCAGAAATCGGTTATTTTTCGAATATGTCTTCGCTAATCTATGACTTATGATCACAAATTTTAGTTTCCGAAAGATTTTTAATGTGGGTGTCTTCAATTCTGTCCCAGACACTCAGATGTCCCAGCGGAAAAACGTTAGTGCGGCGCACCTTCAGTCGTCTACGAGACGGCATAACTTTTGAAATTCTATTGATAGACACTTGAAAAATGTTTTGGATATCTACAAGAACATTGTCCTTAAACATCTTACTCAATGAAGTTAATGGGTTTGAGTTCTGGCCCGAGAACAGCTCTCAAACGGCCGCACTGGAAACGTGAGAAATAGCCGTAAAATAGCGTTTTTGTGAATTTCGAGCAAAACGACTGGGTCAAGCAATCAAGATGGATGAATGACGTGTTGATGGCGTTCTGGCAGTTGAATCCACTTCAGAATTGAGTTTTGGAGCAGATTAGAATGAATCTGAGTGATTCCCGCCTCGGAATCTACCTTTTGGCCTTAAATCACTTCGTTCTGGGAAAAGCTGATAAAAACGAAAGGTATATGCTTGATGGCTCACAAAAAGCTTTCTACGATAGTCTCACAGCTTTTCCATCAGTTCTCATTGAAAAAATAAATCTCAGAACCGAAATTTCCTGGTCTAGCTGAACCACCCCAGAGTCGCGCCGCACACAGTGTTAACCAAAATAGGGTGTCGCTGAGAGAAAATGGTCTGGAATTCCAAAACCAGTAAGGGTAGAGTAAAATAATTTTGAAGGGACTTAATATAGACTCTATAAACACTAACTGCATTGAGAGATTCTCAAAAATCTTATTGGTACGATGTCTGGAAGCCTAAGAAAAAACGTTGTATACTTATGCGCCACCCTGTATTATGAGTTCGCCGCGAGCGTGGACTTCGTTTTTGGCGCGAAAAGTATTAAAATTGTCTGCGTCTCTGAAATTTACGCGCTGCCTCGCTTTTTCGTTGCGGGACCTTCGCCGACACAGCGATTGCAGAGTCCACGCTTGCGGCGAACTCATAAAATATCTAATGTATTTTCGAACACACTATTATATATTTCAAAAATCTTGGAACCTCTATTTTTCACGTGAACTGATGAGCTTGCTGGTCTCGTCATGAATAGAGGGTACGTGGATTCTGTATGAACGGGTGACCCCGTTTATCCACGGCAAGACCAGCAATCCCATCAGTTCACGTGAAAAATGGAGGTTCCAAGATTTTCGAAATATATAATATGAATTTATGAAGGTGATTGTAAAAGAAATGATAACACTGAACAACAATGAACTCGAAACGGTACACATAGAGATGAGGGACACGGAGAGAAAACAACAAAGTAACAGAAAGAACGACAGTGTGACGTGACAAGTGAAGTTTGCCAAGTATTCAAAGTGTAGTAACTAGTGATTTAGTTGAGGCGCTTATTGGTATTATCAATAGTAAGAGCAGGCTGCTTTGGGTAGATCCGTTTATTTGGTAAGCACCGGGAGGATGATAGAAACGAATCGATTCGGTTCATCTCTAAACAGCCTGCTCTTACTATTGATGATAACTAGTGATTAGGAGAAGCTTCTAAAGTAGAATGGAAAACAATAAAATCTAGTTGGGAAATGTGGGAAAGAAAAAGATAAATGTTGTTAAGAACACCGGAAGAAGTGTTAGTACTTATGAGGTGATTGTGAAATGAATGACGGCTGTTTTTCATCTTTGACGGTGCACACCTCCACGAGATGTGCGCGAGCACATTACTGAGTCCTCACCTCAAAGACAGGAAACGCAGTGTTTGGGGGACTACACTTTGCCTATCCTTTCCTGAACACTGCAGGCCGAGTGCACCAACGCTCTTCCAAGAACGCCGAAGGAATTAGGCTTCGGAGGTTTTCCCTGGTCAGAGCACTGGAAAGCCGAGGGCCAAAAACCCTCAACCCGCCAAGCCCAGCAAGCTGAAACGGAGTGCAGAAAACTGAGAGATCAGAGAAAAGAGAGAGATCCGGGCGTCTGAAATCTTCCTTGGCTAGAGTCTTCCCTGAGCCGTCGTTGTCGACCGTATGAGTAATACATAGAACCCTCAAGGATTCAACAACACACATAAACTATATTTGTTTCAGACACAATCCGAATCGTGTCGTCCTGGCAATTAATGGAAACCGGAAGAACCGAACAAACACTATGTATTTTCCTTCTACTCGACGTACTCACGGATCTGTTTCCCTGTGAATATTGCGTGATATACGCCTTGTCAAATGACGAAGTTGATAAGATTCTGGCTGACAGACTGATGATTCAAAGTCACCAACTGCATTTCACTGAACAAATGCCCAACGATTCGCTCAAGTCCATTTTGGATGCGCACGAATGCAAACATCTGAACCTATATGGTCTTGTTGTAGAGCCATTCCTTTATGAAAAACCAATAAAAGTGCAACGATTGCACATCTATAAGGCTTCCTGGGTAACCCGGAGCAATCTGTTGAGTTTGGAGTGTGAAGTTGTGCACCTTTTCGAGACCAATCTAGTCAACGATGATTTAAATCAATTCATCTTGAACTGGCTGAACGGAGCTGCTGAGAAAACTGGAGAAGTAGAAGTTGGAAGCATACAGGAACTGGATCTGACGCAGATTCTCTCGGGGATCGACACGATTCCAGGAGCAGAGAAACAGCCGAGTGCTTCGAAGTGAGTTGATGGACACGGGAGAATGGAAGAGAGGAACCGATTTCAGGCATTTCGTTGAAGATCTCAACTACGAGAACGGATGAGATATTCGAAGAAAAGATGGAGTTCTCGCAACAATTCTCATCGTACAGGACAAGTGTTTCCTGATGACAGTGTGGGATGATCCCTTTCCAAAAATGCGCTTCGACCACTTGCGCATGGAGTTTGTATAATCTTCAAATTATGAAAACACCATTAAATTAAGTTGTTTGAAATTGCTAATGATCGTTTTTATCGAGTTTATGTGTATTGAATAAGTTGATGTACAATAAAAGCTTAATAGAATCAGTTCAAAATTCGTTCGCACGACGGCTACTCTGTCGCGAAATAAACAGATTCATCTCAATACCACATACAGAGTACAAAACAAACGCACCAAGAAACTCTCTTTTCAGTTCCATTTCAGATTCATATAAGTTCTATTTTCCACATTTTCAGACACTATCGTCAATTCCAGACGTGCGCTTTTACGGCGATTCTTATCGAAGACGTGCGTTGCTCTCTCGACATGCCCGTCTTCGAGCATCTCAAATTCTTCGCAACAGTTAAGGTATATCATGAATAATTAGTATTACCGTAAAAACTCTATTTTAACGGCATGCCGTTAAATTGTTCAACCTCATTTTTTAAAGGGTCGTTTACTATTTGTTCGACTGATTTTTTCGGTGTCACTGGGAATTTTTCACGGTAAATCAGTAAATCTTTGAGAATGTGTCTTAACACCCCGAGGTAACATGCAAAATGTGAAAAATTTTATTTTTTTTAATGAGAAACGACAATATGGAGGGTGCCGTTAAATAAGGGGTGCCGTTCATTTAGGGGTGCCGTTAAAATAGAGTTTTTACGATAATTTAATTTTGAACTAAAAGTACTTTTCAAAAAAATTTAATAATTTCTCTTCTCGTGAATTTTTGCAAAACTTCAATAAAATATTTTGCACCAAACGCCCGAGCGCTTGGTAATTTTCCCAAAAAAATTCTTAGCGGCGTGTGTATGCAAGTGCGCCCCACCGTACGCTTTCGAATTCAACAAAATTTTTCAGCAAAAAGTTCCGTTTTTGACTGCGAATCCCCGAAAAACGATGGTAAATGAGGAGCGGTGAGTCTTTTTGGTTCATTTTTCATCAATTTGATAGTTTACAATCACCCCATATTCGACTGAAAATGATTAATCGCTGAAAAAGCCTTTAAAAGTAGTTTGAGACAAATCCTACTTGCAAACTTACAAGAGTTGCGCAATACTTCTATTATTCATCGAATACAGTCATCAATTGATTCGAAAAATGGTTTAGGCATTTATTTCTTTTAGAACCTCTGCAATCAATGTTTCATTTTCATGGTTTTGTCGAATCCAATAATCATTCCAGTCGAAGCATTGCTCTCATTCGGTCTTCCAGCGAACCTACTCAAAATACAACTTTGATACATTGAAGCCAATTATATATTTTCCAGACGCGCACAAATCGAAAAGATGCGAAAGAAGAGTCGCGATGCGGAGTGGAAGCGATATTCGTTGACCGGATGGTTGCCCGACGTCCCACTCAACCGTCGACAGTTGACTGTCGCAGTGGGCGTCGCTGCGATCGCCTCGCTCATTTACTATTATCGTTACTAGTCGTTAAGTTTTCTCATTTCTTGTATACCATGTATGTAAATTCACTTCTACAAATGTACAAAATTGCTCAAGTTTGATCATGTCACATTCCGGGAAACGAACATAAACCGGTTTTCTATTTTTCTTTTTGCTTTGCTATTTGAATAACTTTTCTGTGGTATTTTTCCACTTATTTACTTTCGTCTATCTTTTTATTTTTCCTGAAACAAGTCTATGTGTTCGTTTCAGAATGTTCGGATCATCGGGATTCGGGAACAAGTCATCGCTGTTCGGAGCCACCAGTACCCCAACAACAACGAACGCGAACGCAAACGCAAATAACCCACCAAATGAGGACTTCCTGGTTTGAATTTGAAACGATTTATTCAATTCGGCGTTCTCTTTTCAGGTGGACGGAGCTCCAGAGGACACCATTCAAGTGATCAAGTTCAGTCCGCAACCCCAAGACAAACCTCTGTTGGCTTGCGGAGCCTGGGATGGTGTTCGTTTTTCAAAAAAACGTTAGATCGATTTTACTATCAAACAATTTTCAGACACTCCGTGTGTGGATGGTCAACGACGCAGGCACGTTCGAAGGAAAGGCACAGCAAAACATTCCAGCCCCAATCCTCGACATCGCATGGACCGAGGATGGATCGAAAATTTTCGTCGCTTGTGCCGACAAGGAAGCTCGTCTCTGGGATCTCGCATCAAACCAAGTGGCAGTGGTCGGAACGCACGACGGTCCGGTCAGGACGTGCCACTGGATTAATGGAAACAACTATCAGTGTTTGATGACTGGATCGTTCGACAAAACTCTGCGCTTTTGGGATATGAAGAATCTGCCACAACAAACGCAGATGGCGGTTGTCCAGTTGCCCGAAAGAGTGTACGCGGCTGATGTCGTTTATCCGATGGCTGTTGTGGCGTTGGCCAACAAGCACATCAAGGTTTATAACCTGGAGAACGGACCAACAGAAGTGAAAGACATTGAGAGTCAGCTCAAGTTCCAAATCCGATGCATCGCAATCTTCAAAGACAAGACCAATCAGAATCCCGCCGGTTTCGCTCTTGGCTCCATTGAAGGCCGTGTTGCAGTGCAATACGTGGAAGCCGCCAATCCGAAAGACAACTTCACTTTCAAATGCCACCGATCCGCTGAACTTGTGAACGGATACCAGGAGATCTACGCAGTCAACGACATTTCATTCCATCCGCAGCACGGAACCCTCGTCACGATAGGCGCTGATGGTCGCTACTCGATGTGGGATAAGGATGCGCGAACGAAGCTGAAGACGTCCGACAATCATCCGATGCCACTCACGTGCTGCGACGTGCACAGTTCCGGAGCATTCCTTGTCTACGCATTAGGATACGACTGGAGTCGGGTAAGTTCCTATTATTAACTCTTTTTAAAACCCCTGTTTCCTGGGGAGCTTTGAAAGCGGTCAGCGACCAAAAATTAGTCAAATTACAAGGCGCCTTGAACTTTAGGGATGTAATAATTATCACTTCCACTATGGCTAATATGCTAATCAGAAATTAAAATATTCAGTATTCAGCAAATCCCTTCTTTTTCCGTTTTAGCCAGTTTGTTGCAGGGCCACGAGGGGAACACTCAACCAGGATCAAAGATCGTCATTCACAAATGCGTCGAAGACATGAAGCCACGTGTGTCGAAGAAGTGAACACACTTCTCGTGCACCCAATCAGTATTTTATTTTCCTATTCCTATTTATCACTTTTACACTATTTTCTCTAATTTCCCCATCTCATACATTTTTTGGTGACCCTGACACCCCTGTTTTCCCAGAAGAATCTCATTTTTGTTGTCGAATAAACGAGACGAGATCCGAGTGGGCAGGTGAGTGAGGCGCTCAACGTATCCCCCCGTTCCAGCGGTCTCCGGTCACTTACAAATTCGGCTCCAGAACTGGCTCAAATGGAAAGGATGTGTTTCATCAATTTCCAATGAGCTCCGGCCCGGCGACGTTAAACGGTGTGTGTTTGCAAACCCGAGTGAGTGAGACTGGATAAAAAGTGCACTTCCCTCTCTGCCCCGACAAACTCGTTGTGTCCCCCCATTTCACTCGAATAAAAAAGTCATCTGCTCCTTCTCGCTCTCTCATCTTCTCTCTTGATGAAAAATGGTTGCTGTCAGTCGATGTACCTTATGTGTCAAGTGGGACAAAAAGAAGAATGAGAAGAGAATCCTTGAGAGTCGAGACACGAGATTCGATTACCCAGCGATGAAGCGAGCCGAAGAAGGAGAGGACGGAAGAGCCGCCGCCGAGTCGTCGAGTCGAGCAGGTTTGTGATCCCCGACAAGGCAGCACAGAATTATACTCGCGGTGAGCGAGTTGTGGTCCGACACGCGCCGAAAATTTGATTTGGGACGCGTTGAAGCGGACAAAAGACTTGTTACTTCTTGTTGGGACGGACGCGGGAAGGTGTGCACCAAAGAATAGACAATCGGCTTCAGAAGAGAGACAGAGATAGAGTACACTTTGTTTTGACGCAGTGTCACCTGAATCGTCAATGTGTTCGGCCCAGTTCGGTTTGTGTGTGTGAATTGTTCAGTAGTTGTCGGTGTTGAAGAGGGGCTGAATGGCATTCAGTGATGGTGGACTTCGAAACGACGTGCAGAGGAATCGTAGGAATGGAATGAATTATTTCTCGAAAAATCAAAAATGAACTGTTTTCCCGAACACTCGGGACTTTGGCTTCGTCGGAAAAATCCTTTCCCCCGAGCTCGGCCGAGGAAATAAAATTTTCGAAAAATAAGATTTTAAGAAACAGAGCTCAAATAGCGCTATTTCAATTTCGAAGATAATAGTTGAACATTTATCAAAAATATTGATTGAAATTATTATTCTTTAAAAAATTTTCGCTTACTTGGAAGAGGAGGGGAAAACTCGGCCACCACGCTGATTGGCCTCAGCAACCAATCAGCAAGGCTGGATCCGCCCCATCGATACGAGACCAACGGGGGACTAGGTTTGGATTTCTCTTCCAAGTGAGCGAAAATAATTTTAAGAATAATAGCAGTACTGAATACCGTAAAGTCTCTATTAGAAGGGCATGCCCTTCTATTTCTCAACAGCTTCTTCTGGACGCCCTTCTATTAGAGGCGCCCTTCTAATGGAGGCTGCCCTTCTATTTTTCAACAGCCTCTCTCGGACGAGGAGATTTTTGGCCCTCGGCCCGAATCGCTTCGCTCGGCCCGTTTCGCGGCCCTCTTTGGAATGAGGTTACTTGGGCAAAAATTAGCATGATGAGTGACGTGAAAGTCAGAGGATCCCTCCGCGTGCTCATTTCTAAGCACCTACCAAAACGTGAAGTGGATATCTTCATTTCTGAGGAAGAAGGACGAAGAATCCCCAACACTTTATCTGCGGCAGTAACTATTATCATAACCGTGCTCGGAATGAAACTCCGCGTTGAATGGTCTAATCACCGCCCCAAACGGTCAGTTACTGTCAACCTGTCGAGATCCCTTTCCATCAACAGTTGTGCTGCTAGAACAGTCGAGGAAAATTGCCGTCTCGTCACAGACGAACACGTTTGCTTAAGGCGCCCCTCTAATGGGGGCGCCCTTCTAATGGAGGCTGCCCTTCTATTTTTCAACAGCTTCTTCTGGACGCCCTTCTATTAGAGGCGCCCTTCTAATGGAGGCGCCCTTCTAATAGAGACTTTACGGTATTCTAAGAATTTACACTGCTGAACAGCTTCAGTTTTTGTAGATCTCGAATTCGGAGCTTTGCGGATATTTTTGTGATAAAGTCGAACATTCTCGATTTCTATTTCAAGAGCCTCCCTGCCCTTCAACTGTCCCCTCTGTCTGGTCAAACAAACCCGGAAGCGTCTTGCTGTGGTTTTTTTCAATCTAAATACCTCAAAATGAGATGCGCCCCTTCTTCCTCCTTCTCCTCCCGAATCGTCCCCCCAATAACTCCATTCCCATTCGGCTCGCCTCCTTCCGTCCATTTCGATCCCCCCGGATGTCGCAGATTGCGATTCGGGAGCCCCCCGCTCTCTTCTCACCCACTTCCCGCCCTATCTCTCTTCTCGGTTTCGCATCTCAAAAAGAAACCAGTTTTGATGGGTCCCTCGAGGAAGAAGACGACGAAGCGGCGGCAGCGGCAGCGCGAACCGGAAAAGATGGCCCCCGAAAGAAGAAGGGGCAGAGCCTTCTGAGAAAGGACGTTTAATGGCTCGCAGCAGCATGATGGCGACGAGATTAATGCATCATTCTCCACCGAAAAACGTTACGTTTCTGTGCCCCGGCAAGGAGAGGCTCTGCGCTCGTTTTCCTCAAAAATGAGAGGCAATTATCGATAGAAACGAGCGGTCGTCGAGACGGAAACGAGCTGATGATTTACGACGCCGGACTGCTTTGTCGGCTTACCGGAATGGAGATGTAGTAGTCATTGATGATGGTGTGCTGAGACATAATAGACTCGGGCATACTGTAAGATTGACCAATTAGGCTCTTGTTGCTCTATTGCTCCGGGGGATGGCGGAAGGAGAGGACGAGTGCATTCCGGCGAATGATGAGGAAGGTTCTCACATTCGTTGAGAGCAAGTTTTTTCAGATCCCGCAATTTTGATGAGCACTGAGGACGACGAGTGCTTCCCACGAACTGAACTGACGATGTTTCGTTCCGGTCAGGTGTTTTCGCCTCTTATCTCTCCTCCCCCCTTCAAGTACTTCCTCTTCTTCCCTACCCGATTCCTTATTTTTCATTGCCCAAACATGTGAGAGAGGGAGAGAGCAGCAAAAGCAAAAAGCAACGAAAAGTGGTGGCGGGGAGAGCACAAGGAAGCGGTGGCTGATAAATGAAACATGAATGACCGCGAGGTGGTGGTGGTGGCGAGGGAAAGAGCGCATTCGGTATTCATGATGTTGAGAGGCGATGGTGGTCCTTCTGAATGTGTGTCTGTGTCAACACTGTGACTCCTGACAAATCGGTCGTCACTGTTTTCCCCGCGAGCGACCTATTTCGAAACACCCTCGTCTGTCCGAGGTGATCATCATCAGCATCACGCGGCGCTTCCCTCCCTCTTGTGTTGCCACGTAATCGGATTTAAAAGGACGATGATCAGCCCGGCGGAGCAGAAGAAGAAGAAGAAGCATCTCGGAGGAGAGCCTATGGGAAAATTGGATTGAATTACCTATGTAGCCATTTGAGACTCGGCAAATAGGTTACCACATCTCGTTTCAGTTTTCTGTCTGTCTTTCTTTCTATTTGTGTGTCCATGCGCGTGCATCCTCGCGTAAAAATTTACACAGATTTTATGAAATTATATAGTATGAAAATGACAAAAAAAAAGTTGGGAAATGGGCAGGCCGAGTGGCCAATTGGGGGGTGACAAGGAGGTGTTCGAGGGGGACGGGTGGGGGGAAATACAAAATAATTTACCACATACAATTTATATTATTTTTCAAACAAAAATAATAAAATAGCAAGTTATTAAGAAGAGAGGAAGGAAGGAGAGGAGGAAGAAAAGAAACCGAGCTGTTAGAGAGAGGGATTCAGGGGGATAGCTACGTGGGGGGTTACGGTACCTAGGTACTCAAGGGGTACACAGACTCTTATCGATTCGATTCGATTCTTTTTTTTTGTTTCCTGCAGGGGGAATAATGAAGAGAGAGTGAAAAGACGGAAAAATGGGGTGAAGAAGAAGAAGGGGAAGGAGAAGGGGGGATTTGAAAGGCAGAGAAGACTCTAATCCGTCGTCTAGTAATGGATTAGTGATTATTTTGTGCGGTGCTGTGGTGGTGGTGGTGCATATTTGTGAGTGTGAGAAGGGAAAAGGAGAAGAAGAAGCGGTGTGGGGAGAAGGGGTCGATAATGAACACTACTACAGGCTGTTTGGTTAGAAGACGGGCGAGAAAAAGTAGAAGGGGGAACTTTCCGGGACGGTCAGTATGGCTGGAATGCTTCGCGGGAGACAAGGGGAGAAGAGAGAGAGAGGACGAACTTCGGGAAGAAATCACAGCGGATTGTGAGAGAGAGAAGGGGGAAAGGTGTCGAGAAGCATCGTGGGTGGGAGACAGAGAGAGAGAAACAATTGAATTACTTCTTGACCTCGTTGGTGAGGATCTGGAAGAGCTCCTTGTCGGCGAGGCAGCCGTCGACGAATTCCTTGAGCGTCAGCTCCTTATCATTGTTCACGTCCATCTTCTCGAAGATCATCTTGGCCCTCTTCCTCGGCGAATCGTCAGCCGACTTGGTCACTTCTGGGCCGAGCATCTCGTAGATGGCCTGGAAATCATCATAATAATAACTTGAAAAGCTCGCAGAACGGAGAGAAAGAGGGGCTCACCTCGATAATCTTGATCATCTCCTTCTCGTCTATCGTGCCGTTGCCGTCAATGTCGTACATACGGAACGCCCATTCGAGCTTCTGCTCGGGCGTTCCAGAACTCGTCACGTTAATTGCCAATAGAAACTCTTTGAAGTCGATAAAACCCGAATTGTCTGTGTCGAACGTTCGGAACACGTGCTCGCAGAATCCCTCCGCGGAGCCCGACGGGAAGAAATCCTTGTAGACTTTGATGAACTGCTCCTTAGTGAGGTGGCCCTTCGGACAGTCTTGCTGCAATTGGCTCGTGCTCTACCGTATCTCGAACACAATCGACTTACCACAAATCCCTTGTACCATTCCTTGATCTGCTCTTCGGTGAAGTTGGTGTTCTTTTTCAAAAACTCCAAATCCTCTTTGGAGAGTTTCGGCTTGGAACCCTTGATTCCCATTGTTTGTGGTGATTCGTCTTCTAGAAGTAGGCCTGCAACGAGTCAAAATATTCTATTTGTCTGTAGCGGAGAGGGGGAGAAGAAGCGAATGAATAGCGGAGTGATTGATAAGAAGCGACCGAGATAACACGAGTGATGGAGAGGCGAGAAGGAAGAAAAAGGAAAGACACACGGGAGGGAGGGAGGGAGGGAGAGAGAGAGAGAGAATTGGAATGCGGAGAGGAGGAGGAAAAAAGAAAGGCGAAAAGAGAATGAATAATAAAAATAGGAGTGAGAAGAGGAGGAGGCGCCCCGAATTGATATGGGCGGAGGAATATGATGAGGAGCATGTTATATGCACTAAACGGCGCCGTCGCCTCCCGCCCGCTGCCGTCTCACCGTCGCGTGTCTCTTCTCGTTCCACGGCCACCGCGCAAATCGATGACGCCGCCGTATGCGTGTGCGTGAGTGTGTGTGTGAGTGAAAGCAAGTGGGGGTGAGTGACGGAGGATGAGTGCTTGATGGCGGGAGACAGTGCGCGAGAACGAGAGGCGCGACGGTATTCTAGACGTGTGAGGTCGTGCATTCAGAAGCAGTTGCGCTCGATTCGGGAGTGAAAGGTCAGTGGAATTCGAAAAAGACCGTTACGAAAAGAACTTCCTATACAGTACCCGTTTGATGGCTAACTTTGATAGCTACTGTTGCGCTAAAGTCTTCTTCAAAAGTTACAAACCTGTTTTGATCTCGCGTCGAATTAGGAAACTTTTAGATAAAATAGATAAAATCACCACCACTTCCTCTTCCCTAGCCGGTCGAGAGAGAAAGAGGGGGGGAAAGAATCAATTTTCAGTTCTAGATCGAAATGTGACGCGTAAATTGACTTGCTTTCCGTCCTTATCGCGTCGCCCCTCTTCTTCGAGCCAATATTGTCGTGTGCACCAGAATGTTATCAGTTGACGTGTGTATGTGTTTCGCAAACCGGTACCACACAACGAGGCGGGGTGTCAAACGGATCACACGGCTTTGGGAAGCTCCGCGGGGGAGCGAAATTCGAGAATGCAATCCATCCCGATACGGAATGTGTGTGTGTGCAACTAGAGCCCGCCAGAAAAATAAGATGGGCGGATGATGATGATGGCCCAAATTTGACACTAGGGCGCGCTTAAAATAAATAAACTCTAGTCGTGTATAAGAGAACGAGGGCTTATGTGCCATAGCCACGTCACAGGGGAAAGAGAGATGTTCTTCAGAAGTGCGCAAGACACGTGTCCGATGTCTGATGTGAAATGGATATTCTGGCGATGAGCAGGCCACTAGTTGGAGCACTACACACATACATACACCAGAATTGCTAATAAGCGCCACTTTCGGTCCCCGGTTTCGTCGCATCAATCTATCTCTTCTCTCGTCTCGTCGGCGGTTTGTGCTCGATGACGCATGCAAAACTGCCCCTCCTCGAGGAGCGAATAGAGAGAGAAAGACCACGACGACAGAAAGAGCGCCACGTTGGCACATTAAAAGTGTTGAAAGTTGTAGGAGAGGTGTGATAAGATCGAGAGTTCTCTTGCTCTCGAATGAGACAACGAGACAACAAAACTGGGCAGAGGGGGAGGAGGAGAAGAGGAGAAGAAGCCGGAAAGGCGAGCGACGGGCGACAATGTTTTCTTCCATTAGGCGGTGTTCAAGAGCTGAAAACAACGCGGCGAGCAATGTTGAAGATGTGCTCTGTTGAGAATGCTCTCTACGCTGCGAAATGTTGAAATGTTTGGAGCCAGACTGAAATGTTTTCGTTTCAAAGTTTGAATCACGAAACAAACATTCATACGGCTCATTTGATGCGATATAAAGTGCGCTCTAATGACAACATCAATCGAATTGGGACAGCTGTCGTTCGGCAGTGTCCTGAGGGAAAGAGCACAAAACGAAAGTCCATTTTGTTTTTTTCTATCTATCTAGCACAATGATCAGACTCAAACTACACATGTTTGACGTATGGCTCCGGATGAAGAAGAGACAGAACCATGTGCAGCAGCAGACGACGGCCGTGGAAAACCCAACGGAATCGTCGTCGCTGCCCCAAAATGTTTGGAAACGTGGCCCCTGGAGGACAACACGGCGCGGCGGGGGAGGAGCGGGTGTAAACAAGACGAAATTTGATCGAAGAGGGGCGAAACGGGAGGGGGGGCAAAAGGACCCTTCCTTTTCCACACAAGAGGCAAAAGAGGAGGAGGAGGAGGAGCCGCCCGGGTTAATGGACCCGTGTGGCTCACACACTTGAACTCTCTCAGAAGGAGCTGCTGCTGCTGAAATGGCGGCGAAAAGGGGGAAAACGGGCAGTCTTATGACCCTCGTTTTGCCCTCAACCGACTCGCTTTCTCCCCCGCCCCCTCTCGCTCAATCATCATCATCATGCCGGAAAATGGGAAAATGCATTATTATGTTCTTGCCGTTTTCGGCTCCGAGTCCCTATGTCATAGTGCTCAGCGAGAGGCGTCAGAGTGAGAGAGCGAATGGGAGGGAGATGATAACGAAACGCGCGGAGACAATCTTGTTACTTGTTATCAATGAATCGGGAAATGAGTTGGCAAGGGTTATTCCTGTTTGCCAGCGCCCCAACCGCAATTCTCCGAAAGAGTTTGGTCGAATCAGAGAACAGCTGATTTTTTGCATTCGTCAGAATGAGGACTTTGGGGCGGAGGAGAGGCAGGGTACTGTAGCTACGCCCACTTCTAAGCCATCAGAAGACGTGCATTTCAACGTACAGTAACTCTTGATGTACTCCAGAGAACGAGCGGAACGAGATCGATCGCTATTTGCATTTTAGAAAAAAAGTGCTAAAAAATTTGTCAATTTACACAAATGCATAAAACTTCAAAGCATACCGCCGCCGCCGCCGCCGTCAATGACGAATTCATTCCGAAAAAGCAACGACGTCGACGGCGACGACGACGACGACCAACGGTGGTGGTGTTTTGTGCTGCTGCTGGCTGCTGCTGCGATTCTCTCGCTCGCTCCGTCTATGCACAGGAAAACAGATGAAAAATGCGGGGCATGTGACCATAAAACGCATTTTTTATTTGGCCAACCTCCTCCGTCACCTCTGTGTATGTGTGTGTGTGTCCGTTAGGCGGTTTCCATAGTGAGGCCGAATTTGGGAAAAGACGGAGGAGAATGGGGTGTTTAGTTCCCCCGTCTTGGCCAACAGAGTGATTTCGTGGAAATTTCGAGTAAATACAAGCAGTCTTGCAAACAAGTCAATTTGGTGTTCATTCATTCACAAATAGGCCACTGAATAACCGGGGGAGGGGAGAAAAAAGAGTCTCTCGCACGCCTATTTACCCAACTTTGGAAGAGAGGGTCTCACAGCGAAAAGTGTGGGGCGGTAATGGTAGAGGAGTGTGGTGGGGGGGACCGGACTCTTTCTCTCTCTCTCTCTCTCTCTCTCTCTCTCTCTCTCTCTCTCTCTCTCTCTCTCTCTCTCCCTTCCTCTTTTTTCCGTGTGAAGTAAATGGAAAACGATGTAAAGCGCGCAATGGAATGGAAAATTGGGGGCGGAGTGCGCTGCGGAGCAGTGGCAGTGCTCGCGGAGCCCTGGAGGAGGAGGGAGGAGGAGAAGGAGGAGGAGGCAGGGGGAGGGGTGAGTAGCGGAGCACAGAGCAGGAGCTCCGAGAGCGGAGCGACAGCCCGGAGGCCTCTTTTGCCCCCCGCTGGACGTAGTCAGTCACTTTCCAGTGTGACACTAGAGACGATGGCCAGTCGGGCGGCGAGAGACGGAGAGAAAGAGCTCCGCCTCTGCGGCTGCTCTCTTCTACTGTGATGCTCTGGGGTCCGAGTCATGCACACAGAAGAGAGGAGAGGAGGAGAAGGCCTGACGTCTTCTCTTGGCCGTTACTGCTGCCATCGCAAAATAGAGTTGTTATGGAAGAGAAGGGGGGCCCGGCGGACGGACGGAGAGAGAGAGGAAGGGGGGTGGAGCCTTCTCCTGACTCGCCCTCTTTTGCTCCCTTTCTTCTTCTTCTTCGCGTTTTCCTCTTCTCTTTTCCTCCCCGTCTTTCTTCAGAAGCAAAGCTATTCCGGAGTGAGAAACGGCACTGCGCTTTCTCGGCGAAAGACGACGAAAGTATCGATGAATGAATATGAGTGGAGGAGGAGGAGAAGAAGGAGGAAGAGGAGGATGAAGATGAAAAACGATCTTCTTCTCCTATTCCCTTCTTTGTTTTTCCCGCCCCACTTTCCTTCTCTAACTCTTTTCTTGGCCACAAAACGAGATGGCATGAAAAAAGAAGACAAAAATTGAGCCGTCGTCGGGCAGACCGGCTTATTCAAATTCGCCGAACCGAGCCGTGTTATCAGGCATATTATCAGGAGGCAGTGTGAGAAGGATGATCCCATCATCCAGAGAGGAGGCGTCCCTCGAAGGCCGATCCGCGCGCGCGCTCTGAGCACACACACACACACACAATCTGCTCTCGGGATGGATTGTTTTTTCAGCTGCCCCTGCTGCTTCGGTTACTACTTCGTTGACGACGTCGGAAAGCGTCATGATCGGAGGAGAAGAAGGAGGGACTTGTGCTCGAGGTGGGTGTGTTGAAACTGAAAAAGAAGAAGAGGATATGTGTATGACGTGGCAAAAGAACATGCGTAAATAAGAGAATAACGAATTCATCGCATCACTCGAACAGAACAGAACAACACACGCACACACATGAGAATATTGTCGTTGGTCGGTGTTTTCATCAACTTCTACTCCTCCACCCACACTCCAAAACGGCTACAGTACTCGACAAGAGTCTAGACTAACTATCCCGTCAGCTGATCTCTTATCGCCGAAAAGATCACTAATCCAATATCCGGCAGGCGGTAGCTCGAGTTTTCAAACGAACTTTGTATTCCACATTTCTCACCCCTCTATTTGGCGAGAAGAGAAGCGGAGAAAAGGCACTGGTGTTGTTTCTAATTAAACCTACTTGTCAGTGAGTCACTGGGAGAAAGGGAAGAAGAAGAGAGACAAATGGAATGATGGAAAGTTCCCTTGTGGGTTTTCGAGTGATCTTCCGGGCCCTCTCGACTCGTCTCGTCTCGTCGCGTTCTTTGAACCCGCAAACCGCCAGAGCTACCGTAATCGAAAACGTCACACCACCTGGATTTCTGATCTACAGGTGATTGTGGGATTAGTCATCATCACACGAAATTTTCACATGTTCTCTCATCCTAAGCCTTTCGCTGGAATACGAAGGCCGATCCGCGAAGAGGATGAGAGAAGAGAGTTTGACGTATTTACATACGAGAGACGAACGAACGCGACCGGAAGATTATCCTAATCATATTAATCAAGAACAGCCGAACCGGAATCACATCGGCTTATCACGGTGTTGTTGGTGGTGGGGAGAAGTTCTCATCTGTGATCTCAAAAACCAAAAATGTCACAAATGACGCGAATCATCATCGTCGTCTAAAAAAAGAGGAGAAGGTGGGAAACGAAGGCGCTGTTTCTCGACTTTTTTTTCTCATTTCCACCTGCATCGAGGCACCGGAAAAGTGAGAGTCGTGTGATCGGTGGACGTCAAAACAAAAGGATGACGTGGCACCCACTACCACCGCCGGCAGATATCAGATTCAAGAACTCACGTACTGAGTGGAAGGGACCGAGGTGGAGGAGAAGTGGCAAGCTGTCATACCCGCCATCACCTTATCACCTCCATTCATCTTTTCTCCGCAAACTTTGTCTCTCGTGTCCCCTCCCTCTGCTCCCTTGTGGCCGGATTGTCTGGAGAGGCTCGGAAGCCACAGCTGCGGTCGGTCGCAGACGAGAAGTGGGGGAACGGCGCCAATTAGGTGTAAGTGACCAGCTGGCGAATGATTTCCAGAAGTGGGGGGAGCCGATGGAGATGATCGGCGGGGGCAACTCGTCTCATAAAACAGCAGCCGCCGGGGGCGCCGATGCGAAATGTGACGGAAGCGACGACACGAAGAAACGGCCCATAAACATTTCGGAATGGAATGGAATGGGCGGAGAGCGAGGAGACTTCAGAGAACAGTTGTTCTGGACATGTAGAAGAAGTTGGGGGGAAAGAAGAAGAATGGGGGAGAAGAAGTCAATTTGCAAATGACGAAGAAGGGGGGCTTTTGAGAAGTAGAAGAAGAAGGAGCCGAATCAAATAATAGAAAAAGGAGACGACTACACACACACGGGAGAAGAAGTAGAAGAAGAAGAAGACGTCGTCGCCGTTGTCGACTCCTCGACGCGGCGACATGATTGAATTTAGAATAGGAAGAAGAAGAAGAGGAGGAGGAGGAGGAGGAGACAAGTTGTCATGTGAGAAACAACATGAAGATGTACACGTATGTGGAGGAAAAACGAAAGTGGGCGGTACAGAGCAAGAAGCACCCAGCAGCACAGGAAGAGAAGAAGAAACCGAGTCCTCTCTCTTCTACGCTTCTTCTTCTTCTCCGTCGTCGTCTTCTTCTTCATCTGGCGGTTCTGATGCTCGTCAAGTTGTGTGTGACAAGCACCACAAACAATAGCGGATGAAAGCGGGAAAGTTTTGTGTGTGTGTGTGTGTGTGTGAGGGGAGAGAAGAAGAAGGAGAAGGCGAGTGGAAGAGGACGGAAGAGGAGGAGGAGGCCGGCACACGCCACACACACACACCATTTCGGACGAGTTGCGAAAGAAAAGATAGAGAAGAAGAAGTGAAGTTGGTCGGGTTTTGTGGGGTGGACTCACGCCGTCGTCGTCGCCCCACTGACCACTTTGTCCCCCCCTCTCGCAACCACACACTTTTTTGTCGTCTCTGTTTGGAAGCGACAAATCGAGCGACGAGACGATCAGGGTTCTACGGTACTGTAGAAGGGCATTGGGGTTCTGGAGTCGCTTCGTGTCAACGAGGAGTTGTTTACGCGGGAGACTCAAGAGAGACTCAAGTATAATCCTTGTGAGTCAATGAACTAATCGAGAAAAGCGGCGGATTCGAGTTCGAATGCTCCTTGTTCTTTGGAGTGTCAGAGTTCTGATGAAGCAGTGGCGGGAGGGGGTGGCAAAATTGGCTATGACCATATTTTAGAGGGATTGCGAAAATTCAAAGTTCCCGAAAATTGACGGCTTCTGAAAGTTCACAGACATTGAGAGAAAATCGCAACTTCAAAAAATGATTTCTGGCAGACCAAAAAACATCGAGAAATGTTCAATGGAGCTCGTTTAAAAATCGCCCTTCAGAGGGCTGAAGTGACTCATCTCCGACTCCATTTTCCATAAACTGCGCCGCTCGCACTTTCGTGTCCTCCCCTCCCGTTTCCGTTTCACAAGTAGTCGTATCACTAATGAACTTGTTGCAGGAGGAGACGCGACGACGACTCAATTCCCATCATCATCCGAAGGAGGAGCGGGAGGAGGAGGAGCACTTGTGGTAAATCGACGACGACAAGAAGGTAACCCGGTGCTCAAGTACGTGCGAAACGTGCGCTACGAGTGGGGCGACATCGGACCGGATTTCGAGTGTGGACCCGCGTTCGCCGTCGTTTATCTCAGCTTCAAGGTACGAACGGGAATAGGGGTTGGAAGGATGGTAGGCCAAAAAGTATACAGGAAAACTGTATGTTGGAAAAGTGACTAAGTTGTTGAGTCATGATGAAACAGGGACGAGGAGGAAGAGAGGGAGAGGACTAGGTGAGAAAATGAAAGAATCGTGAAGAAAATGGGGAAGAAAACGGCACACTCACTCACAAACAGTCCGTTTTCTTTTCCTGTTCCCCGCCTAGAAATGTGTGTGTGTTTGACCAAAAGATTCATCGGAACGGACTGTGGGAGTGTCCTCTCTCTCGCCTTTCCCCCTCTCTCTCTCTCAGCCGTCAGGAACTCCTTTGGCTTTTGTACTCGTGCCAATTTATCTTTGACCTTTCTCTTTTCAGTACCACAAGCAGCATCCGGAATATGTGTACACGAGAATCAATGGAAAGGCCGAGAGTCGGTATAGAAACAAGGTGGGGAGGGAGAGAGAGAGAGGAAGCCGCTCGAAACAATGGATAATTGCTCTCAGGTGCTGCTCGGCTTTTGCAACATGGACGAACCGCGACACGTGCTCCGCGAGCTCAACATGATCTGCTTTCGCGAGGGATGGACTCTTGTCGTCGTTTATTCGGTAAATAAATGTGTGGGGAAGCGTTGAAAAATGAAAAAAAAATCGAAGAAAACTTTCATCAAAATGAGCTTGCGGGTCTCGACACGGAGAGAACAAATTACTGTAACATTTTATTTAATTTTTACGTAATTTATGGTTTTCGCAATTTGAATGAAATTTCTGGAAAAATACGGTGAAAAACATGGTATAAGCAACTTTAAATTGCGGAAAAAAATTTTAAAGAAAAAACAAATAACTGTAATACTTAGTATGTCAACTTGCCACATCCGCTCATTATGATAAAACAATATTTATTGCTCAAACGGCTTCTTTCGCTCAGGTTTTGGTAGTTTTCTCCGAAATACTCGACATTTATCTGGTGCGTGACCTTTTGAGGTTTTCCGAAAAATCACGTCTTCTCTCTCATCGTCCCTAAACGCTTCGAAATCTCATCATCACAAGATCCTCTCACTCTCTCAGTCACGTCATCCGGTGATTAGAAAGAGAGAGAGAGAGAGAGAGAGAGAGACTCTCTCAGAAACCATCGGCACAGAGCTCACAGATCACTTCCCTTTCTCATGTAAAACTCGATTTGACAGGTCGAGGAGGCGGCCGAGTACATTGAGCAGTTCAAGACGACGCAGAAAAAGGAAATCACGATCAAGTGAGTTTTTTCTCTCTCTTGCTATTCTTCTTCTTCTTCTCCTTTTCTAAAATCGGAAATTACACGCGCTTCTCTCGATTCTCCGAGGTCTGCGAGCTCTTCGCGGCTCGCGCCAACTCGATCAAGCGAGCCAGGGGCATTGTTCAAAAAACGGCAGCGCGACGACGGGGGAGAATGATGATGATGATGATGACTGCACAAAATGGAGGCAGAAGAAGAAGAAGACAAAAAAGTTTTCACGCCATTTCCATTCCGGAGTGCTTCTTTTTCTTTCTCGGCTGGGGCGGAGCCAAAGAGCCGGAAAGTGTAATATCCAGACCGCGCCCCGGGCTCTCTATTCGCGGGGGACGAAACGTCGAAAAGAGGGGCGGAAGGAAAGAAAAGCAGATGATAAATGTTTTGAGAACACAATGAACAACACAAAAACGCGACGGACGCAACGAAGAGACAACACATCTGCTGCGCATATTTTACCCAACTCTTTCGCTCTCTTTTTTCTTCTTGCGTTGCTTCGGTTGGGTCGTCCTCCTCTTCTCGCCGTCGTTTTCATTTTCAACACAACGCACACAGGAGCAGCACAAGCATTTGTGTTGGTTGGGAGCAACAGCAATTTGCGGGCGAAGGAAGCACTTTGGGATAATTTTATGGGCGTTGAGGAGAAGAAGAAGACGAAGAAGACGACGACGGGAAATGTAGAGAAAAGTAACGGAGGGAAAGGGATGTGAATACAAGAATTTTCAACGTTTGAACTCTTGGAAAACCGCTACGTGAGAATACAAGCCTTCGACTGCACTAGCCGTCACAATCACCTGCTTCCAGTACTGACTGGCGGGCAGGTGATACGCGATTCCGGGAATCGTTACCAGAGACATTCACCGAACTTCCTCATTTGCAGGAAGAAGGCGTCCGACGACGGTGGGGACGGATCGATGAGCGATGAGCGGCGTCGCAATCGAGAGGCAGCCGTCGGGTTCTTGACCACCGCGAGGAGCATCACGAAAACTGACGCCGAGAGGTAAGCGGGCGCTGAAAACAAGCTTGAAACCTGATAGGACATCTTGTCGTTTGGCATGTTATCAACAAGTATCTTTCTCTGGATCCTGGTGCAGCTCAATATTGTTGGAAATGCTTCAGAATTCCGAAAAAAACACAAAGCGCAATTTTGGCCTAGAAACTTTTCGGCCACCAAGTCGTGTACTTCTCACGGACAATCTTATCGTTTTTTTCAGGCTCCTCTTCCATTTCGGCACTCTGCAAACGCTTTCCGCTGCGAGCGAGAACGAAATTTCCGCCTGCCCTGGCCTTGGACCTATCAAAGCTAAAAATTTGCACACTTTCCTGCATACCCCTATTTTCGCTTGTGAACAAGAGTGATGAAATTCCGAAAAAATGTAGTCTGTAGTTAAATTGTCACCATTTCCCTCGTTACTCTCCGCGAAGTTTCAACTCTATTTAATTGTCAAATAACCAAAGATCACTTTCTTTCTCTCTCACGCGTCTCATCATCCTTTCACTATCTCTACTGCTATCAGTCGCAGTTATCGATAAAGATCAGAAATGACCTCTAACTTACCTAAATATCGTGGTTGTATGCCATCGCTTCGGTTTTTACCCTCTTCGTAATTCAGAGTTATTCAGCTGCGACTGTTTTTATTCTTCAGGCAAAATGTCAGACGTGCCAACGAATGCGAACGCTGGATGCCCCGGAACTGGGAGCGAAGGAGCTGGAAAAGCCTCTGGATGCGCCGGATGCCCAAATCAGGTAATTTCTTTAAAATGTTGTAGAAAGTGAAAATAACTTTGTAGGGAGCCTGTGCTACCGGTCAAGGACCACCACCAGACGCCGATGTACCGAAGATTCAGGACAGATTCAGTCGCATCAAGCACAAGGTCAGTGTTTCCATTCCTGAAACAAAATGGATAAACGTT
The DNA here is from genome assembly GCA_963932285.1 of Caenorhabditis macrosperma. Classification (NCBI taxonomy): domain Eukaryota; kingdom Metazoa; phylum Nematoda; class Chromadorea; order Rhabditida; family Rhabditidae; genus Caenorhabditis; species Caenorhabditis macrosperma. The sequence continues at coordinate 9,886,871 of OZ010622.1, forward strand.
CATTATTCAGATTCTGATTCTCAGTGGAAAAGGAGGAGTCGGTAAGAGTACGCTCACCTCGAATCTCGCTCGCGCGTTGGCGTCCGATCCGTCGAAGCAAGTCGCCATTCTCGACGTCGACATCTGTGGACCGTCGCAGCCGAGAATGATGGGAGTGGAAGACGAGGAGGTGCACAACAGTGCCGACGGATGGACTCCTGTTGGGATTCAACCGAATCTCACTCTGATGAGCATCGCATTCTTGTTGGGCAACAAAAACGATGCCGTCATCTGGAGAGGAGCTCGTAAGAATGGAATGATCAAACAGTTCCTGAAGGATGTTGATTGGGGAGAGGTCGACTACTTGCTCATCGACACGCCACCGGGAACTTCTGACGAACACATCTCTCTGGTTCAATTCTTGCTCCAAGCTGGACCACTCGACGGAGCCCTCATCGTGAGCACTCCACAGGAGGTTTCCCTTCTTGATGTTCGAAAGGAAGTGAGCTTCTGCATCAAGACCAAAGTTCCGATTCTTGGCGTCATCGAGAACATGGCTCGATTTGTGTGCCCGAACTGCGCTCACACGACGCTTCTCTTCCCCACTTCCACCGGAGGCGCCGAGAAGATGTGCCAGGACTCTAATCTGGAACTTTTGGCCCAATTGCCACTGGAACCTGCACTCGCGAAAGCTCTCGACAATGGTGAGGACTTCTTCGAGACGAATCCCGAATCGACACTCGCCAAATCGTTCATGACGCTCGCCGAGAAAGTCAAGGCGAAACTGGCCTAAATACCCCTACGAATTCGTGTTTCCCATTCAAATTGTTTCCATGTTGTGAGAATTGTGAGTTTTGTTGAATTTTACTTTTCAGTATTTATTTAAATAATTACTGAATAAATAAAATATCTGAAGTTGCCAACGAGTGCGCTGTAAGAAATGTTCAGAGATTCGAAGATATCTCACAAGATTTCTATTTTATCGTGCAATAAGTCAAAAATTGTGGGAATTCGCTCAGATGCACCGAGTGGTCATCACGGGAATGGGTGCCATTTCGCCGTACGGGGTGTCGGTGAACGCGCTGCGAAACGGACTCAACGAAGGAAAAAGTGCGCTGAAGTACGACGAGCGGCTCAAGTTTGTGGTGAGTTTAGCCGAAAAAGATGTGCTTGATAAGTATGTTTTTTTCTACAGGTCGGTGCGATATCCGGAGAGCAAGTGGAGAATCGATGGACGGCCGGACAGCAGCGGGAGATGAGCATAACGAGTATGCTGGCACTTGTCGCCACGGAGGAAGCGCTGTCTCAAGCGAACGCAGTGAATCTGGATCATGAGGAGACGGCGGTGAACATAGGAACGTGCATGTCAGACTTGGAGCACATCGGAGAGACGGCACAGAAAGTGGCCGAAGGGCAGACTCGCAAGGTGTCTCCCTACTTTGTTCCGCGAATTCTCAACAATCTTCCCGCTGGTTATGTGGCAATGAAGTTTGTTGAAATAATGGAGCACTACTTTAAAAGGGCTTATTTCCAGGTACAAAATGCGCGGAGGCGTTGAGGCCACATCGACAGCGTGTGCCACAGGACTGCACTGCATCGGCAACGCGTTCCGATCGATTCGATATGGAGACACTCGGCGAGCAGTCGCGGGAGCCGTCGAGTGCGCTCTCAATCCGATCGCTTTAGCGGGATTCGATAGAATGAGAGCGTTGGCGAGAGGAGATGAGCCGAGTGTGAGCAGACCGTTCGACAAGAAAAGAGCTGGCTTTGTGATGGGTGAAGGCGTCGGATTGGTGTTCCTGGAGAGGTTGGAGGACGCGAAGGCGCGGGGAGCAACGATTTTGGCGGAAGTTCTTGGATACGGGATCTCTTCCGACTGCTATCACATCTCCACGCCTGATCCATCGGCCATCGGAGCCGTCTTGTCGATGAACAGGGCAATCAAAGACGCTGGGGATTTACGACCACATCAAATAGGGTAAATTTTAGAAAAATCATCGTTTTTCAAAATGCGAAATACTATTTCAGATACGTAAACGCGCACGCCACATCGACGCCGAATGGTGACAGCGTTGAAGCGGAAGCAGTGCGGAAAGTGTTTCCAGGACAGAACATCGCTGTGAGCAGTGTCAAAGGACACATTGGACACCTTCTCGGAGCAGCCGGATCTGTGGAAGCGATAGCGACAGTCTGCGCGATGAACGACAATGTCCTGCCGGCGAATTTGAATCTTGAAGAGACGGAGGTACGAATTCACAGCGATATTTGATAGAAAGAATCCATTTTTCAGGAAGACCGCGATCTGAATCTTCTCCGACGGAACCAAGAGTGGCCAGTGTCAAGCGCTTCGCGTATTTCCATTTGCAACTCATTCGGATTCGGTGCCACAAATGCTAGTCTCATTTTGAAGCAAGTTTAGGAAGAATCTACACTAAATTATCTGTAAATTGATTAACAACCATGAAATGTACTCGATCGTTTCATATGAGCACCACACGAAAGAAAAAAGACAGTTGGCGAGGGGAATATACACATGTATCACAGATAAATTATGCGCCAGAGCGAAAAAAAAGACGAGTGACTACAACAAGAGACACGATTTGATCGGGAGGAGACGGTTAGTGATAAGAAGAATAAGAAGAAAAAAAAATCTAAAACGGGGTACTATACTCGGCGATGTGCTCGAAGAATTTGCGACGTTCGGAGACGGGTACGTCGAGAGAGCGACGCACGTCTTCGATGAGATGCTGCGGCACGTCGATCGGATTGCTGTGGAAGCGCACGTCTGGAAATTGAATGTTGAAGAAGAACGGAGAATAAAGACAATCGAACCATGACGACGATTTCGCTTCTTCTGCTTTTCGCGACGCGCGCGCGAGACTGTCGTACCGGCTAACACTTCGGGGTCTGAAAGAAAACGAAACGATCATTCGAGCGACGGAGAAGGATTGTTGCAAAATCAAAGGGTTGGTTGGTTCTATCAGCTACATTCACAGCATGTACAAAGGGAAAATTATTGATTGATTAATTTCGAAGCGTTGGTTTTAAAGCCATGGCTAGCCACAACACCCAGAATTGTTTCGGTTCTCTAGGTTTGTCACCAACTCAAGCATTCAAATCAAATCAATCAATCCCGCGAGCCATTCGACTTCACACCGAACAACCATACACAACATTCGTTTCGATGCGAATCGCGAACTTGTCGGAAACGTAATTAATGAAAGTTGTCAGTCGGAAAAAGAAACCAAACATGCGAGGGGGAAGGATAGAAAGGGAAACAAGGAGGAAAGGAAAGCGAGCGGCGAAAGAAAACCGTTGCAAATCGAAACATTCTCTGGATGATTCTCACTCACCGTGGCATCGAAATACTACTACATGAACCTGGAAATTGGTGAAAAATGGATGGGCGGGAGGTGGTGGTGGGGGGAGAGTAAGAAGAAGTTTTTTTGAGAAGAAAACTGAGAGATTTCAGTGGATGATGTGACGTCGAAATGTGAATTAGGGGGGGGGGGGAATATTTACCTGTCCGCGACTGGCTCAGCTTCTCGTAATTGTTCATTTTCCGTGTCAAATCGCCGATTTCCTTTGTTTTCCTGTCGATCTCCGTGCGGAGCTTCTCGTTTTCAATCGATAATTCACTGAAAAAGCGGAAAGCGTTGAAAGCGGAAAATTGAAAACGATAGAGAGAGAGAGTTAGAAAAGAAGGCAAAACTGGCTGCAAAAAAACTCACACACTGGCCTCCTTTTCGCTGATCAAGTTGGCGAGTTGCTCGTCGAGCTGCGAGTTCTCGAGGCATTTGGCCGAGTAGAGAGCGCACACGTTGATGAGTTCCTCGCGCATCTCGTCGAAGATCTCACTCTGTCTCCCGATGCTGCTCCCCTCGCCAGTCTTGCTCTTCTCCGCCACATTCTTCAACTCCTCCTCGTGCGCCCTTCGGACCGCTTCGAGAGCCAACCGAGTCGCGTACTTCTCCTCCATCAGCCGCTCCTCGTGCTCCTTCTTCACCACCTCCAACTCCTCGTCGAACGTCTTCCGCTGCTCGGCGAGCATCTGCGAAAACGACGTCTTCACCGAACTAATCGACTCGTCGCTGCGCGTCGTCGCCATCACCAGCTGCTCCTGCAGTTTCTTCCGCCTTCCCTCCTCCCGCTCGGCTCGTTCCTTGAGCACTGCAAGCCTCTGCTCACATTGCGACTTGATCGAGTCCACTTCCGACGTGTGATTCCTCTTGATCTCTCGGATCCTCTCCTCGACCTCCTCCTCCGGAGTCCGCTCTCTCGGCTCCTTCTCCGACTCGGTCATCGTCCAAGAGTCCGAAAGATACGGAATGATGACTGCCGAAGAGACCTTCTCGAAGAGGTCTGTAGTCTGCCGGAGCACATCCTCAGTTTGGTCGAGAGTCAAATCGACGGAAATTCGGTCGAGGATGGCATCGAGGGCGTCGAAGAGGTCTCCGGCGCCAAGGAAAAGACTGGAACGGAGGAGGGAGGAGAGCGCCGAGAGCTGGGTGCGGAGCGTCGAGAGAATGGCTCTTTGCAATGTGACACTGGAAAAATGTTTATGTTTGATTGGAAACTCTTTGAATCCAGCAACTCACGTCTGTGTATTCTGACTGATTTGCCTCCGCAGAGTGTCCACTTCCTTCCGGTACCGATGCAACTCGTCCTCCGACACCTTCAACGTCTTCCGCAACTCCTTGATCTCCTGATTCACTGCGTCTCGCTTCTTTCTCGCCGACTCATCTTTCGCTTCGTCCAGTTGACTTCGAAGGTTTTCCACCTGCAAAAAATTTTTGTTTTCTCGAGCTGAGAGAATTCTAGGCCAGCGGCGGTTTCTAGTCCGCCGCGGATTACTGTAAAAAAATTTCAAAGTTTCAACTGGTCAGGAAAAATCGATTTCGTCCGATGTAAGATTCCAGAATTTTTGTGCTAAAAATGTTTTCATTGCTTGCGTTACTTTTTCGGCACGAAAATCTGCACGAAAAGAACGGTCAGAACCGTGCTTTTAAAAATAAGGGCAACGGTAACAAAATGTTGTTCTACAGAACTTCAGCAGAAATCAAATAAGTTCCTGAACGAAAACCGCAAATGCTCACCTGTTGCTCCAACGATCTGAGTCTCGTCTCATCGCTGCTGATCCTCGACGCAGTGCCGATGTGTCTCTGAAACGGTTGCTGTCCGATGAGTTGAAGGTTGTGGATGACACGCTCGAACGCGTCGTCGGGGGTCTTCATGACAATATACTAGAGGGGAAGGCGATAGGGAGGGTATTGTGGGAAACAATGACGATGATGACAATTGGGCGTCGGGTGCGAGAAGAGGCGAATGCGAAACATGTGTGAGGCTCCGAGAGCAGATGCTCTCCGGCGGCTCTTTCGAGCAAAGGCCGCAATGACATTCCCACTTCTTTTTTTACTCGAAACCCAATGGATTTAAATTTAACATGAGGAGGGAAGGGTGGATTCAAGGGAGGAAGACCAACCTGTAGCTCATCCCTTGTTGGTTTCTCCTGATGGGAAGCAGCCGACGAGTTGGAGGCGTGTCTGAAACCATCGGAGTGTTTGTTCCAGTCAGTTCTCTCTCTCTCTCTCTCTCTCTCTCCTACCTCTGCCTCATATCGCCTCTTCGCTCCTTCACCCTCGCCACGGGGCTCCGTCTCACCGACGGCGACAGACTCTCGCCCCGCCCTCTGCCACGTGGATCCGCACTCTCCGACGTCCGACTCCCGACGCGTCGACTTCTCCGCCGTCGCGCCGTATTCGTGTTGGGCCCGTCGTCGTCCTCGTCGAGTTCCGTCGAACTGTGCTCGTCCATCATCGAGTTCGAGTGGTGCGACTCTGGAGCCACGTACGCGATGTGCTTCTTCTTCACCGGCAACCCGAGAATGTCGGAACTGTCGGCGAGACTGTTCGCGTCGTTCGAGAACGTCTCCGTGAACGTCGGCGACGGGTGATGGCGGTTCTGCTGAAGGGCCGACACCCACGAGTCGCGAATGCCGGGCGTCATTGCGGAGAGAACGTAGCGAGTCCGTCGGCACTTGATCTCGATTCCGTAGTTGCGAGCACTCGCCGACGGATAGACATTCTCGCACTGCGACAGGTCCACAGTGAGCAGCGGCTCCGTCGAGTCCTCCGCCCAGACGTCCTTGTAGAGTTTCAGCTGGAGACCCGCCAGCACCACCCAGTGCTTGCACCAGTCGTTGTCCGACTTTCCACGCAGCATCAGCCACCCCTTCCGGAGAGTGTGCACGTTCGAAATGTCAATGTTCAACTTCTGCGTGGGCACGGCAGCCGGTGACGCGGAGATGGTCGGCGTTGTGGCAGAGGTGGTGGTGCTGGTCGGAGTGGGCTCTTCTCTCGGAGACGTCGGACTGACGGGCACGTTGATGACGACGTTGGAGGTGGCGGGAAGGGCGGAAGAGGAGGGGAGGGAGGAGTCGTCGAGGTCCTTGTCGCGAAGACTTCTCTGCTTCACACTTCTCACCGATCCTCGGAGTTCTTTGCCTTCAATCGTCCGATCCACCTCGAGACGTTCCACCGGAGACGTGCATCGAGAAGACGTGCACGAGGGAACGTCTTTCATTATGTCCTCACTCTGGAAAAACGAATCGATAGATCAACAGAGACAAAGAACCCACCATCGGCAACTCATCGATACCCCGTCGCGGCGGTCGAATCGTCACATTCTGCGAGTTGGCGTACTTGCTCAGCACATTCTGCCACCAGCGGATCTCCTCTGTCGTGTCCGCCTTTATGTAGATGATCGACGGCTGATCTTCGCGTGTCTTGTTGAATGCGAGAAGGATCGAGTGCGCGTTGCCGGTGATGGCGTGCGCTTCGCAGACGCGGTAGCAGAGGGACATGTCGATGCTCAGTTGAGGGAGCGTGTCCATCTGAAAATGACAGGAAATTGGAGAGTCTAGAGGAGAATTCATTGGAGCGTGTTTTAGAGGTCTCTGACTCAAACATATCCAAGATTCAGCTCAAACGGATCATTTTCAGTCAAGTTATAGTCATTTGAAATATTAAAGGTTACCGTATTTCCTCGAATAGAGCACCACCCAAAACGCTTCCGGAGAATCATTATATCTCGAGATTGATAAGAGATATCAAAAAGTTGCCAACAGAAAATTTGTAGAACATGAATAGGACTACAAGTTTGCCTCTGACAACATTTTGATATCACTTATCAATCTCGAGATATAATGATTCTCTCACAGAGCCCTTCTCGGTTAAGGGACCATATTTCTGAGACCGCAACTGAAGCTTTTAGATTCCTGCTTCTGGGTACTTTTCGTGAACTTTCAGAGCTCCCAGCTATTATATTATGACCCCGTGGATGCTCATTTTCCAAAATCAATCGCCACTTACACTGTTATCAATCGCATACGTCAAATCGCCGGAATCGAACAGTGTGAACCATCTGCGTTGCCATCTCTGGAATTATTACAAGTTTTAAATGACCTCCTCCATCATTTTCGATGAATTGTGCTCCACTGGACGCCTTGTGCACTTACCTTTGCCGAATGGCTCTGCATGGAAAAGTCCAAGTTCGGTGGGGCGACATAGAGGAATCCGCACGCTGTCACTTTGCGGTTCATCTGAAAAATGAGGAAGATTGAATGAATTAGCCATGATCGGCAACGGCGGCGGCGCGATCCCAAGTGTTTTCGGGAATCGTCCAGATGGACACTGCGTGGGGGGCAGAAGCGGACGCAGAAGAAGAACTAGTTCTCTCTCTCTCTCTCGCACACGGGTGTCCGTCGTTTTATTATATATCATCAAAGAGAGACAGAGAGAGAGAGAGAGAGACCGATTGGGAATGAAATGGGGGGGGGGGGGGAAGCGCATCGATGGAGGAGGAGGACTGTTATTATACGGACATGCGTGTGTGTTGGAATCGAAAAACGGCGCCCTTTGTACAAAGATTATGATGGAATATAGGGGGAGAAGCTGAAAGAGAGGAGGAGAAGGAGGATGAAGATGAATGACTTCTGATGAACTGGACTTGAAGGTGGGGAGGCCTCGAACGGAAGAGGCAGACGGGGGAGGGATAGGGTGAGCAGCTTGGCCGCTCGTCTCGTGCAGATTTATCCATTTGGCTCTTTTCTTATTTCCCGAGTCAAAATTGAGTTGCAGAAGGCGGAAAAGTCTTATGGACCACCTACTATCGGATGCATCCGAAATGAATATTTTGACGAAGAAGAGTTTTCTAGGCCAACGACAGTTTCGCGCCGCGGCGATCTACTGTGGAAACGTTTTGAAAATGTCAATTTCAGTCGTTTTTCCGAGGAGTTTTTTTGGTGTCAACCCATTCTTCTCTAATGTTCAATTTGTATGGTAATCGGCCGAATACCGTCTTTTTAGACCAAAGGTTACGTTGACAAACGTCCGTCGAGCTGTGTCTCGTTCGTTTCGAGACCGCCGGCGGTCGTCTTTTCTCGTCAAATTCGTAATTTCGGGTGAATTCGATAGTAAGATTTCTGTGGCTTTTGGTACGGGGCTGTGGGAAGAATGTATCGAAAATCCTATAGAAAGTTGATGCTTGAAACTTCGGTTCAACTGTCCCTTATCGATTGAAAAGAGGGCTTCGCAATGATTTCAGACATTCCGATTAGTTTCGGTAATATCCAGATGAACAACAACTGAGAAGCCCGTTTTGAGGAGTTTTCAAGAGTTGCTTTCACAATGATCTTTAGTATGTTTAGAGTATAATCAGACGGTTCAAACTGGGAAAATCAGAGGGCGTCAAATCCCTCTGGGAATCCCTGTCAGGACACAGTTCGCTTCAAGACGCCAACGATGAAGCGCAATTGGAAGAACGGAGTCTCAAGGTTTTTTGGGATCGGTTTTAGGTCCAAGTGCCAAAATGGATAGGGAATGTGTTATGAAACCGAAATCCCCGTGCATTTGGGATTAGGGATTAGCTGGATTGGGGTTGCGAAATGGAGAAACTTCAGGACGAAATGCGTTAGAGCATGAGAAGAGTTGACCATGTGGCACACATCCAATGCAAATGCGCCCCTCTGAACCAGTGGCGTCTGTGGCTCATTTCTCGTACGCTATTTTGTCTATGCAGTTTCAAATAGTTCGAGGGATTTTAGACGCAGACATTTACGCATTAGAGCCAAAAAACGCGATCGATTGGGTGGACACACTGCATTTCCATGCACTGTAGATGGTTTGTTAATTATCAATGGAGCAGTTTTGCATTCAAATCTATCTAAGCCAAAAAAGAAGAGCCAGCAGGAGGGAGATGTTTCCGAAAACGATGACGCGCGGGCGGGCGCGCGGAATCATTGCGATGGGAAAACGATGGATGGGGGGAGAATATTGAATGGATGTACTCTTTCTCTGCAGTCAAAACAAACATTGTCTCGAACAAACAAACATGTAGAGGGGAAGAACAGAGAGATAGTGTCTCTCGAAACGATTCCATTCATGATCATCTCGGAAAAAGAGAGAGAGAGAGAGAGAGAGAGAGAGAGAGAGAGAAAAGTTCACACACGGGGAATGAGATTAGTTTCTTCTTCTTCATCTCCTCTTTGTCATTGTGTTTTTCTCTTTTCTGCTTCCGGCCGACAGGGGGTGCCCGAAAAAGAAAACACACCTGTCTTTTGCGAGAGGAGGACGATTCTTCCGGTATCGGGGGAGGAAAGATCGAAATGTGTATAGAAGAGGTAACGGCTAGCAGTAGC